>CP092089.1:6707625-6712625 GCA_029203775.1 Neoneuromus ignobilis | reverse complement strand
ATTATAATTAACAAATAACTTTTGTAGTAACACAAGCAAGTGAAAAATTGTAATCACGTGAAATGTTCTAATCTTGAACATACTGCAGTTACGATAAAATAGAAAAGTCTGACTTCATCTGATGTTCTTTTGTAGTGTTCGTACTATACACATATTAGCACTTTGAGATATTCTAAATTGTTAACCTAGTCAAACTTAGCTCGTTGAACTTTCAACAGAACATGTACTCTTTACAACTTCTCTAAGCAACCATCAAAATACCGCATTGCAATACATTCTATTGTCTCTAATTTCAAAGATACTTACTTTTCTTGTAGAAACATGTACATTTAGTGTTATCTTTACTAATGTATTTTTTACATGTGCATTATACTTAAAAGTATTTATCTAAACTTCTGTTTATGATATTGTGTTTCGAGAAATAACAAGAACTTGTAAATATTTTACGAAAATAATTATAAAAATTACATGTACTTGAAAATTGTATTAAATTTTATTTTTATTAGACAGACTGTTGTCTAATAACATTTATATATATATATATATATATATATATATATATATATATATATATATATATTAAGAGAATAAAATTTTTCATATTTATATTCAAATTAATAATCAATTTTTTTATTAAAAGATTGTTTTTGAAAAAATTATTACGTATACACAACCAAAACATAAAAAAGTGTAACATTTATTTATACTCTCCAATTTTTTTTAATAAACTCTTTCAACCCTACCAAAGATCTCATTTAAAGATTAATATAACCCCATTACGATTCAGGATTATTCAACGTATTTTTTGATATCAATCGTTAATAAAATTATCCTATTATAAAACAAGCTATATAAAGTTGTTATACTGTAAACTATATAAATTAATTGACTTTTTTTGAGAAACATGCAGTTCTTTGACATTCGCACGCAATAAATTCTAAAGAGTAATGTAATGATTTTCAAATTCATATAAAAGATGTCAGAGCTGTGAGAAATATTGTAATGTATTATAAAGTTTAAATTAAATAATAGAAACTTGGGTATACTCGAACACTATTATTTGATCAATTTAAACATGCAAATTTTATTCGCACATGCAATTAAGTTATTTTATTTTCAACAATCTTTAAGTACAGTGGTTTTATATTTTGATTTTCGTATTTTCACGTATTCAGATTAGTTATTTTGTTGATGAAATTTTATTTATAATTTTTTTGATGATCATAAATTGCTGAAAATTGGAACTTTATGACTTTTATATAATCAATTTGTATAATATTTTCAATGTTCTCTCGTTTATTGATTTTTTAATTAATAAAGTAGGTAAATATAAAAATGACATTAAGTGTGATATGTATATATATATATATATATATATATATATATATATATATATGCACACACACACACACAAGATTTGCACACAAAGTTGTTTTTTTATTCGTGATAGAACTTTAAATTTAATCCCTATCGAAAGTTCTAACCTAAAAAATATTTTTATATTTATGTGTGTATATATAGATTCTTTTTAAGGTTAGGTGGATTCCATTTAAAATTCTATCACGCTTGCAAAAACTTTTATATTATTTTCAATTCACTATTCATTTTATTTATGTACAAATTTACCTGTACAACTTTGATAGTAAGTAAAATGTTAGTAGACATTGAATTATCAATCAAGAAAATTTAGGCAAATAGAAGATCATTTTCAGATATTTTTTATATAGTGTGGCCCAAATAAGACTGAAAGATATAATTTTTAGTGGCATATATTTTTTAATCTCATTTGGATCTTATCATATTACAAGTATTTAAAAAATTCTTAAAAAATAATATTCTTTGATTTTTTATTTAATACATTTTTATAAAATTTATTGAAGATAAAAATAAATGTAACAACATTAAATACTAATTATGTATTTTAGATGTTTGGAAATTTTTTAAAATAGTATTTCCTTGAATATTCTGAAGATTATTTAATGAACTATAAATTCTTAACAAATATAAAATAAAATGATATTGACAATCATTTATATATATATATATATATATATATATATATATATATATATATATATATATATTTAGTATATATATCAAAATTATTCCCTTTTAAATGAAGTCATAATTTAATTTTAATATTTTATTGAACTATTGGTATTTAATTGTATTTAATAGATTGAATGGCATAAATACAACAATCAGTATGAAAATGGCAGCCATTGTAATTTTAGAAATTAATATATATATATATATATATATATATATATATATATATATATATATATATTAGGTCGTGTAATATGAAATATCAGATTTTTCTTGGATTTCCAATTGAAAAATTTAACATTTCATTAACACAACCCTATTTTGATTTATTTAAATTTGTTATATTTTTTAGTTCGATTTTTTTATACAAACAAATATAATATATATATATATATATATATATATATATATATATATAAATAAAGTAAGTGGCTTTTCGTAATCCTCTAATACGGAATTATGTTGCAGCTAATTCCGTTCTTTCATTTCATGCATAAGATTCGTATCCGTCAGTTCATTCGTGCAAATATGGTAACTGTGTTGCTTGTCGAAATACGAAACGCCAGAATTTGCCAAACGCGCCAGCTACTTCCATTCGTCAGTACGTTACCGTAAGAGCAATACTTCGTGCTGGGAATACAACGATAAGTTTATTTGTGCTCTACATCTTAAGCTTTCAAAACATAGCACCACACAAGATACACTGTGCAATGAAACGAATAGTAGGAAAGGAAAAATATAAGTAAAAATAAGATACTGTGAACGTGTTTCTTACAATCTGTTCGGATAATTATTTGGTTTCGTATTATATTTTATTCTTTTATTCAGTATCAACTTTCTGTTGAGAAAGATTTCTTCTTAGTTAAATATTTTTTGTTTTTGGTTTAAATTAAACTACACAATCAGAAACTTATTAACGATGCCATAAAAATCGTTGGATTATAAAATAAAATCGATTTTAGGGTATCAATTTAGAAATTACATTATTTTTAAATAATATACCAATACAGCAAGCATCTAAATACTCATTTGCATGCATTTTTTAATATATAAATAAAAATATCGAACATAATTATTTTAAAAATAATTGAAAATATTATTCTAGTGATAGAAAATTTATATTTTTTTTTATAATTAGTTAATTGTAAATTAGTCAAGTATTTTTTTAATATATATATATATATATATATATATATATATATATATACAATGGAGTATTTTTTTATGCGGTAGAGGCGTTCCACAGAAAACCACATATAAAAAAATCGCACAAAAAGACTTACGTTGAAAAATTAGACATATGTTTCATAATTTTCTAAAACCGCATAACACCAAAACAAGAAATTAAAATTAATCTAAAATCGCAGAAAAAAGTTTATAGAAATTCAAATAGAAATGCCTAACTAATATTTCTTTGATAATCTAAAAGAAATTGATATTAAATTTTTTTTTTAATTTTATTTGATTTTATTGAAAAATCACAATTGTTTTTACATTTTTTGTCGTTATCTGACAATGTTTAACACTGTTTTTGAACTGATGCCAAATTACTTTCATCACTAGAATAGATCGTCTCCGCATCAAATCTGCACAGTAAAAGCAATGCATTTTCACAAACAAAATTAGAATTAACTTCATTCTCTTTCTTGGTTGATTTTTCCCCTCCTACAATTTAATAAGTAATTAAATTTTTCGATCATGATTTTATTAATTTTTATACAGACATACAGTTCCTCAATTCACGTTGGAATTTGAATGCTTGTTCAGAATTTGTGTCATTAACAAGAAAATTATTTTCCAATTTATTGCAAAGTTGAAGACCTCGAATTATATTTGCACTGAGAGGGACTGGTTTTTCTTCCACATCACTATCGCTTTATGGATCTTCGACGATATTTAAAATTATACCAATAATACTATTGTCATTAAATATATTATTCACAAGCAATTCGTCAACATTATCTTGGCTAAAGATATTAAAACCTTCTCCACTAATTTCATGTGCTAAGGTAATAATTTATCGTGTAATATGTATGCATATTCTAAAAGGAAACCCTGAATTTACATGAAATATACACCGCATAACTTTAAAACTGCATAAAAAAGATGCGACTTTCTCTCTCTCTCTCTCTCTCTCTCTCTATATATATATATATAATTTTTTATATATATAAGAGGATCGTTTGATAAGTATGGCAAAAAAGTAAGAAAAAAATAATTAATTAAATTAAACAATAAATAAATTTACCATACTTATTAAGCGACCCTCGTGTATATATATATATATATAAGTAAAAAGAGAAATAAATTAAACAAAGAGAAAACAAAAAATATAGATACTGTGGCAAAAGTAAAAAAAATTAAATGAAAATGGTCCAGTTTATAGTAAAAAAGAGACCACTAATAGACAGTAGTGGTTATTATTAGGAGCCTAGTTCTTTAGGAAGGCTCTAAAAGAGATCAATGGATATTTATGAGATAAAGTTAAAAAAAAATTTCGTTGGAATGACTAGAAGAGGAAGCATTGGTTCGGTCGAAGTGGAAAGTTTTGGAAGAGGTCTTAATCCAACAATAGATATAAAATGGCTGATTCTGATAATAATAATTATATATATATATATATATATATATATATATATATATGCGTGTATGTGACTGTAAGTTGTTTTCGTCATAAATCGTTCTTAATCGCTGCAGATATCTAATTTAAAAATTACTTCAAACTTACGATTTTGATACATTCATCAGAGAGAAAGAAATATCAGTTTTTTTTTATTAAATATTTGTGTATATATATATATATATATATATATATATATAACAATAAAATGATATATCCTATATCAGAGAGAAGGATATATTATTAATCAGTGTGTTATAGAATTGTAACCTGCGCTTATAATACGCGTCATCTTTCATTAAGAAACTAATTGTCTCGAATGTTTAATAAG
>CP092089.1:6692625-6702625 GCA_029203775.1 Neoneuromus ignobilis | reverse complement strand
AAAATATTGAAATAAATAATGAATTCTAATTAGTTAATTTAGGTAAAAAAAGATCCTAATTTTCATATAATATGAACATACATATTGAACAAAATTTAAACTTTTATAAAAATTATTAATTTTTAAATACATACATAGTTACTTTCTAAATAATGATTTATTTCGGTTGAATGCCAGAGTATTGTCTTTGTTTTGAAAATAGAAAAAAAATTCGGAATACTAGACGTTTTATTTCTTATGTCAATGATGAGTTCATGGAGAATGAAATAAGTATACATACAATTTAAAAATTATATATGTGTATATATATATATATGTACGTATATATATATATATATATATATATATGTACGTATATATTTTTTTTTTCAAATTTTTGTATGTATATGTGTGTTTGTATCTGAAAAATTTATAAAATATATTTTTATGAAAACATTTTATGTTCTATATATTAAAACATTGCAGAAATACAATCGTTTTTAAAATTTAATTAAATAATTAAGGTCAGATTAAAATCTTATTAAATTTAAAAAAAATTTAAATCGTATTTCGTTTATAAAAACAAAATTTCATATAATCTCAATCATAATGTCATTTAATGAATTATCAGAATTAAATCTTTTTGATTCTTCCTTTCAAAACTTATATCATATCTATATAACAAATACTGGGAAATAATCTTATTTACAAGTATTTAAATGTATATATGTATGTATTATATATATATATGAGTATTTAAGATTAAATCTCACTTATTTCTTGTTAAGAAAGACTTCTTTATAATGACATATTTTATACGATAACAATTTTTGAAAATTATTTACAATGACTACAATTGCAACTATTTATATATATATATATATATATATATATATATATATATATATATATATATATATCAACGTATCTTATCACAGAATCAAACTCATGTATTTCGTTCGTGTAACTGAGTAATTTATCATTGAATTATGTTGCTTCCGTGTGTATTATATATATATATATATATATATATATATATATATATATATATATATATATATATATATATACATATATATACATATACATACATATATATTTATTGTCTGTATGTATGTACATAAACACATACTTTATCATATGTAGTACTAAACGATACTACTGATTATTCATTGTTATTGACATACTAATGTATTTATAATTGCCTCAGTTAATAACGTTTTGTGCTTGTAATGATATCATTTATTTTTAATCGAAATATTATACAATTTTTGTTGGTGATCTGTGAACGTTAAGGTGATAATATATATTTGTGAATATAAATTCAATATTTTGATAATATTTACTTTGAATTTTTGTTTATCTTCCACCATCCAATAACAGTGTTATCTGTATTTACATAAGAAAATTTGAATCCTTGAACACACTTCAATATATATACAAGGATACTCGTATGTGATTTTTTTTTGCTTTCGGTTATTTTTATATCTTTATACAACAGTCTTCGTATGTTTTGTAGTTTGGAAAAAATTGATACATTTATAATCAGAGAATTTGTTTATATGTATAACATTCCTTTATATAATTGTATGGATGTTTATACACAAACATATTTTTTTATAAAAAGGAAACAAATTCCAATATCGTCATGTTTTTTCACAATAATAAAATAATGTATTTTGATAAATCATACGTATTTTTTGAGATATATTGTGTATATATATATATATATATATATATATATATATATATATATATATATATATATATATATATTAGATGAATTTTATAAATGTATTAATTATTTTGCGTATTTATTATGGAGATATATTTTCATTTTTTTTTTTTTTTTTTATGAATAATATGCATGTCACAAATATAGCTAATTAAATATTGATTTAATATTTTTTGGTTATTAAGACAGTTTACAACTTTTTTTATATATATATATATATATATATATATATATATATATATATATATATATATATATATATATATGTATAATTAAATGTAACGTACTAACATTTTAATTTCTTATAATTTGCTTAGTTAAAATTATACTTATATTAATAACGAATAAAAAGACATAAATACACACACACAAACGCATATATATTTGTATATTTCTTGACTAAATAATTATTATATTATTTAATAATTATAATAATAATTATTTTATTAAAATATGACTTGTATACATCATTCTTTTTCCATTAGTAAATATTATTTGTGTACAGAAATATAAATATTATAATTTTATTATATATATGTATATGTATATGTATATGTATTTGTATATATATATATATATATATATATATATATATATACATTAATAATTTTCATCATTATAAAAGTTATATAAGCCCACTGTTGGCCGAAAGCCTCATTGAATGTCATTAGATCTTTTTAAATATTTTACCAAGAATCTTCCTGTTTTTCTAAGAATTTTTCTGTTTGTTGCTAATCTCATCCAACATTTACTTTTACTTTATTTCACAGCTTAATTCCTACATTTTAAAAGGATCTTTTATTTATCTCCTAGTTACCATTGCATAATGATTTTTGTACATTTGCTATTTTATCTTCTTGCTATATATCTTTCCCATACCAATTTCATTGATTTTATTTGCTTTATTATATCACTTCTTCTATATGCACTGATTTTTGATTACTTAGATGTTCCTAACTCACATACACACTTACATATATATATATATATATATATATATATATATATATATATATATATATATATATATATATATATATATATGAGGAAACAATAATTTGATTGAATATTTTAAAATACAAATAATTGAGATATTTTGTATTTATGCTGTGATAAATGTGTCCTTTTGTGCATAGAAAAAATCTATTTCAGAGAAAATATGAATATCTACAATAATTACAATTAAAATTATATAAACATTATTATTTTAATAATGTATTTGATGAAAACAATATTCCTAATTATATATTTATAAAAGCAATTGAAATTATAATGAAGTATTAATAATTTATGCTTCCGATTAAAAAAGTAAATACACATTTAAGGATGATTTGGGGAATAAAATATAATTTGTAATAATGTTTGTTAATTATATAATTTATTTATGAAATTTTCGATTGAACGTTTCATTCAATATGGAAGTAAATTACTCATATATATATATATATATATATATATATATATATATATATATATATATATATAATAAACTTGTAAATCTACCTATTCGACGATTATTTGCATTTATTCATATGTTGGTATAATATTGAATAAATTGAAAGCAAATCAATGAAAGCATCATCTGAAAATATATTTCACTATTCAGTCTTGATTTTATATATATGTATATATATATATATATATATATATATATATATATATATATATATATATATAAAAAAAAAAATCACATGTTGATGTAAGGTATTTGCATTCGTGTATGAAATTTTTGTTTATTCAAGGTTTTATATGTGTTGTATTCAAATATACATATATATGCGATATACGATTGAAAACTCATACATTGAACAGAAAATATATCTATATTTTAATAAAATGTTTCCTGATGTATTCAAGCTCCTTCACATATATCTTTCTATATTTTGTTGTTTTTGAAAATAATGTTTGAACTCATCGTAAACCAAATACGTATTTGCATGTAGGCATAAATGTTTATGTGTTTATATATGTATATATATATATATATATATATATATATATATATATATATAAATAAATAAATATTACATAATTAAATTATTTTACTTTTTTAATAATATTGTAAGAATTCTAATTATTCTAAAAATCTATAAACGGATTGATTTTTTTTTATTTTATAACTAAATTGTATTATTTTCTTACATGTAGTTTAATCGGAATATCAGTATAATTAAAAATATTCATTTAAATCGAAATCTTGTTTCAGATTAATCATTTTTTTAGGAAACAAATATTATAAATGTTAGTTAGTTTGTGTTTGATTTATAAAATATTTATTTATAATGTAATTGATGTACGTTTTCTAAAACATTTAATTTTTTTATTTACTTGTAATATAAAATATTTTTTTCTATAAATAAATAACTAAAAATCAATGAATTCCGGCCATCATTTTACAAATAAAAATATATGTATGTTTCTTAACATCCAGTATTAAATATTTTGTTAACATAGAGACTTTGATAGTTTATTTTACTTTATTATATTATACTATTAAATTAATTAAAAACTGCTATTTCATTTTTGGTAAATCATTAGATATTTCTTAGTGTTTTTACAAAATGTCACTAATTGAAATTGTTAGTCTTATGAATTGTCTTTAAAATATAACTTGCAATATTGGCATTCAGTCAGAAATTATTATGTTGTTTTAATTCTAATTTTCAGTTTTAATAAAATTTGAACCGAAAATAAATCTTCAAGATTATTATTGCTTCGTATTGTATGCGAGCAATTTAAAATTCAATTTAAAAAATCGATTTGTAACTATTCTTGTACTTGAATTACATTTGAACAAAAAACAGATGTGTAATTATATCTAATTACAATGTCTGTAATTTTTTAGATCTTTACGTCTGTTATTTGTTACAACCACTGTCGATTTCTTAGTTAAAATTTGGTAGGAATTTTTAGTGTACTTTTTGTTTGTGTAGATAATTAAACTTTGAATGAATAATAAATGTATGAAACGTATAAATTTTTACTATTCAATAATGAAAAATTATTGTATTAAAATATAAATAACAATGATTTTAATAAATGATGTCTAGACAAGAATTGAGAAAATTTTTTTCGTGAAAAGTAACATCGATTAGTATAGTTAATGAAATTAACTTTTATTATAAATTTACATATAAATAGGTTGATATTTAATTTGGTCTAATATGCAAGTGAAATATAATATTTGTTTTTTAAAATTATAAAATACCCTTTTTTATAAAATATTTACTATCCTATAATTTTTTTTAATTTACTATTTTAAAGTTTTTTTAAGATTGTTTATATTGTTCTACAGAATATTTGTAAATGTTGAACTAAATAAAACTTATAAATGTGTTTTATACAATTTGTACGAATATCATAATAATCGTTTATTTTATGCTTTAGTATCACTAACATTTTATTATATAGTAAAATAATTAATATTTTGCTAGTAAAAAATATTTTCACTAAAAAAAACTATTTCACTAAAAAATATTTTAAATATTTCACTATGTTAATTTATTTATTAATGAATGTATTTCTATTTGATATTCAGTTTACTAAAATATTTAGCAACTCTATGATTCCTTTTATTTAATATTGTGAATTCAATTGAAAAAAATCTTATTAGACATATGACTCGAAAAGTATGCAAACATTTTTGCTAGGTAATATAATAAATTAAATAAATAAATAAATATAATAAAATAAAAATAAATTAAAATAAATTAAATATATAAATTAAATATAATAAATTAAATAATAAATTTTGTGTTAAATTATCTTTGAAATTATTATAAAAAATATTTATATAAATAGATGAATTTTTTAGAATATTTCTTAATTTTTACGAGGACGATTTAATTAAATACTTATTAAAAAATAGGAATAATATTGAACGTGATTCATATTTGACAAATATCAATTAATGACGTTAACTGCATTGATCAGTTTAGTAATCTAGAATTTTAATAAATTTATGTCAACGATATGGAGAAAATTCTGAAAAAACAGAAATTTTCAAAATTCCAACAACATTGAGTTCAGTTGAAAGTTGCTGTAGTTTGATCAATTTTTTGTCATTTATCTTCATTATTGTACTAATTTTCGTATTCCAAATTAACACGTTCGCGGATAGTAAAAATTTCAGTAAGCTGCAAAAATAGAAGATTTTTTTTTTAAATTAATTGTAATATCCGATATTTGATTAGACACATTTTGTAAAAGTAGTCAGAATATTACATTTTAATAGTTATATACAATTAATTAAAAAGTTAAAATTATAATTAAAAAATTAAGGTTATATAAAATTAAATAAATAATAATTGGCTTTAAAATTTGAATGCTATAGCATTCTCGTCTGCGAACGTGTTAAATAAATAATAGGACAGCTGATTTTTCAGTGTATTAAATAAATTTAATCATTAATTTTAAAGTGATATCAGTCTATTAATAAATATAACTAATACAAAGATAAAAGCCAGAAAGAGAAAATGGTTTGTTTTCAATATAATAATAAATTTTTAATATAAATATATTTTCAAATATAGAGTTATCCAAATGTGACGCCTAGGTTTATGTTTTATTAAAAAGAAACATGTGTATAGTTTGTTTTTAATAAAACACAAATCTAGACATCACATTCGGATAAACCCATATAAAACTGTTTTTCGAAAATACCAAAATGAAAAAATAAAAAAATCAATTTAAATATTAGAGAAAGAAATTTCTATCTATATTTAAATATTATTTAAATATAGATAAAAAGTGTGATTTTAACCCGTTAAACGTTTATGTCGAGTATATTCGCCATGAAAAGGTGGCATTTTTTGTTTAATGTCAAATGTACTCTCATGTAAAAAAACCGCTTTAGCTATTTATTGCAAAATGTAGGTAAAATATATATATATATATATATTAGTAATTTTATCACATTTTATAATATTTAAAAGACGAAAAAATATGCATTTTTTAATGTTTTTTTATGAAATAATTTTTAAAAAATAAAATGTTAAAACCTATAAATACCGTTTGTGAATTTCTTACCAATAAAATAAAAATTCTTAAAGAAACAACCAAAAAAAAAAAATCATTTTGTTATAATTTAACTCAATCTTACAGCAAGTGCATTTATTGTGTTTTCGTCGAATATATGTACTCGTTATCACCTAGAAATAATTAAACACACCAGTGCACATTCTCAAAATAAAACAAAACGCTTAACGAATTAATCTAAAAATACTTTTCTTCACAGAGATTAATAAACTTTCCAATCAAATAAGACTTAATAATAAGAATACTTTTGAATATTGTAAAATTAGAACTACATATAATGTATTGAATTCTTTTATTACTAATTTTAGTTAAAAATTCACATGTTTCCAATTATTTCCTTAAATATATTATTAAAAAAATATAAAAATTATTTTAAAAAAAATCAAAACATTAACCTTTTAAAAAATGTCATTTTTTCCATTCCTACACAGAATATTTTTAATTATGACTAATATTTAGTAGTGTGTTAATAACAGTATATGACAAAGAAAATATAGAAATGCCATTTGTCTGTAAATTGTATTTTGTCTGGAAATGTAGGAAGCTTGATAACAGAACATCAATAAAACAGTTATAGTAATGTAATTGACAAGCAATTGACGTAATCGCCAGGAAGAATATAAGTTATTACACCGAATACAAATATATATATATATATATATATATACAGTATGGTTTTATTCACGAATATATAATATGCATGTCTATATACATACATAAAACATATTTGCATTTTGTCATCTTTTAAAATTCACGTGTTCCTTCATCCAGCAGCTCTCGTCGCCAATGTGAACATATAACATATAGATATTTGTATTGTGAGATAGGTACTGTATCCCAAAGGCGTGAAGAAATATGGAATATTCGGGTAGAAGAAATGCGTATTAATAATTCAGTCCCATGTTACACGGTCTAGCTGATATGCTGGCCCGTTTGTGCATTTTGACGTTTGCACACAGATGGTGTATATCGCACATTTCAACAGTGTTGTTCGCGTCCCTCCATCTTTCCGTGTTGTTAGCTGAGAGCTAACGGATCTACCCTTTTTTTCTTAAAAAAAAAATACGAGACGGTCTCGTCCATGGTCTACAAAATTCTTGTCACTACATGTGTTACAACGACATACTAAATAGTTTTCATCAGATTGTTGTGTTATATAACGAATTATATTTTTTTTTGTCTTAGTAGCATAAAGAAAACTAGGATTTTTTTTTCAAAAAAATCCAAATCATGTGCATAATACATGATTGTTTCTTCAGTGAATTTATTTTATATTTCTAATATAAAATCACTGATTAATCACACAAAAATATTTTATAAATATTAATTTTTACTAAATAAATTATTTTATTTTATATAGGATCATTTAAATGTGACGTCTAGATTTGTGTTTTATTAAAAAAAGGGTATTGTATAGGACAAGGTGATAGTTTGTTTCTTTTTAATAAAATAAATTTAGGCGTCACATTTGATTTACTTCATATTTTATAAATATTTATTTTCATTTGATTCATATTTATTATTGTATAATAATTATTTATGTATTTACATTATAATGTGAATTTTATGTTACTTAGTTACTTTTTTACGAATATTTGGGTTATGCATTAAAAATAACGGATTTTTTGAGTAAAGATATTTATTATTTTCAAACAAATTACAAATAAAAATTTAATGAAAATATTTTCTGCAAATTTCTATCATCTTTATGGTAAAAAGTGGATCTCATATCGAAAAAACTCAAATTTTTGTTTAATAAAATTATTCATTATTGTACTTATTCGAAATTTCAAAAGTGTATATTCTCTAATTTGCATTGCATCGATTTCAAAAATACTCTTTTTGAAGAGTAAGTGAGATTAAAAAGGACTTTCCATTCTAACTGTAATAATGATCTCGAGTTTCTTTAGCAAAATTAATCCTGATATTATTATTGAACAAGATTTCTTTGCATATTTTATTGATTATTCACGATTCTTTTTCGTTCAATTCTGTTTCAATTCGTGTAATTGTTGACAGATGACAATAGTTTATAATAGAAAAAAATCTTCTTACTTCCACCGGATACATAGTAAAATCTTTAGGTCATGGATGTTTTATTTTAGTATTAATATTGATTATTAACTAAGTCTTAACAACTTTTTTTACGTTAAGGTTTATTAAAATATATCCACTTTTTGTTGCCAATCACAATTGAATAAAAACCTTTTTTTAACTGAAAAACAATCAAATATAAATATAGAAATGATTTTGTAAGTTCTCTTCCAGAAATTCGTTTGAGATCTACTCGTATATTTTCTGTGTCTTTTCTATGACTTTAACACACCAAACAATAGTATAAATTGATTAAGTCCTAATATTTTTACAAGATCTGTTATCGATCAAACTGAGTTTTCATTCAGTAACATTTGGATTCCATTATCTTCAATTTTTTCTTGTTCAGAGCTATTTTTCACATATCATACTAATTAGTAAATTTTTTTTAGAAAGAAACTAATTTAATAAAGTTTGATAAGTCATAGTGAAAAAATGAATATAAATTATTATGTAATATAATTTTATTATTTGATAAAATCGAATAAAAAATATCATTTATTAATTTTAACGTTTTTCATATTTTGATAGTATTTTTGTAATATTCGCACATTTTTTTAAAATATTCAGTAAAATTATATATTTTTAGATTTTACAAATGTATTGTAAAACAGAATTTAATTAATAGTTGTACTTTTTACATATTTTTAATATTTTCAGTACATAACTGTAATATGTATCGATTTAAATAACAGTTATCTTTGTAATAAATTGTCAAATAATTTTTGAAATCATACATGGATACATTTGTGTATTTATTGAAAATATTTTTGCGAAATGAATATAGAATGGATATATGTAATGATAAAATGTAACGTTTCAATTGAAATTGAAAATTGAAATGCAATTGAACAGAGTTTTGTTATACGTTTTCATTTATAATGAACGTCTGGGAACGAACGGACCAAAATAAGCATTTCCCTATTGCAGACAACTGTGATTCCCTAATTAAACGAGTAATTGATACCAATTAGGTGCGTATCTCGTACAATAGTTTCAGGCGTAGGCCGTAGGGTTGAATTTGAACTGTATTCAACTCTGATTGGTTCGTATCAATAGCCAATTATGTGATTTACGATTCGTTCAAGTCGATTTAATCAATTGCACTCCCTACACCTGAATCATATCCATCAAATCATATGCATTTGAATTTTA
>CP092089.1:6667625-6687625 GCA_029203775.1 Neoneuromus ignobilis | reverse complement strand
TATATATATATATTAGAAAATTAAATATTATTTAAGATTTAAAAATACAATTTTTTAAAAGTAGGTCGATTTAATTTTCACATATATGAATTTAGTTTCTCCTCTAAACATAGAACGTTACTTATAGATAATATTTTTTCTTGTCAAACACACCATGTAAAATTAATCCTATTTTATTTCCATGTCAAATTGAAGGTTTTTACACACACACACACATCTATATATATATATATATATATATATATATATATATATATATATTTATATATACGTAGGTATGTATGTGTCTATGTATATTTAAACCGATCTTTTTAAAATGTGTAATTTTCTGAAAACCGTAATATTTTAATTGGAATTGTACCAGTCTCACAATATGTCAGTAATAACTGAACGAAATAATATATTATCATTCAATCGTATTGTTCAGAATTTCAATGTGTTGGTGTATAATATCATGAAAAGGAAGTGAAAGGTTGGAAAAATATATTGATGTCACTAGTAAAACAACGATTGATTTATTAGAGAAAATTTATTGAGACATTGAACTCCTCCCTATTGTTAAATTTCAACACTGAGGAATTCAGCACTGTGATTATATGTAATGTCATCAGTATATTTATTTATTTTACGTTCAAGTTTGTACTATTTGAAATTATATATAAACAGTTTTAAATATGTGTTCATTTTTTATGGCATTTGTATTTTACAGCACTTTGTAATTTTCTTATTTATCTTTATAATTATAGAAGTAAATGTGGAAATAAATTCGATATTTCTTTCTTACAATGTAAGTATTTATTCTCTCTCACTCTATCTCTCTGTATTATATATATATATATATAAATTTTCGTGTAATATGTAATAAATTTTCATCATTTTTCCATCGTATAACATATTTTTAGACACTGATGCGCTTTGCATTACTACTTAACCTTGGCTTCTGTCAACGACATGTCGAGCATTTGCTGTCAGTTACGTTGCTAGACCCACACGTGCGTGCTGAACAATATTGATTTCTTTGACAGATATTTTGACGTGCGTCGTTTCCAGGACGTTATTACATCTTTTAGACATATTCATGTAAATATATATATATATATATATATATATATATATATATATATATATATATATATATATATAAATATGTAAATATTTCATTTTTTAAAAATATATTTAAATTCATTTCAAACTAAATAACGAAACAAAATTTAATACTGAAATCCACAACAAAAATTCTGAATATTTCATATTTACTTATGTAGATAAATTTATTGACATTTAAGTATTTTGTAGTACCTTCTTTGATTTTTAGTACTACCTTCAAAGTATTAGTTTTTAAAAGATCTTGAATATTATTTTAATTTGATTTTACTTTATTCTTCCTAAAGTTTCATTAATGCTCCATTCTATTACCTAAAGTATATTTTTTTATTCATCATTTTAATCCTCCATTAAATTCTTATAATTATGTTTCATTTAAGTCCGGTGAGTTTGGAAGTGCTTAACGTAATTACATATTGTAAATATTTAATTTCTGCTTAAGTGATTATTGTTTTGTAAAACAATTGCTTCACCAAAATTCATCTTAAAATTATTTTCTACTAAATTTGCTTTTAAAATATTTAAATTTTCAATACGATCCGTAATAGTTTTAATAAATGTCAAATTCCCTACTGCATTTGCCACTTCAAACCCACACACTATGACATATTTCCATGCTTTGTTATAAAAGTTAATTTTTTTAATATCCATTTCAGTGTTAAATTATACTATATTTCTCTTTTTCTCTTTGTACTAACAACTTTTTTTGATATCATTTGTGAAAATTGTATAAAGTGTTTTTTTAAGCGTGATAGAACTTTAAATTGAATCCCTATCGAAAGTTCATCTAACCTAAAAAATACCTTTTATCATACCTTTATATATACATATACACACATGTATACATAAAGATGTTTTTTTTTAAGTTAGATAGAATTTTTGATAGAGATTCACTTTGAAGTTCTATCACGTTTAAAAAACATTCCCTATTATTATACTCATTGTAATATAGTGCTCTGATTATGATGTTATAGTCATCGAAATGCGTATTAGCTTCTTAACAAATAAAGTGAATATAAGTGATTATTGGTATTGGAATGGCAATTAAGTTTTTTTACAGCATTTTATATTTAGAATTCGCATATGTACTTAAAATATGTAAATGTGTATAATTATATATTGTTGTCAGTAGTTGAATAGGACAAAAATTGTATTATTAAATAATTTATGAATGTCAATACAACATTTCTAGAAATAATTCAAAACATTAATTATAATATGATATGTTACAAATTTAGTAGCAACGTTTTAATTGATATTTTTTTATATATTTTCATATTATTTGTTATGTATTATTAAAGTAATCTTCATTTATTTTATGAAAGCAATATATTTCTGAAAATCATTATATAGAGTGAATTTTCATAAACTGTTCACATAACCAATTTTATTTTATAACTTCAACTGCGCATATTTTTTCTATTTAAGTTAATGGTAATTGTTTTTAACACAAGGTACAACCCACGCCGAATTTTTTATACCGTATTATAATGTTAAACAATTTAAAAATAGAATTTTCTTTCTTTAGTTATTAGTTATTGATTTTTTTCTTTATCGTGTTCTAATTTAATTACCTATTATATAGCTGGTGTTAATTTGTTGGTATAGATTTGTTTTCTTTATGCATATATATATATATATATATATATATATATATATATATATATATATATCATATATTTAAATGACTTTTAACATCGATGAAAGAAAATAGCGTATATATTCAAATTTACATATTTAAGTTTGATATTTTATTGATATTTAATAAATATATTTCTAATATTTGTGTAAGAAAACATGGTTAATTACTGTTACTTATTGGAGCCTAATCCATTTTTTCACTAATACTTAGTACCCTATAATACAATTCCGGATAACACGGTTTTTTATAAACCTAACCAACATGTTACACAGGGGTGTGCATATGTGTGTGTGTATTTATGTATATTTCTCTCTTTCTCTATTTACACACACACACTTATTTATTTATATATATATATATATATATATAATCAGAAAAACATATTTATTGAATAAAAAAATCAATATTTTCAATAAATATTCAGTATAATAAATGTTTTGTACGTATGCATTTATTCGAATAGGAAATATGCTATCCAAGACATAAATAAGTCTTGTAACATTGGTATGAACATATTTTTTCACCGGTATATGATTTCCTACTGTTTCCTGGCTGCGTAAATTGATGATTCCCTACTATTTCCTGTTTGAGTAAATTCGTTTAGTATTCCTAGCACGACGTATGCAATGCAGCAGTGTCATTCATATTATATAAAAGTTATAACAAAGTTTCATAAACCCTTTCGTATCTACGCGTCCAATGTTCTTGAATGTATTATGTAATTTCATTGAGTCAAATTCACGTGGAGCTTAATTGAATCTTATTATATTTCCGTTGTAATGCCTCTTCAGATTAAATTCAATCATATGCTGATCAATCAACGCTGAAACTTTAACAATGAATTTAATTTCAAATTAAAATCTCGTCAAGGTATGCACTTTATTAACCTTTGTTCTTTTTTACTCGATTCTTTTAACATAAAAGTATATAAATTTGTTATTCCACACGTTTTTTTCCAAATGTTTCAAAAATGTATATTTATTACATTAGTTTTTTTATAAAACTAATATACGAAGTTAATTCAATTTACATGCACTAGCATCATAAAATGTTACTAATAAAGTAATATTCAAAATTAAAATCTTTTCTTTTGAAATTATCTTCTGCAGTAGTTATATCTCATTGTCAACGTCTTTTATATTTTTGGAATCATTTGATCTAGGCACTTTTTTGAATTTCTTTTAAGTTGATAGATAAATTTGCCACGACGAGTAAAGATGAGCAGATTTTTCCATATACTGATTGCCAGACACAGTTGTTTATGATTTACAATAAGCACACATAGTGGTGATTAGTGGTCTAGGCTGTATATATGTCAAGAATTTGTTTGATTATCGGTTCGAGAACTCTTATAGATCAGACTCCATATTTTATTTTATCTTTTCAACAATTTCAAAATGATCTTTTCAATTTTGAAAACAAAAAAAATATCATGAGCTCAAATAAAATGATACCAGTGATAGGAAAATGAAATAACGTCAAATTATTATTTGTAGTGGTACATCGTTTTTAATCAAATTTTTCTATCTTTCAGACCGATTTATTCACTTACTCAGATAACTTCGTTTACACTTCAATTACAAATAAATAAATCCGCAAACATAACTCTTTTTTGTAGATTTCAAAAGCTGAATGTTTACTTTAATTTTCATCATCTTTGATGAAATTTCTGTCTTTAATTAAATTCCTAAATTGATAAAAATATCTGATTCGACTCACAGAATCTTCTTGAAAGATTGTTTTAATAGTTGAAGTATTTCTGTCTCCATTTTTTTCAAATATGAAACAAAATGTTATACAGAAGGATTATTCTTTATTAAGTCTATTTTAAAATCTCCTAAGATATAGAAAATCAAAATACAAAAACAATTAATAACTTTGAAATAGACCCCTCATCGTAACGAACTCAACACCGGTCAAATCAAAAATGATGACATATCTCTAGTTTCCAACTTCACTTACATTTATAGCTGCACTTACTTTTTAAATATTTTTTAAGCAAATCTCTTATAAGTATATACAGAAAGTGTATGTGTGTGTGTGTGTGTATATATATATATATATATATATATATATATATATATATATATATATATATATATATATATATAGGGTGTTTGATATGAGACTGAAGGATTTAGACACATATTTACTTGCTTACTATTATTTACTATTTTTCAATTCCACTTAAGATAGTTAATATATTTTTTATAATATATATTTATTTAATAAAAACACCCCAAAAATGCTATCTATTATACATATTTGTATTAACATGATATTTTTACTTCGTTTACTGTTATTGAATAATTACCAATGGTTTTATTTGTCCAAACAAAATATTAATTTTCGTTATTTGAAACCATATACATATTATTTATATATTAACAATAATTCCATATAAGAATTAAAATAATATTCTGGAATAAAATAATTTTAAAATAGTTTTTTTTTTAAAAAAAAACTTAGTTTTTTTCGAAACAATATTTTTTATATAAATATTTTTTTCTAATTTAACTTCAACAGATGTTTGAATATTTTATTCGTTCTAAATACATGTCTGTTCAATAAATATATAGACAGTAAATATATAAATCAATAAATATATGGACAGAACATAAATATCTAATATTTTGGAAACTAATTATCAATTCTAATTGTATAGCATTTTATTAAAAAGAAAATTCATTTTTTAAATACCCAATAAATTGTAAAATAGTTAAATAAATGTAACATGCAATCATATATTGTAATATTCTATTCCAATTACAAATATTGTACAAAAAGTAAAATATTTACTGAATATTTCCTTACATAGTTTAATTAAATTTATGGACATAGCTACAAAAGTTATATTTAGTTACGGTAATAGAAATTGAATATTTAACTGAAAGATCGTGTATATTTAACACTAAACCTATCGACATTTTATGTATATCTGTTTCTACCTTAACTGATCTTTAAAAAAAGTTATATTTTTTACAATTAAATACAGATAATAGTCAATTTGGTACTGTCTTAAACAATAAATAAAACTACTTTTACAAAATGGCTAAACGAATATTTTTTGATTTCTATTATAAACATGAAAAGAAAATTAAAAATAAAAAATAGTTGTACAATTTATTGTATTAAGAAATAAATAATACATGTTGAATGAAATAAATAATACATGTCTTATATATGTTCATCGTATTTTTTTTACAAATTATTGAGTTCTCGAATGTTCATTTTCCACACTCATATTTTGAAACAGATTTTCGTAGTTTTGATGTGTTTAAATGTCAATCAAAAATAAAAATTAAATGTCATTATAAAATCTATTAGTCATTTATAATGTATTTGCTACTGACATCAGATGTTAATCAGAATTTGATTCCAAACTTATCTGATTTGTTCGGCATATTCGTTATTTGAAACCGTATAAATAATTATACATTCACAATAATTCAATGTAAGAACTTAAATAATATTCTGAAGTAAGGTAATTTTAAAATACCTTATTTTTTAAAAAAAGAAAACAAGTAGTTATTTTTTCTAAACAAAAAAAAATATATCATGATATTTTACTGATTTAATTTTAACAGATGTTTACATGTTTTAATTCAGGAAATATATTGTTTATTAAACTGATAAAAATTCATTGTGTGTATTTTAACCATTCTGAATTTTTCGCCAATCAATCCATAAAGAAAGGATTAATCGATTTGAAAATGTTCTCTATTCAGTTCAATTACAATTGAATTCGTAATCATTTCCTTAATGGAATCATTTTCGCATAATGTTACTTTGGAAGAAAGGTCACTGAAATTGTGTTAAATGGAAGATTTATATGTGTATGTATGTCTATATACATTCTATAGCATGTAATTGGTTTAAGTTTTATATTGAAAATATTGATTACTTTAAAAAAAAACTTTAACAGGAACAAAATAATAAATAGAATGGAAATAGAGTTAAGTCGTTACTTAATATTATTTTTATCTACTGTGAAGTCGAATCGTTAAAGTACTAATTTTTTGTTAACGTGTACAGAATGCTAATTTATAGAAAAAAATTATGGAAATTGTAAGAGACAGGAAATTAAATTATAATTTTTGCTACACATAAAAAGAAAAACTTTCTTAAGAAAACTGATGCTTTGATAAACAACATTTAAAATTTAAAATTCTTCTCATTTTAACATTTCACAAATTGGCTCGTTTACTATATACAAAGCAATTTATGAAGTTGACGTAAACAACCAACAATACATAAAGTTTTCATTAACCATAAAAAATAAACATACAGTCAATGTTAAAGGATTTTTTTATATTTTTACTTTAATTACAATTTATATATATAGATGTTTTTAAGCGTGATAGAACTATAAATTGAACCTTATCGAAAATTATATCTAACCTAAAAAATCCTTTATATATGTACATGTGTGTGTATGTATACATAAAGATGTTTTTTTAGGTTAGTTAGAACTTTCGATAAGAATTCAATTTAAAGTTCTATCACCTTTAATAAAACTCTCTCTTTTTCTCTCTCTCTCTCTCCATTTATATATATATATATATATATATATATATATATAAATTTATTCACGAGGATCGTTTGATAAGTATGGTAAAAATAGTTATCATAAAATGTAATAAATTTTTCTTAAATTTTAAAATTTACTATACTTATCAAACTACTCTCGTATATATATATATATATATATATATATATATATATATATATATTTGTTTATTTGTAAAATACTAAGAAAAATAATTTATGAAAAGTGTGAATACTTGCATTTTTATTTTTGAATTTTTTTTAAAATTTTCTAATTGTAATTTTCATTTCTTTGAAAAAATATATGATTATATAGAAATATTTTATATTTTATTATATAATAGTTATTTTTCTCTATTTATTATGTTATAAAACGTATTGTTCTTATTAACGTTTTAACATTATATTTTTTTTATTATTATATTTTATTAGAATACAATTTCATTTCTAAACGTTGATATTTTTCACATAATCACCAGTATATCATTCACTAAATTAAATTTTTAATACTTTTTCAATTCATTATCATTCTATTGTAAATATATATCTGTTTTAATAAATCAATAAATATAAGATAGAACATAAATATCTAATATTTTGGAAACTAATTATAAATTTTAATTGTAAAGCATTTTATAAAGAATAAAATTACTTTTTTAAATTGTGCAACATTTAAAAAACTACAACATACAATCTTATATTATAATATTTCATTTCAATTACAAATACTTTACAAAAAATAAAATATTTACCGAATATTTCATTCCATACTTTAATTCAGTTTATATACATAACCTATAAAATTGATATTCAATTACGGTCATAGAAATTAATATTTTAACTGATTAATCATATGTACATATGTTTAAATAATTATTCCACTTCTTTAAGTTGTTATTTATTCATAAAGATTTACTATTATTAATTAGACACGTTCATATTTCTTTCTACTAAATTATTCTATATTTGTTAAGTGCTTCCCGAGTAAAGTTTGTAGTAACATAAATTGTGTATATTTGATTAAATTCAAATATTCTATATTTGAATTGTAAAACTAACTTTAGTAATGTACATATGTGTAGTAAAATAATATCGATACACCCACACATACACGCTTTATATAGGTGTTTTTTAAGTGTGATAGAACTTTAAATTGAATCCGTATCGAAAGTTCTATCAAATCTAAAAAAACACTTTTATATTTATACATGTGTATGTATATATAAAGATATGATAAAGGATGTTTTTAGGTTAGATAACACTTTCGATAGGGATTGAATTTAAAATTATCATTCTTAAAAAACTCCTATATATAGGGATAGAAGGAGAGAAAGAAAGAAGAAATGTATTAAAAAATTGTTCTGTAAAAACAAATAACAATATTAGACTTGATAAAGAATCATTAATATTATTTCTATTTGTCACGATTCTTTAAAAAATAATGAAATAATTGATGATCTGACATAATTGATAAAACTTTGAATCATACAACATAACTACATTTTACTATATTGTCATAATTGTCATTGCTCATTGTCTACAATTTAAAAACTGATTTCGGTCGTCTCCTCCTGTTACTTTTTTATTTCTTCTCGGACCGAATGTACATATTTACAATATGTACAAATGTTCAAACTGAATGAAACTAAATATCTGTCTAGAATGGAAGATAACGTAGTTAATTAAATGAAAATGGGGTCAGCACTTTGCCAAACAAAAATGGTATTTTGATTGTACGTTAGCAATTCGTTATCAGTTAATGCGTAATGATGAAACGAATCAACATGATTCACTAAAGAGTCTCATCAACGAAGATATTATCACGACATTGTTCACGATTCTGATTGAACTTGTCCTTTGAACCGTGTTAATAAATCACATCTGGATGGTTTGGTTGGTGACAGAGGCGGCCAATCTGCACAATACCGTAACCTTCATCAACCGATTTGTGGTTCGCCATAGATTTAACACACAAGAAATGAACACGTTATTGTATTCTGCTTGATGGTTGCTGTTTGTCATGGATTTCACATACGGATGCTCTTTTCTAATTACTTTTTATATCATTTGTTTTTATTATAACTCTGTTTTGTATTAAACTGCTATTTTCAACATGATAAGTCATTATAATTTCGATAATCAATACAATGTCGATTTTTAGTTGAGATTCATTTTATTTTTTAATTTCAAAAGAAATAACGATATCAATTTCTGTTTTAAAACGATTCATTTATATTGAATAGAACCGTAGGAATGTAAAATAACACGATTTGTGTGTTGAAAAAAAAATGTTAAGATTAATTTAAAAATATTTAATTTTATCGTGTCTTTATTTATAATAATTTTTAAAGCATTGATTTAAAGAACGGTCGACTGTCTTGATGGAGACGTAATGAGATACAATGAAAAAGTTTGAGATGTTTTGTAATCTTGAATTATTGTCGAATATCTTGACGAAACATCTTTTAAAAAATTCTCGTCATCGGAAAAACACGCCCAGTAATTGATTCAACAGCAATGCGAAACCTTATAGTCCAAATATAAAACTAATCTAAAATTTAAAGTAGAGACCCATGTCTAAAGGAATAGGTCATAATTCTGTCAAACACAAACCGTAGCATTGCTCAAAAACAAAGATATTAAATTTTCATACAGAATGGATCGCTATCCTTTTTCTGAAACACACGTATATATCAATACAATAAGTAAGGATAACGGGCAACGCAGATGGCTGCGACCTCTTAAGATGAATACGGCACGTTCGGCTAGCTGTTCACACTTTCCATCTTTGTTCGTGTAGGGTGATTTCCCCTATTGACCGGAATACGAAGCGTGCGATGTCTGTCGTCCACGGGGTGAGTGTTTCGTATTTCAATTTCATCCCTCGGTGGTGTCACTTCTTGTCACCTTGCAGTAGTCCCGCCTTAACAGCTTCCACGGTTCTGATACAAATGCAACCCTTGTGCTTGTCTCGCTGGGGACGTGATCTCAACGTACAGTTACGTTTTCTTGTTATTACGTACCGATTGAAAGGGGACTTGTCAGCGGAAGATAAAAAAATAGAAACAATGAACAATTTTTTTTGTGTAGTAACAAAATATCCTAAATCGTTCGGGTTATGTTGTGTGTAGTGTTGTTATCAACGTTTATTTACTTTTTAGAAATTCTGTTCATATTTTACCAAAACGTGAAATAATTTTCTTATCCAAATATTTGATTTTAAGAAGACAATCTTTCAACCTCTATGTATTTTTATTGATTCTGTTTGTTTTTCAAATCGTATTTCACTTTCTTTTTAAATATATCTACGTGTTATCAAAAAGCATTAAATAACTTATAAATTAATTATTATCTCTTCAGTATCAATAAAAATAATGTACACTTTTAAACAAAATACAATTAACAATATTTTGTGTCTGCAATTCAAAAATATGTTATTAATTATATATATATATATATATATATATATAGAGAGAGAGAGAGAGAGTGAGAGAGAGAGAGTGTGAGAGAGAGAGAAGGAGAGAGAGAGAAATTTTTAATATATAACGAACATAATTATATATAGTTTAAGGTAGTGGTTGTAGTCATTAAAACAGTATCATTTATTATGTGTGTGTATATATGTATGTATGTATGTATGTATGTATGTATGTAAATTATATATATATATATATATATATATATATATATATAAAACAATACTTAATAATTAGTTTAGTATTAAAATTTCAGTAGAAAAAATTAAATAAATATATTATTTGAATTGTTTTTATTTTTACTAATTTTTAGTAAAAAAAAATATATATAATATTTTATATATAAAAATATATATATATATATATTTATTTCTCTATCTATATATATATATATATATATATATATATATATATATATGTATGTATGTATGTATGTATGTATATGCATATATAAATATTAAAGGAAATAAAATAGTACCTATGTGTGTATTTACTAGAAAAAAAATATATACAAAATTACTATCTTAATGCAATTACATTGGATGTTTAAAAATTAATTATAGTATTTATCAATAGTTTCGAAATTAAAATAACTAAAAAAAATTATACATGTTATATAGAAACTTAAAATTCCATAAAAATATTGAAAACTTCACGCCCCTCAAAATATTCGATCAGATTTTTATTTTAAAATTACTTTATTTTATAAATTACATTTTGCTTATCAAATTTAATTTATAAATTTTATTTTTTTGTAAAAAAAAATATTGTCACCATGTGAATATATTTAATAACAACTAAAATAATATATAAATTGCTTAATACATTTAAAAAAAATACATTTCAAATAAAGTAGAATAAATTAAATTTTAAATAATAAATAATCAAGTACTAATATTGTTGATTATATACTTTTAATACTCTTGATTTATATATTTGTCATAGACTAGTCTGTTTTAATAAATAAAATACTAATTCCACAATAATACTAAAAAAGCTGTTCAAAAATATGCGTCCATGTAGTTACAGAATTAATTTCATTTACACCGATTATTTTAATAAATATTTATTCCTATTAAATATATTTAAATTAGCAACATACCTTGTTTTTAAAGTGGAATACTTAAAATTTTGTGTTTTATGTTAATTATTCGATATAATCTCGTTTAATATATAATTTGAATTAAATTTTATGAATCCAAATTTAAATATATAAAATAGTGCTCAATATATAAGATATTAAAATATATTATGAAATAAAAAATCATGAAATACTCAAATACATATAAATCTTGTACACCAACATAAACTACTATAAAATATTCGTATATGAATGTAAGAAATAAGATATTTTTTCTAATATCAATTATCCATTTTTCGACAATTCCATTGTATGTTTTTAATAAATGATACATCCACTTTATTTGTTGACTATAGTTCTAAATTCTATGACAAATAAATAAGTCTTCTTGTAAAGTTAATTAACGCTTCAGGCATCTCATGTTACATGACGACTAACATTTACTGGTACATAGTCATTGGTGTGGGGTTTAATTTACTTACGTATACTTAATATTTCACATCATTAGTATAGTTTAATATTCTTCAAAAAATCTGGTAATACATATATATATATATTTATATATATATATATATATATATATATATATATATATAATATTTTTCCTGTGATATCAGCAGAATACTTGAAAATAGCAAAGTAAAAATAGAACATATATTACGATTTAAAGGGTAAAAGTTACGGAAGAAACTTGATAAATAATGTAAAGAAAGATCAGTTTAAATCTTGAAAAAATACCTTTATTTAAAAATAAATTATATGTATAGTATTGATATTAAATTAAATAATGATATCTATATATCTTTGTAAAGAAATTAGAAACATTGCAATTTTTGTAATAAAGTATAAGAAAATATAAGAAAAATGATATGTAATATGTATTTTTTTATATATTTTTTCAACTCCATTTCCATATGATATTAATTGAACATTTTAAAAAATATATTTATAAATTTATTTATTTTTTAAATAATATGTTTCTATATTAGTTTAAAAAAATTAAACTCATAAAATGTGTTATATGTATCTTCGTGCCAAAATGATATAAAATAAAATAATTTATTAGAAAGTGTTGTGATAGTTAGAAAATGTAATGTAGAAGTTACTGAATCAGATTTAAAATTGAAAATAAAATATTACGCCATGTATATTTACTAGAAAAAGTGTATAAAATTTCTATCTAAATTTGAATGTATGTTTAGAAATTAACTATAATAATTGTCAATAATTCGGATATTAAAATTATTAGAAATACATAAATATTTTAAATTGACTCATAAAATGTTATAAAAATATTAGAAAACCGAAAATAATAATATTAAAACAGATGTATATTTAAAAATTATTTTATTTTTTAATATCAAAATTAATTATCAAATTTAATTTATATATTTATTTTTGTCTAAGAACAATTTTTTACTAAGTAAATAAATTTAATATTGGTTATTTTAGAATATATATATATATATATATATATATATATATAATCAACCTCTTTAATTTCATTGTTGAAAAAAGGCCTCACCTAAAATTTTACATTTAGACCGATCAAATGCCTTCTTCCAGACCATTACTACGAATTTCCGTATTATCTCTTTGTCTTATCTATCCATGAGAGTCTTTCTGGGAATTTTTACATGTATATTTAGTTTCCCAATGAATAACTTCCTTTAATCATCAGTGGTTTTCTTTTTTTGCTATATGATCGTCCCATTTTTATTTCCAATTTTTACTTTTGCTATAATGTCCGTAACTTTTTTTTGTCTTTAATCTATGTTTCTCTTTTTATCTTTTCATTTTATTCTCAGTATACAACTTTCCTTGCTTCTTTGTTTTGTCCAGGCCTCATCTAATCTAGCATTACATATATATATATATATATATATATATATATATATATATATATATATATATATATATATATATATAATATGTATGTATGTATGTATGTACGTATTTTAAGATTAATAATTTAAATTACTGATAAATAATTTAAATAATCAATTAATTAATAGTTTTTTTTCTAGTAATTTTCTAATTTTCTTTCTAGTATTTTCTTTTTCTAGTAATTTCGCAAACATATATTTTCTTATACATGTTTACAAAATTATTTGAAAATATTTAAAAAAATATGATAAATATTATTTATTAAACAATTAATTTCTATGTTATATTATTTCAATTTTTTTATAATATTATTTAAGTTGGAAAACCTCTGACTTCATTGCATTTAACATTAAAGTGAAAACACTTATTCGTGAATAAATTAATCCGTTTTCGTAACGAACATTGAAATTAATCTTATCGTTGATGTACTTTTTAATCAAAGTGTAACTATCATTAAAGTTAGTTCTGTTTAGAGTGGTCTACAAATATACATTACCAACTAATTTAATTTAATGCAAAAGAAATATTGATAATCTCTTCTGTATATCTTACATTGATTTCAAATCTTAGTTACTGTATAAATAGTTATTGTAAGCGAATAAGAATTGATTTATTATTTTCATATTTTTCATTTTTAACAGCAAATAGGTTTTCTAATCTTTTCATTCATATTTATTATTAATAAGAGATTTTTTACAAATAATTTTCAATTATTATTAATGTGTAGGAACAGTTCTGTTTAAGTTAATATAACTATATCAAAAATTTGACTCGAATTTTTAAAAGTTATTTTCAAATAAATTATGTCCTAGTTTATGATATCTGAATTGTTAATTAATGCTTTTAAAAGATAGTGTGTAATTGCAGGAGATTGAAATTAAATACGTTGAAAAATATAAACGTTTTGACTTATCTGAGTTTTTAATTAAAAAATAGAAATAAAAAAAATATGACATCTCTTAGAATAGAAAAAATATTTATAATGCTTTTAATACTTTCTATTCAAATTATTATAAATATATCTTTTTTTATTCTACAAGGGGTCATAATTTCACTAACATATTTTTTATTCTAACAGTATTATATTTTGTTCATAAAAGTATACTAGGTTTAAATTCTTGGAATATGTTTAATAATTTATATAATGCTAATAAATATTTTTGAATATTTTAGTTATAGATTATCTCTGTTAATTTCATTATATTTTTAATTGCATTGAATTAATATTTTAAAATTTAATATATTTTTAAAACGAAAATAATGTTTTAGTGTTAATTATATTTGATTTAATTGTATATTTAATAATTTACACATACATTATAATTAATTCTAGTTATTTTTATAAATTACCAAGAAAAAAATATATAAACTTTTTAAAATGTATGTAATTTTTTCAGTTATTTTATTTTCTGTATTTCTCTTATATATATATATATATATATATATATATATATATATATATATATATATAATCAAAATATTTTTATCAATTGCTGGTTGAAACTCTCTTCCAAAAGTTTCCTCCTCGGCCGATATAATGTTTTTACTTGTCATTTTACTCCTACAATTTTTTTTGTGTCTCTGACCTATCTAACTCTACAATCATTTTAACTTATTATATCTCTGGTTTCTCACGTAGTAATTTATCTTGTCTGTCAGTAGTATTCTCTTCTATAGATGATCCAAATGAGTCTAAATGACTTAGACATACATTTATTTGCTTACTATCATTAACTATTCTTTACTATCCTTTAGTATCTTTCGGACTACCCTATAACTATATGACCTTCCCATTTTCATTTTAAGATACACACTTTTGTTATATAATGTCCGTAACTTTTTTCTTTGTGATCTATTCATTTCTCCCCTGCATCTACGTGGCATTTCTAACTTATATCTTTTTATGCTTCTTTATATAGTTTTGCCCAAATGAGACTGAAGGTTGTAACATGTAAATGTGTATCTAAACCTTCAGTCTTATTTGAATCGATACAAATATCTCTATCTATCTATCTATCTGTATATATTTATAAAGAGAGTGAGAGAGAGATAAAAATAGAAGTGGAGAGAGATGATGCTATGTGTGTATTAATAAATAAATTTATTTTATGAGTTTAAACAATTTTTTGTGATTGTCCTATTTGAATCTCGTAGGAATAAATTAAATTATTGTCATTTTTTTTGTTATATTTTTGCATATATATATATATTTATGTGTGTGTGTGTGTGTGTGTGTGTGTGTGTGTGTAAAGATGATAAAAACAGTTGAAACGAACATGGAAAAATAGAATATGTGAAAAAAAATAATTAACAAGGAACTCTTGTTGCATTCTGTTTATAACGACAATAGATCCCAACAGAATAAACAGTTACAAGGGATGGAGCGACGCCAAATGGTGAAGGGGCAAAAAGGGGTTTGTTAATGACACACAAATAATTAAATAGTAGACAGTAAACAATAGAGTCGCGTATCTGTCCAACACAGCGGCAAACATACGGCAGAGTCTTGGATGGTAAAACACTGTTACTATTACCCTCGAGCGAATTTGAATTGTACCGGTTTCTAAAATAACTATTGTATTTATTTCTGCGACGTGTTTTAAGTAAGTCAACGGAATGAGAAATGGAAGAAGATATGCGTGTGTGTATGTTTGGATGTATATAAGAATGTTTATATAAATATGTTACAATCTAGTAATACATATATCTATTTCTAGATAATTCAAAGCATTCATTATATATAGAGTCATAAAAATGTGTTGCCTAAATGTGTGTTTTATTCAAAAGAAATATGTGTATAGGAAAACATATATATAGTTTCTTTTTTTTTCTTTTTAATAAAACACATATCTAGACGGTACATTTGGATGATCCTATATATATAATTTGCCATTTTATAAAATTGCTCATCTATTGAAATCAAATTATCCAGTTGATCAAAATTATAATTTGTACTTACGAGTATATATTTAAAGACATTTGATTTTATAACTAATTATTTTTCTAAAAATATTGAAAATAATATCAAAAATTTTATTTTGATATTTTACATTAAACTCACATTTATATTTTATAAAAATTAGAAAAAATAAATTACTAGATATAATCAATGTGTGTTACCTGTTTGTACATACAGGTCAGAAATTTGTACATTAAATGTCAAAATGAAACAAAAATTTTGACAAAAAAGAATATGGAAAAATCATGTTAGAAATTTTAAAATTTAATCAGAAAATCTGTAAATTAATAAAATAACAGACAAAAGATAGAATAAAATAAAATCACTAAAATGTATATAGGTAGTGCATATATAAAAGAAAATATAGTAGATGAACAAAGATCATTATAAAATGGTGACTAAGATATAAAAAAAGATCAAAGAAGAAATCTTATCAAAAAATATAGAGATGAAATTGTGAAGCATTGAACAGGTGAGAGTTTGATAAGATGAACTGCTGACAAGAAAAAATGGAAAAGTAACGAAAAAATTTAAGAAATGCCAATAACATTTATTGGGGGGGGGTTTATTCAGTAGCAAGCTGATACAAGCATTTTTATCATAATATTATATATACATACATACATATATATATATATATATATATATATATATGTATATATGTATATATGTATGTATGTATGTATGTACATAAACATAATTGTTTTTTTCTCTGTAAAATTAAAGTACTCTTCATCTGCACACATTTTAAAATCAAATATTTGTATATTTTATATGCCAGTACAGATCTTTATATTTTTAAAATATAATTTTTTATCAAAATTCAATATTTCCCCTAAAGCTGTTTTTATATTTTAATTTGAAATACGTTTGATGTCTTTTAATAAATAAAAAAAAATTAATATTATCGAATATTATTTTATTTTATAAATTTATTAATATGTTTTTGATGTCAGTTGCATGCCATTATTAATGTCAATAATAGAGTAAAATTCGTAAAATAAGCTATAAATAATGTTATATCATCAAACTCTAGTGCATTATGGTGATATTATTTGATTGATTACCTGATTGTGTCAGTTTACACTAAATCAAGCACCAACGTCTATTCGTCTATCTGTACACATTTGTATGATTAAAAATTACTATTTTTGACTGAAAAATATTTGTTTGTAGGTCACGTATATACACACACACACATACACACACACACATATATATATATATATAATTGAAAATAATATATATTTTTCCCTGTCTCTCTTATTATATTTATTTCTATGTAAGAAATTCACCATTTTATTATAATATATACCTCCATTATGTATTTTAATTTGTTCTAATATAATTTATATTGATTAGAAAATTTTTATAAGTATCGATTTAAAATGAATAATGGACATTTTTTGCAAAAATCTTTTTACAATAAATTATATCAAAGTCTATTGAATGCATAAATGATATAAAATGTTTTAAAAATTAACAATAAAATTTAAAAATGTGTATTATAGTACATTTATTTATATCAGAGGTCATCAAGCTACAATTACACTTATTTAACACAATTAAAACACAAGATTCAACTTAATTATTGTATTATAATCAATGCATATTTTTTATTTTTTTTCCTTCATATACGCTTATAAACAATGAATAAGAACTGTTAAAACAATGCGATATTCATTATGCAGAGTTGAATAGCTGGTTAATTATCAAGCGTTCACTATAATTAACGTTTGGGTTACAATGTGCACTTTATGGATATCGAATATAATCGATACCCGTATCGAAAGGATTTATTGGTGTTCACAAAAACAGACATACATATATACAATATAATAGCTTCAAAAATAAAACAGTTTATTATATTTTCATCGATTTTTATATTGTGTTTGTGTTTTATGTGATAAATACATATATTGATTTTAGTTATTAAAAAATTATAACACTGATTATCAACGATATTACAAAAGGAAACTGCATATCATGTAGATATAAATTATTGAATTTTGAATATTAAATAGTCTATATAGAAAGAGATGCAGATTTAAATTATAACAATTTATTTAACAATTTGATTTTTTTTTACTTTCAATATCATTGTTTCATATATATATATATATATATATATATATATATATATATATATATATATATATATATATATATATATATATATATATATAATATATATATAAGCAGCAACAGCCTTTTTCTATCCATTATTGGATGAAGGCCTTTTTTAAAGATTTCCACTTCGATCGATTCAATTCATTTTTTTATCAGTCATTCAGACGAATTTTTTAATGTCTCTGTTCCATCCATTCATGTCTCTTTTTGAGCCCTTTTGTACATTTAGGTTCTCAAATAATAATTTTTCTTGTCCATCAGTATTTTTTTTAGTTTGCTTTAGGACCAGCTTTATTTCCAACTTCTCATTTTTGACATAGCGTTCTTGACTTTTCTATTCTTTCTGTGTTCTCTCTCTCTCTCTCTCTCTCTCTCTATATATATATATATATATATGATATAATTATCAGTAGAAAAAGCCTCATTCTATCCATTGTTGGACGAACACCTCCTCAAAATCTTTCCAGCTATTCAATGCCTTTTGTTTCCATTTCACACCAAGCAATTTTTTCATGTCTTTATCTCATCTATTTATGGGTTTCTTTTAAAACTTTTTTCTATTTCTATATTCTCCATTAATAGTATCTTTTCTCCATCATTGGTATTTTCTTGACACATCACACATATACATGTATATATAGATAGGTAAATACATTTACTAAAAATCATTTTACAATCTTTGTTTAAAATGTGACTAGCATTGTTTACTACATTACTTATTATCTCTAAAATGCAGAATAATTTTTAAATTTAAAATAAATATTGGATAATTATAAAATAGTTATCTATGTTTTATTTATAAAAATAATCATTTTAGCTATAGTAAGAATATTTTATCTTGTCAGTTAAGCAATTTTCTACAACATCTCTCTTTATTTTAGCTATATTATTTTATTATAAAAAAATTTATAGTTTTATTGTCGACAAATTTATTCAGATAATTTTGATAGAAATTTATATACGCAGACATTTTTACATTTTTTTAAAATAATTAATATAAATAATAATTATGCAGTAATTATACATGGAAAATATGGAAAATTGATAAGAAAATACCATTATATCTTTAAAATATCCTTTGTATCATATAGTAACTAGTATTATATTGTGATATAAAATAAAAACATTAAATTAACTCAAATAAGCAATTCACACCTAACACAAATAAATTAA
>CP092089.1:6662625-6665125 GCA_029203775.1 Neoneuromus ignobilis | reverse complement strand
CATTAAGTGATGAAGTTACGTAATTATTTATGTATACATTTATATATATATATATATATATATATATATATATATATATATTGAAATTACTTCTAGTTTACTATAAAATTTTAAAAAAACAGCCATTAATAAAATTTACTTATAATTTGCTAATGATGTTTTTTATAATTTATTTTGTAAATAAATTCATAGAAAGTTAATAAAATATAAAAAAATATCACAGTATAATAACTTTTTTCATTAAAATATTGTACAGTTTTTAAAAAATATTTTTTTAAAATTATCTTCATTGGTAAATTACAATGAAAAATTGAATTAATATAACTGTTTAAAAAACTGTTTATAACTTTTTTTTTCAAAAAATGTACAATAATAAACTTATATTCTGTACAAAAAATATTTCAATGCCCCAATTTTCCTATAATATTAAAAACGAATATATGAAAATCGAAACAATTTATCAATAAGTGAAAATTATCATTCATATTAGTTACAAACGATTTTTCTTAAAATGTTTTAATTTATTATTCTAATAAATTTATTAAAAAACAAGTTATATATATATATATATATATATATATATATATATAATAAAATTAAAGAAACGTTTCATAATGTTGTTATAAGAATTTTTTTGTTAATTGTACTACAAAGCAAAAATTATTGAAAATTTTTCATAAAATTAAAAAATCAAATAATAAATACTCTATGTGTATACATTATTAAAAATGATAAAAAATATATAAAATACACGAATTAATTTATTTGAATGAGCGTTATTACAAAATGTTTTAATAAAATTGACAGAGTGGTTGAAAAAATATCATTATTGTGTTATTGAAGACAATGAATTGATTTTATTTACATAAGTTTCAGTTATGTAGTAAATCGTAATAAAATTCGATTTATTTGTTTACATTTATGTGATCACGATATGTTGTATATAATTTTCGTATATTTTACCGTTTTATATTGTGTTTTTTTTATTACCAATTTCGACTCTTAATACTTGTCAAATAAATTAAAGATATTACCAAGTTTACCTGATGATGACTATCAATCAAAATTATATCTAGAAATGGACATACAAAATGACTATATAGCAAATAGAACACAAATAGATTAAAGAATATTTTAGTAAATATATTTAATCATTCATAGTATTAACTTAATCTAGTTGCATATAATTTTTATTTATTTTTCGAAATACAAATACACGATTATGCAAAATTCAGAATATTTTTAAAGTGTTACAAATTAAACAAAGAATGACGTCTAAATGACCTTTTGTTTCCATACATTTTTCATTTCATATAATTAAAATATTTTTCAAAATATACAAAACTTATTTAGTGTAAAATATATTAAATAATTAAATTGAAGTGAATATGCATTATTAATATTAGTTGAGTTCAAATTACTTCATTTTAATTAAAATGATGTTTTCAGGTCAATATTCTCAAAATATAATTACAATCATTGATCAATCAATATATATGTTATTGAAATTGATAATGGTGCTTCGTGTACGTTGTACTATGAAACATATTCATAACCAAATGTCAGATATGTCCAACTAATATTATTAACTCGCCTTTAATCGTCTGAAAATTACTACAATGATTTTGCTTCGAAAATAATATATTCAAAATGATTCTGTATGTTTAATATATTCTTATAAATATATATTCTTATGTTCTGTAGTTTTATTCGTTCGTTAAACGCTGTAATTTCAAATAAGACACATGAATTAACAGAGTAAAATGATACTGAAGCTTTATAATAGATTAGATTCGTTTGAGTTACATATAGAATAGTTTGTGTTATTTTCAGGGTAAAATAAGGATTATTATATTTCACATTGCACTGTGATACGCTTCGTTTATCAGTGATTATTTCATTGTTGAAGGTCTATTCATTCCGAATCTGTACAAAGACAGATTTCGGATATAAATTTAACAATGAAGCATATCAGTATGTAAATTTTAATTCTAATATGTTCTTAATAATTATCTAGTTTAGTCACGACAATTCACTATTTTCTATAGTATTTCTATTCTATTAAAATTATAATTAAAAGAAAGAAAATTGGAAATATGTTTTTATTAAGTTTAAACAAAATTAATTAAAAATAATTGATATATTATTTATATTAAAATATATGATTAGTTTGAAATCAATCAAGTACTAAATTCAAGTACGTTCGAAATGAAAAGTACGTGACGGGACATGTAATAAAAAAAATCTTTTGTAATTTCATTGCCCAGTTGGATACTGAAACTTTTAATTTAAAAATCAATACAGACTGATAGCACAACGCTAACTCCATTAGAATTTCGTCACGATGAATAATGTATAACTATAATAAAACAAACTCTAATAACATATCGATGACAGTTATAACGAAATGAATAATACAAAAGAAGTAAATTCAGATAGAGGTTGATTTTATTATTTTCCGATAACTAATAGTACTTTTGTTAATAAACTTATGTAGTTT
>CP092089.1:6625125-6657625 GCA_029203775.1 Neoneuromus ignobilis | reverse complement strand
AACTCTGATAATGTATTTCATTTTTTTATAGTTTTTGTCTTAATTACTTTACTACTAATAACATATTTTGTATCGTAACTATTATTATGAATATTATATATATGCACAACTATAGTTGAAATAATTTCCTGATTTAGATGAAACTGATAAACGATTGTCAATATTATATTATAAATTGAAAATATGGAATATCAGCTATGAATCAATAGCGTTCGTGAATAATTTATTTTACTTAAAAAATTCTTCATACTTACAATATAATTATATTTAACGAAATATTTTAACTTGAAAAATAATGGTTTCTAGTATAACAAGAATTTCCCATTAAGTGAAAAACAAAATTTCGAAATTTCAACCGAATGGTTTTAAATAAATAGATTAAAATACCAATCACTTTTATAAAAATGTATCAATTATCTTTTGAACATATTGTATATTTATGCAATGTGAAAATTAGAAATGATTTATAAAAAAAATTAATTTGTTTACTTAAGTTATATATATATATATATATATATATATATATATATATATATATATATGTATGTATGTATACATATGTATGTATGTATATATAAAAATATGTACATGCATATAATTCAAGGAAAAAATGTTTTATTTCGAATATTAATACTACACTTTATGACCTATATATTGTGAATTCAAATAAATCTGGTATTCATATTGAGTAATTATTTCCTTTCTTGGTATTAGACATAGACTGGCATAATTCTTTGATTTTATATTCATAATACTTGGAACAAGTGTTAAATGCTGTTACATATAAATTTTAAAAATGAAACAACTAGTATATATATATATATATATATATATATATATATATATATATATATATATATATATATATTTATATATATATATATATATATATATATATATATAATCAGTCTTATTAAATTCTACTAATCACTGGTACTTAGTTATATTCACCACCCAAGTGAATAGGTAAGTATTCGCCATTCATGTTTGTTTTATTTTTTGGGGTTTATTATCTTTATCTTGGTTAACCCAGCTCTGTCTATCTTATTCTCCTGACTAGAAACTGAATGCAGTTTTCTTGTGTGACAGGTCATATGACATAACTTACTACACCACTTGTCAGTTTTATATTATTTGTGTAAATTGAATGTTGGATTTTTATTTTATTTCCAATATAATAATCTGACATTTCATATTAGACGATCTAATATTTGTAACAGATCGGTGAAGTAGTGATGTGAATTCCACGTGTTAATTAATTCCATGTGTCGTGCGGTAAAATTCACCAAGTTGGAGGTTAAACATTAACACAGGTGTTGATTACCTCTTTTTTAAAAAACTTAATCATCACGAAACTTTGATAATATTTTTATAATTTATATAAAAATTCGTTTGTCAGTAAGTGGCATATTTCGAAACAGTAAATTCTTAACAGTTACTTTTAATATTTCATATTTTCATTTTTGGAAATATTTTTAACCTAGAATTTTTTTTAAGTAATATATTTGTTTATTAATTTTTAAAGTATGTATATATATATATGCCTGTATAAAGATATCTATATATTTTAGAAGTTAATTAATGCCACTTACTTTCAAATTTTTTATCTAAACAGTTACTAATTATTTTATTTGTTTCAGGTAAGCATTCTTGCATCTTATTTAAAACTGAAGATTGATTACATTCTTCATGTGATTAAATTCTGCTGCCTTAAATACATATATAAATACGAACTCAAGTCAACTGTATAATACGTCACAAAATAATCATCAATATTTTCAACGATAGTAGAAGTGTTCAAAGACAAGTAAGTGTATAATTATCGTACTGAATACTATTCATTTGAAATTTTGTAAAAGGGTTATTATTCTTTTTCAATGTATAGATTGTTTTTTTGTACAAGCTAATATATTATTTAAAATATTGATTAAAATTTTAGAAAATATTTCTTTTTTTTAAAAATTAAATACATATTAGAATAGTTTCAAATGATTTCCTATTTTTTTATATTAGTAACGTTTATATATTTTTGAATAAACAATAAAGTTTAATATTTTTTTACAGTCAATATTTATATATTTCATTTAGTTTTAAAAGAGATTTTAAATATATATGAATCATTTGAACTGAATTTATAAATTAATCACTTTTTATATATGAAATTTTGACAACTTCTTTTTAATGTCTTTGCAGTTACGTTCTTTTTCGTTATGTTCTTTTTAATGTCTTTGTATTAAAATATTTACATACATGTGATTTTTTTTTATTATGTTATCTATAACTTTACACATCATTATAATATTTGGATAGTATATGAAATTGTTTTAACATTCTTATTTATTTAGAAATTTATATAGTTATTGCAATTAAGTTATCAAGGATTTAACTAACAGATTGATTATTTTTTAATAAAAATAGCATGGAGATGTAAATCGTAATGAATATATTTTTACCTAATTATTGTTAATTATTTACTTTATAGACAAGTAATTAAAAAGGAATTGTCTCAGTATATAACTGTATTAATATTTTAATTCCTAAATTTACGTTTCTACTAACTTAATTGTTTATATTAATATATTTTTACCAAAAAAACTTAACGGCATAATATAATACAGTAGAAAATTATTTTTAAACATTTTTTATATTTATGATAAATTATAAAGTTAAAAATTGCATAAATAACTTAGAAATATATTATTTTCTTAATATTTACATCGTGTCATATTGAAAACAACGTTTACATATGTAAATATTTTTTTAAAAATAATTTGACTAGAAAGAAATTATAAAGGGCGTTTATATACTCATATATATATATATACTTGTTCATTGGTGTTGATTAATAATCCACTTGAGAAAGTTTAATTAAATGAGCAACAATCTAGAGTAATAAAACTGAATATAACAAATAAACAATAAGAATGATTTTCATAGTTTCGTTTTAAAATCCATTTTCTCCACAATAATTACGTTCGTTGTATAATACAAATATGCCATACATCTAGGCTAATTACATAATAAAATGACCTTAATTGGTCAAGTTCTAATCAATAATACTCCACAGACTTTCGCATGGCGTGTTGGGAAAATTAATCTCATATATACACGTCCACATTTACAAAAACACAAACATACACACAAGTACACACACACACGTACAACATTCATACGTGCTCAAACATACGTATACTTGTTCAACGCGGAGCTACACAACAAACACATACAAAGATAATAATAATACATGTTACAAACACAAATATTTTTACGACTGAAATTCATTACATACAGCATTTTCACGCTATATTTTGCTTGAAATATTAACTTTTTGTTGATTAAATTGTTTCAAAGGTAAAAAATGTAGCTGTTATTGTTCTTTCATGTACCCGCTCTGCGTATTGTTTGATATCGAGGTAAAAATATGATTTTTTGATTAACTTTATATAAATATAACATTTCATTAACAGAATGAATGCAGACTTGTCAAGAATATATTTTTTATCTAACTTAATTATTATATTCATTAATTATTCAGTAAATACATTTAATAATTAGTGATTAACGAGTTTGATATGAATTTATGAATGAATCTTAAAAAATATTATTTATTAATTGCATTTATTTTCATTGTACTGACTGAGGCATTTGGAAATAGTAAATATATATACATAATTAAATTTCAGAAATTTTACAGAAAAATAATCTTTCTGCGTTTTTTTAATTAGTTTACACTATTAGGAAAATATAATTTTGCTTCCATATATTTTTTGTAAGGTTTATTATTATTTATTGTTTAATATAATTTATTTTCCATAAATTCCGAATTTTATCTCACGTGCTTAATATTCATATATATATATATATATATATATATATATATATATATATATATATATATATATATATATATATATATCACAATAAAATAAAACTATGATCAATTATTAATATAATAATGTTCTATTTGTTTTCATCAATTGCATAAAAATAATTTTTCTAAATATCAAAATTTATTTTTTGGAGTGTGGAACTTGTTTGATTTTCTTTTTAATATTTTTGTATTAAAATTACTTTCGACTACTTATATTATCTTTATCGAAGATTATATAAGTTGTAAAATTTGTGTAAAGTATATAGAAGAATGTTTAAAAGTTGTATTCTTAAGAAGAACAAATAAAACGAATAGGTTCATAGGAATAGAAATGAATAGTTTCAATTATATTAATGCTATTTTGCAAGTGACTTAATATACTTACTAAATTGTATTGTTGAATAATATAAACCTATAACTAATAGAATTTTTTTTAGAAATATATATATATATATAAAGCTGTCTTTCTTTTTTTGTAATTTTAATTTTTTTTGTTATTGTTAAAATATTTCAATGTAACGTTCTTTATTTAATTGAAAATTTATGTCGATATCGTGTTAAAGAATAATTGATATAAATAATAGATGGAGTTTATTCTAATTTTAAATCAAAAATTAAATTCCCATACTATAAATTAATACTTAATTTTATTCAATTATGAAATTATTTCATGTATATAAAATTTCGCCGGTTTTAGTTTAAAAAACACTCCAAGATTTTTTTTATAACTTCTTAAATTTCGAAATTTTTTTCTTGTAGACTATTTTAAAAAGGTCGAAATAAACAGTAATTAGAATACACAATATTTAGCAAATATGATTACTAAAAAGATATTCCAATTCAATTATAACATTATTTGTCGATTGGCCAGAGACACATGTGGCCTCATATATAACGTCCTTACACTTTCTTAATTTCAGTGTTTTCCTTTGATTATTTTCTTCCGTCGATTCAATTATAAATTATATTTTTCATAGTTTGTTTATTTTTATTTTTTGTGTAATTACAGCTCATAGTAGAGGATTCTAGGATACATACATGCATTCAGTTGAAATACTGGAGGTTCAAACACTTGTTTCAAGATTATTTCCCTTACGTATTGTTTAAGCTATCCATTTCTTTTTAATTGTCATTAATTGCTTGAAAAACAGATCGTTTAAGAAAAAAACACAGGAAGAAATGTAGTCATTGTTTTTCTCATTATCTATTCTTTCGGCACTTATATATCTTATCAATTAATATATAATAACTTCGTCGAATGTTCAATAATTTCGATATGAGATATGCTAAGTATTTTAGTAATATTTCTTTGATTATTTTATCAACCATGTTGATTTTTCTAACTATGGCGTTTTTTTGAATAAAAGTATCCAAGTCAAAACTTAAAAAATCACTTTTTGCTCGTTTTTATGGCATGAGCACAAATATTTTTTTATGTTTCCATAATTTTTTTGCCTTTTTGGAAAAATAAGACCATATACATTGCAAAAATGCAACTTCAAAGTATACATTTTTTAATTTTCGTATACAAATTTAATTGATAAATGTGAAGAATTTTCTTTTTAAAAATATGTTACAGATTTATAAAGTGATCATATGGTATAAGATTTCTAAGTTAGAAAATCATAACGCCGACATAAATTGTTTCTAAAGACAACTGTTGGTTAATTCAAAGAAATTTTTGCTTCCATTTAATATATATAATTGACATTAAATTTTAAATTAAAATTTAAAAATTAAATCATAATTAAAAATTATTTAGATAATAATTTAAAACATGAAATTTGAATAATTCATACAGTAACAAATAAATTGGATGTAAATAATACATTTAAATTAATATACATTCTTATAATTTTTTAAGATAATTCTGTTTTTGAACGAATTTATTTTTAGAAATAGATTATTATGCTATTTTTTAAAAAAGTATAAACTTGAACATTAATATTTTAAAAAGATTAAGTATAAAATAGACATTTTTAATTATAAATTTAATTATTTTTTTATTAAAAAATAATAAATCATATATATATATATATATATATATGTATATATGTGTGTGTGTGTGTGTGAGAGTGTGTGTTTATGCATGTGTTTAAATGTATTTATGTATATATACAATCTGTATATATGTGTATATGTATGTACAAAAACGTGTACATTTTTCTTTCGATCAATATATTATAAAATATTTGCTTTCAGAAAGTATTAGCGTTTATTTTTAATACAAAAAGTCTTATATTGATTTATAAAATATATACATTTATTCGTGAACAAAAAAAATGTTTCAAAATACTCCACTTTTTGTTCTTTATTTCGAAACGCATAAAAATATTGCAAAAGAAATATTAGAATTGGAATTGAGGTGAGATAGTCACTGAATATGATTTGTAATTGACTCTTGTAGTAAAAATGTATCTCGTATACGAAATTTTATTTTGTATTTTTTAAAGCTTTTTCAATTATTCAATATTCGGTTCTCTGGGAAATAATACAAATAAAGAATTTATAAAATTCAATTTCATTTACAAATGAAAGCGACTGTTTGAATAAATTGTTTCAATTAATTTGATCCTGTTTTTAATTTTTGATCTGTCTTTTATTATTTTATATCGAAAATAAAATATATCCAATTTATTTTATATTCTAAATAAACATTTACAATTAATGAACATTTTTATTATTTAGGCTATTGAAATATATGATTGTGGAAGTTAATTAAAATTTTAAATAATATCATTCCCAATGAAATCAATCATTAGCAGTTATAAAAACTTCATTTATAATTCATGGATAATAAATGTACTAATGATTCAATCTCTTTTTGAAAAAAATATAAAAAATTGCATTCGATGTAATTTTTTATACATGTTTTAATTTTCTAAAATTGGTATATCTTGAATTTGCTTTTTAAAATCTAATATTTGTTTTTATAAGGTGATTCAAATAACATTGAAGAATATTAAATGATAATAAGCAAATAAATATATTTCTGAACTCTTATATATATCGTTATTTTTATAGAGAAATGTCGTTTTTCCAAATATTGCTTTTTTAGAACTTTTCAAATTTCATGTCTGTAATAGTTATGAGAAAATAACATTTTTATTATTAATCAGTTTTTCAAACAAATTTAACTGAAGGTCATTGAAAAATATTACAATTATTTCACACGAGTCACAATTATCATCCTCATACTACAAGATATTGAAAAACTGTTCAATAATTATTTCTTGTTCAGTTTTTTTATGTTTATACATCTAGGTTTTTAAATGATTGGCATTGCGGTCGAAATGTACGTTCGATTATAAACAAAAATAAATAATTATTATACTTTTTCAATATTTCGTGCTATTGGAGATAATGATTAATTTGGTCAGAGTGAATTCGTCACAGTATCAAAACCAATTTGTACTAATATTTTTACTAGTAATAAATAAGTTCTTTTTAAAGGGGCGTGCTTATTTAAGAGGTCGAAAAAAACGTGACTTTTGGAAATTTTTTCAAGAATTATATCACGTTTCTCAACAAATATTAGGGTATCTAAAAACATATATTTAAAAAAATTTACATATTTTTTAAAAAATAAAAAATAATTAAAAATAAAGGAGATATGGTAATTCTCTCGCAGGTCCTATGAAAAAAAACCTTTGCGGTGACCACTACTGCTTAGATTTGGATCGTATGAAGTAAAAAAATGACGAAAATTTATTTTATACATTAAATTATGTAATCCTTGAATGATCAGTTTTTCAAAATATTGATTTGGAACAAAATGACTGATATTCTAATTTTAAATTTCAATTTTTGATGAAAAATTGCTCGATTTTAGTCAATAAAAAATAAACTATGCAAAGTAAAAAAATCTTGTTTCAAGAACTAGTTTTTTTGTATTTATAATAAACCTGTAAAATTTAAAATAAATCAATGCAGTCGTTTGGAGATATTTTTATCACCGGTTTTGAAAATGCGATTTTTAGAAAAACCCGTTTAATGTTTCAAAACTAGTTCACACAAGTATTTGTAAAAAACTACTACGTCTATCCCTCCATCAATTTTAATCGAATTAATTTGAAACTTTCAGGGAATATTCTCTAGATATTATAATTACAGAATTCGAATCTTCTGATTGATCATGACCCCTTAAGGAAATTATTTCAAAATTAACAATTGTTAACCTGGCATACTTTTGTAAAAAAAATAATAATTATCATATTTTTGATTGATTTTATCAATAAAATTAGTTTATTTGAAAATTGTCACATTCAATTGACACACACACACATACACACACACACACACACACACACACACACACACACATATATATATATATATATATATATATATATATAATTACAATCAACATCTTCCTATTTATTCTTTTTGAATGAAGGCCTTTTACTAAATTTTCCACTTTGATTAATCCAATGCATTTCTCTTCCAATTCATTTCTACGAATTTTCTTATATTTCTGTCTTGTTTATCCTTGAGTCTCTATTTAGTCCTTTTTATACATTTTAAGTTCCTAATTAATAACTCTTATATGTGTATGTATGTATGTAATAATGCAACGTTGAGAATAATATTTTAAAAAAATATCACTTAGTCATTTTTTCATTAACTAGAAACTTTTAAGATTGTTTTCTGTTGATAAGAATATTTTAATTATTATTGACTTTAATCTACTATTACGTATTACAACTATTGTAGAATTATATGTAAAAGTATAATTATTTTACTGACTCAAATTAGTAAAATATTAATAAATATTCATTAATACGACTTAATGACACGTTTACTTATGTAATTATTGTCGTATTATACGATATTATCATAATGTGAAAGTACTTAAATGTAGATTAGAATTAAAAGTCTTTTATTTTATAGTTTCTGTAATAATATACCGTTTGAACATTTGATTTACTGTGAACATTTAAAATTTAATCTTACGATATTTATATTTATATCGAAATTCTTATTTTTTTTACAAATTATTTGTTATTGGTTAGATTTTTGCACGTAACTTGTAATTTTACATAAAAAAAGTTTAACTTACGTTTAATATTAATATACTTCGAAAAGTGTAACGAACATAACATCCATTGAAACGTGACATAAAAACTTTATATTGTCTCATATTAAAACATTACATTGTTAATTATTTTGGTTTAATAAAAATTTTGATTATCGAGAGACGTAATATGCAACTGTCATTATGAATTTCAATATTCAACAAATTTGATATGATACTCCAGTTTGAATGTAATTTATATTAAATAGCTCTTGCATAGTTTCCACTCATGAAATGTTTATTTAATTACAAAGGTTGTTGGTTTTGTTAAACGAATAGTTGTTATCATTAAACAGTATCAGTAATTAAAATTTAACTAAAATAATAAATTCATGTATATATAATGTTTTAATTATTTTTATATTATCTCATAAGATGAAATTATTTTAAACTCTGTAACATATATTATTTTTATTTCAATAATATGCATCTATTTTTAAAAATAGTCTTTAAAAAATGAAAGTTCATAAACCATTTATAATTATTTTCATCTTATATGAAATGTTTTTATTCCTTTCATGTTATTCAAATATTGTTTTTACTACTGCTTATGAACTATTTGTTTGAATATTTAGTAATCGGATTTCTTCGTAAAGCGTTAGCACAACCAATGAAAATATTCAATCTTTGTCCTGATATTAATCGTCTTTCGTAGAATACGTTCGCTTCTTTGCTATTCATCAATTATAATTGTAATTCCATCATCAATATTCACAGTTTTAACAAACATTTAAATTAATGTTATACTACAGAGTTGTAATTTTTTTTATCAACTAATTTTACATTTATTTAATAATCGTTTAAATTTTTAACAAGGACTCAATATTTTTTATAAAATAATGTTTTATGCAATTTGATAAATCAATTTTGTTGAATAAAAGTTTTTTTTCAAAAAAATATTATACCCTTGTTTATGTTCCAATTGCTTCATTACCGATTTTAATTTATTACCAGTATACACTGGACACTATTTTTAAATTTTGAGAATTTTTGTACAAGCATTTTATTTCAGTTTCGTTACTGATACTCGTATATAATAAATTTTATTATAGTTATCTGGTACATAAATTTATAAAAAGTAGATTTTTAATTTTCTTGTAAGTTTGAAGTAAATTTCATATAATGGTATTACTTGATTACGAAAATCAATAATATTGTTTTATATAGATTCATCCAAATGTGACGCCTAGATTTGTGTTTTATTAAAAAAAAAACACGTGTATAGGGTGGTGTATAAAGAAACATGTGTATAGTTTCTTTTATTTTTTTTAATAAAGCACAAATCTAGGCGTCACATTTGGATGACCTTATATAATACATAATATGTGTATATGTATACATATTTCACACACAACACACACACACTCGCACACATATATATATATATATATATATATATATATATATATATATGTATGTATATATATATATATATATATATATATATATATATATATATATATATATTGTACAAAAGTTCCTCAATTTTACTAACTTGAAATTGTTAGTAAGTAAATCGTCTTGAATGTTCATCAGAAATAAACTCCATCGTTAACAATTTAAATCCATCTGGTGCAGCTTTTTATAGATGTCTATACAAAGAAAATAGATATAGAAACTTAACAGTTTGAAATATTTTCATTATAAAGAGTATTTCTGTCGCCTTCTGCTTTAACAGAGATTTGAATAAATTTCAACGGAAGACTTATCAAAACTTGGTATTAAAACTTTAATACAACTTCGAAACACTAAACAAGTTACTTCCGACTTATGTTTTTTGTACCATTGTGCAGTTTTCAATTATAAAAATATCATATTAGTGAGAAGTGTACTCTTAGTTCTCGATAAGACATATATTGATTGACAAAATATCTTATATATTTTTTTTATAGAATTTATATTTTATTATATATATATATATATATATATATAATTTGACATTAAAATTTTTAAAGATTTTTTGTTTTTGAATACAAAAAATTATATATAAAATTGGATCTAATATATTTTTAATTTTAATAATTGTTGAGATATCTTAAATATAATTTTTATGAATGTTATTAACGTTATATATTTTGAATGAAAATTCATTTTGGATTTAAAATAATATAGATATAATTAATATTGTAATTTTAATTTTGTGTTTTGCTATTACATAAAATTATAAAAAAAAAACATATTGTGTGTAAATACGTTTTGAAAATTTGGTCACGTGTGAAGCACATATTAGTCCATCAAGATATATTCGAGTATTGTGAGTTTAAAAAAATCACCGTTCGAGTAAATGTAAAATTCCAAATAATATTAAACATACCGTCACTATGTAAGGTAATAGACTTTTGCTGCTGCTCGCTAAAAACGCTATAGCATCAACGTAGAAACGAGGCAGAGACAAATCATGTAAAATCAAACATTCTAAAATCCTTTCTGTTGTTGAGCGAATTTCGTTAAACTCCCAAGCACGCATTCTGCTACACACAGCACTGTACGCAATTGTCTTTCCAACAAACTCATCCCAAGAGAGACATCGTTTCACGAAAAGCACTGAAATTACTTATTCATAGACAGTCTTAAACAAAATACGCCACATCACCACTTGGTGTTCTATACAAATAGTGTTACCATCTTGCAGTAACTTATCAAGATGTTCATAATGTACTTTCATACTTTTTTTTGAAAACATTTGATCAATATTAATAACTTAATGATTTTAATTACTTACTTTTTTCTCACAACATTTTTTAATTATAGAATTTTCATTCAATTATGCTTATAATTTTTCTTAGTATTTTTTATAATTCTACATTAGTGTGAACATTTTTACAATTTCTATAAATATTTAATAAATAGACATGTTTTTTTTAAAAAAATACTATGTTGTATTACTTTTTTGAGAAATATATATATAATATTTCAGACCTTTATTTACTCCTTAAAAATTATTTAAAAATGATTAAAATTTTGGAATATCAAGTTGTAAAATATTATTGTTTTACTTGTATAATATTTAATTTCAAACTATTGAAACTTTATTACTTTAAATTTGATTGTATTATTAATCATAAACATATTATTAATCATGTACAAAATTTGACACTAAAATTAATGTACGATACGAGTCTAACGTAAACATAGGAAAGTTTCCGATTTAATAAGTAACAACTATAACGCGTACTAACTTGATAGCGCTGTAGGCATTTATCTCTTGGCCTTTCTCTTAAATATTTTGAATGATATATGGCGGAGAAAAGAGATTTACTCTCGGAAAACTTAATTGTTTAGTCAGATTTTATATTCTCACATACACACGCGTATACAACATACTTATTCACTCATACACACACACACATTATATATATATATATATATATATATATATATATATACCACCCTTTATACATGTTTCTTTTTAATAAAATTATTAAAAACACATAACAATTATTAAAACACAAATCTAAGCGGCACATTTGAATGAGCCTATATATATATATATATATATATATATATATATATATATATATATTTATATTTATATTTATATATATATATATATATATATATATATATATATATATATATATATAGGCTCATCCAAATGTGATGCCTAGATTTGTGTTTTATTAAAAAGAAAGGGCGGTGTATAGAGAAACATGTGTATAGTTTCTTTTTAATAAAACACAAATCTAGGCATTACATTTAGATCACTCTATATATAATATAGTATTTTAAATATTTAATGCAATAAAATATCTCTTAAAAATTCCTGGAATTTTCAAACGAGCTGAATATTTTAAAATTTATTGCAATATGTTTATATTATATATGTACACCCGTCGCTCTATTTACACGGCCCTTTTTTGCGTTAATCTTTTTTTACCTGGTAAATTATAACACTATTTACGCGGTATTTTTTAGACGCGATATCAATTTAAGTGATTTTTTTATCATTTAGCGATAGTGACACCGAATAAAATTTATTTTTATTTTCTGAAATGTTATTATTATTTTTTTTTTTGGTAAGCTATGTGAAATGAATATATATTTCTAAAACTTATATCAACTTTTCTTTCCAATATTTTGTTTTCTTTTGTACTGATAGACTTTATTTATGCAATTTTCATTCGCGTAAAATGAATCCACGTGGTACAGATGCTCCGCGTAATTGGAAGGACGAATGTATATATATATATATATATATATATATATATATATAATATTTGTGTATGTGTGTGTCTTTTTCATTAATATATTATTATGGATCAATTTAATAGCATTAATCCTGGAAATGTATAATCTTTATTTCAGGAATTTATAATAATCACATTTAATCTATCATTATTTTTAATAAGTAATATTTTCCTTGAATTTAATTTCCGATAATCTTCCGATTAAGTATCATTTACTAAATTACTGTTATTTCGATTGTACATTTTTTTATATATAATACATAACAAAATAATCCTTTATAATAATTTGTCATTCCTTGAAAAAAATATCTATATATATTTTTTCCACATATGATTTTTAATTAATTTAATGTAATAAACCATAATCTTGAGAATTTAAATTGCTTGACTGAACTTGCACCCGCACTTGATAATTAAATGGTATTAAACAGAAAAACACATACTGAATATAACACACGTTGTATGGGTAGCAGCAATGCACAGTAATCATGTTAATAGATAACGTTGTTCATTTATTCATGTCATTCGAGTGATGGGTTGATGGTTTGAGGTCCGTCGGGGACACTTTGACATGTGCCATTGATCAATTCCCTACCGATAGCTTATGTTTGTTTGGTAATTATTTCACTAATGGTTTCTTGTAAATTAAAAGTACGTTGTTATATTTTATAGTACATTTCTAATTATTAAAATTTATTCTAGTTTTATAAATCTTGTCTCGTAATTAAAAAGTGACGTATTCAAATTGATTCATTGCGATTTATTTATTTTCAGTTTTTATCAACTTGAACATTTGTACGTTTATTTCGTGAACATTGATTTATATTAGTTGATAGCATAATTAACTTCTACAACCAAAATTTTTGAAATTAATAGATTATTATTTTCTATTGTTCTAGTAATTAAGTGTATAAATTATAGTATTGATGTATTTTTATTATTTAATATATTTAAAAAAGTTTATACAATTTCATGTACGAAATATCCACTTATTATTATTCTTAAATGCTGAACTTCTCATTTAACTATTTTTTATAAAAAAAATATGAAATGATTATGAAACGTTTTATGCAAACGTGATCTTCATTTTTCCTTTAATGTTTTCTTACATTACTAAGATTTCAGTCATATAGACAATTTTCTTAATAGTTATGAATATAATTACATTCTACATGTAATTTGGCAAAATTCTTAAAATTAATAAAACGAGTGATAATAAAACGAAACGTTTTAATAGTAAACGTAATTTTTTAATAACATTTAATATACTATACGTTTACATAGATTGAAGTCTATTACATTAAGCTATTAAAATGTGTGTGTGTGTATGTGTGTGTGCATGTATATATTTATATATATATATATATATATATATATATATATATATATATATAAGTACATACATACATTCAACCCTCTTATAACACAATTAATTTGTTTCGTGTACTATCGAAACTGTGTTAAGCGAAACATACGAGGGTCGTTTGATAAGTAAGGTAAATTTATTTATTTTTTAAATATAATAAATGTAATTTATTTTTTAATTTAGTTTTTCTTACTTTTTTACCATATTTATCAATCGACCCTCGTGAATGTAAAATCAAATCAGGGAAATTTATTTATTTTTTAAATATAATAAATGTAATTTATTTTTTAATTTAGTTTTTCTTACTTTTTTACCATATTTATCAATCGACCCTCGTGAATGTAAAATCAAATCAGGGAAATATGTATCGTGTTGTATCGAAACCGTGTTCTCAGAGTATCATTCTATATCGAAACCGTATTGAGCGAAACTTAAAAATAATACAAATCCAAGGAATGCATTTCATGTTATATTGAAATCGTGTTGTAAGATATAAAGTCATACAAACGTGTAGATATAGTTCTGTAAAGTAAATATATACACTCATAGAAATAGAAAATACATTTATTCAAAGTGATTTTTAACGATTTTAACAGTTTATACACTAAAATTAAAATAAACCAAAAATAAACAAAAATTTAGCATTTTAGTAAAATTAAAAAAATACAAATTCCGTCAATAACAAATTTATTTGTTAGAAATCAAACAATTTGATAATTGTTATTATCACTATCATTTAAAATCACTGTTGGTCTAAGTCTTTTTAACAAAAAATGAATTTTTATCCCAAACACTGCAATGATTGTGTGGTGTTGGGGATAAAAATTAATTTGTGTCAAAGTGAATCAGCCACAGCTCTTAAACAATCTGTCTTTTTCTTTTAATGGGCTGAAAATCGTATCACTTGTTATATTTTTATTATTTCAACCAAAAGAGTGTAATGGAAAAATTCGTGTTGTATCAGGGTCGTCCACATTTATTAAATAGTGCTTTATGGAAACCGTATTATAAGAGAGTTGTGTGTGTGTGTGTGTGTGTGTGTGTGTATATATATATATATATATATATATATATATATATATATATATATCATTATTATAGAAGCCAATACCACTCTACCACTGCCTTAAAATCTCATTGAATGTAATTGGATCTTTTTAAATGTTTTTTGTAGGTGTGTGTGGGTGCGTATGTATGTGTGTATGTGTATATATAGTGTGATGGGGGGAACAGGGAGAGAGAGATTTATATATAGAAAAAATATATAAATCTGTAACAATACTTACAGATCTAATTTATGACTATTTTATTTTAGTATATATTTTTATTTTTTCTTAAAATATTTTAACACATTACCATGCGGTCACGCGTAAGCGCATGTTCATATTAAACTTCTCTAAATCCGTTCACGCGTTAACGCGTGTTTCGTTGTATGAACTTTTGACGCAAATATAAATATATGTATATATATATATATATATATATATATATATATATATATATATATACAGAAAAAAATATAGCTTGTATATATATATATATATATATATATATATATATACAAGCTATATTTTTTTCTAATTCTATCAAAAGATGGTGGTGTATATATTCAAAATATTGATAAATTATAAAAATTATAAAAGATATTTCAAATAAAGTAATCTCTATTCCTAACAAAGTTCGTTTTTTTTTTGAAATAAATTGAAATTGGTTCTCTTATTTTTTTTCCTAACAACTTCTGTATATAGAATATATGCTTTACGTAATTTATCATATTTTTATGCCTTTTAGATGTGTTTTTACGCTAAAAAGTGTTTTTTTATAATAAACTATATTTATTATAAAGTATCCCTTTTTTTGTACTTTATTACGCTAGTACACTCATTACAGATTGAAAATCACTATTATATTCACATATATCTATGCATCGAACCCTTTTGTAGGCAGATATGAAATTTCATTTCAAAATGTTCATTGGTTTAGGAATTACATCGATTTTATCAAGAAGTTATTTTTGTGCAGTTATTTAGCGCGAAATACTGCGGACCGTAATGTGTTAATATTTATCATAATTGCAGACGTTATCCATTTTTACAGAAATGTATATATTTGCCATTTTAATTAATTTAAATAACAGAACACATTTTACATTTATTATATATTTGTCTATTCTTATCTATATGATTATATAAAGATACATTTATGTATAATCACAAATATATGTCAGTACACATATGTATATGTTTGTGTATATATATATATATATATATATACATAGTAGTATGGCTAAAATTATTGACTCTAAATTTTTAATATTTTCGAAAATGAATGAGAATTTTTTTTTATAAATATTGTAAAGTACTCCTGATTATATTAATTACTTTAAAGAAAAGTCTTATCTATAGTATTATATACTTATTTTCAAATTACTATATTTTTGAATTAAATTAAGGATACAATCTAAGAATTAAAAAAATATTAAAAAAGTCGAAAATATTTCAATTATTTTTGTCGTATGATAATATAGAATACTAAATTACATTTAATGTATTAATATTTTATTCATTAGTATTTATAAAAATTTTGTTTACAGATTAATTCAAAAAATAGGAATTATTTTTTATTATAAATATTCCCTTTAGATTGTTAATTTATAATATAATTATTAATCTTTTGTATCAAACATTATTTTATTAATTGAATGTTTTCTTAGACATTAAAGTAAAATTGAAGAATTTTATGTATAAGTTGTATATATATATATATATATATATATATATATATATATATATATATATATATATATATAACTATATATATATATATAAATGCACAAGTTCGTACGAAAGAAAAAGCTTGTTATTTTTTACAATAGGTATTTTTATAATCTACTTAATTTTTTTTAAAAATTCTGAAAATTAATTCCTACATTATAAATTTCTATAATGTAAATTTCTAAGAATAACGTAGGTAGTCTTCAGTTTTCTTAGAAAACATTAAATAAATAAATGTTATTCATTAATTATATTCACAATTAATTCTGAAATTCTTTCATTTCTAACAAAATTCACTCTTTTATATTAACACCCACACATAATTCATATTATTCACAAAGGAAACATATTCAGAAAAAAAATATCCATTCTTGCGAAAACATTTCACGCTTCTCATAAACGAAATGATTTCGATGTTAATATAATGATTTACTTTCAACATTGTTTAACTTTATGAACTATAAAGGGTAAAGAATATATTAAGGAAAGATTTCGTGAGATTTTAGAAAAAAATCTTTAAACAATTCAAATCGAAACATTAAAGAAATGTATTATTCGAGTGAAATAAAATAAGAAATATTTACAGTCATTGGATATATAATTTTCTTTTTTAGTTTGATATAAGTATTTTTTAAAATATAATTTATTGAGAGAATTTTAATTCATTTTTCAATCAACTATTATTTTTATTACTATTATTAATTCATTTATGAGTTGCTTTCAAGGTATTCATATTAGTTGTCAACTATTTTTAGTGTATATTATATATACAGTTCGTGCTATGCTTTATATTATATTTCTACAATCATGTCATTCCAATTGAAATAAGAAAAAATTAATGAAATCAAATATCTACATAGGCAAAAATGCTTGATTTTTATCTCTGTTTTATCTATCTTTGGATGTTTTCCGAGAACTTTGTATATATGCTGATTCCTAATTAAATATATGCAAAAGTGGAATGTTTGAAACTGAAATTGGTCGATCGTATAGTGGAAGAGGGGAGCATCAACGAAAAAGATATAAGGACGTTCTAGAAAAGATCTATAGAAAGATGACTTAGAGATATAAGAAAATTTGTTATCATGAACTGAAGGAGAAAGATATTGAATCGGTCAAAGTGGAAAATTTTGGTGGCGCCTTTATCCAGCAGTGGATAGAAAGAGGCTGCTGATGATATGTACATATATATATATATATATATATATATATATATATATATATTATATATATATATATATATATATGAGTTGGTAATTATGAAAGGGGCTTGTCAAATATTTTCATTTTGAGATATTTTGACTTTTGCGTTTGAATTATTTAGAAAATATATTTCTATGAAGACAAACAAAAAAAATAAGTGTATTTATTTTTGAAAAAGAATTCTTTTATGTAATTTAAAAATTTTGATAATATTGTGTGAGAAAACATGTTTTTTAGTATCTCAAATGATTTGACCATTTTCAGAATTAAAGAAAAAGTCAAAAATAGACTTAGATAAAAATAATATTTTTTTTCCAAAAAAATCAATAAAATAAATTTTCATGTTTAAAAATTATAATTTTTTTAATTATGAATTATTTTCCATATTATTTTAAAATAGTTGTTATAAATCGGTGATATAAAAATAAAAATACATTTTTTTTTTATTTTCGTCACTGGCTTAAAATATTCATATAATAGTAATAATTTAATGTTTACATATATTTGGTCTTCCTGTTTTGGCTGTAAGAACTAAAATATGAAATTTCACTCATTAAATGATGTTTTTTAAAACATTTTTTATGTGGGATTTTTTAAACCCCATCTATTGTATTTATAATCAATTATCACGATTTCCAATAATACTTATTGTTCGTTTTTTAATTAATTTTTTTAGCTCTTTCGTTGAAAAAAAATCTTCCTGGGTCATCCTTTGTACTTTAAATAGAGCTTTTCTACGACATATTAGCTTATAATAATCTTCATGAACATACGTGAAATTTTCTTTTCTCATTTACATCTTGACTACTCCAAAATGACCAAACAGTAGTTCCTTTTTCATAAAATTAAAATTTCTAATACAAAAATAATTTAGATCGCCATCAAAATTAAAATAAACTTCTAACTTTTTATCAGTCGATTTATTTCTTTTAATAAGGCTGCATATTGGCATTTTTTATATTAAAAACTATTTAAATTTTGATATCAATTTGTTTATATTGATTATTTGAATCTTTAAGATAAAATCATTAATATTTATTATAATTTTAATTTGGAATTATTAGTGTTGTTTATTGTATTTTTTCTTTCTATCTTTACGTATCTCTAATAGCTATTAATGTTTACTCTTTATTATTAGTTTTTATAAAAAAATCAAAACTTTGAATGTAGATATTTTATTTACTTTATTATTTAATATTTTAATAAATATTTTAACACAAGAATTATTTGAATAATAGATTTGTGGTCTATTATTAGATAAAAGTATTTATAACCTACGTTTTTATTTATATAAAATTTTCATTATTTATTTATTCTAATTATATAAATAAACATACATTTTTTTCACAGATTAATGTATATATTTTATTACAATTTTCAATTTTTATAGTAGTGAATATATTTTTTATTGAATTCTTTAATAATTTATATATAGTTTATTTGATCGAACGAGACCAACATTTGTGACAAATAAAATCATATAAAATAATCTTTATACGTTTTATTGTGGCATCGAACTATAAAACTGTTTTGATGTCGTTGTATTTACTGTATATACTACATAATGCTATTTCGTACAATACCTTAAGCACACAATTCTAAACCGTGCATCTGTACAATATGTTTATTTTTGATTCGAATTTTGAGGAGGAAACCGAATGAATTTTCTTCTTTCACAAATAAATCATAACAGTGTCGTCGCAAACTGTGCGACACACATTCTGTTTGAGAATCAGAAAATGTTTTATTTGCTATGAAAACATATTCATTGCAAAGAAATATACATTTGATCTGAAAATATTTTTTATGTATACGCGAACGTGTATATATATATATATATATATATATATATATATATATATATATATATATATATAATTTTAACACTTGCGTGTTTGTGTGTGGTGATATATTTATAGAACGTAATTTATTTTCATAATGTATGTTACGTGTATTCATGTTTCATTATATTTTATAAATTTGTTAAGATTGTATTGTTAAGAGTTAATCATTTTTCTGTTACTTTAATGTATTTATTTTATGGTTGAATATCGGAATAGGTGATTGTGTCAAATAGTTTTCATTAATTTTTAATATATATTTTTTTATAATTTATATTTTTCAGTAATTATGGTTCTTATAGCTGAAACTATTATTATAGATTTGAATTTAATAGAAATTGATTTATTGTGTTTATCAAAATCTGTTACGTATTTCAATATCTATTTTTTAATAATAAATAATCACACTTATTTAGAAATTGTAACAATTCGACTTTTATATAGAATGCCCCAAATGAGACTGATTGGTGTAGACATACATATACTTTTTTATTGTCATTTACTATTATTTACTATACTTCAGTACCATTCTGTCTGCTCTATAAAATTGAATGTTTTTCCAACATTATAAAATTATATACAAAATTTAGTAATTAATCACTTTTCAATATATTCGTTATTAATTATTTATTGGATAGAGTTATTATTTTCACAGAGTTCTGAATATAATGATAAGAATATGGAAGTATACAATAGTAAAAAAAATATATAGAACTGAATTGATGTTAGGAAATTATAAATTTGTATAAAAAAAAATAATTATTTTTAAAAAAATGTTTTAAATGTAACTATTTATTTTCTTCATCTATGATTAAATACAATACTTTTATTGACAGTTTATTAAAACTTTCAAGAAATATTCTTCAGATATTAAACTTACAGAAAATCTGACTGAGCATAACCCCTTAAGTTATTATTATTTTTTAATAAATAGTTTAGTTTTCTGTATAAAATACAAAATGATAATTCACTGAACTTAAATTACACTTGACGGTAATAATTATATATATTTATATGCATATATGTACATAAATATATATATATATATATATATATATATATATATATATGTATGTATGTATGTATATGTGTGTATCAAGAATTTTTATTTTTTCGTAACGTGTTCAATGTACATATCGTGTCCTTTGTTTTCTCTCGCGAAGATGTTCTCCTCGTATTATTTCCATATAGCTTAACGCCCAAGGAACTTCATGTAATATGGAAACTTTACCAAATATTGAATGTATGAAAAATCACCGTCGATTTAGCTCTGAAATGAAGACCCATAGCAGAATATCCAAGGCCGCCATAGTATTATTTGCTTAGCTTCTTCTCATTGGCTGCTTTCACCCCCGTTCTTCTGCACGTTGAAGCGAGCCACCACGTTTCGCAGAATTTTATATTATATTTGAAATGTGACGCGTTACGAGTTTGAGTTTTGTGCATATTTGCTTTTTTGTCGTGGATATATGTGTTTTTCATCCGTTACATTATAGCAAAAAAATATTATAAGTTACGACTCTCTTTCTCATATATATTTACATATTGTAACACTAGAGACTAAGTGTAATGAGAACAAAATTACCTCGTCTCTACTTTTTTCTGTTGTGTGTGTACTGTATAGCCTATATTTTAATATCAGTTGGAAAATAACAGATGTATTATTCATGTAATCTGGAGTATTTGATTTTTAATATATTTTCATTAAACGTATATTTATTTAGTTTTCAATCACTCACTTCAGACTTACAAAATCTTAATAAAATTTTTTTTCTTAAATATATTTTAAATTCTAATAAAATTTATTAGTGATTTTTTTTTAATATATTAATTTATTTTTATATAATTTCATTTAAATATAATTTAATATATTTTTAACATATGACATTATTTTTTCATGTAGAAAATAACAAATAAATATCATTTTTTTGCAATACTTTGCCACAAAATGGCTGTTTTTGTCAAACTGCGTCACTTAACGTTAATAATACCTTAAATTATATTCTCTATTGACTTTTGTACTTTGCGAGAGGAATTAATAAATTTATCACATCTGTGTGAGCAAAGAGAACAGTCAATAGCACTTTAAAGTTAGATTGACTTTGACGAGATTTTTTCGGTTTTAATATACTGGAACGCTGTCTTTGATTTGATTTTTTTCGTTTTCATATTATATCTGTATACACAAATCTCACTTTTTCTGATATTTATTATTTGTTTTATATTTGAAATTCACTTTTATACAAATGAATTGCTTAACTCAACAAAACATGATGTTATAAAGTGTTCAATAATCACTTATTAAAAATTGTTTATTAACAACTTATTGTACATTTTATTCTGTGATACATATTTAAAAAAATAATAATAATAATTTCGCGTATGATTTCGAAACCTATATTAGTGTGTAATAAAATGAATAATAAATTATTATTATTTCTTAATAAAACAATACTCAATAACATAATAACACATAATAAAATCTTGCAGTTTAAAGCTTGATTGATTTATTTAAAAATAATATATTTAAAAAAAATGTTTTTAATTGCTCAATAATCTGAGATTTTAACAGAAAGACTTTGACGATGATGGCGTCGCCATCGAAATTTATAAATATATCGAATGCATTAGCCGATATATTTATAAATAAAGTAAACAGTAAGTAATTATTGAACACTTTAAAACTATTATGGTGTTGGGGTTAGAAATTCATTTGTGTTAAAGCATGATAGAGACTTAATTTTTGTCTAAATTATTAGTCAAAGTACATTGATTACTTAAAATTGATCTATTAATCTCGTTCGAAAAAATCAAAAACATTCACTTTTCACTAACGTGAAAATATATTTTTTTAATTCAATCCAATGAAATAAAACCAGATTAGTATAATGTGTAGAATATTTAAAATATGTCTGAGGAAGTCTAATCAAATTTTAAACAATTTTTTTATTTTTTAAACATGTATACTTAATTTTTATTACCGCGTATTTAAGAAAAATAAGAATGTAAATTACTACCTATTTTTGGACATCATAAATTTCTTAACACTGAGTACATGAATATATAAAACTAATACTTGAATATACAGTGTAATATTGTTCTGTTGTTCGAAATATTTTTGAATATACTTTATATACATTTTAATTATTGTATAATATACTTTATATACATTTTAATTATTGTATATATATATATATATATATATATATACAAATTTTTAAAAATATAATCATGAAATTAAAATCGTAAAATGTTATTAATAAAAAAAAATATTCTAAATCAAAAATGATTCACTTTGAAATAATAATCTACATAACGCTCTTTTCTGGTTATTTTCCTATAGCAATTACATATTAGTACCAACACCCTTTCTGTTACATTTGTAATAACTTCTTGTAAACACTTTTGTCAATCATTTTCAAATTATTGTATCATTTTATATAATACACATCCAATATTCATTTTTAATGCTTCTGTTTGTGGTTTATCAGCATAAACCTGTGATTTTATATAACCCCACAGAAAATAATAATGGAGTTAGATCACATGATCTGGTATCCAATTGATGGGTCCATTTCATGAAATAATGGACTCATTAAACTTTTGTTTCAATAAGTCTATTGAATTTTTTACAATTTCTAAGTTTTGTTGAAATTTTAAACGTTCCATAATAATTTGCCAAACTATAATAAGTTTAAATGTCAAAATGAGCTTAAAAAATTCAAACATGGCTGCTACCAGCTGTCAAAGCTCTGACATTCTTATTGAAAAACTCTACATAATAAAATTTGTCATGTACGATTAATAGACAAATTACTTAAAATCGTTATTTATCTTGTTCACTAGCTCAACAGTAAAAATAACAGATATACATTTTTGTAGTGTTTGAAAATTTAAATTAAGTAATAATAATTCACATTTGCGCCATATAATGTATGAATTTAAAATAGGAAACAATACAACAATTACTGTGAAAAACATGAAATGTATGTGTAATAGATGTGCTGAAGATGTTGAGTAAAAGGATAATAATATTATGTAATCGATTGAAAGGAAAAGCTTTATATATATATATATATATATATATATATATATATATATATATATATATATATACATAAAATACGAAAAAGAAAACATCTAAAGTAATGAATATAATTTAACTTGAAAGTTCATCCAATAAAATGAAAGAAAAAGAAAAATCGATTTTTTTCGGAAAATATCTCCACGCATATTTATATTCATACGCAACACAAACGAACCAGAAACATGATACATACGTACGTATGTGTATGGGTATATATATATATATATATATATATATATATATATATAAATATTATGTATATGTATATATATATTTCGAAGACAAATTACAGTAATAATAGACCGTATTCAATCATGCGCCGGTTCGTACTGAAGCGTTTTCTTTAAAATGAATTGCTGACACTTAATTTTGTGAAATTTATGATTGATATGCTGTATCACGTGAAAAAAATTTGCATAGTCTTCATTTACGGGAATTACGAGGAGTAAAATATTCTGTACAGTGTTAAGATTATACAGTGTTAAGAATATATTTTTTACCAGTTATAATTTTTCCATTGATATTTATTTAATTATATAAGTCGTGTTAAATATTTTTTCAGAAAGTTTCTTGATTCGTATTTCAATTTAATATTTACATTTTTCACAAGAAGTGTCATATGTTTTCAAATAAATTTTAGATATTTTGCTAAATATTTTACTTTTTTAAACATCTAAGCCATTTAATCATTTAAACAGTTTGATAGTATTTTTTATAGAATGTTATTATAATGTACTTTATTAGAATTTATTATTTGAAATAATTCTAATTTAGTTTATAATTATTTTTCACAGTTTTTTTTTAAAGAATATTTTTCAAAATAATATGATATAATGTTTATATTTTTTTGTAACAAATTAAATTATTTTTTGAATTCTATATATAAAAGAGGAAAAAGTGGGTGAATAAAACGAAAAACATTTGTCTATTAATTTACTAAAAAATCACAAAGTTTCAATTTGATTTTTCAGTTTATGCAAATATTTATTAAATAAACGACTAAGTAAAAAATGTATTTGTTTATTATTAAATATTTAAAAAGTAATAATATTTCTCTGTGATAGAAAATAATCAAAAAATTTAAAATATTTCAAGTACAGTAAATCATACTATTTTAATATTTTTTAAAAAATATTAAAGTTAAAACCTCTTTAATTAATTTGTGTGCAAAATATAATATTAAGAGTTAATCTTATGTTTTATCTCTAATTCGCCTGGGTTATATATTTAAATATAATTAAACGACATTAATTACTTGTAAAAGTAAAAATATCCATCAAAACTTGATTATAAGTGGTTTATAAAAATGTCTGCATATTTCGTATATGGACATATCGTTGACATAAAAGGTTCAGTAAGAGTAAAGAAGTGGATGACGAACCTTTTTCTATCAAAAACATATGAAAATATGGAAAAAGCGAATGAAATCGTTTGAAAAATAGAGGATTTAGTATTTGAAAAGATAAAAAGAGATTTTTTAATGGAGATAAAAACATTTCTCATCTACTTGTATGGTTCTGTATAAAAAAATCAAAAATGAATTAATTGAAATCATTTAGCAATAAATATCAATTTTATTTCAATAAAGTTTTTTCAGATAATCGGTTAATTTTTTTAGAATTATATATATATATATATATATATATATATATATATATATATATATATATATTCGTTTAAATTATACTATTATCTTTGATTTGTATTAGTTGAACTAACAATAGATTTAAGAGTTATTTAAATCTGACAAGATACAAATAAATACGTCTAATTCAACAGTGTAGTATAAAGAAGAGGAATGCTAATGTCATGAGGCTTTTAATATCTAACATGTTGGAATGAACGAGTGACTTCTGCATCAATGATGTTAGTAACTCGAAGGTTGGCACAGCTTGCGAATGACGTATGTGAAGGATATATCAAATAGTGAAACTAACCGAATTCACAAAGCAGAATGACAGAAATGTGTTGCTAGCCAATAACATATATAGAATTAAATATATATATATATATATATATATATATATATATATATATATATATATACACGATCTTTTGTGAGTGTTCCTACGTAATATCAACGTTGACATACAATATAAATTGAAATATCTGAGAACAGATGTTTCAATTTATAGTAATTATATTTCTAGAACAAAACCACCAATATATTCGTGTATTATCATTTAATCTTAACAATTAAGGGTGACAATTCAACACCATAACTTGTTAGTTGTGAACTACGATCGTTATTATAATGATTCTTGGAGATATGTCTAATTAGATACATCTTTAGTGTATGTAGATAGTTAACAGTTTATTATATTAAAAATATTTATAATTTAATATTTTGATTTGGAAATATTTTTAGTTGATTAAAATTTTACAAATTATTTTTTTAATTATTTTTTCTACTAGCTCTTTTCTTATATATATATATATATATATATATATATATATATATAATTTTTTTGAAATTCAACGTTCTAATGATGATTGGGTGTCAATCGAAATGTAAATCAACTTCTAAGCACTTAATTTTATACTGGATATTTTTATAAATTCTTGTAATGTTTGGGCGTTAATTAATTTTTGTTAAAATCGATTTGTGTTAGTATAAAATAAATTGACATATTTCTATTTGTAAATTACTAAGTTAAATCAGTAAATTATTTTCAATTAGTTCTTTATAAAAACGTGTATTTTTCATTATTATTTGACGACCTTTTAAGAGATTTTTTTGTTAAAAACGTCATTTTCTTCTTATGTATATTTTTTCCACGGTATTATATTTTAGTAGGGAAGTTTATTTCTTAATATATTATTTAATTTGTTAGAAATACTATGAAAAAACAATAAATATTAGCATTCACTAATATATATATATATACTCTGTTCAAAAAGTACTAAGTGTTGTTAAATGAAATATAAAATACATATTTATTTGGATAAATTTATTTTATCTCCTTCAAAATACTTTTCGTAGGATGCTATATGGCATACTCATATGACAACGTTTAATCCAGTTTTGGAAACAATCTTCATAAGCCAATTTAGGATTGTCCGTTAACTTCTTTATCGAATTCTCTTTTGTAACATCTATCGTATTAAAACTCTTTCTTCGAATAATGGACAACACCTCGATAATCGATGAAAACAGTCAACAATACCTTAATATTTCAACGACTTTAAAGTTGTTTTTTGTGTTTTTTGGATTAATTTTCGAAACGTCACTCAGTAAACTGTTGATTGGTTTCAACATCAAAGTCATAAACTCACGTCTCCTCGCCAGTTATGATATGTATCATGAATGTACTGCTTGAGAAATCATCTCTTCAGCCACCAGTTTTTAATAGTTTATTTTCATAAAATTCAGGTGTCTTGGAACATGCCTTGTAACGCATTTTATACCTAAATTATCAATGAATGGAGCCGAGAGATATTTGAAGATGTTCAGATATCTCTCTTTCAGTCACACGACGATTTTCAAGAATTACTTCTTTCACTTTTTCAATATTTTCTTTAGTAGTTGATGTTGATAGACGTCCAGAACATTGCAAGTCTTTAACGACTTCGTGACTCTTTTTGAATACATTATACCACTCATTTCCTTGTTTTTGATATATAAGTATTACCATAAGCTTTTTTAAACATCTTCAGAGCTTCGGTACAAGAAATTTCATTCGAAACACAAAATTTAAGGCAAACTTTTTTGCCAACAATTTTATCCATTGTAAAAATCTGTTTTGGTACCTGCGATCGATTAATATACAACTGACATAAACACATTAAATAATAAATCGCGTTCAACCTTGACATAAAATTCAGTTGCAATATTTCCAACTTACCCATAAAAAAATTTAAGATTCCTTAAACGCGCGTCTTTTAAATAAACAATTCCTGGTACTTTTTAAGTAGATTGTATATAAATTTTAAATTGTTTAAATAATAACGTATTTTTTTATAAATCTATATATAAATGTTTTCTTAATTACAAAAAAAAAATAGTCTTCAGGGACCAATAATCAACGTTTAATAGTTTCTACTATTTGTGTTTGCTAAATGTCCCATTTACGAAAATGTGAATGTTTGTGTGAGGTCAAGGAAATAATGCGGGCTTGTGTGTAGAACATACGTGTCTTTGTAGTCAAAAGGGCAGGATGTGAGTGTATTTTATGTGTGTGTGGATATAAGTATATATATACAGTCTATTGTGTAAATGTGCGCTGCTTGGTTGAGTAAAACTAAGAGAAAGCAAATGACTAGAGAAGAAAATTTTCGCTACACCGGACTTGCAAAGTAGTCGATACTCGACGTTAGATAAAATGGATACTGAAATTGTATGTGCTTGAAATTGAGCGGAAATAATTGAAACAATTAACTTTTTAAATCTATCAACGAAGACAATACAATTGTTTTATTTACACGATAACGTTTTTCGATACAATTACTTATTCTCTATAGCATTACAGTTTCATTTTCTCAGAAATTGTAACGTCTTTATAGTTTAACGATTGTAATTATTATTAAATTTTCATGTTGATTATTGATTTTCTAAGAATTCTATTTTATTATTGAATTGACTGACTTTTTATTTAATTCCTTATCAGAATAAACATGTTTGTAATAAATATTTTATTATATATGATAATAATCAAGTTTACTAATATTTTATAATTATATATTTTCTCAGAATGAATATTTTTTTTAATATAATATATACAATGATGTTTTAAAATTTTAATATATCGTCTTTTTTATATTTTTCATAATCGTCTACTTCATCTTTCGAAAAATTACTTTTTAATAAGCATACAGTTAATATTACAGAAAGTTCAATAAATACTATATCTTCAATTATTAAATATTTATATAACTTATTTTTTTAAAGAATGTTAGTTTTTACTACGACAATTTTAAAGGTTTGAAAATTTTAATAATAAATCAATAACGTTATCATTTATAGTGCATTTACATTTTGCACTTGTAATGGAAAAAAATATTTATTTGTTTTGATACTATTAGAAATTCACTTTAATACAAATAAATCATTTCTCAACATCACAATTTTTTTTTAAATTTTTCCCAACATCACATTTTATAAATATTCACTAACTCTCTTTATTTTATTCACTACAAGCTTTAACCTAAACCCAGGAATATATTAAATATTGATACGATAAAACTCAATAACTTGGTATTGAATTGCTGAAAGTGGAAGATTTTGGCCGAAGTCTTCATCGAGTAGTGGATAAAAAGATGACGATGATTTATATATATATATATATATATATATATATATATATATATATATTTATATAAGAAGTAAAAAGAAAGAAATATCGATGGACAATGGAGAAATTATTGATTGGGAACCTAGATATATAAAAAAGATCCATAGAGATACTCATGGATAGATAAAAAAGAAAAATAAAAAAATCGTCTGTATAATTTCGAAGAGGAGAGCATTAAATCGGTCGAAATAGAATATTCTGGGAGTGATTTCTATCCAGTAGTAAATTAAGAGGTACTGATGACGATAATATATATCATCATAAAAGCCTATATCAACCTATTGTTGGACCAAATCTTCATCAAATGTCAATAAATCTTTTTAAATGTTTTCCCAAAATTGTTTCCTGTACGTAACTAATCTCATTCAACCCTCATTTCCATTTTATTTCACAATCTTATCCCTCTATTTTTGATAGGGTTTCTTTCTGGATCTTTTTGTCTCTAGATCACTATTTCAGAATATTTTTATTCATTTATCGTCTTCTATTCTTGCTCTATAACCATTTTATCAATGTTATTTGTTCTGTTATATTAATTACGTTCTGTTATGATATCCATTTACAGATTTTCCAATCATATTTATAAATTCCCAACATCACCATTTTCTTGCTTTGCTGGGTTGTCAAAAAAATTTGCTTCATTTTCGCATTCAATGTTTTAAGTTTCTGACCCATAACTGTCAGCAGGTAGTACATATTAGTTATATACTTTTCTGTTCAAACTGGATGATATTTTACTCTTCGTTAAATTATTCAGTTATCTAAGTGCTGTCCTTGTTGACCTGATTCTCGATCTAATCAGATTATATATATTGTGTTTCACATCAATTGAATTAATATTAACCGATACACAAAATTTTTTAAATATATAATTATCATAATGAATGTAATTGAGTGCTTATTTGTCTGAATATAATAAAACGTAGAATAGAATAATAAAATCTTTACAAATAAAGTTTAAGGTGAAAGCAATCCAAGAAATAAATATCTATTTCATATAGAGCATAAGAACTATATGATGTCATTACTCATATAGTTTTCAATATAGAATTTCTTAAAATATTTTATGATAAGTTTACATTTAGTAGCAAAAATATTAAATTTCGTGAACAGATAGTTTATCTTGAACACATTCGACCCATATGACAGTAAACGGTCAGTTAATTTAACATATATGCTTAAATGATTATTATAAAGTTATATATTTTATTTCAATTCCATTTTATAATACATTTCTCTAGGAAATATTTTTATAGTTTATTTTTCAAGTTATAAATTTTTAATAAGTATAAATCTGCATTTATTCGAATCTTTTGTGTTAAATTGCTGTATAAGCTAGGAAAATGGATAATTATTTCGTTGTTTTTTTTTAATTTTCCATCCATTTGAAAATATTTAATAAAACTTCTGTTTATAAATATATATAACTTTTTAAATAAAATTTATACTCACACTTTATTACTTTTTAACTAAACAATTCGAAAAAATATATAATTAAAGGAAAGAAATCATTTGCAGGCACTTTAATTAAAACTAATGTAATTGAACATTAATGCACATATTTCATATAAAACTGTAGTTAAAAAGGAATTAAAACAAATAAAAAGTAATACGTATATGAATTACGTTTCAGTTTTATAGAACTGTTGTATAGAAGAAAATTCTTCAAAGTAAATTAATTACAGCACATTTGTTTCATAGTAATAAATCATTCATATAAAGTATACATGTTGATTCTTCAAAATTATTTTTTCATAATATATTTCTTGTAATATCATTTTTTTTTATTTTGTTAGAAAAAAAATGATTCGTATATACATAACTACTTATATGTTATTTATTATGACTTAAATAATTATTGACATAAAGTATTACGTATATTTCATTATTTTTTTAAGTAAATGAAATTTACATTAATAATTTCGTATATCGTTTGTTAAAATATCTTCAGATTTGAACAATTTATATATATATAAATTATTTAATCTTTTATGTATTTTATGAAACAATATTTTGCACTTTACATTTGACAGTAGTCATATTCTCGATCCGTTTGAAATATGATTGTGTAGTATCAAAGAAAAAAAGATGAATTGAAAAAGGATCATTCGGTCAAAACAACCGCTTAAAGAAAAAAAACCGTATAAAGAAGTGATGCTAAGGGACAACGAACAGAACATCCAGCGACCGCGTTCTAAAAAAAAGTGTCGCAGAATCCAATGTTTTGGTTGGCTAGCTGATGGCACATATGTTCTTCTGTCCGGTTTGTCTTCGACATCGGCCGAGCTCAAGCCTTTGTGTTAGCTGCTACTACTAGTAAAGTGGTGCTCAGACATAAGTCGTGGTTTAGATTCTGCCAGAATGACATTTGGTTTCGCGCACTATTGATTTTTCTTTCTTTTTATTCGAACACATATACAGTACACATTTTAACTCGTACATTGTATTCGGGTGTATATCTCAGATTAAAATGTTATTTTTAGAAATAACTTTTTTATTTTTCTTTTATTTCTTTATATTGTGTATGCGTGAAATTGTTTATATACACACACACATACACACACACACACACACACACACATATATATATATATATATATATATATATATATATATATATAATTCTTTTTAAATTTTCAGAAAGATAAATTTAGTTATTTAGAGATAACCTTTTTTCCACTATTAGATTTGAGAAGTAATTATTAATAATACTTTATTACTTTTAAGAAAACATAATATCTATTAATTGAGAAATAAATCAAATAATCAAATGTTTGAAATGCGATTTTATAACTAATTTTTAAAT
>CP092089.1:6577625-6620125 GCA_029203775.1 Neoneuromus ignobilis | reverse complement strand
TATAGATTTTTGATATAGTTTTTATAGTTTGTTTTCCGATAATGCGAAGAATGCTACTAATTAATAATAAAAAAAATTATAACTGATATATATATATATATATATACATGTGTATGTATGTATATATGTATATATATATATATATATATATATATATATATATATATATATAAAGTCAAAAGCACAATTGAACGCAGCACGTCCTGTGATCGTAAGAGAAATAGAGCGGACAAAACAATTTCACCCGAAGGAATTAAATCTCGCGAAATTGCCACCATCTCTAATGTATTGCCGGACATTGTCCACCATTTCGGGTGACCCAAACTCCTCGAAACTCTTCACTGAGACAGAACAATCCCTCCTTCACGCCGTTCACCTCTTCCTGTTCGACTGTATCCTCCGCAACCATCGTTTTGCTATCACAATCATCCAATCGAATTCTTTTCACACAAGTCGAACCTGATATCAACAATACGAGTAGAAAACTAGTACTATGCCTCCATCCGTTTTGTGTTTTCCTTTATCTCATATAGCAAAAGTTCTGGTTTGCTGCTATTACGATGTTTATATTTCTTTTCTGAAGTACAACTATCACTTTTGCAACTTCAGGAATTTCTTTTTATGTCTTTAATTTTTTGTCCAAATGTCGGACATAAAACAAGAAGTTGAACGGCGGAACGGCGCAACAAAAGCACCGACGTCCAATGTGTTTTGTTAACCCGGTCTGTCCACTCCGAACGTCAATGTTTCCCTCAAACTCTCATATCAACGTACGCACCACGCCACCACCCTTATTTGTCGTGCGTCCAATCTCGAAAGATTGATCATCTGGGTATGTTTGTGCGACACATAAAATCAAAAAATAATGGACAATATACGTAATAGTCCGATTGGGACTTACCGACTTTATTGACACGACTCTGTCGATGTTTACAATCGATATTTGCGGTTCATATCACGGTTTTGTTATTCAATTCGGTTACATAATTTATGTTGCTTACACGTGTTTTAATAAACATGGTATTCGTATGATTTTGAACACGATTTTTTACAGTGATTTACATTTTTGTACGACTATCTGAATTATACTTGCCATAAAAACGTTTAATATATCAAATATATACATTTTTTAATACTGCGTAAAAAATACATATACACTCATTTCAAGTATAGTATTTTTTAAATGTAAATATTTAAAATTATTTATATTACAAAAAAAAACATTATATACATATGTATAATTGTACTAAATAAAGAAACTGTTAATAAAATACAATCCATTATGTATTTCATAGTCATTGTTTTTAATATTCACTATTTTAATAATTTATTAAATACTAATTTGTATTTCAATCATTTTATTCATTTGTTGTCATGAATTTGTGTCTAAAATGAACCTTTATATATTTTCATTAAACACACATGTAAGTATAAATAAAATTCAATATTTAAATTAATTAAGGGCTGGTATTTAATATTTATAACGAAAACATTTCTGTCTATTTTTAATGTTATAAAGTAATGATATATTTTATCCTGTGATATCACAAATTGACTAGAAAATAAACATAAATTTTCATCGTAAAACGTTTATAATTTTTCTTATATTTTTTTCTATATTATGCCACTATCTGATATCAGTATTCTTATAATGATAGTAAGTTTTATTTTAAATAATATTTATTAATTGGTTATTCTTTAAAGGTCTAATAACTTACTTCCAACTATGTAATTATTTAAAAAAAAATAATATTAAAAAAATGTCATTAGATGAAAATAACATTAAAAAATGTCATTAAATGAAAATAAGTTCATTTCATCAACTTATTTTCTTCTACTAATATTCGATACAACCTAATAAGATTATATTTCGGCACAAATAAATTATTCCTTACAACATTTTTTACAAATGACAATTTTTTACAAAAAGATTTTAAAAGGTGTTTAATAATCACTTATTTTTTTTGTCTCGCATATTCATTAATTATTATCATTAAACTTTCTTATAAGATTAATTTTCGTAAAAATGAATTAACTATAGAACTGAATATTTTTTTAAAAAACAAATAATATTGTATAGTTATACTTTTTTAATATATACAGAAATATGTGAAAAATTATATAAATGCAGGTCCTATTTTTGAAAATAATTTAAAGTTGAATGTTTTACAAACATTTTTAATAAAATAATTCATTGTTTAAAGCGATATACTGAGTCAAAATAAAAATAAAATAACAATAAAAGAAAATAATTGTAGAGGTAATAGAATTCATTTTTTATTCTATATATGATTATTTATATAAATTAATGATTTAATAGTTTTAAAGTTTGAGTTTTGTATTTTATTAAATGTACGTGTCTTGAATACTGAAACTGTTTTCATATTTTTTTGTAAGATTTTCAAAAAAAAAAAAACTTTAAAAAATTATTAATTAGCAAAATATTTTTTTTAAGAAAACGTTTATCAAAAAACAAAAATGATGATCTTTAAAAAAATATATTGCTAACATATTTTTTGAAATTTCTGTAATGAAAATTGTATTGTCGTAATAATAATTAAGTAGCACTAGAACCAGTGACAAGAACAAAGATGGTCGGTCGGTTGGTCGGTTATCACGTTTGACACCCGCAAATCAACGACTTGATCCTAGCCAAAGAGTTCACAGGTAGATAGAGGTTTGTGTAGATAGGTGTAGGGTTGGTAACAGTGGCCCGGTAGCTTTTGTTGGCAAGACATCACAGGATTGAACGTCGGTTGTTCGGTCGGTAAAAAGTTTTGTCGCGTTCCGCAATGTTGTCTTTGATTCGGATTATCCCTGCACGTGAGAAGCATCCACAATGGATCGAGCGTGCGGCGAAGACACCAGTCGTGCGATCCCTCTCCGCCGCTTACACTGTATCGCCATACTCCAACCCCTAACCAAATCTCCCCGTCCAACAGCCATCACCATCTTTACAACAACCCTTGCGAGTTCGTTCTATCGCACTGTACGGATATTCAGTATTTTGATTCAATTGTTACACAATCTAGATTAGTTTTTTTTTGTAAGAATTCTATTTCAATGGAAGCTTTTGGATATGCAATATATATATATATATATAATACATTCATTATTTCCAGAAATAATATTTATTTTAGCGGTTATTCTTAATAAAATATATGTTAAAAATAATATTATTTCAATTATCAAATTTTTAAGTGTGTGCTCTAATAATAACGATGATAATATTTGATAAATATTTAAAATATAAATATAAAAATTCTTAGTAATAGCAAAATTCAAATTCATAATTTTTTGTTGATTTATAATTAGGTATTATTAAATATAATATTTCAATAAAGGATCATCCAAATGTGACGCCTAGATTTGGGTTTTATTAAAAAGAAACAAAAAAAAAAACTATACACATGTTTCCCTATACACCACCCTATACATACACATATTTCTTTTTAATAAAACACAAATCTAGGCGTCACATTTGGATGATCCAATATGTCGTATAATATTTATCATTTTACAATATACAAAGTCTAGTTAACATTTATTTACAATACTTAAAATTTTACCAAACTTGTCCTTTAAATCTTCTTCACTCTTTATGCATCTCTCTAAAGGTTTTTTAATTTTAAAACCTATTTTTGATAAGACACATGTAAACTCGTAGCGAATGTTTTTTTGGATTTACGAGGGTCGTTTGATAAGTTTGATAATTTTATTTATTGTTTAATTTAATTAATTAATTAAATTATTTTTTTTAATTTAATTTTCCTTACTTTTTTACCTTATCAAACGACCCTCGTATATCGTCTAAAATCGATGACCATCCAAATTGGATTCAATTTTGTGAATAAAAAAATTCGGTGGAGCTACATCTGTTGAGTAGGACAATTAGGAAGCAATAGTAATTTTGTGCTTTGTCAGAATCCACCATGCCTCAAATATTTCCTTTGCATTACCTGCCTCAAATATTTCATTAGTCTCAATTAAAACTGATCATTGACTTTTTGAATACGTTATATAAATTTGTGGTGAACAGCACCTTTTTATTAAAAGAAAACAAAATCAAAAATTATCAACATCACTTTCATGTTTGAACAACTTTAACGATTTTCCCTCCCAGTGCGATGAATGCATTTTTGTCTCGATAATATATCCATGCAATCACGTTTTATCACCTGTCGTGACATTTTTCATAAAGTTTTGATTAGCATTTAAATGATCAAACAGCTCCCTCAACTGACTATAATAGGATTCAGTTTTTATCCAAATATATGAATAAAAATTTGCAGTAACGCAACGTATTTCCAGTTTTTCTTTCAAAAATTGTATTAAAACATTTTACTGATGCATACTTCTTCATAAACTTCATGAAAAGTTGCACAACGATTTTCATAAATCACATCATAATCGTTGATATAAACAATCTTTTTCTTAAACTTATTTGTTATGTAACAATAAACATTTTTCACAATTTTGTACAAACATTTTGTTTCTCAAAATTCTTCACGTCTCAATTCTCGAAAAAAATCACTGTACATACAGAAGACTAGTTCGCTCACTCACAATGAAAGAATAACGTGACGTGATCGGACAAACGTGAGGTTAAAACTTAAGTTTTCTTCTACATAGAGCTATTGTCGCAAGTCAGCTAATTTGGCTCGTTAACGCCTTATTTTAAAACTTTGATTTCTTTTGTATTGATTTCGTATATTTTAAATGTCACTATTTTTCAAGTTTCCTTTTTCTTATTTTTAATAAATAGCACTCTCTTTCTAAAAAGAAAAATAAATGATATATAATATATATATATATATATATATATATATATATATATATATATATATATGTATATAATAATATTGTAATTTTCAAGTAACCAACCATGTATATGGAAAAAAATTAAAAAGTAATATAAATTGTAGTCAAATATTGTATTGTCTTATATATTAAATATAGTAAATCTTACACGTTGTGAGGTTATATTCATCTTTATATTAAATAAAAAAATACTTTATATATATATATATATATATATATATATATATATATTATGTAAGACACAAATTTTAGAGCAAATTAGTTAATTATTGTATTTTTTTAAAAAATAACAAATTTCTCTTTTCTTGTAAATGTTTTGATATTTTTTCATATATTTAAATGTCGTTTCTCATTAACTTGACATACTTTTTATATTAAAATATTTTCTACAAGTAGCATCATTTTATCACAGATATTTATTGAATTATATAAGGTAGCCTAAATGAAACTGAAGGGTTTAGACATTCATTTATATGCCTATTTTCATGTACTATCCTTGAGTCTTATTTGGGCAAGTCTTTATATTCGAGACGAGTTCAAAAAGTAAGAATCGAAATGCGCATTAAAACATTATTGTTATACACAACGAAGTAAACAATAAATTATTATTAAACAATTTATAACCTATTGTGGTGTTGGGGATGAAAATTCATTTGTGTTAAAGTGTATGTGCCACAGTTTGAAAACAAACAAAAATTAAAACATTGTAATATAATTTTTTTAAAAGTATTTTCATTATATTTTTCAATTCGTCAATTATTGTTACCTTGATTATTATACTTTGATATTTTTCTGATGTAAAAATATTGTCATATTTTTTTTATACAATAAAATTTTATTAGTCAATATAAGTGATCATTTGTGACTAATTTAGATATATTTTGTGATGAAATACGTATATATATATATATATATATATATATGTGTGTGTGTGTGTGTGTGTGTGTTTGTATACATAAAAGCTCAGGAAGAGAATTGAGTAAAAATGAGACATACATAAAAAATATAAAATTCATCACATAAGAAAATTCCTTGGAATGAAAAAAAGGCATTGGGTAGGTGAAAGTGGAAAGTTTTGGGAGAGGCCTTAATTAAATAGTGGATAGTGAGAGGGTAATATCGTGATGGTCATATATTAGGTGTACACATAAGTAATGTCGTTTTTTCCAGTGTCAAAACTACATTCGAAGAATATTTTACTCCAAAATCACCCTCATTTTACAAAAAAGAAATTGTGTAAAACGACATTACTTATGGGTACACCTTATATATATATATATATATATATATATATATATATATATATATATATATATATATATATATATATATATATATATATATATAATCGTGTTAAATTACTAATAAATTAAAAAGAAACATTTTGTTAAAAAATATATTTCGTTAACAAAAACTCCATTAATATTTTTTTTCATTCTTCAATCACTAATTTAGAAAATATTGAATTAATTATTGGTTTATTTAAAATAAAATATTGCGAAAATGCATATTTTTTATCATTTATATCTATTTTTTAACAATCTGTATTATTCTGTTTTTATTTGTCAATGTATTTTATTACAAATATGATTTTTTTTATCTCATTATGTCATTTTTTTATTTAAATTTCTTTTACTTACAATTTTTCTATTTATAAAAAAATGCTGCTCTACCTTCGCCTCTGGAGTATTGAAAAAAATGTTATTTTCCAAGAATTACCAAAATACATATTTTATAAAATATTAAAATGAACAAAAAATGAAAAAAGATAGATTTTCAAACATAATTTTCAGGTAACATAAATTTTAATTGTATTGTTATTATACATATATATATATATATTTGTATATATATATATATATATATATATATATATATTTATATATAAATATATATATATTAAACATTGTCTATTAGAATCATAAACACAGCTTTCTAAAAGTTTTATTTTTCTTAACTTATTAATATTATTCAATTCAAGCAAAAAATTCGTTGACTGACGAACGACGAGGGAAGATAATCTTTAAAAAAATTATATAAAATGTTAATAATTAACATATTAATACATTTTAAGAAAATATGAAGTTGTGTGTTGAAATAATCATTTTTTGTTAAAAAAAATTTTTCATATAATTTTATATTTTTAGTTTGTATAAATTGAAACGGATTTGATTTTGTATATTCTGTACTGTCTTACATTTATTTCCTTTAATTTTTATTCGTGGACATTACAATGACAAATATTGTACAAGATATATTAATTCAACGACATAATTCCTATATTTATTCTTTTTCGGCTTGAACGACAATAAAATATTTGAACGGAATATTGTAATCAAAGATATAAAATAAATGTCAGTATAAATATTTCGTTTTAAAAACGACATATTGTTTGTATACAAAATAAAAAAGTCGACTGATGTTTATTTATTAAATGAGGATAAAATGTGTTTTTCAACTCGTTTGTCAATATAATTGTACAGTTTTATTTTTACATGTGAAACGAAACGATCAGAAATTTGATTGTATACAAAATATTCGGTTTATTTTAACGGAATATAATAAGATTTATGTTGATATTTTGATAACATTTTTTTAAATAATTTAATTAACGACATTGTTTTTGACACAAATACGTATTAGAGAAATTGTGTTGATATAAATTTAAGATAAATAATTTTGTTTGTTTTCTAGATATTCCTAATTTATTATTTTAATAATTTACGAATTTCACGAATTTGAAGTCACTAAAATGAATAAATGAATTATATTTTTTTATCAATTAAATTCAATAATTTAAATGATTCATTTTAATTGTTATAATCTTTCATCAGCATTTTTCTATCTACTCTTAAATGAAATTCTTTCTAATTTTTTTTTTTTTGGATCTAATACATTTTTCCATTCCAATATATTGGGTTGGTAAATAAATAATTACGATTTTCACTAATAGTTGTCTTTAGGTGTCATTATCAGATTATCATTGTTTCATTCCTTACAAAACTCTTTAAATGGTAAAAGTTTTAGTCCAAATCAGATTGTCAAATCGTTTTTAGATCATTTTTTATCCGGAAATATCAAAAAAAATCAGCACAGAATTGAAAAATGTCTGAACGATGGTAGAAGGTAGTGGAACAAAATTGTCAAAATGGTTACTCATTATTGAATAAAATTATTTCATTTCATTAAAAATAATTATCTTTCATTTACTTAAAAAAAAAACAAAACTAATTATTTGGCAGCTCAATATAAATATATATCAGTAATTTATGATACTTTACTTTTTAAGTAAAGAATTGTTTTTTAATTTCCTTGTAATTTTATTTTAAATTCATTATTTTTTTATATTTTATTTAAATTTTTTAAAATAATGAAAATGATTTCATTATTTTCTATAAAAATAATGAAATAAATAAAAAATTATGAAGTAACAATTTGCACTTTCTTAAAAATGCTATTATATTGCAGTGGTTGGAGTATTTGGATTTATTAAAAATATTTTTTAATTTCTATTATTTAATTTATTTATCTGATAAGCATATTTTACGATAGTTTTAATCTTGCATCTAGAATCAATATATTTTCGTTCTTGTCAATTTCATTGCATTTTTTGTGCTAATTTTGCCGAAAACCTTTTTTATTTGATAAAATTATGAATAGTTTTTTTTATTTTATTTTTATATGTAAATGAAATGTTAAACAATAATGACATTTCTAATATTAATCTACTAACGTTCTTATTTATAAATATGTCTTCTGAAATGTTAATTTCCTATTTATTATTGTATGCAACACATAAGCTTTATGAATACTTAATCACTATTTGTTTTAATAATAAATTAACGAAGAAACTTGTAGTAACGAAAGTTTCACTTCGCTACACCAGAAAGAAAACACTTATTCGACACAATACTGTAAAGTTACCTATACAGTATTTCTATATAGACATCATCTTCTTCTCAACCCATCAGCTACTTGTATCTCTTATCCCGTTGCTTGCAGCATCGTTGCGTAAACACAGATTTCTACTCTTCGTTATTCGGTAGCTACTAGGTATGTAGGCAGGTAGGTAAGCAAAGTCGAGGAACTTGCTACGCTGTTTGTTTTAAATTTCGAGATGGATAAAATAAGATACGTGTCGGCATTGCAACCTTTGGTTAACCTATGAAGTGTTTAACTAGTAATGTCCAGGGAGACCCATTTCGTTAAATTTACATGTTCGTAAGTTTTTTTTTTCTTTACCTGTGGCGATTTTGTAATTTATGATGTGTTAAAAATGGCGTTAAATTTAAAATATTGAAGGAGATTTAGGTAGAAAAATGGTTCTTGGTTAGTTAGGTTTCGTCAATTTTGAATATTATTGCTATTATTTTCATTTCTTTGATAATGAATACAATTTTATATAGGGATATCCAAATGTGACGCCTAGATTTATGTTTTATTAAAAAGAAACCTATATAAGGTGATGTATAGGGAAACATGTGTATAGTTTCTTTTGTTCCCTTTTAATAAAACACAAATCCAAGCTTCACGTGTTGGTAACCCACTGCTGATTTTACATCTATATTTATTTCTTTGTAAATGAAACAAACGTTTATAATAATTTGAGATCTATGTAAAGAACATAAATATTTCTTATAAATTGCATAACTAAACTAATATTATTTTACTACGTTAAAAAATCATTTTAATAAAAAATATATCGATTAAATATGAATACAAAAAGAGTAATGTATGGTGAAATATTTGAAGAAATTTATTATATTTCTTTTTAATAAAGAATATTATGATATTAAACTTCAACGAGCAATAAAGTGGATTAAGTCGTTTTTTGAAATTTCTAGCTACGAATTAAAAATAATATCGAATATATTTAAAAAAAAATCTAATTAATTCACTTTTGTATGTGTGTGCATATATATATATATATATATATATATATATATATATATATATATATATATATATATATATATATAAATGAGTAGGTTATAAGTATTAATTTTATTTTCCTCTTATAGATTACAATAAATATTTATAAAACTATTGATAAGGACAATACTATTTTAGAATTAAAATATGTTTCATGATGTAGGTTGTTTTTTAAGCGTGATACAACTTTAAATTGAATCCCTATCGAAAGTTCTATCTAACCTAAAAAACATTTTCTATATGTGTGTGTATATCTGTGTATATATATATATATATATATATATATATATATATATATATATATATATATATATATATATATATATATATATATATATATATATATATATATATATATATATATATATATATATATATATATATATATATATATATATATATATATATATATATATATATATATAGAGAGAGAGAGAGAGAGAGAGAGAGAGAAATATAGATAGATAAATACATATGTACATTTGTACGTTTCATTACATTCTTTGTAATTATTATTGAAGACATTTTCAAAAAATGTTAATTTTTAATTATCCAATTCCTTTTACTTTCTTTCTACACTGACAAATTTAAAATGTATATGTATCCCATCTAATCATAATTTCTTTCTTATTCCTTCTGTATTTCTAAATTTTTAATCAATATCTTTTGTCCACCGTCGGTCTTCTTTTTTGCTATATGACCGACCCATTTCAATTTTAAATTGTTCATTTTTGTTAAAATCACTGTTACTCTTGTTCTTTTTTAAATCCACTCATTTTTCATCTTATAATTACATGTTGTTTCTAGTTTATATATATATATATATATATATATATATATATATTTATATTTTTATATTCTAGTAATTAATATTCATAATTTACTACCATAAGTGAGAACTGGTAAAAAATTTACATCACTTACAAATGACATAAACGTTTTGCATTGCTAAAAATTTTTTTTTTTTACAAACATTGATGACTATTTGATTTTGTAATATAAGCATTTCTTCCAAATAGACACAATTTTATTTTTAACTCCTGTCTACTACATTTACACATGTCATTTTTGTATTAATAAGCTGTTCTAAATAGTCACAGTATTTAAGTTGATTTAGTTCTGTTCAATTTTATTTTTTTGTGATCTGTAAATTCATTGTACATTACTTTTGTCTTAAAATTGTTTCTCATAAGACAAATTCTTTGGCTTGTTTTGTCTAATTTATATATATATATATATATATATATATATATATATATATATATATAAATGTCGTCATCATAAAATCCTTTTTTAGCATATTGTTGAATGAAAGTTTCATTGGATATTATTAATTTCTTTTAATGTTTTCCTAATATTCTCCAATTGTTTTCTTTCTGCGGCTAATCTCATTCAATCCTCACTTCCGAAACACTTTGCAATATCATCCTTCCATTTTTGATAGGGTATTTTTTGAATCTCTTTTTTTGTTTGGCTGCTACTCCATAATGATTTTCGCCCATCTATTGTCTTCTATGACTTTATACCCGGTGAACACAAAATTTTGTCATTGGTACCTGAGAACTTGTGTAATCCAAAGACCCTTAGAACTATGCTAGTAGTAGTCTAATAGATCGTAGCTACTGGTTGGATATCTCAAGCTTAACAACTTAAAGGGTAGAGATCGGACTAAAAATTGTCCTAAATAGGGTAAGGGGTTCGTAGTCAAGTTGAAGGCAATTTGTCTAAAGTAAATGAAAAATAAGGGAGTCCTGAATGAAAAATCGTCACCATTTTGCCTAATCAGCGTGTGGGTATCACAAATTATCATCAAATGATATATTTTCCTCGGGGTAAAATAATCCTGACTTAAGATATCTTTTCATTTGGATCTCCGAGTAAGAACTACTTCGATGGAAGTAGTAGCAAATGAGAAATCTGATCCTTTATATATATATATATATATATATATATATATATATATATATATATATATATATATATATAGAGAGAGAGAGAGAGAGAGAGAGAGAGAGATTAGATTGTATGTTTTTGTTATTAAATTTAATTATTTTAAAATAAATTCTACTAAAATTATTCGTAGTATTTTACGTGTTTTACATTTATTATATGTTAATCCTAACTGACGATCTTTGTTCAAAAAAGGTTATTTGTAATTTAGTTTTAATTCCGTTTTCAATTAATGTACATAAATAGAAGATGAATGTAAAATATGAAAGGTAAAGACCTCTTTCGTTTAGAATCCATAGATGAATGTTTGAAAGTTGACTTTTTTACGAAACAAATGAGAAAAAGAAACGTTACATCAAAAACAATGCGGACAATTCCCCCTTTGCACTTCTGACGGCAACCCTTGATCTGTCACGGATGTCGCCCTGCCTCCAATGATACAAATACTGCTCTTCGTGACATATAATATAAATTCTCTGAAAACTGAAAAAGTACCTACCTCTATTCGTCGTAGATGACGCAAAAGCAATAATAAAAACTGACGATATCGTGCCATCTCAGTCATTGTAAGTCAAATATCTACCGTTTTTCTTTTTTACATTAGTATTGTATGGCCGAATGAAATCTATGAAGTGTAGGTAGAAAACGACGTCTGTTAACATACAGAGTACAGAAGTTCTTTCCTTATTTATAATGGTTTTAGGTTCTATTGTTTTAGTTACCTCTTTTTTATGTTTCCATTCGACGGTCCAGTATCAAGAAAGATCGTTCACATACGTGTACGTACACATGTATAAAAAGTAGCATTCGTTGTATATTTATCTTTTTTTAGGCGTCGTTTAGATCTATTTATTTTCTGACGAAACATGCATTCACTCATGACCAGCATTAAAATGAATAGATAGAATAAGAGTTACGTGAAATATGGATGTTAAAAATGTATTATCTTTGTTTTCGAATCAGATTTTCAAAGCCATGTGAGTGGATATATAAATTTATGTGCTGGTTGGGATTGTTTAAGAGATTTTTTAGAAAAAAGGATGAATCTTTGATTTTATTATCGTTTGTTCTGGCCATGTTGTCGTCTTTTCAAGACTTTTTCGTTTGTGTTCGTACTCTGAATGTTTATATGTCTGTGACTATTTTTGTATTTGATTTCTTTAGATTTCTTTAAGTTTCCAAGTTAGTATGTTCTTTGATATATTTTATCTTCTTGTACGATCATGTGCATTTAATTTGTTTTTCTGAGACTTTTTTTATTTACAAACGTTTTTCAAGATGAACGAAAGATGTTTCTATCTTTTTAGAATGATTGATTTTTTTAGGATACTAAAAAAGTTTATAAGTTTGAATTTAAATAATTTTGTTAAATTTGATATCATTTTGGAAAGTATCTTTTAAAAGATGCTAGATGTAAAATGTATTTTTTGTCGTTTTAGTTTGAATGAATTTTGAAAATATATATCAAATGGTTATTTATTTACATTTAAATGTTTTTTATTTATTATTTTTTTACAAAAATAAAGAGCAAATTTTTCAAAAATTTAAGTTTTTTAATACTGAAGTTCTATTTATCGCTAAAAGAGTAGCACGACTTCTGATTTTCATACAAGAAAATTATCATAATGTAATAAACTGTTTGATAAAAGTAAATTTTAAATATTTTTTCTCTTTTAATATCAAATTATGTATGTATAATAGATTATAAATTATAAAAAGAATTATTTTTGATCAGCTTTAACAGATAATATGTTTAAAATGTTTTTTCTTTAAAAAAAACAAATATTTAATTTTAAAATTGTTAAAAAGATTTTTGCTTACATTCAATGGTTGTATATTTCATGAATATATGTGTGTATGTATGTATATATATATATATATATATATATATATATATATAAACAGAATTTTTTCCTAAAAAATGTATTAACAGAAAATAACTACAAAAGTCACTTTTTATTGAAATTATTTTATACAACACAAATCATTTGTTACGTAAACCAAATGTGCTTTGATAAACTTTTATCGCGAAGATAGTTATTGGTTACATTTTCGTAATGATGATTGTTATTATTGTACATCAACAAAAAGTATTGTCCAATTTTAGATTTAGAATGTATCATATTTGGCTCCAGAATATCATTTACATACAATCAGTTAATTATTGATTTATACTAATGCATATTAACTTCAATTTGTGATGAAAATTTGTACCTTCCTATGCATTTAATGAACCTTTAAATTGCTTTTCTTTGCATCTCAATTTTTTATCATTGTTTCTAATATTAAATTTTTACCAGTTTGTAAAAAATACTGTTGCTCATTCTTCCACTATCACATTTACGTGCTCTCTCGCAGATTTTAAACGACATATTGGATATACAGTACAAAGTTAAAGAAATATCCCTAAGATATGATTTCTTAAGCTTGCTTCAGAAAGACTGTTACGAATGATATGATTGCGAACAAAAGTTTCTGTTAAAAGAACTCATTTTGAAGACATTGAACCTATTTATTGAGGTACCTTTTTACATTTAACTAAAATCTTTATTTCTGTTCTATGATGATTTTCTATTTTCGACCTCTGTTTGCGAATACTTCGTCTTCTTTTCATGTATCGTTTTTAAGCTCTACAAATAGCACTTTGATTCATTGCAAGGCTTGGAGCGATTTCTCATTAAGTAATTTCTTTTTTAATCAAAATAATTGCTTCCACAACGTAAACACAACTTATAAGTATGACCATTTTAATAAATAAAATGAAATGACTAACTAAAAAAATGTAAATCTAGAAAAAACAGTTAATTTGAAAGGATACAGTTTTCCAAAAGCGCTTCAGAAGTTTAAATGAAAATAAAACAAAAAGTATTTATTTAATTAGTTTTTTTAAAGCATATTCTATGGCATAGTGTATTTGTTTAGTCCAATTTTAGTCACCCTTTCACATAATTATGCTCCAATTTCATGAATTTGCACGTTTAGTGTTTATTTTTAATGGTCTTGTTGTTTATGGTTAATCAGTATTAACCAATGATTTCTCATAACCCCACAAAAAATAATCCAATGAAGTTAAGTCACATGATCTTGATGACCAATTGATAAGTACATTTCATGAAATAATGGATTTATTTAACTCTTGTTTCAATAAATCTATTGAAATTTTTACAACTTCTAAGTGTTGTTGAAGTGTTACACTTTCATGATAATTTGCTAAACTATACTGAGTTGAAACGTCAAAATGAGCTTAAAAAATGTCAACATAGTTTCCACCAGCTATCAAAGTTTTAACATTCTTTTGGAAAACCTTATATAGAACAATTTTATTAAAATGGTAAATGATTACAATTTCATTAAAACTGACTTTTCTTACATGAGAATAATATTTTTTTCATATAAGATAACTAATCAGTGTTCAAACATTAAGTTTTAGTTTTGATCATAGAATTTAATTTTTAACGAATATTTTTTAGAGAAATGTTGTACTTTAATTTATTTTTATCTTTGTTTATCCTTATTTAACAGAGTTTTTTTTAAAAAAAAGAACTGTAATCTTGAGTACAGTATATAATCTTGTTTTGTTAATAAAATTTTAATCACCCAAAAAAAATGGAAAACGCCACATTTGAATATGTAATTGAAGTTCGTGATAAAATTTCGAAACAAAACCGTAAGCGAAATTGTTTTCTATATCAGACATCTGTTTGGTTATTAATACTAGTTTGACACTGATTAATGTGTTTAAATAACAATTTCTGAAGCAATAATGATGAAAAACGGATATTTTCTTTAAATTATATACAATTAATTCGAATTACATTGATAAAAAAATTGGGTTTGGAATAACTCGATGAAAAACAAACGACTTAAGTAGTGCTTAACTTCTTGACCTACCAAGTGTAATATGTAAGTCGGTTATCTGTTACACCATATAACTCGATAGGCCGTAATAACAACCATAATAGTCACTAACCTATTTTTTAATATATCTACATATGAATATCGTAAAGAAATCAGTTAATTTATGTTATATTGCCGGGTATGCGTCGCGTGATATACACATGACATGCCACGATATCACACTCCATCTCTACTAATAAAGAAAAAAAAAACGCGGGAATGTTTGAAACATACTCTCACACCAGTACTTAACACTACAACAACACCCACAGAACTCGTACGCCCTTCGTCATGTCCACTTCTGTTTCTGGTAACCTACAACCGCGTATAAACGTTAAACGTCTAGAAAGCCAATTCTCGACTATTGTACAATACATTCTCAACTACCCTGGCTCGTTCACAAATGAACGACTCAAGTGTCGCATTGCAATCGATGCTTTGTCGCTGCTGTTATGTATAAATACATTTTCACACGCATGAAACCACATATTTATTTATTTCTATAGTCGAAAGTTTTCTTCTACGTGAATATCAACACTACATATCAGCGATTATTTGTCCTTTGAAATATTTTAAATAGTTCCTTTACTTGAAGCATGCAATTTTTTTTATTATCGTATTATTTGTTCGTTTACGATAAAATGTATGTGCGGTATAAAGTACTAAATAATATGATGTTTAACGATGTATACATACATACATATTATATTCATGGTACTCTATTTATTGATCTCACGTAAAGACAGTACGATGTTTGAATTTATGTGATGTTTTGAAATGGAATACTAAATGTTACGTACATTTCTAGTCTTAAATGTTATTGGTTTGAAATTTTATAGCTAGCTATACTCAAATAAATATTTTGAATAAGCGAATCGTTTCATGTATCTACCATATATATTTTTATATAAAAGTAATTTATATGAGCACGTATGATATTAATTACATATATTAATTTTTAAATAGATACTCTACTTATTTCATAAATATATAGAGTTTTCCAATAAGCGATTCAGAAGTTTAAATGGAAATAAAACAATAAGTATTTAATTAATTAGTTGAATCTTTTTTTTATTTCTAAGCACATTCTGTGGCATTAGTAATGGAACACAATAATCCGATTTTTAATCACTCTTTCATATAATTGTGATCCAATTTCATGAATTACACGTTCAATGTTAATTTTTATTGTTTTTGTTGTTTGTAGTTTTTTAGCATAAACCAATGGTTTTATATAACCCCACAGAAAATAATTCAATGAAGTTAGATCATATGATTTTGGTGACCAATTAACAGGCCAATTTCGTGAAATATTGGACTCATTAAACTATCTTGTTTTTATAAGTCTAATGAAGTTTTTATAATTTCTAAACATTGTTGAAGTGTTAAACAATCTATGATAATTTGCTCAATTATATTGAATTGAAATGCCAAAATGAGCTTAAAAAAATTCAAACATGTTTGCCACCTGCTGTTAAAGTTTTTACATTCCTATTGAAAAACCCTTTATGACACGATATTTCATTCTTTTCAGCAATATTTCTTGAATTCAGATATATACTTTTATTGTCTTCATTACTAATTATAAACAAATATTATTAATTATTTTATCTAAGGAAATGACTATATAATGTTTTTCCTTTTTTTAGAAAAATATACCAAATTTTTCACACAAATGAACTATATCATTCCAACACTACAATATATTAAGAAAGTGTTCAATAATTATTTTTTGGCCACCTTTTTTTATAATTTGATGCACATTTTGATCGCATTGCTGTCATGATCAAAGCACTGCGTTATAAAATCTAGAGTTTATAACGTAAATCTTTTAATGATTGTGGAATTTTCATCGAAATGTACATCAGTTTATAATGAAAATTAATTCGACACAGACCCAAAACAAGTAGTATCGAATAACTCCTTAGCCAAAAGATCTAAACAGATATCGTGAAATAAAAAGTAAACAGTAAATAATTATTTAACAATTTTTCAACATCTTGTAGTGATAAGATGATAATTCATTTATGCGAAAGTGAATTTGTCACAGTTTCAGTTAAAATTATTTTTTCTAATAAGTTTAAAATCAAACTAATGTAATTAGTTATACTATATAACTAATTTTTGATTTATTTTTAATATTTGGTATTATTTTCAACAGGAAAGTAGTTAATTAGGTAATATAAAAAATATTTATAATATCTAATTGATTTCTTTTAATTATATACATAAGTAATGTAATAATTAGAAAATACTGAATTAATTAATAATTAAATCTAATAAATAATTATAAGAGTAATTTATCAAAATATTAAGTCACATTTTTGAAAAACAACCTGAATTATTTTTTTAAGTGTAATAATGAATGAACAACCTGAATTATTTTGTAATATAAGGTCATCCAAATATGACTCCTAGATTTGTGTTTTATTAAAAATAAACATGTGTATAGGGTGGTGTATAGGAAAACATGTGTATGGTTCCTTTTTAATAAAACACAAATCTAGGCATCGCATTTGGATGACTATATATGAAGTATTCATAGTTAGAAATGTTTCTACTGATAAAGATTTTAACATTTAATGATCGATAATTTTTTATAATATACCCTTACAAGACTAAAAAATATTGATTAAATTTAGAAAAAATATTCATGATAATAAAAAAAAACAATACTTATGAAAGTAATTTATTTATATGCATATTTTGCCTTTCGTTTTTTATAGCAAAAGTGAAATAATCACTACATGTGGTTTTTCAACTGTTAAGGGTTGAATCAATTATTATATTTGTTTAAAAAGTAACCGTATATTTATTTGTTTTTCGAACCTCCAACACCAGATTTGATTTAAAATTGATAAATAAATTTGTATAGTATATTTGTATTCTCTCCAATTATATTTGTTTATTTGATATTTAATATGTAAATATTAAGATTTAAATGTCATCGACTGCCTACAGTATTTCTTTAATTTGAAATTTGTATCATGTGTAGATAAATTTTAATATAAAGGAAATATTATGTTACATAATTACGTATTTTGTATTAAAACATTATTCAAATCATTTTCTGTTCAATATTTAAATAAATTTGTTTGCATCATTCAGATTATTATTTAAAAAATAACTTCCAACAAAAATAATTTCGTGCAAATAATATCATCTAAACAAAATAATTAGAAAAGTTTACGTTTACATATTTTTCTAAAGAATAATCTAATTTTCTTCATGAATATCGAATTTTCTAATCGAAGAATTTTTCTTTTTTCCCATCTATTCATGAATATTTTCGACCATCATTTTATACGATATGTTTTGAGTTTTCAATCAATAATTTCTGTTGTTCATCTGTATTTTTTCTTCTTACTATACGACTGATATATATGTATAAGTTCAAACACACAAGTATGTATGGTTATATATATATATATATATATATATATATATATATATATATGATTTTTTTTTAAAGGTGATAGAACTTTAAGTTCAATTATCATATCTTTATATATACATACACACATGTATATATAAAGGTGTTTTTTAGGTATGATAGAAATTTTGATAGAGATTCAATTTCAAGTTTTATCACCCTTAAAAAACATCTTTCTCTCTCTCTCTCTCTCTCTCTATATATATATATATATATATATATATATATATATATATCACATTATCATCATAAAAGTATACATCAGTCCACTATTATTTGAAAGTCTTACCCAAAGTTATTAGATCTTAATTATTTTCTCAAAAATGTTTCCATTATTTCTTGTCCACAACTAATTTTATTCAAAACTTACCTTCATTATATTTTAATACTTCATCCCTTCATCTCTGATAACATTTCTTTCTGATCTCTTTTTGTCTCTTGGTCGCCATTCCGTAATGATTTTTGTGTATCTATTGTCTTTTTTTTCTTACTATTTGTCCTTCCTATGCCCATTTTTGATTTTATTCGTTTTGTTATATTATTTACTTCTTATATGTTCTCGTGTTCTTTTACAAGTTTTTCGATTACGTTCAGAAATTCCTAACATTATCTTTTCTGTGCTTCGCTAGGTTGTCAAAAGTTTTTGCTTCATTTTTGCATTGAGTGTCCAAGTGTCTGACCCATAAATACAAACAGATGATTTTCATTGGAGAGAAAAAAAGAAAGAAAATCAAAGGAATTTTAGTGATAAACTAATTTTATAAATCAATTAATTCAACTTGACTTTGCTTTAAGATTTGTTCAATAAAAAAATCCTAATGCAGTATTTGTACATATATGTACATTTATAAGACATATTTTTATTTTTGCTTTATTGTATACATTCAAACTTAAATTCGTATTTTATGTACATATATATATATATATATATATATATATATATATATATAGATATGTATGTATATTGTTTCCTTGGAAGTTTATCGTTCTATTTAACCTAAAATTGGTATAATAATATAAAAATTTATTTTATGTGAACATTACTTCCAACACCATTTATCTTCATAATAAATGTTGCAAGTTAAACCAGCCAGTCAAGATGGAAACTACCACAAAATATATTAAGGTGAAATAGACTTATACACACATGTGTGCATATGTATGTATGTATGCACATGTATATAAATATATATATATATATATATATATATATATATATATATATATATATGTAATGATTATTAACTTAGCAAACATTGTTATCCAGATAATATCAACAATCCAAACAAAGCATCATTGGCTTTCACTGATCAAACAAATTAAAACATTATCATCATGAATATAACTCATGTGTGCATAATGCCATTTAAACACAACATTTAGTTTTATTGTGTAATGTGTCTTCATAAACTGAATAGAGTGTACTCCATTTATTTAACTAAAACACGTGTTGATCCCTACCAATGATAAGATAGAATTATTATAGACCTTATTTGATTAATGTGTTGTTTTATGTCTTTAGAATACTCGTCGTTGCCATTTTGTTAATAATTTTTATCTTTACATGTATTATACATACATACATACACACACACCCATATTCACACACACACACACATACACACACACATCTATATATATATATATATATATATATATATATATATATATTCTTGCATGAGTAAATTACCACATAGAATATGAATTCCTTTTTACCCAATAAATTATTAAAACATACCTTCCTAAATTTATAACACGAATATATTTTGTAGGTGGTTGTAAACGATCATTAACAGTTTTTTTATATTTCTTTAAATTTTCATGCAATTGTTATTTATTAACTCTAAATAAGGTAGCCCTCTTATAACACGGTAAATAGTTTCATAGAAAATGCCATGTTGTGTGAAACCGTGTTATATGAGACTAGAAGCCCATACTTATTATTTTGTAATTATTTACTATTTTATAATTTTCTGTATTTTTTCTATAATAAAAATCGTGTTATGTAATGTTGTAAAAGGGTTTCTGCAATTCAATACAAGAGTTTCCGCGATTTCCTTAACGTGTTAGAGCGTAACCGTGTTTTAGGAGGGTAACCTATATACCAAGAATTGATATAAATCTATCTCTACCAACCGGTTATTTTAACCGAATTTTTTTTTAATTTTTAACAAGTAGTGCAAGCAGTAATAAAAGATTTTTTAATAATAAGAAATTATATTTTTCACTTGAATAATGAAATAACATGATATGATAAATAGTAACCCCCTTACTTTATTTTTCATTTTCTCTAGCACAATTTTGAAACTGGTCATTTTGACCGATTTCGAAATTTATTGCTAATAATTCAATTATTGATGTTTCATTTTTCGATATATTTATTGCTAATAATTCAATTATCAATGTTTATACAAAATGACATTCTATAAAAAATTGAGTTAAAAATATTGAATAATTGTAGAAATCACTCAATTATAATAACATGTCTATTATTAACTGATAAGTTGATAATTTGAAAATATTGTATGATGATTGTATTTAATTTACATTTACAAAACAGTACGAAGTATATTCATGTTTAGTGAATAAATTATAAAATGAAAAATAAAATGTAGGTGAATTTTTACGATATTGTACTTGAATGCTTTTTCTTAAGAAACACTTATCTCGTAAGTGATGTAAATTTAAATATTTAATTCACACCTACATTATATGTGTTTTATTTCTCTTTGTGCCATTTTTCAACGAATATTGCGATTAATACTTTAGCAACTCCACAAAATATTCATATGGTGGAATTTCCATCCGACACTCTTAGATTTTTGAATCACGATTTTTTCACCCACTTTCAATCATTCGTTACATTATAATATATAATACATATATTTTACTAAATGTCACAACAGGTGCAAAATATTCGATCTGTCGTATTTTGATGTTGTTTTAAGTATTTAATATTTCTAACTTTTTCAACTCAATATATAAACAACAATCTTCTATATATCCACATTTTGAATATCTCTAGTTTCTTCGTGTAAGCTTCTTTCAAAAACCTACTCTGCTCCATAAAATAAAATTGAAATTGTGTTGCACATTTTGAATTTTAATTTTGAACTTATATTGTTGCTACAAAAGACTTATTTTATTTTAAAAAATGTTTCTCTGATTTTCTCTATTTTTATGTTTCTCTTCATGTAAATCTCTCAACTTTCGTTTAAATTACACTCGAGATATGTATTTTTTTTAATGGTGTCCATTTGAAGTTATTGATAGTAATTAAATATATGTTTTACCTAATATTAAACAAACGCATAAATTTAAAATTACCTAAATAACTAATAATAATATATAAGTTAAATTATTGTAAAAAAGTTTAATTTTTGAAAATTGTAAATATATATTTAAACTATTTTTAAACAATACATTTTTGTAATAATAATAAATATCAAAACTTGTGATTTTATAAGATATATCAAATTTGTGAATGTATATATTAATATTTTGACCAAAAACAAATAACTTTATATGCTAAAAATACATTGAATAATAATTTTGTGTATTTGATAATTAGTACTTTTTAATATTAGTAATTCTTATTTTCATTAAAAAATATTGGAATTTTTGAATTAATAAAATGAAATTTGTGTAATAATAAAATTGAACCTATAATTAGATTTATATAAATTGTTACAAAATTTGATTTTTAATATATTTTTAATATATTAGCGAATATTTTTGAAACCTTATATATATATATATACATATATATATATATATAGAGAGAGAGAGAGAGAGAGAGAAGTGACCGAAATGAGACTGAAGTATAATAAATAATAATAAGGATGTAAATGCATGTTTAAACTTTTCAATTTCATTTTGATCACTCTCTCTCTCTCTCTCTCTCTCTCTCTCTATATATATATATATATATATATATATATCTCGAATAGATGTTAATACATTTTTCATAATGTTATGTTATTATCGTTTCTTCTTTTCATCTTTGAGTCCAATAAGCTCGTAACGACTTTTGCAAATAAAGTTGAAAAGTCGTACGAAGTTATAGTACTTTAACTAGTTTTGTTTTCTCATAATTGAAAAAGACATTTTAATCAATATTTGTAGTTTAACTTTTGTGAATGTAGTCGTTCTTATATAGTTATAAATAATTATTTATATGTCAAATGTCTTATGTGATGTTACCTTTTGTATTTGTCGTTATTTTAAATTTAATAACGTCAAAAAGAACAATTTATTTACTAATATATATATATATATATATATATATATATATATATATATATATATATATAATTACTTTAAAATAAATACAGTTACAATTTCATTCATTTAATAATATATGAAATTGTTAATAATGGTTTTTAATTAATTTTTTATTATGTTCATATGCATTTTATTATTTTTGGCCGGTAATTACTTTATTCATCAGATATTGAAATAAAATTTATTCCTAAAAACTTTAATGTTGTATTATATATAATATATTTTTGTAATTAACTCTATTTGTCGTTTCGTAAACGCTCGTGTTTATTTAAGTAATTAAAAATCCAAGCATTTAAAAATATTAGATATTATTTTTAAAAATATTAGATATCAAATCTTCTTTTTTGAAGTAATTTACATTTTTAATAAATGTTATTCGATTGTTATTTAACTTTAATTATTCCATTTAACATTAATTTTTGTCTTGCTTAAAATATTTTTAAGTTCAATTCAATAACTGTTTAAAGTATGGCAAATATACTTTTAAAGGCAATTTTTATTGAGTATTTATTAATTGTTTAAATTATTTTTTTCACAATGTTCAATGTTTATCGATACTTTTTTTAATTAAAAAAAATTAAGAAGGTAAAAAATACTTAAACTAATTGAATAAATATTTTTTTTAAAAAAAGTTCACAAATGTAAAAGTTAAATTTGTGATATAATTTACTTAGTGGAAATATTTTTTTAACATTTTATCAATAAGTAAAGATTATTAATAATATAGAATGTTGAAAATGTGTATAGCATATTGCCCATTTTTTTTTTTATTAAACATAATGTTTTAATAAATGAGTATTATTATAAATGATACTTTTTTAAAGACTGTTATCTTTTTTATCACACTGATTCCTTTTTAATAAAAAATAGTTTCTTTTTTCAATGTGCAGTATAACTCACATTTTATGTATATGTATTTATATATATATATATATATATATATATATATATATATATATATATATATATATATATATATATGTATTATTTACCAAGAGAAAATTAATCCAACTAAGCAAATATTACTTTACATCAGGTAACATTATTGCAAAACAAAACATGATATTTATTTTACAATAAATTTGGCCAGTTTATAGTATTCATTTCTGTATTCTCATAGAATGCCACCTTTCTGTAAAATATTTCTTGGTAATTATAAATTACGGCTGTTATTATAAATTGGTAACTGAAGCTTGATATTGATTTATGTTGATGTTGGAATACGTAAATTTTAGTTTACTTATATACATAGAAATGAAATTTATATAAATACATTATATTGGAGTTTGTATGTATGCATATATATATATATATATATATATATATATATATATATATATATATATATATATATTACAATAGACAACAGATATAAAATCTGTTATTTCTTTGAATATTAACGGTTGTTGTAGATACGTAGGAAAATTAATATTTAGTAAAAAAAATATATAATTTTATTCTGTATGTTTTTAGTTATGATAATAGGTATATACCTTCTATTTACGAATACCTAGAACTAATGAATATTACTTTTTTGTATTTTCGTTGAAATCATGTGTATTATATTTGTTTATTATTTAAAAATATTGATGTAATTAACATATTTTATTGTAGTTGTCTATTGTGGGAAAATATATATTTTATATATATATATATATATATATGCTTAATAATTCTGTAAATATTTTTGTGTCGTAAAAATAATGTATTCGATAAATGCAAAACATAAATTTCATTACTTTCTTCTTTACATTTTAGTAATAAAAAAATATTTGAAATTTATGTGTGACATTTATCATTTTACATCGTTTTATTTAGAGTATGATTAAGTGTTTTGTTGTTCATTTCAATTAGCAGTTGAGTTAATTTTACCCGCAATGGTATTTTATCATTTTAATTGTCGAAACAGTGAACTTTAGAAAAATGTTTTAAATAAATGACTAAGAACGTTTTTAATTTATTCACTTGAGATTTTTTTTGTTTCAAATATATTTTCATCTTCCCACACATTAATTTTTATGTTTTATTAAAAGGTTTTACATTAATTTGTAATATATTTAAAAGCATTTGTGTTGTTTAACAAAAATGAATGCTATTTGCATAACATAAAATTTGTTTATAAATGTTTAATATTACAAGGTAATGGATAATACAATATATTGAAGATTTTGAATTATTATAAGATGTTATATCTGCTTACTTTTTTGATCTTTATTTATAAATTAAATCTGGTTCAGAAATTTGTTGACACTTACAATATTTTTTTAAAATTCGTTTGAAAATATATATACATAAAAATTTTTAATTTTTTCATTAATATTTTTATTTTTATTTTTTCTGATGAAAATGATAGCAAATATTACTAAATAGAATAACATAAAAACCATTAAATGTTTCTCTCACTACACAAAATAATATTTAATAAATGGAATAAAATCATCAAGATAAAATATAACTTGATTTATATGTATAGAAAAATCTACACGTGAACAAATTTAATACAAAGTTATTTTGAGCAAATATTGGCCAGTTTCAAATTACTTTTTTTTAAAGTTCATACTATTGTATGAATTCAGTGATGTGCAGACATACAAAACACTAACAATTCTATTGGAATTATTTTCAATATAACAACGTTGCTGGCCTGAAAGTTAAAGATACCACGAAAAGTCAATTTACACAGAACAATATAGTGTTATTTTTTTAATTTATCGTTCAGCATAAAAACATTATTAAATATATAGTAAGTATATTTTAAACACATCTGTAGGAGTACTTTCATATTTTTGTACTTACACACAATTGTATTATATATATATATATATATATATATATATATATATATATATATATATAAATGGATGGATGGTTAGATGGATGTATATATGAAAGTAAAATTTGTACACTTACATATTATTCATTTAAGTAGAATAAAAAATAATAATTTCGGTGTAAAGAAAAAAAATATTATTTTAGTAAGATGAATTACTCTAAATTCATTATTTAACACAAATATAAAAACATAATTTAATTATCTTAAGATAAGAAAATATTAAATAATTTTAAAAGAGCAATCAAACCCATGCTTTATTACCCTAAGTGATAACAGGTAGGATGCATTGATCAAAGATTTTTCTTTTTAAAAATAGATGGTTATCCTAATTCATAAAAAGAGAATTCATTCCAAATTAACACCATTTCATTTTTATTCACCTGTTTATTTTATCTATAAATGTTTTTAAATGTTAATTGGTGTTCCAAATACACATAGTTTTTTTATTTTTATTTCTTATATTGCATTTAGTTCAGTGTTCTAATCTGAAAATTTATTGAATATCATTATATTTTTATCTTGGTGAGGTTTATCATAAAACCATTTTTAACTCGCTTTATCTAATTCTAGTATTTTTTATTAGTCCAATTATTTTCTCGTTGAGAAAATAATAATGTCTTCATTAAATTTTAGTTTACTAAACATCTCTCTATTACCTTTTATTTCTTCAGATTCCTTCTTTAGTATTTTAAATACTTATATCTATGATGTGAATAGTTTTGATGATATTGTGTCGTTCTATCACACTTCTTTTATAATTGGAAACTTGTATATGTGTAAACATACATAAAAACACACTAAATATTATATATATATATATATATATATATATATATATATATATATATAATGTGTATACATTTTTTTGTAACACCTGTATATACACATACATATAAAAATTGTGAAATATAGTGTAGAAGAGGGTTGAATGAGATTAATCGTAGACAAAAATCACTGGAAGAATTTTGAATAAACATTTACAAAAATTTAATGAAATTTGATGAATCATTTGGTTATTAGTGAACTGATATAGGTTTTTATGATGATAATGATTCTGATATATATATATATATATATATATATATATATATATATATATATATCACTCTCATCATTAGCCTCTCTCAATCCACTACTGGATGAAGACTTTTCACAAATTTTTCTATTTCGAATTACCTAATACCTTTCTTTTTTAAATATATATGTATATATAGGTTTTTTTAAGCGTAATAGAAATTTAAATTGATTTCAATGTTAATTTCTATTTACGCATAAAAAACATCCTCTCTCTCTCTCTCTCTCTCTCTCTCTCTCTATATATATATATATATATATATATATATATATATGTATGTATGTGTGTATGTGTGTGTATGAATATATTTTATGTATGTTAAAGTCTGTTTAACTATTTAGTTTAAAAGCGGGTGACAAATTATGACCTGTACAAAAAGATTTGATAGAAAAAACACGTTCGATATCGCTAAAACAAATTGTGAAAGACCGAAACACTCAAAGGACAAAAGAAGCCATTAGTTTCAACCATGAGGTCAAATATACACAGAAGTAATATTTCGTTTCGAGTGTCGAACGTGTCAAATGTATCTAATACAACGGCAAGCCAGATAATCAGCTAATGGAAGCTGTGTCAGTCAGTCAACCAATCTCTATGCGATGGTCATAGCTCTTTTCACTAGCCGCTTACAAGTTCACTAGCCCAACTGTACAAGCCTCCAACATTGTTTACTTTGTGTATCAAAACCTCCCGCACACGAATCGAGTATTTAAAAATAAAGTGATATATAAATGTGTATATACATACATACATAGATAGACACATACACACACACATACATACACACACACATACACACACACACACACACACATATATATATATATATATATATATATACATATTGATTTTTTCTAAAAAAGTAGGAATTTTTTATATAATATAAAATTTAGCATAATTATATTATATCTCTAGATTTTTAATTTAGTGAAATATAACATTAAGCAAAATATAAAAATATTATTTTGTTAAACCTAAAATTTGACAATAACATACCGTAAACAATATTATTTAAAATCACTGATTTAATTATATTACACACATACACACATAGTTATTTATATTGGGTTGCCCATATTATACTGAAGAATAGTAAACAAGTAAATTTATGTCTGAATCCTTTATTCTCATTTAGGCCACTCTATACAAATAAATCTCTCATCCATAACTTCGAAAGATTTTATAAAAATAATAAAAAATAATTTATTATTGTATTTGCTGATGCGCATTTTAATGGCCATACCATCATTGTCAGAGATATTCATTATAAAAAAATATGTTTTTTTTGTTGTGTTTATATTAATTCTCTATTTTATTTTATTAGTTTATATATATATATATATATATATATATATATATATATATATATATATATATATATATATAATTGATACAAACGAAAATTCAATCCATTTGAAATAATTACTTAAACTTTTAAATTGTTATTAGCAGTATTTTGTAGATTTAAATTAAAAATAAATGAATTATCATTATTGTAAAAAGAAAACTGTTTGCTTATTTAAATAACACTAATAATATTTAAAACTAATTTTCCTAATTTCTTTCTCACAAAAAGAAATGAAAATCGATTGACGATCTTAAAAATAAACGAAATTTAACTAATTGACTTAATTGTAAACACAAAATAAAGTTTCTTTTTAAAACAAATAAACCGTTTATTTACTGAAATCTACATCAAAGAATTTGTAATTCATTCATCCAATCATCAGAATAATCGTTAATTTAATTATACCACCAATTAGTTAGATGAATAAAAGTGTTTCAATATTCACCTCAGTAGTCATGTTTTGTGTTTCTTAATAATTATTTTACTTATTTGAATGTTCCAGAATTCAAGCGGAATAAACGTAAAATGTTCGCAGATTGTAAAATATTAACTCGCTGCAGAAGCGTCCACTATAAACAATTCTAGTATATTGTATCGGTTGTAATAAGCTGACTCACGAACTTAGTGCTAAATTAAGCTCATTATTTAACTTAATTTGAAAGTTATGTTTTCGAGATACGATCTTTATCGGTAGTATTAATGGAAGAGACCAATGAAGCTCGTGATACAATAATTACTTGCATCCTCTTACAGGTATTTCATACATAATTCTGTCTGGAATTTCTATACAATGATTGTCATACGATACCGATTTATTCTTGTTCAATTTGACTATTTTAATTTATTTGTCATTATTACAATTCAATAATAATTTTAATTCTAGAAATTTGAATAATTTAAATTTAATGAGGAATAAAATAACAAATACTTTACTCTATATTACATGAATTCTTTTCTTGAAATGTTTTGAATTTTTTTTTTAAAAAAAATAAACCAATTAAAGTCATGTCGAAAAATAATGAAACAATCTCGAAAACATATGATTGAAAAAAAACATTCGAAAATTCATCATAATTTTGTGTGTTTGTTCTCAATTTAAAATTGACTCGTACAAATCGGACATCGTGCAAAACAATTTGTAATTTTGCAATATGTTTTCGGGGCCGTGCAGCACCATTCATAACTGTCATAGAACGTATCATCCCTTTGCATTACATCGCAATGAATATACCTGTTTGTTCACTAATACGTATTCATGATTAAAAATCACATCATTTAGTAAACTCGATTATTAAAATATATACTAATATGATTGAAACAATGATTTATCATCGTATGGAAACGAGAGTGATGAAGTGTTCACTTAGAGATTATTAGTCCTGTACGATAACGATTATATTTAGTGTAATTAATAGCTGCGATTCTCGTGAAAATTAAACAGATATTATTTTTTAAAAAAAAGGTTGATTGAAAAAAATTATTTATATATATATATATATATATATATATAGAGAGAGAGAGAGAGAGAAAGAGAGCAAAAATTAACTCTTCAAAAGTTAATTAAAATAAAAAATTAAAATAAAAAAAATAACATAAAAAATTAAAAATTGTGCGAAAAAATAAAAATATCTCTAAATGAAACATTGTTTATTCAACTTTAATTAATAATAATAATTTTGATAAGGAATTAGCAATCTTATTTCCAATGAATCATAAATTATACAAAAACTACTTTTAGGTCTAGTTGCAAAATTCAGTTGAAAGTTATAAGGAAAATGGTGTAAAAAAATCAAAACATATTTTTTTTTAATTTTTAATATTTTGTATGACCGTTATTATTCCACAGAACATCGTAAAGCCTTCTAGGCATTGATCCCACCGGCATTTTTTGCTATTATTTTTACTGTTACGAGGGTCGTTTGATAAATACGGTAAAAAAATAAGAAAAACTAAATTGAAAAATTTAATTTAATTAATTAAATTAAACAATAAATAAATTTACCGTACTTATCAAACGACCCTCGTATTACTGATGATATTTAAGGTATTCCTATAAGATTGTCAAAATTTTGACAGCTGGTGGTAAGCAGTCATATTTGAATTTTTTGAACTCATTTTGATATTTTAACTCAGTATAGTTTAGCAAATTATCATAGAACGTTTAAAACTTCAACAACGCTTGGAAATTGCAAAAACTTCAATAGACTTATTGAAAGAAAAGTTTATTGAGTTCATTATTTCACTAAATGAAACCATCAATTGGCCACCAAGATCATGTGATCTAACTCCATTGGATTATTTTCTCTGAGGTTATGTGAAATCATTAACTAATAAACCATAAATAACAGAAATATTAAAAATACGCATTAAACGTTAAATTAATGAAATTGGACCACAATTATTTAAAAAAGTGACTAAAAATTGCACTAATCGAATGCACTATGTCAAACTAAGTCGTGGAAGTTATATGAGTGAAATTGTGTTCTATCATTAATGCCATAGAATATGATTAAAAATAAAAAAAATAATGAATTAAATACATTTTATTTTATTTTTATTTAATCTTCTGAAGCGCTTCTTGGAAAACCCTATATATAAGACTGAAAGGATAGTAGAAAATAGTAAGCAAATAAATGTATGTATAAACCTTTCAGTCTCATTTGGACTACTATTCAGTTGTATCCAATAAAAAATATAAATGGATTCACAAACTATAATTTTAGACTTTTCTATTATATTATAAATATGAGTTCATATAAAAGAACTATTTTAAAGATAAAATAGAAAAACCATTTATATTTGATTTAAAAATACGTTAAATTTGTTCTAAAAATATTTTTTATCAGAAATATACTATTTATTATAAATTGTCATTTTTTAAAAATATTTGTTTATTCTACTTTTAGAAGCAACAAATTGCTGTTGTGCTATGAATCATACTGGCTACTAAAAATATTTGCATTTTTATTTATTTGAAAAATCTTATTTCACATTTTAATGAGCTCTTCAATTATTTTTTTAATTATCATCATTTTGGTCACACTGTTAGTATAATTAATCAATTATTCGTTGAAAATCTTTTATTGGCCCATATTTGTATTAACAAAATGTATATTTTTCTCTTTATTTCGTAATCTTAATTAATTAATCCAGAATAAATTGAAATGTATGAATTTTTAATCTTTAGGCTACTACGCCTTTGGAACCAAACGTCACAATAACGATTGTCTTTATGCTTTGATATCTCATTGTAGCTATGCTGGAATGTCTTATTTGTATATTTTATTTGCTAGATACATATGTCTGGAATATACGAGTATATTATCTTTTTAAATTCAATATTTGATAAAATATTTTAATAATTAAATCTTATTAATATTTAATTACACAAATATAGTAAAATACTATAAAATTAATAATATAAGGTCATACAAATGTGACGCATAGTTTTTTATTTTAATAAAAAGAAACATGTGTACAGGGTGGTGTATAAGGAAAAAATGTGTATAGTTTATTTTGTTTCTTTTTAATAAAACACAAATCAAGGCGTCACATTTGGATGGCCATATACTTGTAATAGTGCAAAAAAAATCTAACAGTAATGCTCATCAACACATGAGAGACATTTTTTTATCCCTGAGATAATTTAGACAAAAAAGTGTTTAATGTGTTTTGTGCAGTTTGTGCAAAAATGATAAAAGATAAAAATTATTGTATAAATGTAGTAAATACGTTGTAAAATCGTACATACATCTGTTTCGAAATATATCTCACGCAGTTACGTTTATTATTAAATATTAAAGTGTTTATGGTTGTGTTACATTGTTGTAGTTACACATAGTTTACTCCATGTGAATAAATATTCACGTACGTACAATTAGTATGAAACCGCGAAACACCTATCGCGCTACTATTATCATTCAGTCACGTTCCACAACTGAACTATTCGTCCGGTGGTTTGTGTTCGTATCCAAGCTCAGCCGTATCTAATAGCTTAAGAACATATACAGAATAAAAATAATAATTTTTGATATCACTTTTACCATAACCAATTTATTAAATTTGTTACACAAAATTTGTTTCGTTTAATTAAATATTTAAATCTTTAATAACATATATTTTAATAATTTATATATATATATATATATATATATATATATATATATATATAAATATATACACACACATACATATATCATCGTTATTATTAACCTCTTTCTATCCATTTTTATTATAATATCCGTATCTTTGGGATTCATTCGAATCCTCTCATTTCTCTTTCTGTCTTTACATGTTATTCCTAACATGCATCATTCCACGATTCTTTGTATTGTTTGAAGCTACTGAATTATTTTAGCCTTTAAAACCCAAGAATGTTTTACTGCTATAAGTGAAAATAAGTGGAATGCATTGTAGAAAATATTTTTTTAAAACAAACAAAGAAATATCCAACTTCATACTACATTTTTTTTTAAATTGAGAACACCATCCTATTGCTATTTTTCTGATTAAGTCATACATAAAAAATCTCTTTTGTTAAGGAGTTGTCCTAAATGTAAACAATTTTCAAGTTTTATTTCTACTTCTTTCAATCAGATTTTCTCTCTGATATACACACCCATTGTACATTATTTTTAATTTGCTGTGGGTTGTCTTAAAACCAGATTTTACTTGCTTCGTGTAATATTTTTATTTTTCGATTTTAATTGAACTTGTTAAGAAAATAATGTCGTCAAAAGACTTGCTTAATTAATTATCTTGCTATTATTTAAGGTTTTCCAATAAGCACTTCAGAAGTTCAAATGGAAGTAAAACAAAAAGTAATTAATTAATTACTTTTTTTATTTCTAAGCATATTATATGGCATTAATAATAAAACACAATATTCACTTATATGATCACCACGACTTCATTTGACATAGTGCATTCGTTTAGTTCAGTTTTGAATCACCCTTTTACATAATTATGTTCCAGTTTCATCAATTACATAGGCATTAAAAATAATTAATAATTATTTTTAGTAGCAAATATGATTCATAGCACAACAGAAATTTGTTGCTTCTAAGAGTAGAATAAACAAATATTTTTAAAAAAATGACAATTTATAATAAATAGTATATTTCTGATAAAAAATATTTTTAGAACAAATTTAACATATTTTTAAATCAGATATAAAAGGTTTTTCTATTTTATCTTAACTTTCATTAAAATAGTTCTTTTATATGAACTCATATTTATAATATATCAGAAAAATCTAAAATTATAGTGTGTGAATCCATTTATATTTTTTATTGGATATAACTGAATAGTAGTCCAAATAAGACTGAAAAGTTTATACATACATTTGCTTACTTATCTACTATCCTTTCAGTCTCATATATATATATATATATATATATATATATATATATATATATATATATAGGGTTTTCCAAGAAGCGCTTCAGAAGTTTAAAAAGAAATAAAATAAAAAGTATTAAATTCATTAGTTATTTTTTTTTATTTTTAAGTATATACTCGTATTATGGCATTATTGATTCATTGATCATTTTTAATGCGTCTGTTGTTCGTGGTTTGTCAGCATAATCCAATGATTTCACATAACCCCGCAGAAAATAATCTAATAGAGTTAGATCACATGATCTTTGGGATTAAATAATGGGTCCATTTCGTGAAATAATGGACTCATTAAACTTTTATTTCAATAAGTATATTGAAGATTTTTCAATTTCTAATCGTTGTTGAAGTGTTTAACGTACCATGATAATTTCACAAACTATATTGAATTGGAATGTCAAAAAGAGCTTAAAAAAATTTAAACACTGTGCCACCAGCTGTCAAATTCTGACATTCTTATTGGAAAATACTATATATCAACAGCAGTAACAGTAAGAGTATCACCAACTTCTTTCTATTCACTATTGAAGGAAAAGCTCTTTTAAATATGTCTATTTTGATCAAATCAATTCAATTTCTTCTAATCCATTCCAACGAATTTTTTTATATCTGCTTTATCTATCCATGGAGTCTCTTCCTGGACCTTTTTATAATCTAGAATCTCAATCAATAATCTTACTTGTCCATCGGTGATATTCTCTTTTTGTTATATGACCAGACCATTTCTATTTCAAACTTCTCACCTTTACTATTACATCCTTAACTTTTGTTTTCTTTTAGATCTATTCGGGGTTTTTTTCTATTTTTTCTTGTTTTTCATAACATATATCTTTATAAGCATTTTTATGGTATCTGAAACCGTTAAATAATTCTGGAATTAAAGATCTATGTTCCACTGGCATGAATTAAAACCGGTAGAATGCATTGATCAAAAAATTCTCTTTACAATTGTAGAGAAACATTGAACTTCATAGTATCGTAATTTTTTTTAAATCGATACTATTAAATTTTTATTGTCTTGCCATTATATATATATATATATATATACATTTTTACAATTTGATCAAAAAATACTATAATTTATTGAAAAAAAAAACTTTAATTATATCATTATATGAAGTAATAAATATTATTATTTTTATTTAATAATAATTTAATACATGTACAAATTTAAATAAAAAATACCAACACTAATGTCAGTTATATATATATGTATATAAATGTCAATAAATAAAATTTGTCCGATAATATTTTCCGTAATGTTTTTTATTTGGTTTACGTTATATTAATCTCATTAGTTTGTCTGTATATTTAAATTGATGTTAATGCTATTTATTTTCAGTCATAAATTATAATTACAAACATATTTTTTTTAAAGTTAATTACAATGTAATATGTACGAAATATTTAACGATAAAAATATATGTACATAAATTAATCATTCTTGTACAGACAAAACGCGAAATAAAAAAATAACATACACTGAAACATAATAACTTGTTGTAATACAATGTAATATAACAACTGAAATGAATCAATCAAACTCAAAAACAATACCACAGAACAAAAAGCCGATACAATATTGTCAATTTTTTTGATTTGAGGACATTTATTTTTAAATATGTACATCGTTTATTACCAACATCATATTTTATACGCACGCCATCAGTGACATTTCCATCAGATTTCCAATTTTTGGAATGCACACTCACTCACACATAAATACAGCCAAACAGTGACGTATCTAAGTGATATTTTCATAGGGGTTTACTTTATTAAGTTAATTATTATTAATGTTTGTCACGACCTTTCTGTAATATCGGTATAATATATTTTCAAATCTGCGATCATTAATAATTTTTCAAAGTTTTACTTATCGACAAAAGCTCGAATTTTTTTCTTCGTTAGTCTTTATTAAATGTACGTATTTAATTAATAGACAGGGATTTATGAAAACATTTTAATCCTTTTTATTTCAGTTCATATATTATTATATTTCTTTATTAAATGGGATTTACCTAATATATTACATTGAATAGTGTCTCATAAAAAATGCTTTCAGTTTATTTGATACTTTTATAAATTTTGACATTATAAATTTCTCCTATTTTTAAAATTAACGAATTTTATTTGATACCACATTTTTTAATATATGAATATATATATATATATATATATATATATATATATATATATATATATATAATAGATAGATAGAGAGAGAGAGAGAGAATTATAAAATATTCCTGTAATCATTTAATTTTATATCATTGGACCATTATTTTACTTGAGCATTTATTACTACATACTTATACATATATATATATATATATATATATATATATATATATATATATATATATATATATATATATATATTATTTCACTAAATTTATTATTGAATATTACAACGTAGATCTTTTTTGAAAAGTCTGTGAATCTTTATTTAAAATATTTCGTTGTTTTGATTCATTAGTAATTAATGTATTTCTAAATATATTTATTAATATCTAATTTTATTAAATTTTTAATAAGTAGAAAAATTGTATTCACCATTCTCTTATTTAATTAGTTCTTGTTCCTGTTAAAATTTACAAATAAAATAAATATAGGATATACTGAAGTTATAAGAAAATATTTTAAAAAGTCATAATTAGGAAAATTATCCATTTATTAGCTTTTTGACATCGGTTCGAATTTTAGATATTTTAAAAAGCTTTTCAATTCTATATTTCAATTTTCTATCTACTCTTTAGTAAAATATAAGGATAAGAATTCATAAATATATATATATATATATATATATATATATATATATTTATATATATATATATATATATATATATATATATTTATTATATATATATATATATATATATATATATATATATAAGTTATGGTAGGATTCATTGAGGCTTTCATCCAGTAATGGATTGATATGGGATTAATGATGTGTGATGTTGATATAAAGGTTACCCAAATAAGACTGAAAGATAGGAAAAAATTGTAAATCATAGTAAGCAAGTAAATGTATGTCTAAATATAGGGGTGATCCAAATGCGATGCCTAGATTTATGTTTTATTAAAAAGAAAGAAAATAGCTATACACATGCTTCCCTATACACATGTTTCTTTTTAATAAAATATAAATCTAGGCATCACATTTGAATCACCCCTATACTTCAGTCTCATCAAGATCATTCTATATACATTATAATTAGTAGCAGCCTTTCTATCTAGTATTGTAGATCTTTCCCAAAATTTTCCACTTCTTACAATCTAATGCCTTTATTTTCTATTCCACTCTATCTATTTTTTTTTATATTTTTATACCATTTATTCTTAGGTTTCTTCTCGACCTTTTTTATATTTCTATTTTCCCAATTAATAATTATTTCTGTTGTTCATTTTTTGTCTTTTTTTCAAATATCATTATTCTATTTCCATTTAAAACTTTTTATTCTTATTAAAATTTATTTCAATTTTGATATTTTTACTTGTTTCTTGTTTAATCTATATATATATATATATATATATATATATATATATATATATATATATATATATGTATGTATGTATGTATGTATGTATCTAAACATGTAAATTTTTTGTTATATGTAGGATGGGCTAAATGTGACTGGAGGATAGTAAATTGTAATAAACAAGTAAATGTTTATCTAAACATTTCAGTGATATTTGAACTAGCTAAGTAATAAATTACGATTGTTTATGCTACAATCAATAACTTCTATGCTACTATTCCATTGGATCACAAATAGATGTATTTTAATTTTTATTGTTATTACATTTTTAATATTGTGTATTGACTTTTGAGAAATTCTGCAGTCTTTCTATTTACATGTGTTTTTATATCTAATTATTTTCAAAATTGTTTGTTTTTGTTCCAATTTGCATATAGTAGCATAAGTAATAATTAATTTTTAAAAATTGTATATCTTTAACAAATGTTATCTTTCAAATAGAAAGTTTTACAACAATCTTTTGAATAATTGTACACACACACACACACACACACACACACACACACACACACACACACACACACACATATATATATATATATATATATATATATATATATGTGTGTGTGTGTGTGTGTGTGTGTGTGTGTGTGTATGTGTTTATAGAATTGTATGTTTTTCTAATCTGTATCATGAAACACACTTAACGTTGTTTGTTTTCAGTTAACGTTTGATTTTTTTACGAATAATTTATTTTCCACTTTCGAATAAAAAAAGCTTTCCTATAAAACGAACATATCATCGAAACAAATTCCTATTAAATATGTAATAAATAAAGTTGTAAGATATTTAACTTCCAATTGTGTACGTTGTATTTGTCTTCATTATCCAAGAATATGCTTCACTATTAAGTTATACTTAAAACGCACTTTATATAAAAGTAGAAAATCATTTAAAACTCGATATAATACCTTTTCTTTTCTTACAACGATACTTTATACATCTGAAAATGAGATCGTTAAAGTTAACAGCAGTCGTTTACAATAATGACATAAAGCTTATTTATGCCATTAAAGATGAATAGTGTCTTTGTTCCGTATCTGACATTTTATGTTTGTTTTATGGACAAGTTTAATAGCGTGACATTGACGTTTTTAGACAAAATGGTAAATGGCTAATTAAACTTTTTTTACATTACATTCTACTTTAATTAATTTCTTTACGAATTTCGCAAATAAAACAATTTTGTCGAACGTTGATTCAAGCTATATCTGTTGTTCATTAATATTTTAATTACTATTATATTTCTTATTTATGTAATTTAATATAAATTTATTTCTATACAATTAGCTTCGGTAAATGTACTGTTTTGGCGAAATATGTGAAAAAATAAAATATTTTATGTTGGATATTTTAATTTTACTTTAATGATAAATACAGTTCTACCTCATTTATAAATCAAAATATAAAGTGTGGTTATAAAACAATGAAACATTGATTAATGTTGTTATAACGTATTCTTAACTCAATTTTTAATAAAAATGTATAGAAGTAAATTAGCGAGTAGAGTATCATATACAAGTTGTAACTTGTTTAGTAAGTTAGTGTGTAAAAGTTAGCAAGAACTAGGGAGGTTTCTTGTATGTTGTTGAAAAGTATTGAATATTAAAATAAAAAATGTGAATTACTACTAAAATATTAATAAAATTAAAAATCCTACTGAAGTATTTTCTTATTCTAATATTTTATAAAGATTTATATACAATATTATGTTTTTTAAGCATGATAGAACTTCCAATTGAATCCCTATTGAAAGTTCTATCTAACCTTAAAAAACATGTTTATCATATTTTTATATATACATACACACACACATGTATATATAAATGTTTTTTACGTTTGATAGAACTTTCGATAGGGATTCAATTTAAAATTCTATCACTCGTAAAAACACTTATATACAAATAATTTTATTAAAAATATTTACTATTATGACTCGCAATAAACATGTACATGAAAACTGGTACAATATGCTTGATAATATGAATAATGGCGGTGTTATTTCACAGAAATTTATTTTAACTGACTGTATGTCAAATTTCAACCATTATTTATGATTTTAAAATCAATTTTGCAAGTGTTTTATATTTTTGTCAACTACTGTGCATAAAATAATACATATTGTAGTTTAATAATAAGTTATGGTAGACATATTTCTAGTCATAAAGATGTTTATCTGGGTTTTTTGAATTTTTCCCAGATCAATGATTGATGTTTTTCAAAAATTCAATAACAAGATTTAGAGCAAATAATAAGATGATAAATGACGAGCTTTGGGGTATGCTATACACCCTTAGGTACGTCAATGACAAGGCACGAAATTATCAGAGGACTTATAACACCTAAACTTAAAAAAAAACTTCTCTAGTCATAAATATTTTTTCCATTTATATTTAAGTACATAGAGGTATTTGTTAATTTATTTTCATCTAATAAAGTATATTATTTTTTCAGTAATTTTTTTACTGATTTTATTATGAATGAGTTTAAAACTTGAATCTATTATATATATACTTATTATACAGTTTATTGATTTTATCAAACTTGGCAGTATTGATCACATGAAATCGTATAATAAAACTATTAGTTTGTACTTCTAAAGCTCTAAACCTTAACTGTAACAGATCAGGTTTATGTTATTACAACAATAACATAATATTTGCCTTAGGTGGTATGAAACGAAACTTCCTCTAATACCTTAGTAGTGTTTTCTACATTCTCTCTAGTCTATAATTTGTGTTGTAATATCATAGAAATTTCCTAAAACATTATATCTTAACAAAAATGTTCTTTTATTCTAAATAAATGTTTTTCTTCCTGCCACCTACTGGCTAAAATATTTTCGTATGTATTAATTATTTTAATTTGTTTCAGGTAAGCCAAATACGATGATTTCTCTTATCGAGTTTTAAACCACAACTTCGACTTCGTTCGTTGAGGATTTTTAACAAGGAAATATTAAGTATAAGTATTTTGTGATATATATATATATATATATATATATATATATGTGGTGTATCTATCATATAATTTCGTTTGATGAAATTATTAGAATTATATTATTATAATTAATCAATTAATTTACACTATAATATTTAATATAAAATTTGATTCCTATAAGAGTTAATAAGTATATTTAAGTGTATACTTAAGGTAAAGATTAATCTGATAGGGTTTTTATGTAAAAAAGTTTTATTTTCAAAAAATAAAAATAACAAATTATCTTGAACTAATTTTATGTTTACAGTAATTACGTATTAAATAATAAAGAAAATTGATATTAAAAACATTAAAAATTTTATTTCAAATTAGACATTTACAATTATTTTAAAAATTGTAACAAATGGTAAATAATTATCTTGCATATTAAAAGAAAGGAAAATTTAATAAGTTTAACATTTTATTTCTTAACTTTATTAAAGAAATGAATTAAGGTTAAGTACCAATATATTTAAATATTAATTTATGTAGTTGTTAGTTTTCTTTTCAATTACAGAACTATTTATTGTTTGATCATTAATATTATATAAAATAAAACTTTCCAGACATGTTATTATATATGTACGTAATTAAAAAGTGTTTGTATATTATTATTCATATTTTTCTTTTTTCTTAAGAAAATACTAGATATAGCTGTATTATTTATTAGCAATTAGCTATGAAGATAAACGAAAATCATTAAATGTTATATTCATTACAGTAACATTCTGTATTTTACCCAAATAAAATCAGTTGATCAAATTTATCATACGTTGATTTTGTAATTAAATTTTTTTGTTTCTTTGTATTTCGATTGAATGTATATATATATATATATATATATATATATATATATATATATATGTATAAATATTTTTAATTAGTATTTTTAATTATTATAACCAGTTGGAAAATAATTAATTAAATTGTAAATGACTAACAATGTAACGATATATGTGTACGTTGCGGCTAACTGCATAACAACTAAAATACAATTTTCATACAAAACGTATATTATCATAGCGAAAATGATATAAACTATAACAGTTCCATATATACTTTTACTACCTTTGCGGCTGTGAAATGTACCTTTATACTAGCGGCAACAATTTCAACGGGAAACAATGAATTGGCCCAATTGTGTTCCTGCGGAATTGTAAGGACTCCAAAGTACAGGTTACCTCGCCGCAGAAGACCTTAAAGCACAAATTATTTGCCGGATATACTACTTGTTTTTAAGGCTTTGTTCAAACGCGTTTATGACGTTATGTGTATTAATTTATAATCATTATATATACATATATATATATATATATATATATATATATATATATATATATAAGATTTTTAAGAAAATTAGGAAGGAAATTCATGTATTTTTCTTACTATTGTGTTTATCTCATTTGAATATTTTTAAAATTACGTTTTCAAATACTTTATTTATAAGTTTATACTATATGTACTTTTTCGAGTTTAAAAAAAAATAATAGGAAGGAATTTTTTTCGTGAAAATAAATTAAAAGAACCTTTCATTTTCTAAAATCATAAATAAATCCCTAATAGAGTTTATTATTATTATTATTATATGTAAATTTATTGCATATAATATAAATGAAAATTTAAAAGTATATAATGTTATTTGAGACTGATTTCAATTATGGAAATAAATTTAGAATTATATATATATATATATAGTCTGTTTTTTAAAAAAATATTTAAATATTCTAGTAATTGTACATATCAAAACATATTTGTATGTATTATATATTAATCACAGCTTGTAATAATAGGGTTGTTTCTATTCGTATTAAATTCTTAAATTCCTATTTAACTGTTAGAATTAATTTTTTAATCAAGTTTTGAATACATGTGCATATATATATATATATATATATATATATATATATATATATATATATATACATAATTGTGTGTGTAAGTGTGTATTTATAATTAAATTTTAAATTCGAAATATGTGTTTATTTTAATATTTTTGCACTCATGTTCTT
>CP092089.1:6492625-6575125 GCA_029203775.1 Neoneuromus ignobilis | reverse complement strand
CAATTTTTTTGAATTAAGAAAGTCATATCGATTTTAATGTATATATATATATATATATATATATATATATATATATATATATATATATATAGTTGTCCTTTCAGGAAGGAAAAATCATTATCGGTCACTCAAAAAAATACATTTTATTTAAAAATTAAGTTCTGTGTTCCGGATTAAACACCTATATATATTATATATATATATATATATATATATATTATTGTTCTGCTATTTTCACTGCTCTCTTCATGTTTTATTATTTTTTAATTTTTGTTAATAAAATATTTTATATATACAACACTTCAAAATCAATTATTGTATCTTATAAAAAAATCTCAATAAGTAAATATTTACAATTTAAAAAAGGTCAAGTATGAAAAGTTTCCAAATAAGTTTTATACGAATTCAAATATTATTAATATTGAATATATTTGATATAGTTTGTAATTCTTTATATATATATATATATATATATATATATATATATATATATATATATATATATATATATTACTCAAATGTATGTATTAATCAATTATTGATATAGAGTTTAATCATATATAAATTCACATCCAATAATGAAATAATTCTACAGCTACAAACTGCTGTTCTTAATCTAATCTTCATGCTTGTCGATTATAAGTTATTCCCTAGTCCATACATCTATCCTTCATAGTCTATCTGATGTTTTCATTTCATGATTTATATGGTCAGATTTTCTTGTTCTTGTCAAAAGGAACTCCTCTTTTCTGTCCTGTGAATAACTGTTTGTCAATGTCATTATAATCCGAATTTCCTTTTTTTTCTTGGTACTTCTTTGTAAATAAATACTATTTTTGCAATAAAAATGTACATGTAAAATAGTACAATTATTTTTTCATATTAATTAATTTCAGTTTTATTTTTATTTTCTACATAAAAGTAATTTTGTATATTTTTACTTCTTTAAATTGATTTTCTTTACGTAGTAATTTCTTACAGTCGATTTATTCGAAATAAATTAAAAATGTTAAAATTTTAATAAAATTGTATTAAGACAGGCCGATAAATCCACAATCCAAATATCATTTTTTTACGTTTTAAACTATGAAAAAATTTACGGTATTTTGTTAATTTTTCTTGTTTGTAAATTGAAAATGCCTCTAACACCAAAATATACATTTGAATTTATTCGTTTGTAATGTTTACATTCCCTTTTTAGATTATTGATTTTCAAACCGCATCGTTCGTTAAAATTGAAAATATAAAAAAAATAAACATTAAAAAAAACGTATAACTCTAATGATTTTTTTATGACAATTTCATGTTACAATTCAACAAACTCTTTCTAAAATTATTGGTTTCATTTTTGTAATAAAAAAGTGTTAGATTATAATGTTATATAAGTAATGTTCATAATTTACAACTAAAACTAGCAATAACAATTTAATATGTACTGAATTTAAAATAATAGACTAACTCTGTAATAATAATCACTTTGGAAACATATTCTACTTTTGTAATAAATTATTAAAGTTAAGCTACTTTATGCGTATATAAAATTTAGTACAACTACAAACTATAATTTTCTAAGTATTTATTAAAGTTGATGATGAAATAGTACAAAACACAATCACAATATATTATTAAATATGTTCTTGTGAATATATATATATATATATATATATATATATATATATATATATATATATATATATATATATATATATATGTATATGTGTGTTTGTGTGTGTGTGTAATCTCTTAAAGAGTACTTCTAAAACTACTTGTTTTATTTGTTTTGCATTGTTGTAATTACAAAGATAGCGGTCCAAATCAAACGAAAACGTGTAGAATTTGTAATTAATTTTGTCTACCGTTTCTTCATATCATTAATTAATAGTAATGCGTGAGTACACCTCGATTATAATTTTGTGTGTAGAAACGTTTCACGTCTTATACTACCATAGAATTAAGCTTTATATATATATATATATATATATATATATATATAACATTGCGTTCTGTAGCATTCAGATTCATTTAGAAATACCGTCAATCCATCCGTTCGTTTGGCTGTTGCCACAGACACGGTTACGTAATATTTGAAGCAACCATTGTGACAGATCTGTGCTTTGGAGTCATCGTTTATCTCGTCGCTAGCTTTAGCCACAATCGTATTTAGAGGCACTGTAGCATAATACGTTTGTCATTCACTGTACACAAATGACATTCTAATGGATTAATTAACTATTTAGCTTTTACAGTCACGAATATTTTAATCGATCTGTTTTATTTTCATTACATTTTACGCTCTTCTTTGTCGACTCTCTCTTGTAAGTACGATGTTTTAGTGCACGGAACTTAATTACTTTCGTACATTTTCTCCAAATTCGATACGAACACGCTTATACAGATTACATTATGGATAAATGTGTACATATTTTCGATGTTTTTATATATTATTTTTCAATAGAATTAATTTTGCGTTTGAATGTGCCGTAAGATTACAAAATGTCGAATTTAAGAATATTTGTTAATTTAAGAATAATATAACCTGTCTAAAACGGGAGAAAAAAATCTGTTTAACAAAAGTAAAATCTTAAAAATTTGAAAATATATTTTATATTCTGTTTTAATTGTTTAATTATTTTAATTGTATATCATACCTTTATATATATATATATATATATATATATATATATATATATATATATATATAAATACACACACACCTGTATATATCAGTGTTTTTTTAGGTTGCATAGGGATTCAATTTAAAGTTCTATTAAGCTTAAAAACACACCTCATATATATATATATATATATATATATATATATATATATATATATATATATATATATATATATTTGAATGTGTGTGTGTATATGTATGTATGTATGTGTATTGGTATATATTCTATAAATTAAATTTAACTTAATTAAATATTATTATTAAACAGTATTAATTTTATGTTACAATTAATTAATGTTATACTTTACAAATATGATAAGTCCGGGGGAGATGGCCGTAGTTTTTTTTAACCTGCACAAATTTGAAACTAATGGGAGTAAGACTACCAAATAAATGAAAATAAAAGCTTTATTAATGTATTCTTTTATAGATATACATAAAATAGAACTCAGATTACAAAAACATAAGAAAATAACAATTTTCGAAAAGTTTAGTTTGGCCATCTTTCCCAGAGTACCCGGGAGAGATGGCCATAGATAACAGGAAGAGACAGCCTAGTGTCTAAATTATTTTTTTATTTTGGTTTCTCTTTCCTATGCCTCTATTTTTTTCCTTTTTTTTATCTCGCGTTTATTTTGACCACAAGTGACATCACCGTTGATGTCTAAGATCCTTCGAATAGATGTCCTCTTTCTTATAGTAATCGTAGTACGATTAATCTTTTTCTGCTGTTTTAGCACAATATTTTTATTTTTCCTATCTAGATTCTTTTTTTCTTTGGAAATCTTTTCACCTTCTTTGGTCTTTCGCTTTTCTATGTGCTTTAAGTTGAATATATGGCCATCTCTCCCTATCGTCCGGGTGAAATGGCTGTATCAATTTTAAAAAATACCAAAATAAATTTGTAGTCAATTTTGAGGTTAGGATATTCAACGGAACTTCAGTCACATTTAAAAATAAAAAAAAACTTAAGATTATGAAAAGAAAATATTGAAATCATGAAAATAGTATTATAAGTAATTAATTTCTAGCGACATCTTTTTAAAAAATAGCGATTTTACTTACCTTTTTATTATTTTTTCACACAAACTCGTAATAATATATGACAAAAAATAAGGCGCAAATCTATCATAATTTTTATACCATTTAGTTATTATTGTACGAATTATTTCTATTAGCCACCTTCCTCGGACTTACCATATAGAATTAACAGAGACTAGACAGAGTATTATATCCTTTAGTCTTACTTGGATCACCCTATATATTTTGTATTAATAGGCATATATATATATATATATATATATACACAAACACACACAAAATAAATATTTTATCAAAGAATATTAGTATCAAAGTAATTTATGATAACAAATGGATTGTTTTATTATTTATAATTATCGTATATTCATCAATTTCAACTTATATTGAAATGTAAAAGACGAACGCTTCGACACATAAATAAATTACTAATGACTAGACTAGACATTAGTAATTTATCATTACGTGACATTATTAAAGTGTTTAATAATTATCTATTAACAATATACACTGCATATATAATTGCTATTCATTAAATTTACCAATATTTTATGTCTCCTTATTGAAATAGAAATTATGGTTATTTATTTAACACTAAATTAAATTTCACATTTTCGAAAAACTTAAAGTGATTATTATATAATTATTAAAATAAGTAATTTTAAAAACAAGGAATTTAGTATACTTGTTGAGAAAAAAACATTTGAGTTTGGTTGATAATTTGTATAGGTTTTACATTCAATAACAAAACTTTTAACACGAAATAATTCAATAAGGATTATTTGTTTCATATTAAATAGCCATTTTTGGATGGATAGTCTCAGTAAAATGATTGAATATCTTGGATATCAGATATTTACCAAATAATTTGAAACTTACAATATTAAACTTTATTTATGTAAAGATTTTAATTATTAGTTTTGTCTGAGTGGATTTTAACAAATAATAGTCTCTGTGATTATTTACTAAAATTGTAATTGGAATATTATAAAAGATAATTTTGAAAAAATTCAATGTCTCATAAAGGTAATGAAGATTGAAATGTTCTTTATTCAAGTGTTTTCAAAATGCTTTTTTCCTTAGTTAATGATTTTAAAAATAAAAATAAAGGTTCGTGTTCAATCAGAAGATCGAAAAATTAGATTTTTGAATTTCAACATTTTTGAAGTGAAACTTCTCTTGTCGCATTTTTCGGAGGCGGAACTGCTATTGTCTCTTTTTCGGATGCGGAACCCTTGATGCACCACACCATTACCGCGTTTTTTGAAAATATTTTGAAAATATTTCCTTGGTCTATATCAAAACACAAACACCTACCTTCACTGGATACTGGTAAAATATCTTAACAGATAACAGACCACATCGACTTATTATCTCATTTACTGTAAAATTTATGTATATATATATAATATTATATATACTTTAGATCAATAAATTTTATTTTTTGCTTATAGACAGAGAAAGACGTATGAAGCCGTATGCGCGTCGCTTTTATAAGTTAAGCTAAGTATTTAGCTGAGCGCGTCATTACGTGAATTGTGTTTAAATAAGAGTGTTATTTAATGTAATTACATTGAATTTTTGGTAAGTATATTAATTTATATAATCTCATATTATAATAATAAGCTAAATAATACTAAATTACATCCATGTGGTATTTAAAAATTTATCAAATCAACGTGAAAATGAGGTTATATGTACATGTATACAAAACATAGATATAGTATTTTATAACGTTATGTATATACATTTGATCTATTTATCAAATAAAAGAAATACAATTAAAACACATGGTATTTAAAAATTATCGAAACCTATTACAGTTTTGATGTTATCTATTGTTTTATTTGTAACAATTTCTCACAATAACTATGAATTCTTTATTCTCAGGTGTCATTTTGAAGATTTATTGAATTTTATGGTGTTATAAAATTATCAATTATCTATAAATAGTATCTAAATAGATGCTATTTATTGCAGGTAGATATTATTTGTGAGTATTTCCTTTAATTGTTTAATTTTTAAAACATTGATCTAATTGTATACTATATATTATACAACAGTAATATAATAGTAATTAAAAAAAATGTTTTTACAGACTTTAAGATGGTAAAGTCTATTGCGCAAAAAATTTTACTTATCAAAAACTAATTGTATCGTTTATACCTACTCAGTCACCATCGGAGGGAGCAATGGAAATCGAAGAAATTCCAAACGAAAACGAATAAATTTTCATAATTCATAATTTTATAAAAGTTTTAATTTGAAAATAATTGTTAATCTTACTTAACACATTGTATGCGGACAAAGTCTCGACGACATACTATTACTACAGTGCGAAAGATCATCATCGAGACGTGTTGTCCGCATACAATGTGTTAATATGAAATAATTGTAAAAATTTAATTTAATTAAAACATTGATCATTTTCTACTTAAATTTTTATCCCGTGTATTTATCGCTTCTCTTCCTACTACATTTCTGCATTTTCAACTTGCTTTATTCTGAAGAATTTGTTCATCTACGAGTTTTAGGCATACGCTTGTCCATGTACCTTTTGATTACTTTATTGATAAGAAGTTTCACTTCTGGCATGTGTACATGAGTACACATATTCTTTTTTTTAAAGTATATCTAAAGAATATTCCCTGAGCATTTTAAATTAATCTTATTAAAATTAATGGAGGTAGCGGCATACTAATTTTTTTTTACTAATACTTGTATGAACTAGTTTTGAAATTTTAATCGCGTTTTTCTGAAAATCGCATTTTCAAAACCGGTGTCTAAAATATCTTGATTTATTTATAGGCTTATTATAGATACAAAAACTAGTCCTTGAAAGAAGGATTTTTTCGTTGCATAGTTTCTTTTTTATGGACTAAAAACGAGTGTTTTTTTTCATAGAAAAACGATTTCATGTCCATCATTTTGTCCCTAATCAATATTTTGAAAAACTGATCGTTCAAGAACTACATATTTTAATGTATAAATCAAATCTTCACTTTTGAATTTCATACGATTCAAATCTGAATAGCATTGGTCACCGCAAACGTTCTTTTTTCAGAGGTCCTACAGGGAAATAACTATATCATTTTTAATTTTCTTTTTTTTTTAAAAAAAAAATATATAAATTTTTTTTAATATACGTTTTTAGATACCAGAACATTTTACAAGAAACATATTATGGTTCTTATTTATTATGGTTCTTGAAAAAAATTCCCAAAACTCGCATTTTTTTTACATCCTGACATAAGTATGACTTCTTAAAAATTATAAAATGTTTAATGTAAATATTTATTCCAAAATTAATAATCCTTTAATTGAATTTGTTATTTTAAGCTTGAATATTATATACATATATATGTATATATATATATGTGTATATATATATATATATATATATATATATAGATATATATATATATATATATACACCCACCCACGAAGGTCGTTTCATAAGTATGGTAAAAAGTAAGAAAAACTAAATTGAAACATTTAATTTAATTAATTAATTAAATTATACAATAAATAAATTTACTATACTCATCAAACGACCCTGTATATATATATATATATATATATATATATATATATATATATATATATATGATGTTTTTTTAAGTCTGATAGAATTTTAAATTGAATTCCTATCGAATGTTCTATCTAACCTGAAAAAAATGTATATATATGTATATATATATATATATATATATGTATATATATACACATGTTTGTGTGGCTGTGTATATAAAGATATGATAAAGTGTTTTTTAGGTTGGATAGAACTTTTAATAGGGATTTAATTAAAATTTCTATTACGCTTAAAAAACATTATTTATTTGTGTGTATATATATATATATATATATATATATATATATATATATATATACAAATAATTGTGTGTGTGTAAGTTTATGTGTTATGTAGGTATACACACGCACACATATGGCCGTGTTTAATACGTGCATAATGCTAATGCCTATAATAACGCAAACATATGTCACGTATATACGTATAGTATATGTACTGTGATAAATTCAAATAAAGTTCATAAAAATATGTACATCCCGTTGAACCCGGAACTGGTTTCGTCTGTGTCCGTAAAATCGCAACAACGAGCATAATGTCAAAAACATTTTCAAAGTACTCACAAAATACTTCTTCTGTTCTGTCAACCCGCGACGCATTCATTGGATGCTTCGTTACGCACACATAGAACAGGTAAAATGGCGTCTGGTTTAGAGGAAAGGGGAATGGATTTAATTCACTTTATGGGTCACGTAACAAGTTAAATAAAATGACGTTGTTATTATTCTGATGAATTCACGGAAATGTTTTCCGTAAAATGTTTCCAAGATGTCACTTGTACTAAATAGGTTTTTATTGAAAGAGTTCCTTCCGTTGACGAATGTAAGTGGAGACACACAATTCAATATGTCGAATTGAGATTTGTCGTATACATTTTATTAAAAATGTAAGTTAGTTGTCGAGTTTTAAATTTTTCTTTTATACATCTTTCGCAACATTTTCATATATATAATAGTATTTGAATAATATTCGTTATATTTTTATACATAATTTTAGAAAAATATAAAATTCTCAGTTTATTACATACTAAAATAATTAATTGTTTCAAAAATAAAAATTGTATATTGCAATCGTTAAATACAACTTTTATTATTGTTTATTATGTATTAGTAATTTTGTAACAACCTTTTTGGAAGATTTCTAAAACATGTTTAGTATTTTTACAAGAAATTCACATTTTTTTATTGAAAATTGTTTTTTTATAAAATAAATTTTATATCAACGGTAAAAATTTCATCATAACGTGTTTATTTTTTATTAGTCTTATACTTAATTTATATATTAAACTATTGTACAGAGTTTTTCAATCAGAAGGTCACGAGTTTAATAACTGGTAGCAGCCATGTTTGATTTTTTTTCAAGCTCATTTTGACATTTTAACTCAGTATAGTTTGGCAAATTATCATGGAACCTTTAACACTTCAATAATCCTATTAGACCAACAACAATCCTATTAGACACCCTATTAGATTAGAAATTTTAAAAACTTCAACAGACTTATTAAAAAAAAGTTTAATGAGTCCATTATTTTACGAAATGAACCCATTAATTGGCCACCATGATCATGTGATCTAACTCAATTGGATTATTTTCTGTAGGGTTATGTGAATTAATTGGATTTTTCTGATAAACAACAAAGAACAAGAGCATTAAAAATAAACATCGAACGTGTGATTCATTAAATTGGACCACAATTATGTGAAAGAGAAACTAAAAACTGGACTAAACGAATGTGCTAAGTGAAATGCAGTTGTAGTTGGTCATATGTGTTAAATTTTGTTCCATCATTAATACCCTAGAATATGTTTAAAAATAAAAAAATAAATAACTAATTAGGGCTTATTGGAAAATACTATATAAATATATGTTTATTTAATACATGCTTAATTGATAACTTTTCTCTCTTTTAATTTATTCTTTCTTATTTACAATGAATTATATTAATATTTGAAAAATCGTGACTGTACTGACACTGTTTTATTAACAATTTTATTTTCTTCAGAATGGAGACAAAGGGGAAAATTATTTTTATTTTTTTAAGTCATACTTTTTAAATTATGATTACAATATATTAGTATGTACGTTAAGCTTCTATTCATTGTTTTAATTAAAATGAATGAATTTAATTAACTCATTTTCAAAATTATCAGTGTAGTGTCATAAAGTACAAGGGTCATTCAAATATAAATCTAACTTTTTCCGTACTTTTTATTAAATTGATATTTTTCAAATGTACACACAAGTCATTTTTCATATCATTTAAATACTTTTGGTAATTTTTTAATTTTTGCATCGTAGAGAGTAATGAGGCGTATCTGTAGCTAATTAAAATATTGGCTCGTTTCGATTCTAGGGTACAGTGATGCACCTCTATCTCATTATTATACGTGAAAATATAATTTAGAAATGCATTTCTTTCACTTTCGTATCGATCAATCTCAAAAAAACAACAATCTCAAAAAAAAACTAACTACTCCAGTAACTTTTTGATCTGCATTTAACTGAGGTGGAATTTATATTAAAAATTTAAGGTTAAGATGGGAAAAAGTTGTAAATAGTAATAGAAAATGTATTTTGGATTAAAATTCAAATGTAATTTTTTTTTCATTTTAAAACGTTCAAAAAAATTCATTATATATAGGATAACGAAATGTATATATACGAGGGTCGTTTGATTAGTATGGTCAATTTATTCATTGTTTAATTTAATTTAATTTTTCAATTTAGTTTTTCTTACTTTTTTATCATAATTATCAAACGACCCTCGTATATAGGGTTTTCCAATAAGCACTTCAGAAGTTTCAATTAAAATAAAACAAAAGTATTTAATTAATTAGTTATTTTTTTTATTTTTAGACATATCCTAAGGCATTAATGATGGAACACAATTTCTCTCATTTGACTTCACTTGACATAGTGCATTAGTTTAATCCAATGTTTAGTCACTCTTTCACATAATTATGGTCTTTTTCGTGAATTACACTTTTATTGTTTATTTTTAATGCTTCTGTTGTTTGTGGTTTATCAGCATAAATCAATGATTTTACATAACACGACAGAACATAATCCAGTGGAGTTAGATCATATGATCTTGGTGACCAATTGATGGGTCCATTTCATGAAATAATGGACTCATTAAACTTTTGTTTCAATAAGTTAAAGTTTTTAAAATTTTTAACCGTTTTTGAAGTGTTAAACGTTCCATGATAATATGTCAAACTATACTAAGTTGAAATGTCAAGATGAGCTCGAAAAAAATTTAAACATGGTTACCTTTCGCTGTTAAAGTTCTGACATTCTTATTGGAAAACTCTATATAATACATTGTTAACAAATAATTAGTTTTATTATAAATTGTTAATTTTTTAAATATTTATAACCTTATTAAATAGAAAATTGTTTACAATAATATTTTTTATATATGATTACAAATGCCTAATCGATACCAGTTTGTAAAAAAAATTGTTCGATTGAATTTTATATTTAATGCGGTGATTTTTCTTAAATTTAATTTTACTAATCAACTCATTCGTAAAACTTGCTCACTCATCAATCATTTCGTCAAAATCAAGTCGAAAACAAACGACAAGAAATAAAATGTATTTCTATGAAATTATTGCAATATCGAATTAAGCAGAACGTGTAAACACTATAACAAAATTACGATGACGTACATTCGAACTGAAAACTTCTTACTTAAATAGAGAAAGACACGGTCGTGAGCCGCGAATAAGCAGAATGAGAAAACACTGACTACAACAATGTCAGACGCATCGCTGCCATAGTATCTTACAACACGGAACTGTGTGTAAGTACTAAAAGTACTTTATAACAATGATGGCATTGGACAGGCTTTAGTGAAACGAGAAAGGCTGCGCTAGTAACATTGTCACTCTCAATTAATTAGGCCGTGTCAAGCAGCCGCTCTGTGTCTCCGAGTCGGAGGAGACACATACTTTTCGCAGCCTGCACAAATCGTCGCAGAAGATTTCAACTTCGTTCTTCAACGGCTTTCTTATACTTATTCCACGCGTTTATATGGAATTTTACGTTAACGCGACACTTTTTCCGAGACCGTAAAATTCGCGTGTTATTGTTGAAAGCGAACGGAATCAAATTTATATAGTATTACGTTACATACGATATGAATTTTTTGCGTGCTGGCGTATGTTTCTTTTTAATAAATTTTAACGATAATAGAAACATATCATCCCTTATTATAACTCTTGTCTTGTTGTTTTCAACTTTTCATCTATTTTATATTTCCAGTATCAAATTGTTTTATAACAAAGAAGTTCTTTACATTAATTATATTAAAATATTCTATAATCTTATTTTTTTGTCATGTATAGGGTTTGCAATAAAAATGTCAGAATTTTGACAACTGTTGACAGCCATATTTAATTTTTTTAAGTTCATTTTGATATTTCAACTCAAATTATTATGAAACGTTTAACACTTCAACAACGCTTAGAAATTATAAAAACTTTTAAAAATCAATGTTCAGTTTGTAAAACTTATAGTCAACACAATGTCCAAGTGAACGTACCATTTATCGAATTGTTAAACAATTTGAAAACAATTTTACTCTACATGATACAGCAGTGCTTGTAAGACTATGAAATGCAAGAAGTGAGGCCAATATTGCTTCTGTTAGTGAAAGTGTTAGAGATAATCCAAATTTATCGATTCCACGTGTTTCACAACAATTAAATCTTTCCCAGCGAACAACTAGGCGTATTCAGCGTAAGGATTTGGGTTTATACCCTTACAAGCTTCAATTAACGCAAGAACTAAAGTCATATGATCATTCAATGTGTCGTTGACTTGCTGATTGAGCTCTAGAGCAGTTGAAAGTTGATCCAAATTCTTACAGAGAAATCTTGTTTAGCGATAAAGCACATTTTTGATTAAATGGTTTTGTAAATAAAGAAAATTGCAAAATTTGAAGTGAAATCAATCCACAAGCCATTGAACAATGACCCCTGTATCCACAAAAAGGAACTGATGTGCGTTATGTGCTGGTAATTTCATCAGACCATATTTTTTTCAAAATGGAACTAGAGATCAGGTTACAGTAAATGGATTGCTTTACCAAATCATGATTAATGATTTTTTTCCAAAAATGATTGAAAATAGTTTGCACGACTGTGCTACGTGCCATACATCTACGAAAACAATAGACTTATTAGAAGAAAATTTTAATGAGTCTATTATTTTACGAAATGGACCCATCAATTGATCACCAAGATCATGTGAACTAACTCTATTGGATTATTTTTTTGTGGGGTTATGTGGAATCATTGGTTTATGCTGATAAACCACAAACGAAATTCAACCACAATTATGTGAAAGAACAACTAAAAATTGGACTAAATGAATGCACTATGTCAAGCGAAATCGTGATGGTCTTATGAGTGAAATTGTGTTCTATCATCAATTCAATATGCTTAAAAATAAAAAAAATAACTAATTAATTAAATATTTATTGTTTTATTTCCATTGAAACTTCTGAAGAGCTTATTGGAAAATCCTATATAGCTGAAATATTAAAGCATATAAAGTGTCATCAAAATATTTATTTTAATTTGTTTAATTTGAATTAATAAAAAATAATTGACTATAAACAATAATCGAAATATTTTATTTATATTTCTTAAAGTAAACTTGAATTTCAAATAGCTTTTGATGTTTAAATATTTTCAATACTAGCTAGTATTTTCCACGATTAAAAAAATCATATAATTATAAATGCATGTATTTTCATGGTATAGAACAGTTCGTATATTTATTTTAGACATACATATTCATTGCGAGAATTATAAAATATAACAAAAAAAAATTTCTAAAATAAGAAATGAATAATTCAAAACATTCTAAATAGAAAATTGCGAAGTGAAATGTCGAAATAAATAAACTAACTGCATTTATTTTATATTCTAGAAAAATAAAACGTCTTAATAGTAATTTCATAAATTGATTATGGAACTATGAGTAGATTTTTAATTTAAAGTCAATATGTACATATCGTATTAATAAAAAAATGATATTAGATTTGATTTGGAAATTCGACCTATTGATTTTTTTCAAATAAAATACTCATTGAATCATTCTTCACACCATAATATTTTATTAAATTGTTCAATATCATTTATTGTACACTTTATCTGTTAATATAGTTCTGAGATGTTAACTTAACTTCTAAAATGTTTGTTACCAAATTAGGTGTATAATAATTGATTATTGAATACTTTTTATGAATTTTATTCTGTTATAGCGAGTGATTTATTTGTTTAAATATTGTTTGTTTACAGTGCCAAACGAATAATGATTGTATGATATATTTATAATTTTATTTATTTTTTTATTAAATATAAGATGCACTTTTTTTCTTTCATTTATAAGAATATATAAAATAAAAAGTCTATTTTTAAACCTAGTTATAATATTATTAATTATATTTTATAATGCAACGTTATAACAATGACGGTGTACGAACCAATGTTGTGAACAAATAAGTGGTTATTGAATATTCTTATAAAATATTGTAGTGTTGAGTGTGAGTAATTAATTTGTTTCGGTAATAATATTGAACAAAATACTTTATATAACTTCTATTTAATCCTCTTGAGGTAAAAGGTTCATTAATATTTTAAACATTAACAATCTATTAATTGTAATACAAAATTTTAAAACGTATTGATTTTAGATTTGACAAGCTTGTCATTTAATTATACTTTCATTAGTCTTTTAGTAAGTATAAAACTTTCAAAAATGGTTATTGTTTTTGTAGTCAAATTATACCCCTAAGAAAGATAAAAAAATAGTGAAATTTAATTTTTTTGTAAAAATATACTTTTTATAATGAATTTATTCATTCCATTGATATCTTTGTCAAATTTATTTATTTGATTGATAACAGTATTTTTATTTTTATTCATGTTATTCACTTTAATGCCATTTTTAATCATATATATATATATATATATATATATATATATATATATATATATATATATATATATATATATATATATATATATAAAGAAGTTTTGTGGAGAAAACTTCGAAACTTAAATTAATTGATTAAAACACTGACATAATGGAATCTAATTTCAAGTTGATTACGTATCTCTATTGGAAACCAATCGATTTAGTATATTGATCGAGTATCCAATCGTATTAGATAATGACGTCTGCAATAACGTTAAAAAAAGTACAAAGTAATGAAAGAAATAAAAATTAACGTGCTAATCAAATATATTCGTGTCAAATAGAATCAACACATATATGTGTTAAAGTTTCGCTATCAGTACGTTAATTCTAATTTAGTAACAAGTCATTTAAATTCTAATTTATCTTCAAATACAGTAATAGTGATAAGTTTTATTTCAACTATTTGTACTTATTCACTCTGTCTCTTATATAACTTTTTATTTAAAAAATCAGTCGTTTTATTTACTTTAATCTAAAATAAGTTGAAATAGAAGTTATTTTATATGTTTGTTAAATAAAGTTAATTTACAACTTCAACTTTATTACCTATTTCTAAATTTTTGTGTAATTGGATTAAATTAATTTTTTTTAAAAATTACGATTTAAAAATTGAATTTTTTGTTATGTATCATATTATAATGTGGTAGATTTAATTTTGATCACGATTCAGGTTTTTATTTTAATATAAGGTCACTGATTCACTAATTAGAATTCATTTACATTTGGGATATTTAAATTTAATAAATTTATAATATTTTAATAGGTATTTTATTATATATATATATATATATATATATATATATATATATATATATATGTGTGTGTGTGTGTGATATTTTAATATCTGCATCTATATAGATTTTAATTGTTTACACTTCCTTGGAATTTATTAAAATACCTGACTGTATACAATATATTCTACATTTTTTTATTTTTTCTATTTACATACGAGGGTCGTTTGATAAGTATGGTAAAAAAGTAAGAAAAACTAAATTGAAATTTAATTTAGTTAATTAACTTAAACAATAAATAAATTTACCATACTTATCAAACGACCCTCGTATATAAATAATCACTAATAACTACTAATATTTCTAATTGTTTTTTATATGAAATTGTAATTACATTTCTGTGCATCGAAAACATATTTTTAAAATATTATGTTATTCGCATTGTAACATGGAAAGCTATTTCGAAAATATGCCATTAATATGTTTAGTTTTAATGGGATTCTAGTTATGAAGTATCCATTTTCTTTCCAAAGAAAAAATAATGTGATTATTTAAAAATGCATATAAAATTTAATGGATGGACTACTCCATTGTTTAAAAAATATTTTTTTCTATACATGTTTCTCGTTTTATACCATGCTGTGTGTTTTTTTCCACGTAAATGTATATGAAAAATAAACAGCATACCAGTAATAAATCTAATGTTTCATTTTGTTTGTACGCTTTCAGTGAAAATAAATATAAATAGCAAAAAAAATTATAAATTCTACTGAAATATTTTAATCTGGATTTAACTCAAATTTTTATACAGAATTTACTGTACGTATTTGAAGCATTATATATTTTTATAAATTCATCATATTTTGTTTTATTATTTTTTTGCAGACATGAACATACGTATAAACACACACACACACACACACATATATATATATATATATATATATATATATATATATAATTGTATATTTCCAAATTTTAAATTTAAATCAAAGATATAAAAAAAATATATTTTCTGTAGTTAATTTTTGAAGTCTATAATATTATTTTTATACAGTCATCTAATAAATAGATGCTAAATAAACAGTTCGTGCTTTTAATCTATATTTTAAAAAAATAAAATCTTACGAATATTTCATTTTTTACGTATATTTTGAACGTTATAAATAATTTTAAAATAAAATAAATCTATTACCTACGTAGTTAAGATATTCTACATTCTTTATTTTTTCTTTTTACATATATAAATTATCACTAAAAGCTACAAATGATCTAATATTTTTTTATATAAAGTTGTAATTATACTCTTGCTTTGAATAACGTATTCTCAAAGATTTTTCTTATGAAATATAAAATTATTATGAAAATACCATTTAAAATTTTTTTTGGGATTTTAGTTTTGAAGTACTTATTTTCTTTCCAAACAAAAAAATAATATATTTATTGTGTTTAAAAATGCATTTAAAATGTAATGAATGAACTACCACGTTATTAAGAAAATATATTTTTTTTTGTACAGATTTCTCGTTTCATACCATGCTCTATGTGTTTTTCCACGTAATTATATGAGAAAAATAAACAGCATACTAGTAATAAATATATTGTTTCATTTTTCAATCAATTTAAAATTAGTATGTTTTGTACAAGAAACAACATTTTTATCTATTTTTACTTTTATTTTTTTTATTTTTATTAGTTTTGCTAAAAATTGTATTTTATTTCTAATTTCCTTTTTCTAGAAAAACAGTAAGTTAGCAATAAAAATATAGTTTATTAAAAATCATATATATATATATAAGTACACACACATACTTATATATGTATGTAACAGAGTAGAGCATTATTTATTAAATTTTCATCCTTTTAATCAATTGATTAAAAAATTAATATCATTTAAAAATAAAATAAAAATTTACTCTAATGAAAATTTTAATTAGATAAAATATATAAAAAAACTAACTAAAATCTCAAGGATAATTTTTTTTCTCTAATTATGTCCTTTAAACACGACTTTCTTTGTTAAACAAAATTTATCCTATTTCACCACCTAAAAATAGGATGAAAAGTGTGAACAAAGCACTCATGTTCATTTTAACTGTGAAAATAATTTAGAAATTATTTTATTTCATATATAATTAAATTTCATTAATATTGAAATTAAATTTCATTAGAAACTATTTATCATTTCTTTAATCAAAATTATTTTGTTTGAAAATTTAATTTTTAAATGTTATTTAATTTTTTTAATAATTGTACTCAACTAATATTGTACAGTTTTAAGTATTAAATCACTTTCATCAGACGTTAGAAATGTTTTGAATCAAAGTCCAAAAGTCTACAAGCCTTTCAACTGAAGTGGGGAAAGTTCTATACATGTCTAATCCTCAACTGGTGCTATCAAATAATAGAGATTACAGAGTAAACAATCGTAGTATTTGTCCAAGGTTCAACACGAAGTTAAGTTCTCCTTTATATCTCATTGAGTGACAATGAGAGATAGCATTACGTTAATATTTTTGCTTAGATTATTAAATTAAATTTAGAAATAGTGAATTGTTTTATATTTATGTGCGGGAGATTTTATTCATACACTCATTTTTAAAATACATAATTACAGAAAGAAAACAAGTGGAATTTTGGAGATTTAATACCAACACATCTTCCCTTATCTATGTAACAACAACGAACTGTATAAATATACTTATTTTTTTAGTATAGGTAATCGTATGAGAGTTTCCAAGCTACATTTTCCATGGATCTTGGACTGACTCCAAAAAATACCTATTTTTTGTGGACTCAGTCATTTCAATCGCATCATGAGAATTTGAAATGTAAAAACAGTAGATGTTTTTTCAATTACAGCCTTTATCGAACTATCTATATTGGCAAGTGGCTTAATAAATATAATATACCTCAAAAAAATAAAGATTAAATTCATAATTGAATTTTACAAACGACTAATTATAGATATTTAAATCAATGGGTTTATTAATCTCTTAAACATTTGATGAATAGATCAACACAACTAATGATTAATTTTTTAGTCACTAGTCACAAATTGATTTAAAAATGACTTATTTTGAGTTAATCATTTTATCAATCACTTGAAACAACTAATAATTAATAAAGTAATTGTAACTAGTGGTTAATTTAAAACAGCTAAAATTTTAGTCTTTAGTCTTCAAACGAATAATTTTTACCTTACTCTGGTATATATATATATATATATATATATATATATATATATATATATATATATATATATATATATATATGTTATATTTGCACGTGTTTGTGTAATGAATAGCTTTTCAGATTAGATTTTGCGAGTGGAAATAAACTTCTTGTCTTCACTCTGAAACATAATAACAGTTTAAAGTGAAATCTGAACTACTTCAATATTCTAATAAGAAAATTCAATGAAAATAAAGAAAATTTATATCAAACAAGACTTGAAAACTTTAAAAATATATAATTGAGTTCTATACTATGATTTGTTTCCAACATTTTTTTTTATATCGAATCCTTTTTATTTCCACTTTTAAAAAGGATTTTATCTTATTCGTGTTACTCGTTCGACTTATTTTACTTGACGACATCACTGCCAATTCAATTCGTTTCATTCTACTCACATCTCCTGTTAAATTGTTATTTCCTGTAAAGTTACCGTAGTGTTCCTATTTATTTGAATAATTTCCTTTTGTGTAGTTAATATAGATTTTTTTCATGTCTTATGTTCTTTTTTATTACTCTATAGAGATTAGCATCAATCTGAATTTTCGTTTTTTTCCATATATGTATTTTTATATGTCTTTATAAATTTATATGTTGAGAAAAGGAAAAAATAGTCGAGAAAACATTTTTGCGACATTTCAACAAATGAGCACGAATTCTGAACTATGTTTAATTATTAGGTTAGCAGTTTTGCATAATTTCACGTTACTTTGTACTCTACAGGAAATTATATTCTTGATAAAATCAGTCACCTGGAGTGTAATTTTGTACATTATTTTAACAATTTAGATATATATATATATATATATATATATTATTTTTTACTTACTGAATGTTTGAAGTAATAAGAATTATATAATACTATTTTTTTTATTTAACATTTCAATTTATAGGGTGGCTAAAATAAAACTAAAGGGATTTAGGTATACATTTACTTGTTTATTATTATTTACTATTTTTTTACAGTCTTTTAATTTCATTTGAGCTATCCCATATAAGATTGATTAAACATTTGGTTGTAAAATTAATGTAAAAAAATTAAATTTATTTTTATACAGTTTTTTTAATTAAATGTAACTAAATTTTTTTCACAAAAAAATGGAAGTCAAATGAATTTTAATCTAAATTTTAGTATATTTTTTTGTACAATTATACTTTATAAAATCAGAAGACCATACAAATGTGACGCCTAGATGTGTATTAAATGTATATTTTCTTATCGAGTAATCAGTACAAATAAATTAAATTAAATATACGTTAAATAAATTAAATTAAATATACGTTAAGTAAATTAAAACAGAAAACAATAAAAGTTACTTTAATCTTCTATTTTTAAAAATATTTCTTTATAATGTAAATGGTTTTTTTTTCTAAAAAAATAAATTGTAATCAGAATTTTCAGCTCTTTTTATAATAAAACATACTATATTTCAGTTAAGTTATAATATTTTAACTGATGTATACATTAATATTATTTTTTTAAATATAAAACTGGTTATTTTTAATAAGGACGTTTTTATGTTCATTTAAATTATAATATAGGGTCATCCAAATGTGACGCCTAGATTTGTATTTTATTAAAAAGAAACATATTTATAGAGGTGGTGTATATGGAAACATGTGTATAGTTTGTTTTGTTTCTTTTTAAGAAAACATAAATCTTTGTTTCACTTTTGGACCCTATATTAAATAATTACAAAAAAATGTAAACTCCTATTTGTAAAAGAGATAATTTTTAACTAAAATTATTTATTTATTTGGTAATTTTTATTATTATATTATTGATTATTCACTTCACTACTATTAAATAAAATAATCTAAACTATTTTTTAAAAATATATAAATTATACCAAATAGTAAGTTAAAATATATATGACTCCATATGTTAATTATTTCTACTGAAACTTTTCAGTAGATTTGAATAGTGAACGAACTTGCACAAAATAATTTCAGATAATTCTAATACAACAAAAATGAAAATTTCAATTCCATTGTGAAATTTTCACAATTGATTTCGAAAGTTCATCGTCTACTTGATCTTTTCTACTGCTCGAAATTAGTCACACAGCAGCGTCAGTCAGCAATATAGTGATTACTGCCAACTGTCCAACTTAGATGAAATCTTTAGAGTTGTTGTTGCTCACTTCATTCAACTTAATCTCTAAAAGCTAGTCCGTTAGTAAATGGTAAATAGCTTTGACCTGACTTCATTTGCGAATTTCATCTATAACGGTTCTTTAAATTACTTTCTCTACATTTCAATGGATGCTGAAAATTAGTTTTAGATAAAAAGTGTATTATGTATTTTTACTACATAAAACATACAGACATTATATATATATATATGTATGTATTTACACATCATATTAATTTTTATGAAGTTTAATTTGTTTCGAAAATTAAGATTGTGAATTATTAATTTTATATTTTTTTATATACTTTACTTTTTAAAAAAGCTTCACTAGTGTTCATTTTAAAAATATTTTAAAATATATTGGTGAATTAAATATATATATATATATATATATATATATATATATATATATATATATATACAGGGTTTTCCAATAACCGTTTCAAAAGTTTAAATAGAAATAAAACACAAATTATTTAATTAATTAATTTTTTTTTTATTTTTAAGCATATTCTTTGGCATTAATGATGAAACACAATTTTACTCATATAACCACTATGATTTCGCTTGACATAGCTTTCGTTTAGTCCAATTTTAATCACTATTTCACATAATTGTGGTCCAATTTCATGAATTACATATTAAATATTTCTTTTTAATGCTTCTGTTATTTGTGGTTTATCAGCATAAAACAACAATGTCACATAACCTCACAGAAAATAATCCAATGAAGTTAGATCACATGATCTTGGTGGCCAATTAAAAAGTCCGTTTTGTGAATTAATGGACTCATTAAATTCTTGTTTCATAAGTCTTTTGAAGTTTTTACAATTTCTAATCGTTGTAGAAATGTAAAACGTTCTATAATAATTTATCAAACTAAACTGAGTTGAAATGTTAAAGTGAGCTTTAAAAAAAATCAATCATGGTTACCACCAACTGTCTAAGTTCTGACATTGTTATTAAATAAATAATAAATAAATAAATAAAACTTTATTGATCTGATTTATCATATTACATTTATAATAATTTGGTTTTGATTTATTATGGTGTATAATCTGTTAAGATTTTGTACCAGTGTGATGTGGGTGAGTGCAGGTGTTTGTGTTCATGAGTGTAAGTTTGTTTATGAGTGATGATTTTTTTCCCCTAAAATAACTTATGCTAACTTAACTAGTGATTGAGGTCTTATTTTGAGGTGGTGACCATAGTCACTTTTGGTTTTTGAATTAATTTGAATGGAGCACTGGTAGAAAGTTTGCATCACTATAGAATTCGGAAACATAAACACTACACTATACACTTGTCAAAGTTGTAGGTGGGGTGTTGGTTTGATGCCAAATACATTGTTATTGGAAAATCCTATATATTTATAATACAATAAACCACATTCCAGTAATAAGAGACGTCATCAGTCGATGCAATGAATATTAAACACCATTCAGTTTTAGATTTATAGATTATGGAAAAGCTTTCTACCCAGTAAATACTTCTACGAAATTAATTACATTGATAATTCTAAAAATTAATGAAGTATACATTTAACTGTAGAAAATATTTATAAAATGCTACATGTAGGGAAATTTTAAATTATGAAAGGAGTAAGATAGGGCCATTTCTCCAAATGTATTTATAGTGTCAATAAAAAAATATTTAGAATACTAAATACTAAACTGGGAATTTGAAGGAATGATTTGAATGAACAAATGCTTGAGTACTTACGATTTATTGTCAATATTATTTTGTAAACAAGTCGAGATAGACATGAAAAATAATAGAAAAATTGGATAAAGAACTTCAAAACAAACCTCAGTAAGACAAATCTAATAATTTAATAAATTTTCAGATTAAATTAAAAAAATATATAAATATAAGAAATTTAAAACTGTGTAAATTATTAACACTAGAAGAACATTTATAAATAAAGTAAACAGGAGAATAAAGATAGAATGATTTCAATTTGAAAGAAATTCCCATTTTATGAAGACTGATATTTCTCTATGTTTAAAAAGAACAGTTTTTAATCAATGTATTCTACCTATTTTCAGTCATAGCAGTGAAACATGATCTTGAATGTCACAATTATTTAACGTCTCCAGACAACAAAAAGAAACATGAAATTGTATGTTAGGAATAACATGTATAGATAGAAAGAGAACCTAGTATATTAGAAAAAAACAACAGTTAGGAATGTTATAGCAAAATTAGAGATTTTGAAATGGAAATGAGCTGGTTCTATAGCAAGAAGAGAAGACCATCGATACCCTAGAGAAATTATTGCTTTAGAACTTAGATATATGAAAAGCCCCAAAAAATACTCATAGATAGATGAGATACGAAAAATTATCAAAATCAAATGGATAAATGTATTGAATCAGTCGAAGTGGAAAATTTTGAGAGATGCCTTCATTCGCCAATAGATAAAAAAAACTAATATATACATATATATATATATATATATATATATATATATATATATATATATATATATATATATATATATATGTATATTTAATAAATATGTTTAAAAATAATATACAGTTTCAGTAGATTCAAATAGTTTATAAGTAAATACAAAATACTTTTGAAACATCTTTATATACTTTTTATTGACTTAATTTATTTTTAAATAACATTTCTGCATGCATATATATATATATATATATATATATATATATATATATATATATATATATATATATATATATGTTTGTGTGTATGTGCGAGTGGAATATTTTTATTAAAAAAAGACTCCAGAATATTATACGTGTCTAATAAATAATTTAAAACAGTGTTCCATAAGACGCGACCTTAATTTATTATTTAAAGGAATCTTCGTATCAATTTTATTGAATTATTTTTACGAAAACATGAAAAAATGTGTATATTTAATACTAAATAAAAAAAACTAAAGTATGTTATATCATTGGTTATCATCCACAGTAAATGTTCTTACACGGATGTTAAAATTAAATTTTTCTCGCGTAGTGACGTTGTCACAATAACAGTAAGAAAGTGTTCTATACAAATTATTATATTCAAAGTAGCAGAAAATTCAAAAGATAATCTTCTCCCATGGAAATTCTCATGCTATGTTGTAGTGCGCGTCGCTTATAAAATAATAATGAAGTTAAAACAAAGTTAGAATGGCGATAGATGCAAAGGGTTTTAAGAACTTATTTTATTTTATAAAAGATTCAGTGCCATGTTTTTTTACAGAGACGGACCTTTGCTGTCTCAACTTATATATAAATTTACACGTATATATATATATATATATATATATATATATATATATATATATATATATATTACTAAATACTTATGAATCAAATATTTAATGAATTTTTATTTAAGTTATTTTGAAATATTTGACTGCCTAATATTAAAAAATACTCTAATAACATTAGAAAATTATATTATCATTATTATCATCAGTTTTTTCTATCTAGTGCTAAAAAAGGCCTTTTTCAAAATTTTCCATTTCCAAAAAAAAAGTACTTTTCCTTTCTATTCTAATTTGATAAATTTTTCTGTGCCATCAATTAATGGATTTATTTTGGGCTTGTTCTATATCTTTGTGTCCTCAATTAAAATTTCTCTTTTCCATCGACAGACATTCTTCCTGCTTTAATACTAATCTATTACAATTTTTAAATTTTCATGCACACCACACACACACACACACACACACACACACACACACACACACACACACACAGATATATATATATATACATATATATATATATATATATATATATAATATTAGCTCATATAGCCCACTTCCGAGTAAAAGCCTCGTTGAATATTACCTTTCACTTTTATTTATTCATTATTACCAAGATGATCATATAGATTGGTGAGAGAGTAATTACTTATATATGTACATACATTCAAACACACATATATATTTTAATGAGAAAGAAAGCAAGCGTATTATTTTAAATTATATTTTTTTCAAATTTGGGGGTAGTTTTATGAAATTTATATAATAATGCATTTATACTACATTAAATTTATATTTTTATATATTTATTATTCTGAAATCAAGGGATCTTATATATATATATATATATGATTAATAAAATTATTTATCTTCAAATTTTACTTCATTGCTTATTTAAACTGTGCTATTTTATTTATATTCACTCGTTGTCATTTTAAATATTATTTTTTTTAAACTGTTCTTGAAATAAATATAATATTTTTGTGTTTTAAATTCTTCAATGTGATTCAGAGAGTTTACTAATATTTTTTTATTTTATTTTTTCATAATTATACAATAATCTAATACAATTTTCCTTTTTCAAACTATTAGGTTGGTAAATATCTCCCTTCCGCCTTCTGGTCTTTTGAATTTCGCGGCTATGTACAAAAAAAAAAAAAAAAAAGCGGAAGGGAGATACTTGCCAACCTAATATTATTTTTAAAATACTTGATTTTTTACATCTTTTTGTTCTGCACGCTTAAAAATTTATTCATTGATGATCTCATAATTTATCTGAAAAATTGTATTTTTAATCAGAAAAATTCTAATTGAAATTTATTCTAGTTTATCAATTATTTTTTTTCGAAATGGAATCTTTTAATTTGTAATAATATGTTGATTTTTTATATTTCAATAATAACTGGTTTTGTAGTATAGTTTAATTTTGTAAAATTGATTCGCTTTGTTTAAAATTTATGTAAGTACGGCTCTTGCATATCAATTTTGTCGCTTGTTTTCTTCATCTTTTACCAGAATCGCTACGTAGATGACTGCTTTGTCAATTAAAAGACCTTAATTGACCATCTATTATTTAAAAGAAACTTAATTCAATTTTTTGTTTCTTGTAACATCTTCATCCTATTTTTTAATAATTTTATTTTCAATTTATATAATGTAAAGAGATATATATATATATATATATATATATATATATATATATATATATATATAATCTATTTTTTTAATAAAAAATACATTTGATTATATGAAACACCACTAAGTCTCGATACATTCACAATGAAATACTACTTATTAGTTGACTGTTGCATCTCCGACATGGAAGTTGTACCACCTTGTTATTTATGTTCGAGTGTTAGTAGTTTCCGTTGTTGTAAAACCGACGGTAAATGTTAGTCTATATACCGCATTGTATCTTTACTAGTAATCGGGAATCTCTGTCAACTGTCTGATCTCAGAATCGTGTGCACTCATATGTACAATCGGTTTTATACTGGGTGCTGAAATCGTACATCAGCGTGAAGACTTTTATGGAAATTTATTGTCACAGTACATAAATCAAAAATGAGTAACTGAAACTTATTTTTATATTAAAATATATATATATATATATATATATATATATATATATATATATATTAATTAATAATAAATATATATTCATTCTAAATATATTAAAAATCTATAAATGTATTATAACTTTTTTTATAAAAAGAACTGTTATTAATTTTAAGTTCAATAGTTTTTTAATTTATAGTTTCTGAGAAATTTTAATTTAATTTTATTTGAAATAATAAGAAATAAATATTGAAATTGTATATATATATATATATATATATATATATATATATATATATATATATATATATATACATATTTATATACTTATTCGTTAAAGAAAAATTCTAAGTTATGGAATATATTTTTTCATCGAAAAACACAATTGTGATTTAAAATAAATAATAAATGTTGAATAAATAACCCTTGTAATATTTTAAATATTAAATATCCATAAAACTCAATATCATTTATCTCTTTTCATTATTAATAAAATTTAATATTTATTCGTACTGATGTACACATATATTTTTAAACATTTCGTTTCTATACAAAAAAATCATATAATTTATATGCAGTAACGAAGTCAGAATTCGTGAGTCATGGGAATTTCAATAGCAATGGGAAAAGAGTATATGACCGACATCTCATGGGTGTTACACAAAACCACACATATTCACGAGAATGTGACGTTTACAATGAAATACAATTTACTTGTCAACCGTACGAGAAGATAGATATATCCCCAGATACAAAACGACCTCGATTCTACTTCGAAGATGTGGCCATATTAACCTTCTATTCAACATAGAAAAGAAGAAGGAAGTCAAGGATGTGTGGGTAGCACGTCATATGATCAATTCACACTGGATGCTTCTTGAATATCGTTGTTTGACTAATGAGGCATGAAAGAAAAATGCAAATTGCCTACAATTCTTACTCTATAAACACTATTAAATACTTATTTTAGTTTCTAGTAGTGTAAATTACTTGCTTTCCATCATATCTCTATCACATAATCAAACTTGATATATGTATATATATACATGTGTGTGTGCGTATTTAACTATGTATACATTTTATTTATCAAAACTTTCTTTATACATTACAAAATAAAAATATGTAATCTTTTTTTATAAAAATGACAAAGTATATTTTTTAAATTTTTTAAAAATATATTTTTTTAGATATAATATTTAGTCAGCTATGATGTATTTTTTACTATTATTTTATTTGTCAAAAGATTTTAAGTTTTTGTAAATACTAAACAAAGATTTAGTTTTTATAATAATAAATAGTGAAATAATAATTTTTAATTGAATATTGTTATATATATATATATATATATATATATATATACATATATATTTATTTATTTATTCGAATTGTATGAAAGCCATTTATTATTACATAAAGTGGTATAATGTCTTGTAAATTTATTTTAGTACAAGTATAAAGCACAGAATATAGATAAGTCTTCGCAACAAAACTTTATGTTTTCATCAAAAACTTAGAAAATGTTCAACTTTGTAATGTGGCTCTTGAATAATGAATTGATAATTTGAATGTATTATAGCCGTATTACAAATGAATTATTATCAAGGTAAACTGGGAAGTCGCTTACGTTAATTTCGCAAAGAACATTTTCAACTTATAAGAATTTAAAAGTTATTGTTCAGGTATTTCTTCAAAATCTTGTAAAACTTGAGTTTTCATTAGCGATGGAAAACTTATTATTCAATTTTACAACGCATCTCGGAATGAGAGAAGCAAAAAACATATACATGGACGAAAGATGCAATATTAATAGATTTATTATATGCTTGAATCCTGTTCAGCCTTAATGTATATTTATATTATTATGAAAATAATATTCGTGATTTATTTGTTCAATTATATTACACCCAGTTAATAACTAATTTCTATTCTATCAAAATATTATTTTTGAAATAAAAATTTTTTTTTTCAAAAATAACTTAAGTTGTTTTAAATAAAAATTAAAATATTGCTAAATTAATTTCATATTTTCTTTTAATCTCCATCATGAGATCATTTTTATCATTTAGTTTATATATTTTTCTCTAACTCATATTATTAGTTCTCTCATAAAATTTATTAAATATATTATAGATATACATTTATTTATCAACGACTTTAGCAATAAAACCAACTATAGAGAAGTAAAAGTGTAATGATCCAGCGAAGAAAAATTATGGAAGACGTTAAGACAGTATGTTTTCAGATACAAAATAAACAACTGTATGTTTTTATATTTTTTGCAATGAATTCCAGACAGTGCAGTATTTTATAAAAGTATTCAATAAATATTAATTATTTATTTGCTTAAAAGTGCTAAATATAGTCATATATTTTACATTTATTTCTGCATGTGAATGCTAATTATTTCATATAACTAACGAATAAATATTGTGGAAAAATTATGAATAAAAATTGATTTATAATTATTACTTTAATCAGTACAATCACACAGATTCATATATATTACGTGATCAAGAAAGTTATATCGTTTTTGTGGGTTTTCTAATTTCAATATAAAAAAATTCTTTAGGGGATGAATCATTAAAAGTCGAAATCAAATCAGACAGACCGTCAAATGTAAATATCGACGAATTACAGACAATCATTGAAACAAATTCGAATTTAACGTGTCAACAGCTTGCTGAAGAGTTCAAAGTAAGTGACGAAACAATACGGAATCATTTGCATAAAATTGGAAAGAGGTGGAAATTAAGTAAATAGGTTCCGCACGCTTTAACTTCCAACAACAAATTACAGCGTCTTAACATTTGTTCATCTCTTATTTCGCGGCTAAAATTACAAAACTTTTTGAATCAAATTTTGATCTTTAAAAATGGATTCTTTATTTTTACTATAAATAAAATGATATTCGTTATCATCAAATGATATTTTGTCACAAATATATAAAACAAAATTGATTCCAAGAAAAATTCCTCTCTGTGTTTGGTGGAATTTAAGAGCAGTTATTCATTATATGTATTTATAAGTTGGCGAAACCCTCACAGCTAATATTAGAATTAAAAACGACAAAGAGTGCATTATGCAATAAAAACAACCAGCGTTGGTAAATCGTTGAAGAGTTTTAATTTTAAAACACTCGACCACATGTGGTAGAAACGACAAGAGAAAAGTAAATGAATTTAGAATGGGAGATTCTCCCTCATCCCTTCTATTCACTTAACATATTACTATTTCTTTTTCACTTATTTTTTGGATAACAATATTGATGATAAAATAATTAATACTGACATAGCATTGAAATTTTTTGAAAATAAAAGTTCTGAATTTTATAAAAATTAAATTTAAAAATTATCTTCTTGTTGGAAAATGATAATTTAATATTAAAATGGATTGTTGTTGTATTTTTTGCAACTGTGGCGGATACATTTTAACACAAATGAATTTTTATCCCCAATATCACAATGGTTATGAAATATACAATAATCATTTTTTGTTTAATTTTTGTTTATAACAATGTCTGCTGATGCGCATTTCGATGACCATGCCATCATCGTCAGAGATGATGATCAGATTAAAATTTGATTTAACAAAAAGGCCTGATGATGATGGCATCACCATCGAAATGAACATCAACCGACATTGTTATAAACAAAAAGTGAACAATAAGTGATTATTGAACACTTTATAACCATTGTGGTGTTTAGGATAAAAATTCATTTGTGTTAAAATGAAGGTGGATATTTTTACATTTTTATTCACTCTCAAAAGCGACAAAATTTGCTTGTTTGTTTAATAAATATTTTGTGAATTGAAAGGAAATGTCTTTCTTATACCCAATATTATTCATTTCATTTGATTATCAATAGCAATTAAAACAACTTTAGAATAAAATACAAAAGTCCAAAAAAATTAAAAAAGTATTGTTGATATCTAAAAAAAAATCGATTTGTTAAATAATATAATAACTAATTTTCGATTTATCAATACAATCTATTTATAAAAAAAATAGATATAACCAATCCAATAAATAAATATATACATGAACAAAACTTTCTTTTCTTAATATATTTTAAATGAAATACGATTGTAAGTATTTATTATAGTAATTAAGTAAATTTAAAGAGATTTTATTAATTTAGGAATTTTAATTGAAACAATTCATAATGAACAACTTACGTTAGCAGCTACTTTAAAGCTTCATTCACTTGACAATAACAAACACTTGTAATTATTTCTCTTGAAGTAATACAATCAGTATTGTTTTATTATGTTCTGTTTTCGATTTTGTGTTAATCAAAAATATTTCTTAAATATATTCACATTTACTTCATTTTTAAAATCACACTTACCTCAGAAGTTTATAAAATTGTATTATATATATATATATATATATATATATATATATATATATATATATATATATATATATGGCATTTGTATGTATAATGAAAAATACTCTATATTTTAAATAAATAATTAACGAATACATGAATATATTATATAAATAATGTTTATACAGGATACTTGGAATTGATACATTTTTTAACAAAATTATATATTTGCTAGTTGTGTTTTATATGATATATATATATATATATATTTATATTTATATATATATATATATATATATAATTTTAAATATGAAAAAGCTGTAATTAAAATAATAATACTATACATTTTTGTATAGAGATTACATATTATTTGTCACCACAGAAATTTAAAAAATGTTTATATGTGTGTTTTATAGCCACATATTTTTGTATATTTTATTAATTTTGAACCGACAAGTACACATCTTTGTTGGTATTAACTATATCGCATGTAATGTTTTATATAAAAGAGACAACAATGGTTCGCGCACAGTTCGTACACCGGTGCACAGAATTTCTATGATATGAAGTACATGGAATATCTGTATGCTGACACAAGTCACAGACATTACAGAACGCATATACATTGCTACCAACTATGATTAGAGAGATGTCATGTGGTGTAGCACTCCAGGAGGGCGCTATATTAAACGCGTCGCGCGCTACTTTATTTCCCTCATGTGAACGATGGAGAGAATACCACATTCATGTATATATATATATATATATATATGTATGTATGTGTGTTTGTTTATGAATTTATACACACACTATATTTGTACGAGTACATAAAAGTTTACAGTGTTTGATAAAAATAGTTTTTTTCAAAAAAAATATAGTATAACGAAAATAAATATTTATACTGATATTGTAAAACCAACTTATTGTGAAAATATTTCTTTTAGTTTCATTTAAGTGATCTTAAATTATATATAGCTAAATATTTAAATGAATAATTTGTTTAACATCTAATTATATATAAAGTCATCCAAATATGTCGCCTAGATTTGTATTTTATTCAAAAGAAACATGTGTATAGGGTGGTGTATAGGGATAGTGTATAGTTTCTTTTTTTAAAAAAATAAAACTCAAATCTACGTGTCACATTGGTTAACCCTATATATTATTATTTTTAATTCTTTTGAATTTATTGCTGGATGAAGACCTTCACCAAAATTGTTCACTTCGACCAATCCAATTGATATTGATAAATTGATCCATTGATCTATTGATCTTTTGATAAAGTCGACATTGGTAAGTAGACTTTATCAATAGACTAGTAAAAAATCACAAAATTATGCCAGCTATAAAAGCTGAAAGTTTATAATAAAAAAAGACAAATATCACTTCGACAATTGATGATTTATTCAAAGTATTTTTTTCTAGTCTGTTTCAACGAATTTCCTTATCTCTCTATTCCATCTATAAATGGGCTTCTTTCTTTGTCTTTTATATTAAATTTCATAATCAATAATTTCCCTTATCCATTGGTAATCCCCTCTTCATTATATATATATATATATATATATATATATATATATATATATATATATATATATAAATATATTGGGTCATCTCATAAGTAATTGGATACTTTTTACATACAGCAGTAGAACAAAATTCTATTTTAACACTAAAAAAATCCGCCGATTTCAACGGTCCATTGATAACTGAAAATGATTGGTAAAGTTTATAAGCTGGGTCAGTGAGTTTCTTAAGAATTATAGAGCTTAATCTGAAACAATAAATGGCTTTCTTCACTTTTTGTTTCTGTAGATTGGAAAATGAGTCATTCCTGAATCGAATTGTTACTAGTGATGAAAAATAAATTATTGTAATATTAAATGTCAAAGACAATATTTTAACTAGAACAAGATGCCACAAATGAAGGAATGACCATCAAAAAAATATTATTTTGTTAGTTTTAAAATGAATGGAATTTTCAATTATAAGCTACTAGTATTAAATCAAAAATCACGAAAACGTATTATAAACAACTAGACTAACTAAAGCAATTTATTCACGAAAGAAGATCAGTAGTAGTCAATAAAAGGGCATAATTTTTCATTGTTACAACACCTGGTTTCATACTACAAGAGAAATAATTGAAAAACTGAGGCAATTTGAATGGGAAACGATGGCATATCCACCGTATTCTCCCAATATGGCACCATCAGAATATCATTTATTTCAAACTCCCAAAAACTACATTAGTGGTAAAAGTGTAATAAAAAGACTGATATCTGAAGGAAATTTGATTTATTCTTTAGTACAAAACTAAAAGATTTTTATAATCAAAGTATTTTAAATTTAAGATTGAAATAGAAAGAAGTTGTGAATAATAATGAAAAATATATTTTGGATTGAAATTGAAATATCAATTTTTTGTTTTATTGCAAAACTTTTTAAAAAAATAGTAATTTTTATGGGATGACTCTATATTATATATATATATATATATATATATGTATATATATATATATATATATATAATTCGTGTATTTTCATATAAGATTTAAATTCCAAAAAAATATCTACATGTATCTGTTACCCAAAATAATTAATGAATTCAGTCTACAGACTTCATTTTTTCTTCACAGTATATTTGTGTTTGTCGAGTTCGTATATATATTTACAGTGTTCCTATTGTTTCACTACATTCCATACCTTTGCGTCAATATATAAGCAATGTTGTATTGCCGCTTACAACAAAAAGTTTCATCTTGTTGTCCCTGTAGAGTATCCTTGATAAGTCCGAACATATAAAAGCCACAAAGAACAAGACTTGGGTTATAAGCATGTTGAGAAAGTACAGCCCATCTCATCTTTGCAACGACTTCCAATGTTTGATGACTTGTTTATGACCAAACATTGTCGTATTGCAGTAATAAGCCTTGTATAACCGTATTCTGTCGCACTCAAATTTTACTATAAAAAAAAAGAAAAAAAACTATGTCGACAGTAAAAGGAAGTAAATATAACTTATGTTTTATATAGTAGTTGTATGGATTGTCAAAATAAGAAAATAGAAAATCTTATATTTTAGCTGTTTTTTTCATTAATTTACTGTATACAAACAGTTCATTTAAATGTTTCAATAATTGTAATAGTTTATTTTTTAAAAATTTTATTTTAGATTACATTTAATCAAAGATTATATTAGAAATTCAAATGGAAGTGAAACAAAAAGTATTTAAATAATTAGTTATTTTTTTATGTTTAACACTAAACCTACCGATACTTCATGTATACCTATTCCTACCACAGCGGGGTCAAATGACCCCTCTTTAAAATGTTATATATATTACTATGTACAGCGAAAAATATATCATTTAGCACAATTTGGTACATGAATAAAAAATTTTTTGAAAATAACGATTCAAAATTGTTTATTTATTTATTTATAAAACCTATTTGGCATCTTTTTCGCATTTGCACATGAGAATCCGAACTTGAATTTGTTGACGTTTTCTGTATATATTTTTTTTCTTCCTGTTGCTCATGTTGAAGATCTTCGGTAAGTTCTTCAACTAATTGGAATAAAAATTATTGTCTAGAAATTTTTTCGCCGGTTGTTTCTTTGTATAAAACCCACGAGTTGATTCCAGCCAGGTCAAGAATATTGAAGAAAATCTGCGCAGGCCATCTTTGCGATTTCGATTTCACGGAGTATTTTCTTGCCATTTGATCCGTCATATCTACACCGTATTTAGTATTATTGTAGAATCTAATCGTTTCAGGTATACGCTTACCGTTTTTTTCGATGCTTATAGATTTATGCTTTGAGCTTAGTAGAAGTACTTTTTTGTTTGGCTAACGAATTCCCCAAGCGGAGATGAAGCTCCTCTGTTTTCATCCTTTCCCAAATATGGAAATCCATTTATAATGTATTTGGTGCTGACGTCAGATGCTAGCCAGAATTTGATACCAAACTTATCCGGTTTGTTGGGCATATATTGCGTAAACCTACACCTCTCTTTGGTTGGGAAAAGCTGTTCATCGATAGTTACATGTTCCCCAGGCTTGTAACAATTTTGGCTATTCTCGATGAATTTGTACCATACTTCAGAGATTAAATCCAATTTATCTGTTTGTAAACGCTGGCTTCGTTGACTTTTTTATCGCTCGCTTGGAGTAGAGTGAAATTCGCTATTCATTCGTCAGTCAACAACAAATATAACACAATACACCAAATTTATGATGGAATAGCAAAAATGTATAATGCAATGGTTTTGTATCACAACCACACATACAAATCTTCATGATATCATATGAATCTTTGCAGGGGTCAAATGACCCGTTGCGGTAGTTAAGACAGATTACATATATATCTCGGTAAAAAAATAAGAGAGGAGTAAATATTGAAAAATGCATTGTATGTAAATTATATTAAAAGTCATAAAGTCAACTAGCGATGTGATAACGCTTTATGTGAGAAATTTTGAAAAAAAGTTTAAAAAGGGTCATTTGACCCCTCGTGGTAGGTTTAGTGTTAAGCAAATTCTATGGTATTAATGATGGATCACAATTTCACTCATATAACCACCAAGATTTTATTTGAGATAGTGCATTCATTTAGTTAAATTTTTAGTCACTTTTCCACATAATTATGATCAAATTTTATGAATTTCACGTCTAATGTTTATTTTTAATACTTCTGTTATTTGTGGTTTATCATCATAAATCAATAATTTCACATAACCTCATAAAAAATAATCTAATAGAGTTAGATTACATGATCTTTGTGATCCATTTCATGAAATAGTAGATTCATCAAAATTTTATTTCAATAAATCTATTGAAGTGTTAAAAGTTCCATGATAATTTTCTAAACTGTACTGAGTTGGAATGTCAAAATGAGCTTAAAAAAGTTCAAACATGGCTGCCACCAACTGTCGAAGTTCTGACATTCTTATTGGAAAAACCTATATAAATAAAATTTAGATATATTTGAATGGTTAGTTTTAATAGAATCGTTAAAATAATAATAAATATTCAATTATATTTTTATTAAATTTTGAAATTATATATATATTTATATATATATATATATATATATATATATATATATATATAGAGAGAGAGAGAGAGAGAGAGAGAGAGAGAGAGAGAGAGAGAGGTGTGTGTGTATGTATGTAATAATAATCGAAATAATTTGCTATTGTCATGTCCACGTATATATTGTTCGTGTAAAAAATCAATGTTAAGTAAACGTGTGTCCCCGTAAAAATGTTCCCGTCAGTCAGTGTACGTGGCGTTGTTGAATTGTCGACTTAGGTTGACGGCGCTTGGTATCCAGCACGTTTTTACGACCATATTCTGTCGCTACACTGCGCCCATAAACCGGTCAGCCGCTCGCTTACGTTGACCGGAACCTATATACACCGCTATCGTTCAAGATAAATCTGGATTGGAAAATCGAACCGCAAGCTTTTCAGTTTGTGGCTATGCTTAGATACTTTTGTTGAGATGTGTATAGCATTTTTATATACGTACATGAAACGAAAGAATCGAGAGGGTGTTTGTTATACTAGATTTTTGGAAAAATATGTTTGGTTATTGTGCACAATAGGTCTGTGTCTTTAGAATTTTTATCTAAATCGTTTTAATATTCATTTATATATATATATATATATATATATATATATATATATATAATAATCAATAAAATTTAAATTCAAAATATTATCATTTTTTTATGTATCTATAATTTCTATTAACTTAAAAAAATATCAATTTTCTTTTGTTGTTAATCATTTGGTGACTATTATTGATCTTATCCATTTTAAAATCGAAACATTATCATTATATCTACATATTATATTTTCTATGTCGATTGTATTACAGTTAATATTATTTATTTTTTACCTAAATTTCATTTTACTATTTTTTTTTTATTATTCGACTTTAGGTCAATATTTTTATATCACACATTATCAGTTACTGGACGAAAGCCACAATGAATTCAATATATATATATATATATATATATATATATATATATATATATATATATATATATACAAAGTACGATGGTCGTTTGATAAGTAGGGTAAATTTATTTATTGGTTATTTAATTAATTAAATTTTTCAGTTTAGTTTTTCTTACTTTTTTACCATACTTATCAAACGACCCTCGTATGTATATATTTATATAGTGTCAGTATAAATAATTATGAATACATTTTTGTCTGTTTTATTTGTTACTTTCATCTACTGAGAGTTAGATTTTTTAAGTGTATGATTAATTTAGTTTTTAATTTTTTATGTGTAATTTCAATTCAAGATCTTTATATTTGGAAACATTTGATTACAAATTGATATGTTTTTCATTAAATTTAGAAATTCCTCTATTATTCTCACTTTTGAAAAATATGTATTTAATGTTAATTTCATTATTACATGTGCAGTCGTTGACAGAAAACAACTTTTATTCTATATATATATATATATATATATATATATATATATATATATTAATACATATGAACATAAAAATATAATCATCATCATCATCATTAACTCAACAAACTGATTTAATTCCTGGGCTTCTATGACAAATTCCAATCAAATACAATCTTTTTTGTCAAAGATTTTCGACAGTTGTTTTTTACAAGATGAGGTTGTCAGCCCATACTTAACCCTCGAAAGTGAGGGACGTGTATATATATATATATATATATATATATATATATATATATATATAAAGTTTTATTTCGGTATTTTATTAGTACAAACAAGCATTTGCAATTAACTTTAGATATTTTAAAATTATTCTGACAAAAAATCTGGTTAGAAAGTTGTTTTGTTACACTAAGCTTTTTTTGTAAAATGAGTAAACATAGTGATATACATGAGGTAAAAATTTTTATGCTTATGGAATTTTCAGAGTACAAAATTCCTAATTAAAAAACATGGTTATTTTTCTAACCCTATTTTTCTATTGATGTAAGTTAATACAATTGTAAAAGGGTAACTACCACAAAATATAAATGAAAAATACTGTTTTTTTTTAATATAATCATAAAATAACTTTTAATATAGTCTCTTAGAAGAAGTAGATACATTAATTTTTATTGTTATATTTGTATGTAGACTTTATCAATAGACTAATCAAAAATCCCAAATTATGCCAGCTATAAATACTGAAAGTTTATAATAAAAAAAGACAAATATCACTTGAACAATTGATGATTGATTCAAAGTAATTTTCTTCAATTTATTAGTGAAATCAATTTGATTTATATTATTATGATATTTTTTTTTAATATACCACAATTAATGGAATATTTTTTTAACACAAATGAATTCTAACCCCAACACCACAATGGTGGTTTAAAATGTTCAATAATCACTTATTATTTTTAAATATATCGGTTGATGCATTTTGATGGTGACGCCATCATCGTCAGAGCCTTTCTGTTAAAATCTAGGAATATTTTTTTTTATTTCTAATATATTTAAATAACATAATACGTTCAGTTTATTACTTTAGTATATTTTTTTTTTGAATGTAATTCTTTTTTTATAATTGTAATCAATTAAATATTAATTTAATATCAAATTAAAATGCGAAGATCAAGTTTAAAATTTTATAAAAAATGAACATCTTTTTATTACAATAAATAATTTTTAATATAAGGATTTTTATTCTTAGTAAATTATTTTTACTCTTTTTTAATTCTTTAAATGTTCGATATTTTCTTATTTCTCAATCAAATTATCTTAATATAAAATCTATCGGTATTTTTATTAAGTACCATTCCTATTTTTATCAAATATTCTATAATTATTAATGTAAAAAATGATCATAATTGTATTAAAGAACTTCATTTAAATTTGATATCAAAAAAAGATATCAACTTTTAAAGGCTTTGAAAGATATGATATACGATTTTCTTTCTCGTTGATTTACTTGTTTCAAATAAAAAAAATCAAGAGTTTTAAATATTCATTTTTTTAAAATTGAACTTATCAAGTGAATTGAATACTGACTTCTTTATTAAAATTCTAATTAAGAACTAATATTCATCAATTCTTTGAATCGTATTTACCAAGCATTTCTAATTTCAAACTTTTTAATGTGCGAACAACACACCTTTAAGTAATTGTATACTCGGTAATGGGATTTGCTACCTGTTGCAGTAGATTTTACTACTAATATTAATATTTCAAAAACAGAGAAAATGAGCTTAACTTCTACGAACATTTATGAATCTTTAATCGTTTCACTTGAGCAAGAAATATAAACTTATCTTGAATTTTATTTTGTATAGTATTTCATTTGAAATTCTATTTTATTCTTAAATATACTTCAAAACTATGTATAAATATTTCATGTACTGTTTAAACTTTCATAAACTGTAAATATGAAAATTGTTGTGAAATATTGAATTTAAATATTGTAGCAAAATAATGATTTCGCCAATGAATTATGCGCTTTAAAAAATTACGAAAATAAAAAATTCACGTTTCATTTATATAACAATCTTTGTTTTGTGCCTGATTCAGAAACGCAATACAAAAACCGGTTGGATATAACTCGATACTCGGAGGGAAAGGGTAAGTTTAGTGTCGCGCGTGAACCATAAAGCAGAAAATGTAATCAACAGAACACAGCGAGGGTTGGTTGCAACATCCAACCTCCATCTTTCATCCGTAGCAAATACATACACCTACATACAACAAACCCGAAATATTCAACGTGAATATGTATATATACATATATATATATTTATATATATATATATATATATATATATATATATATATATATATATATATATATATATATATATATATATGTATATATATATGTATATATGTTTGTATGTATATTTATATGCATATATGTATGTGTATATTCGTACGGTATTCGAAATTTTCCAAATCTATCGGACTGATATCCAATATTTTTCACTAGAAATTGGTTGTGAATTCGTTCAGGTCAACTATATTTGCAACTATTCAATTCTGCATGTATCGATAAAATTTTATCTGTGAACGCCCTTGTCTTTAATATTACAAAATTCACCATTGAATAATTGTGCTACAAGCGTTAATCAAAATACAAATTTAATTTTAATAATATTGATCAGTGTTGAAGCCATTAAATTGAAAATGGTTTCAGTTTTTATTATCTTTAAGCCATTAAATTTACATGTTTTATTATACACATATTTTTTTAGAGTAATTTGTAAGTAAAAATAGTCACAATTGAAATATTATTGATTATTGTAGGAAATTGTTGCTATATTTGTTAACATTAACAATTGTGTAAATAGATATTGTAGTGTTGAATAATATTTAAAAATATTTGTTCCTATTTAATGATTTGATTTTTTTGGATAATTTTATGTCTACTCGTATATAGAAAAAAATATACTTTGTATTAATTAATAAACTAATATTTTTAATTTTACAACAAATGATTACTATACGTTTTCCCCATTCTTTTTACTTCTTATTAATTAATTAAAAATAAGAAATAAAAGTTGAAATCAATTAAATGGTCAGATTGAAATTGATGTTTACTAAACGAGTATTTTGATACTCTATTGTGCTAAATGCTAACACTTAACAACGCAATAAAACAGTCTGTTACAATGCATCAATAAAACAAATACATTGAAAGTATTTGACAAGTGACATTGTATAAATGTTTGCAAGCAGTGGTAACATTTGTTACAACGTCTAAAGTAACTAAAATGTTTTTTTCAGTTTAATTTTCTTTCTGCTAATCTATTGTACATGAGAAGAAAAAAGTTTAGTAAATTAATTGTAAACAGTTTTGTTAGTTGAATATATCGAAGTTTACTTCAAGCTTAAATCAAACAAAGTTTTTATAAAATAATCTTCACATAGATGATTATTATATTGGATCATCCCAAAAATATATTTTGACTCAAAAGTGAAATATAAATTTTTTCGTTTTATTTCAAAACTTTCAACGAAAAAATTGACATTTTAGTTTTGATCCAAAATATCTTTCCATTATTATTCACAACTTCTTCCTATTTTAACCTCAAATTTTCAATACCTTAGCAATAAAACTCTTTTAGTTTTTTGGTAAAAAATAAATCGAGCTCCCTTTGGACATCTATCTCTCTATTACAAAATTTTCCACTAATGTACTTTTGTGGAGTTTGAAATAAATAATATTCTGATAGGTCCATATTGGGATAATACGGCAGATATATCATAATTTCTCATTCAAACTGCCTCAATTTTTCGAGTGTTTTTCTTGCGGTGTGAAAATCAGGCTTTTACTGCTGGTCATTTTCCATCAATAGATTGTTTAACTAGTCTGAACGTTTTACTGATAGGTTGGTCGTATACTAGCAGCTCATAATTGATAATTTCATCCGTATCTCATCAAACTAACAACATAATATTTTTTTATAGATAGAATTCACTCTTCACTTGTGGATATGGCATCTTGTTATAGTTAACCTATTGTCTTTGACATTTAATATTATTATAAACAATCCATTTTTCATTACCAGTAACAATTCGATTCATAAATGACTTCTTTTCCAATCTACAGATATGAGAAATGGATATGTCCATTCGTTGCTTCAAATTAAACTTCGATAATTCGTAAAGAATCTACTGACCCAGCTTATAAACTTTACCAATCTTTTTCAAATGGGTTAATTGAAGTTACTCGGCTAATTTTTACACCGTCAAACTAGGATGTTGTTCTACTAATGTTTATTCAAACCAACGCGAAATTACGGTGTTATTTATGGAATGATTCAGTATATTTTCATTGAATAAGTCGTTAGGCATTTTATTTTTTCAAACATACAATTTAAAATATTCTTCAGATATATTTTTTTAGATGTTCGGTTTAATAAACTTGTATTTGTGAGTTAGATTTATTTTTACTCTTGTTTATAAAAAATCGAGAAATTTAATTACTTATTTTATAACAAATATTAAGTTGAAATTAATCAACTGAATTCTGATATTTAGTCATTGACATGATTCATTTACCTAGTCACACGTTAATGATTGACTTACGTGGTTTATTCTGGTATCACTTCCCAGGAAGTATCAAATTTCCTGTAAAATATTAGGTTTCTCAAAAAATTTAAACAGGAAAATAATTTAAACTTTTACCACATCTTCTACACAACTCTAATTATATTATTTTATGAAATATCTTGATATTTTATACAATCTTCTACTAGACCAGTGGATCTCAATCGATGTTCCGCGAAACACTGGTGTTCCGTGAACTTAGAGAAAGTGTTCTGCCAAAATGTGAAAATCAGTGAAAATTAAAACGGTTATTAAGACGGAAAAAAAACGAAAAAGCAAGTCATTGTTTTTAGTTTTATCGTCTTATTTGCTATTGACTGATATGTAAACTGTTATGTATGTGATTTTTATTTATTATCCAATATAAAAAATATATATACTGTTTTATTTTAAGACTGTGTTCCACAAAAATCTTGTAAAATTATAAGTGTTCCATGAGTCTAAAAAGGTTAAAAACCACTATACTAGACATTATATTTATATTTATTGATATTTTTAAAATGATCAGCTTTCTCTTTTATATTATATTAACTTTTGTCAATGAATTTTAATTCAGAAAATTAATTCTTCAGTTTTAATTATTATTACCACTCATATTTATTTTTTAATGCAATCAAAATAATTGAGAATTATTTTGCATGTATATAAAATCAAAAAATTTAGGTATTCACTTTTATACTATGAATAAAAAACGATTCTGAAAACCAATTTGAAAAGTTTTAATGTTTACTTGTCTCTGGAAGACATTTCATAACTTATTTATATTCACTTACATACATACATAATTATCTATTGTGTATAATTTATTAGATGTAACTCCAAATAAATCCACTTATATTAAAATAAGTAGATTATATTAATTTGTGGTTATATTAATATATATCATCATCATAACGCCCACATCAGTCCACTATATATATATATATATATATATATATATATATATATATATATATATAGAGAGAGAGAGAGAGAGAGACCTAAAGAGTCTGAAGGATAGTAGAAAATAATAAATAATAGTAAGCTAGTAAATGTCTTTTTAAACCCTTCAGTCTCATTTGGGCCACAGTATATATATATATATATATATATATATATATATATATATATATATATTTGTGTGTGTGTGTGTGTATGTATGAAAATGTAAAAAAATATTACTCTAGAATAGGTCTTAAAAATATTTTAATATGAAAAACGTTTTTTACGATTTGAAAGGATTTTTTCATATTTAAATACATTAAACACACGATAAATTTATGTAACTTAATTGAAACAATTTATTTTGAACAAAAAAAAAATCGCGAAAGCAAACGTAAAATGTTTTCATGCGTCCACAGCTCAATGCAAATGGCCATGTAGGCGTACGAAAAGTGTTCAAGAATGTGCAATATTTTAATTATAAACATGACATGACAGAAAAAGGTTCGACATATTGACTTCCGGTCAACGATTTTATTACCGAACTCATACTAGAAACTCTTTCAGTTTCTGTACACGGAGCTTTTTCGATATAAACAATCTTTTCACATTCAATATAAATGTTAGTAACACACACACTCATATTTATATATACATACATGCACACATTTAAAAGATTTTAATTACTTTTCTGGAATATAACTTATATGACATTTTGAAATTTGTACATATCATAGTGTTGTATGATATAAACGTATTCATTAATATTCATATATATATATATATATATATATATATATATATATATATATATATATATAATATTATTAAAACATTGTGTATATGAAATACAAAGTATATTTGTTGTAAACAAATTGTTTCGTACATATCTGAATTCCTACTCACTTTTGCAGTACTGTTTATATAAAAACAGTATATTCGTATAAGAGTTATATTAAACTTTTCAACGTGGAAGTAAAATATTTATTAATACAGTCAATGTAAAAATTTATATAAAATATTTGGTATACTTTGATGAATATCATTTTTTGACTGATTACTGTTCTATATGTATATTTTTCTATAATTACTTTTTATCGGTATTTGTATTTAAATTTATATTTTCTTATCGAGTAATCAGTACAAATAAATGCAATTAAATATACGTTAAGTAAATTAAAACAGAAAACAATAAAAGTTGCTTAAATGTTCTATTTTTAAAAATATTTCTTTATAATGTAAATTGTTTTTTTTGTTCAAAAAATAAATCGTTATCAGAATTTTCAGCCTTTTTTTATAATAAAACATATTATATTTCAGTTAAGTAATAATATTCTAACTGATGTATACATTAATATTATTTGATTAAATTTAAAACAGGACGTTTTTATGTTCATTTCAATTATAATATAATATTATATAAGGTTATCCAAATGTAACGCCTAGTTGTATGTTTTATTAACTCTTTTACTGCTGACCAAAATTTCTATGTCTATTTTAAAAATGCTGCGCTATTTTCAACGAAAATCCAGATCTTTTGTAAAAAAATTCTAGTGATTTTAATTTAAGCTTCCTAATTGTATTTTTTGTATATCGGTTTAATATATTTATAGGTATAAAATAAAAACAAAATTGGGTTGTTTTCGCTTTTAATAGCCTGTACAAATTTAGAATTTCCGGTGTTTGCGAAAAAAACATGGATCATAAATCGGCCCTCCGTAGTTTTCGCACAAGCTAACCGGACTGATCGGCCCATCTGCAGTAAGAAGGTTAAAAAGAAACATGTGTATAGTTTCTTTTTAATAAAACACAAATCTATGCATCACATTTGGATGATTCTATATATATTGTCGTTCAAAAATATTTATTTAGTATATTAATATAAATTATTTTATTTTAGAAAAATATTGATAATTTTAGATGGCCTAAGAGACTGAAGAATTTAAACATATATTTACTTGCTTACTATCATTTACTATCTTTTAGTCTTATTTGGACTAACCAATATAATCAATGTTTTCATTTTTATATACGGTGATTCAAATGAAACAATAAAAGATAGAAGTGAATAATAAATGATAGTAAGCAAATAAATGTATGTTTAAATTCTAACCAAAACCCTTCAGTTTTATTCGAGTCACCTATATGTTGGTAAATTTATATCGAGACATTTTTACAAACAGTTTTATTTTCAAGTAATTTAATTTTTTTTTTAATAAAATAAATGTAAGCGTCACATTTGGATTCATATATATATATATATATATATATATATATATATATATATATATATATATATATATATACACATACACACACACATATATAGATAAAAGTGTTTTTTTTTTAGTTTAGATAGAATGTTCGATAGGAATTCAATTTAAAGTTCTATCACGCATAAAAAAACACCTGTGTAATGTATATATCTACTACATATTGATATTTTATACTCAACATTTTCATCATCAAAATCAGTACATTGTTGGATATCCACTTGTCAGACAAAACATTTCATTTATTAGTATTGTCATTCAGTTGGATGGAAATCAAGTGGACGGAGTGAAGGTGGTGGCGGTCTAGTTGACGGGTGAAATCGCATCGTCTGGCTGTCTACTTCTGCCGTTACTGCTGGCCGCTTGCATGTCCGTTAAAACATTGCTTTTCTATTTCGACTGGAGGACTAGTAACAGCAGCCAGGTCTAGAATCGTTGTCAGAAGCCGACGTCACGTGACGGGAACATGTCAAGATGTCGTGAAGCGTGACGTCGTTAATCTTGCATGAGAACCATATTGTGTACGTTTCTGTTATACCTGCTCTCTGTTGACTTGAAATTGGACGTTTAGGTTTGTAATGACAATTAGATACGAATTATATTACTATTTAAGACCATGTATATTCATCCTACATACATATCAAAATACATTATGTACATACGTGCATGCATACATACATATATATGTGTGTGTATGTATGTATATACTGTAAAACAATAAAAATGAAGAAATGGCTAGTATGACTTAATTTATATTGATGGCATTATTATTATCTCGACAAGCCTGGATTAACTCGTAAAAATTTAAAAGAAATGGATAAAAAAGTTGTTAAAAGTTCTTGTGATAAATCATAACAAGACTTAAGTCATATTCAACTGAATTTTTAGATCAAAAAAGAATCGAACTTAAAGGAAGTGAAATGTGAAAAGTTAAAAACCATATCTGTCTGGTGCAACTCATTAACATTAAAGAAATATTTATAAATGAAGTACATAGGAGATTAAAATGAGATAGTGTCAGTTTGAAATAAATTCGCATGTTATAAACTTGAATATTCTTTATATCTAGAAAGAAATGTTTTCGATTAATGTATCCTGTCTGTCCTCACTTATGGTATTAGTGAATGAGTCTTAAATTCCAGAATAATTCTACAAAACACAAACAATTATAGAAAGATGTACATTGAGAATAACAGTAAAAATAAAAAGAGAAATGAATGGATCAGAGAGAACACAAAATTATGGATGTTATGGCCAAAATGAAAGGTTTGATTTGAAAATGGGCTGGTTATATAACAAAAATGGAAACCATCGATGGAAAAGGAAGTTTTTGATTGGGAATCTAGATATATTAAAAAACCTATGGATGGATGAATGAAACAGAGAGATAAGGAAATTTATCAAATTAACTAAAAGTGAAAAGTACTGTATCGGTGGATTTTGAAGAGGATATCATCCAGCAATATATTAAGAGGGGTTGATGATAGTTATTATATATATATATATATATATATATATATATATATATATATATATATATATGCCTGTATATGTTATATGATTTAAAAATTATAATATTTAAAAAAAATATATTTAATGATATTTAATTTTAACAATATCTAAAAATTTTTTTAATTAAAATCGTATTTATACAATTTAATAACATCCACTAGTCATTTATATTTTATTTAAACATAAAAATGATTTTTAAATACTCTCTTTATACGATAGAAATCAATATATTAACTGACGTTATTTTTATGTCAATAAATTCATTACAATATAATTATTGATAGTGTGATTAATTCTAATGTGCTTAAATTAAAAAAAAAACATTATTTGTAACATAAACAATATTCGACAACAATTTTTAACTATGCTTCATCAATTGCATTTTTTATAATATGACATTAAAAATGCAATAGATGTAATATAGAACTGTTGTCTATAATATTTATATATTTAAAAGACAATAGAAAAATTGGACAATGAAACGTTCTCTTTTAATTTTAACCCTCTTACTGCGGATGGGCTGATCTGTGAGCCTGGTTAGCTTTTTATAATATACATAGACATTTTGGTCAGTAGTAAAAGAGTTGAATATTTAATCTTAAACTGTAAAGTATTAGGAAATATGATCGTATAATATAGAAGCCATATACACCTATATATGTATATATATATATATGTCAAATATATATATATATATATATATATATATATATATATATATATATATATATATATGAAAATAATTGCATTATGTATAAGTACCTGTAATGTTACAAAATTTAGTAATTTTAATTTTGATCAAACTATTCATAATGTTTAATTCTACAATACAATGATTTGAATATGAATCATTGATATTTTTTGTTGGTAACTTTATATTAAACATTTTAAAGAAGAAAAATTTGTGATGATTCGTCCGACAAAATATGATGCTATTTTTTGTCAAAATTTACAAATTTTTCAATGTAAATTGAAATGTTATCAGACGAAAATTAGAAGTAATTTCATCTTATTTTGCTTTAGAATAATTAAATAAAATCAAATATGATTCCACTCTCTCTACAATACGTGTAATTGAATAATAAAAACCATTTTCCAATTTAGATTTCCATTCGATTAAGTCATAAAAAATTATTTGTATAACTCAAACATATGTAGTTTTTAAAAAAAGAACACAGCGTTATGTGTTATTATCAAGAAAAATAAATAAAAAACTGCCAAAAAAAATTTTTTTTTCAATTTTCCTATTTTTAATCTAGTATTTTTGTATTAATATACATAGTTTTTTAAAAATAAAAAAATGTGCATTGTAGAATTAATATAAAAGCTTTGATTACTAACTAGTCAATGTCATTGAATCTCTCTTTTTTAAATAATCTATACAAAAGTTTATATATATATATATATATATATATATTTATGTTTGTATTTACACATATGTATCTATGCATTCGTATATACACAATAGGGTGTGTATTTATGTAAAAATATATTAGTTTAAAATATGAATTACATTATGTAGTAAATTTTTATTGTTTAATTTGTTTTCTCTCAAATAAATCGTATTTTTTATTATTATTCATATCATTATGTTGCGATATACAAAAATACATATATATATATATATATATATATATATATATATATATATATATATATGAGAGAGAGAGAGAGAAGGAGAGAGAGAACAGCGACTGAGAAGAGGAATAAACGTAAATCATGAAAAATATTTAATAGCAATCATTAAAGCTACAAGAATAAATCTCAATTAATTTAACCATATTTTTTCCGTTGACCAGACATTAGCCACACAAGAAGTGCATTTTTCATAATCAGCTATCATATCGTTAACGAAATCCTTCCTTTTGCGAAACGCCGTTCGTTCGTAAAATAACGAGATTTTTAGGTATATTTAAACGAGCAGTTTTTATATTAGTGGTGATTAATCATTTTTCGGATCAGGAACTCTTAAAACTTCGCATGAAGGGTGTTCTTTTTCTTCGCTCAAACCACATCGCTAACCTGTCATCTCTAGTTCAATGTTCTATGCCCTAAATTCTTACATGTAACAATTATATATCTAATTGACTATGTGCATGTATTTATTTAATTTATACATTATATACACAGATTCATAATAAAACAATTCACACACATAACATATATATATATATATATATATATATATATATATATATATATATATATTGGTACATCCAAATGTGACGCCTAGATTTGTGTTTTATTAAAAAAACAAAACAAAAATTATTATACACATGTTTCCTTTCAATAAAATACAAATCTAGGCGTCACATTTGGATGACCTTATATTATTAATTTCTTTCTTATTAAGTGTACATTTTTATTGTTTTTTTATGAGAAATATATACGAGCTTGAGTAATATATATTTTTTAAAAAAAACTGTATAAGTATATTTGATTCTGTTTTTTATAATATGTTATCTTATATGCAAGTTCTTTACGTGAATCTAAAAAAAAACCTATTGAATTGAAAATAATAAATACTTAATAAATTTAATTAAATTATTAGCTACCTAATTATAGTATGTCAATGAATTAATTATTAATTGCATTGCATCAAATTACTAGATTCATCCATGTATCTAATACTGTGATACATTCACCAAGATAGCTAATTGGTCAGTTCCTCCAAAGAGCGATTGATGATATGGTTTGATGATTCAGCTAGTCGATGAATATGCGAAACCAAGTAATTAATTAACTAAACGAATCGAAATTGCAATTTTAGTTAAGGTTGAGATTATATTATAAGCTGATATTTTTTTGTTCTAGTATTATATAATTTAAGTTGATAAAACATAAAAAAAATACTTAAATGATAAAATATATAAATTATGTGTAGAATAACGTTTATTTATCACACTACATAAATTTCATAAAAAGTGATGTTTAAATCAAACTTTTTTTAATTAACTTGTATTTTAATTTGAAACTTGTTGTAAATTTAGAAATATTTAAATCATTATGAATCTAATGAATAAAATATAAATTAAATATCTAAATATTTCATAAAAATTTATATAAATTATCTCATAATATTTTCATTGTTATGGTTTTAGTTTTTTAATATTTTTTTCCTTTTTTTTGTTTCATTTAAAATATATTATACTAGTTTAATAATAATACAGAGATAACTTTATTTATAAAAAAAACTGTTCCAGATATTTTATTATTTATTAAAAAAAAAAATTTCAATTAACTATTATGTTTTCTTTTACATTTTGGGTATTTATTTCGCACTAGTACTTATATATATATATATATATATATATATATATATATATATATATATATAAATGTGTGTGTGTATGTATATACGCATATACACATATATATCTCTATGTATACGTATGTGTGTATAAGAGAGAGCAAAAAAATTGTTAATTTTTTATAAACAACTGGCGTTATTGTTGTTTTCTCAAATTTAGTAAAAATAAATATTTTCGAATTTTATGAACCCTTATTTGTAAATAGGTTTATTTTATTGTTTGTTATTTCAAGGCAATATTCCATTCACACATCACACACACCACATACATATATATAAGCATACACGCATATTTGTATATACAGTTGTCCCAAATATGTATATACGAGGGTCGTTTGATAAGTATGTAAAAAAGTAAGGAAAAATAAATTAAAAAAATTAATTTAATTCATTAAATTAAAAAATAAATAAATTTACCATACTTATCAAATGACCCTCGTACACTTTGAATTATATTTAATGCATCTATCTGTCCATGTTTCAACACACCTGGAACAAAACGGTCATTAGTTCAAACATCTACGATGAATTTGATGTTTACAATTCTATCTGCATTACCAGTAGTACTTGAAATAATACGGTCATTAGTTCGAACACCTGGAATATATAAAAATATTCCACATTTGTCTTTTTTACCTTGTATTATAAAACATAAATATATTTTAATAAACATATATTTCTAATAAATTGAAATACGTATACATTTTTTGAGACAACCTATATATATATATATATATATATATATATATATATATATATATTTAAACACACGATCTTCATAATCAAATTTTCATTTATTTCACAAAATGTTGAATGTCGAATATAGTTAGAATATTGTAGTTTATATGCTTTACATAGTCTTCGTCTAAGTGAATAAACTTTTTTCACCTTTTATTCTGCAGTTTATTTAAATAGTTAATGATATTTGTTCTTGTTGCATTGTTAGTGAATTAATATAATTTTCTTTAGAATTGACGACATTGTAATAATCTTATTTATGTAAAATAACGAATTAGTATAAGATAATATTGTTAGTTAGATGACCTGTTTTACTTATTACTTCTTTATATATATATATATATATATATATATATATATATATATATATATATATATATATATATATATATATATATATTGGTGTTTTATCGAAAATTCTATCTAACCTTAAAAAAACTTTATATGTATATGTGTATAAGGTGTTTTTTTTAAGTTAGATAGAACTTTCGATAGGGATTCAATTTAATGATATATCACACTTCAAACATCCTATTTCTCTCTCTCTCTCTCTCTCTCTCTCTCTATATATATATATATATATATATATATATATATATAAATAATTTATTATCCTTTTTCCTCTAATTGTATTGTAAAAATGTTTAAAAGAACTATTTTTATTTGATATAAATAAAGTTTCTAGATTAATTTAAAAGAAACCTGTAATAAATATAATAAACCTTAAATTTAAATCACTTGTTAAATAGCCCGATAAAGTAACGTATTACGAGAAAAAATCTCTGACGCGTAAAGCATTGGCTGACCGAAGATAAATTTAAAATGTTCCTAGTGATCGTTGATGTTATAAGATTTGTACATGTGATATATATATATATATATATATATATATATATACATATATATAAATAAGAAATAGTTCTATAATTTAATGAATTATTTATTATACGTTTATTTATAAAATATTCATTTTTAAACATTAGCTAATAAATATTAATAAATTCTGACCTGTATTTATTAATATTTAATATTATTAAAATAAAAGCACTTATGATTTACTTATGCCGATTAATATTGTAACGTTCTCATTTTTTATGTTGAATTTCTTTTTGACAATACATGTTTTTGTTTTTGTAAAAAAAAATATAAAGAAATTCCAATTGGATATTAACAAAGATAAATGGTATGCATGTCTGAGACTTTTGAGTATGATTTAATAGCATAATTTATTAAATAATAATTATATTCTAAATACACTTTTTTATATTCAAATAAACAATTGTTTTACTTGATCACGTCCATAGTTTTATATAATTCATTGGAAGGATGATTTATATATATATATATATATATATATATATATATATATATATATATATATATTATGGATTATTGATTGAATTTTTAATTTATTTTTAATCTTTATATAAATATATATATTTAAAATTGAATCTATAAGTAATTATATGCACGTTGATTATATTATTCAGAATTGAGTAAATGGTTCCACAATGATCTTTTTCGTGTGATCCACGGATTAAGAGCGACAGACAGACAGACTTTAGAGACTGTTGTGCTAACTCCAGCTAGACTTGGCCTGCGTCGAAAGGATCACATAAGGACGAAGTAAAAGAAGAATAGACTTTGTTCATTAATCATCTTTCATACAGTAAGTGTTTGGTTCGAATAGACGGCAAAAACTGCATTCGTTTGATGAAATGAACAGTATCGCGTTCACAATGCTTGATATAATATTAACTGTTAGGTAAGAGGTTCAAGTTAATGATTTATTGCACTAGGTTTATTGATAACGTGTGATTGAAATATGCGATGGTATCTTGAAAATATTAATCGATAAATATAATGGATTTTATTCATACATTAATTCCATTATCTTGCTTCTTCGATTTGAACCACATTTATATATATATATATATATATATATATATATATATATATATATATATATATATATATTATATTTATATGTGAAATATACAAATAGAAAATTTTATATTTAAATTTATATGTTTTCGAAAACCACAATAATTGAAATTAAAATCTGTATTTTATTCATTTCAAATTAAAATAACTTAATTATTTAAGTATTACTTATAATATACTAGTTATTTGAGTATTATATTATTAGTGATATGATATAGTCTCAGTACTACATACTAAAATATTTCTTTTGTATTTATTAGAGAATTATAGTCATGTTGGTAATACAAATTATCTCAAATGAGACTGAAGGATAGACATATATAGACTTTTCCAATAAGTGCTTCAGAAGTTTAAATGGAAGTAATACAAAAAGTATTTAATTTTTTAGTTTTTTTTTATTTCTTTACTTTTAAGCATATTCTATGACATTAATGATGTATTACAATTTCACTCATATAACCACCACGATTTCGTTTGACATAGTATATTTTTTAGTCCAATTTTCAGATACTCTTTCCCATAATTGTGGTCCAGTTTCATGAATTACACGTTTAATATTTATTTTTAATATTTCTGTTGTTTATGATTTATCAGTATAAACCAATAACTTCACATAACCCAACAGAAAATAATTCAATGGATTTATATTAAATGATATTAGTGACCAGTTGATGAGTCCATTTCGTGAAATAAGACTCATTAAACTTTTTTTTCAATAAATCTATTAAAGTTTTTACAATTTCTAAGCGTTGTTGAAATATTAAACGTTCCATGATAATTTACCAAACTATACTGAGTTGAAATGTCAAAATGAGCTAAAAAAAATTAAACATAGTTGTTAACAGCTGCAAAATTTCTGACATTTTTATTGGAAAAACTCTATGTAAGAATAAACATATATGTATATATATATATATATATATATATATATATATATATATATATATACGAGGGTCGTTTGATAAATATAGTAAAAAAGTAAGAAAAACTAAATTGAAAAATTTAATTAAATTAAATAATAAATAAATTTACCATACTTATCAAACGACCCTCGTATATATTTTCTTACAATCCTTCAATGTTATATAGATCACCCTATATAATCAATATTGGAAAATGTTAGTGTCAGAAAATATGCAAGTTATTTGGAATAATAATTTTAAATTTCAGTGATATTTGTTTTTTTGATTTGAAATAACAATATATATGTTTATAAAATATTTCTTTTACGAAATATTATTTATACGTAAAAAGTATTGCAAGTTCATGCTAAGAATGGCAAAATATGTCGGAATTAGATTGTGAAATGTCGCGTGTAGTTGAATTTTAAATTAATTTTGTAATTTAAAAACAAACTACATATAAATAAAAAAATAATAACCGAATGACTAAATAAATAAACGACATATTTATCTTACATTTAAAAATTGATAAATTAGAATATAAAAGATTTTGATAATTATATTTATATATACATATATATATATATATATATATATATATATATATATATATATATATATATATATATATAATCAGCATGTTTTATTCACTACTGAATAAAGGACTATCTCAAAACCTTTAATTTCGAGTGGTCCAATGCCTTTCTCTTCCATTGAATATCAGTGAAATTTCTTGCTTCTGTCTCATCTATTCGTGGGTCTCTTCATGTACCTTTTTATATATGTAGGTTCCCAATCAATGATATCTCTTGACCATCGATTATCTTCTCTTGTTACTATATAAGTGACCCATTTCCGGTTTAAATTTATCCCTTTGTGCTATAACGTCCGTAAATTATACATATATAAAATCAATTAATAGCATTGATTTTTTTCTAAATTATTATTTAACATATATATTTGTTAGACTTTGATAATGTTATTGCTATTTTCTAGTTTTTAATATCATTTCTTCTTATATTCGTTCCAACACACCTAACCATCTAATTTTGAATATTCTTTTTTATATATAGGATGGTATTTTAAGCGTGATAGAACTTTAAATTGAATCCCTATCTAAAATTCTATCTAACCATAAAACATTATATATATATATATATATTTACATCCCTATTTTTGATAGTGATTCAATTTAAAATTCTATCACGCTTAAAAAAACACTATAAATATTTTAACTCATTATTTTTCATACTAAATATTTCTGTATCAGTCTGCTATTTTAAATAATTTATTGTAAATTATTTTTTTTCAAAATAATATGATCTCAAGTTTATAAAGTATTTCATGCCTTAACTCTTTTTATATTATTTTCCATATATGTTACGATTTTTCATTTATACCCTTTTTTAAGTTTTGTGAAATTTCTATTTATTTTAGTATCTAAAAGTAAATTAAGTGAAATAATATACATTTGACTGATAATTTATTTTAATAGCTTGTCTTAAATTTTCCTTATAAATATTAATTGTTATTTTATTTTTTGTAAATCAATATTTGTTATTACCAATTCTTAAAATTATTTATGTTGGTATTTATTTCTTGAATCTATGCATAGTTTTCATAAACGAACACTAATCTATATGCAAATTGTTTAACCGCTGAAATCAGTTGTTAAAATATAACAAGATAATATCCAATCTAAGTTTAAAACAACAAATGTACAACATAAACGTTTGTAGGGAATAATAATAACTAAATATTCTTACTAATTTTGACTTTATTATTTTAAATATTCGTTAAATAGTGATAACACTTAATTATTTTTATAATAAATAATACTTTTAATAATGTTATTTATTTAAACTTTCCTCATATCAATTTAACTCTTTGTGATTTTGTGAAATCACTTATTGCTAAGATAGTCTATATTGTAAAATAATTTTCAAATTAGAATTCAATATGCAAGGGTCGTTTGATAAGTATGGTAAAAAAGTAAGAAAAACTAAATTGAAAAAATTAATTAAATAGTTATATTAAACAATAAATAAATTTACCATACTTATCAAACGACCCTCGTATATTTATATCTAGATATGTTATATTTGCTTTTATAATATAGGTGTTTTTTAAGCGTGATAGAACTTTAAATTGAATCTCTATCGAAAGTTCTATCTAACCTAAAAAACATCTTTATCATACCTTTATATATATATATATATATATATATATATATATATATATATTTGTGTGTGTGTGTGTGTGTGTGAAAGAGAATGTATTGAATAGAAATAAGAAGTAAAAAATAACGATTTTTTCAACTCTCAATGATGTTAAAATGTTATATACATTTTTTTTGTTCGGGTCAGTGATAGAATAAAATATCAGTTTACACACTTTAACTTATATCATTTGATTCCAAACCGTAAATTTTCACAATTTACGATTTCAACTTTTTAAAGTCGTAATCCAGAACCATATAAACCATACATTTGCAATTCAGCATTCTGTCAAACTTGTGTTTTTGTATGTTGTGCATAATTTTTTTTTCATACCGTCGACGTGAGAATATTGCAAATCGCCGATATAAAAAAAATTACTACACATTTACTACCGTAGCAATAAAAAATATGACAGCGAATAGTCCAGAATTATCGATCTGATGAAAAAATCGTATATATTACACTTTGTACATGTGTTCACACACACACACATTATATATATATATATATATATATATATACATATGTATGTATTATTATATACATTGAAACCCGTTGTTGAGATGTGAAAAGGTGAGGTCAAATCACCATCAGGGGGTCATCGAGTTTTGGTGGGCGTGACATTAAGTCACGGAATGCTTCGTGCCAAGCTGTATTTATATTTTCAAACCACCTTTAATCGTAACGCTTAAAATATATTTATGATTTTAATGTTTCTTTACCTCAGCGTAAAAATGTTGTATACACCTTGTGTATATGAATAAGCAACTTTATAAATGAATATATATGTATATATAAGAAACTGGAGGTGATTATTTCTTCTGGAGAGTAAAGAATATATAAATTATTTTTGACAGTAAAGTTATGTTAAGATTGTATAATAGATACAAAAATGAACTATGACCTTAATGAAACTTTTAATCGATATTAGTATTTAGTTGGTTTATCAAAAAGTACGATATGACTGCAGGAATTTACTTCACGTATCTTTTTTCAGTAGCTTATATGGGATTGGAGGTTTTAGACAAACATTTACTTGCTTACTCTCATTTATTATTCTCTACTATCATTTAGTCTCATTTGGGCCACCCTATATATATATATATATATACATTCATTAGTCCAAATAACTATTAACGAAAATATGAAGTTGGAAACAAAATAGACAATTTTTTTCATTCATTATAAAGGTATATAAATAGTTTAATAATAAAAAAATCATTCATCATAAATATTTTTATGTTCGTATTATTTCTAGAATTTATTTCATCTTTCTTAGTGCGTGATAACTTTTTTAGTTTGCGTGCATTATTTTCTGTTTCGTGAAATTCAGTACACCGTGTATCCTGCTTTTGGTTTTAAAACTCCTTCTATTTTATTTTATATACTGTTTGGTAAATGTGTCATCGTAGAATCTTAAATATTTTACTATGTTCAATTAATTCTATCTCATATTTATGAATAGTTTTTTAGAATTTCTTCTCTAAATAAACTTTTTAATATAACTTAGATATTATATTAGTTTGAGTCAGAAAATTGAAGTTTCTAGGCCATTACAATAGTTTATTTTGAGATTTTTTTTTGTATTTTTAACCGTATGTTTGGTGTTGTTAGCTTGTGTAAATACCTAATCTTTTTACTCATACTCAAACTTATCAAAGCTAAAAAAACAATCTTTAAAAATTCCATATATCTACTGCTTTCATAATCTCTTGAAAATTATGTATATTTTCTCATGTGTTTTCCTTAATACAACCCTGATCTTTCACAGTTTTCTCCGAACTTTAATGTTTTTCAATACTTTATCCTTCCAGCCCGCATTTTAGATCGAGTCAAGTCTAAATGCGTCTAATTAAGTTAGTCTAAGTTGTCTTCAAAGAACAATGTTTCAATATTTATATTATTTTTTTGTCAAAATTCAGCCTCTTCTTATTATTTATTATTCTTCAATCAACAATAGCTTTTAAAACTTGTATTAAGTATTTAATTATAATTTGTTTAACGATTCCTGTTTCTTTACAAACATTGATTTATAAATCATTTCATAAAATATTATTGGCGTGTGTGGCGTTGATTATTTGATGAATTTTTTATTTGGTCTCCAAAATCAATTTTTCTGGATATTTTTTTTATTAAATTTAATGATGATTTTTAATTCTATTTTGGGGTTTAATACAAATCCAGTTTAAAAACTTTGAAAAAGTTATTTATATCATAGGAATTTACTTTTTAATTTATTTTACAATTGCATTTGTAATATTAATTAATTTTGTTTGTTTTCGTTTAAAAGTCAGAACATTTATTTTAATCTATTTAATTAAAATTAAATTTTTCATTTCGTTTCTTTATCATCTCTTATGAATTTTAAACTATAGAAATGTCAAAAATATTTACTTTATAATATTTATTATTCAATATTTTTTTTAAAAAAAATATATGATTCTTATTCTATTTCATATACAAATAATCTTTCATTGCGATAAAAATACCTAGCATTACTACACTGTATATAATTTCAGTCTAGTAAACAATAAAGTAGTTCAGAAATTCTCTGGAGTAATTGTAATTTCCACATTAAAGTGTTTCTAAATAAAAATTCGATAAAAAATTCAAGTCACTATTTGTGTTTGATTTATAAGTAACTGTATATGTTTTTTTATATAGAAACAAAATATTATTGTTTCAAAAGTCGTTAAAAATAATATAAATCTTATATTAAACAAATTTAAGATTTCTTTGATAAATACGTATGCATTTTAAAAAAATTATTACACTGGTAAATAAATCAACAAAATAAAATATAATTTGAAACGAGTCTAATTAAATTCTGTTATTTTGAATGTACAGAAAGTAAATGAATATATTAAAAGTAATTTTTCAAAAATTAATTTGTAATAATGAATGTATTTTTAATTATTTCCGTCATTAACATTCTTATACCTGTATTAATTTTAAAAATAATTATGTACTGCGGAAAATTAGCTATTGTTCTACCGAATTTTCAATTCCTTATTATTTTTTATACATTTCTTAATAAACGCAATTAAAGTTATAATTACTTTGCTAGATTTATTCGTTCGTCGTGGTATTTTTTATTGGTATGCTTTAATCCTTTTGTTTGTAATTACCAGTTAAATTTTATAAATGAAATATAAATTCGAGTTATACAAGAAATGTAGATGAAGGTAATTTTCCCAATATATAATTTTTATAAAGTTTAAATTATATTTAAATATGGTTCACAATCAAAATATATAAATATCAGTACATAATATAAACGTAACTGTAAGCAATATTAAAAAAAATTGTTACCTGTAAAAATAATTTTATTTATTTTTTTATAAATATGAATTTCAGGGTTGTTTGTATTTCAAGAAATTAGGATTTTATTTAATTTTTTTGATATAAGTATCTTTTTAATTGCAATTTACATAATATTATATAAAAACTGTACTGAAAAAAAATAGAAATACATTTTATATATCTGCGTAATGAGATGATTACACTTCAGTCATATTTTTGAGTGAAAGGAAATTGATTAATATTTATTAGGTAATAAAAATATAAATATATTAATAAAATATTTAATCAAAATAAAATATATCACAATTTATTTTTTTTCTTTAATAAATAATTAGTTTCGTAAATCTAACTGAATTTCTAAATTAACACTGTAAATATAAATTACAATAGTTAATATAATATTTTTTATATTATTATAATAACATACAAAATTATTTTATATTTTAACTAAAGAAAAGTTTTTTTATAACATTCGTATTTTAACGTTACTTGAAGATAACTGTATATTTTTTATTATCGTTATTTTTTTTTGTTCTGATTTGTTTTCTCTATTATGACAAATTGTGAAACTTTTTTTAGATAACTTGGTTCCAAAAACATATTGCAAAAATTTACAACGTACTTATAGAATTTCAACAGAACTTAATTTCTATAATTACAGCTTGTTTAAATAAGTATAGAATTCAATAATGAAAATATAATAAACAATAATAAGTATAGTCAGGCATAACTCTTATTAAATATTTGTATATATATTTTTATTCAGATAAATAATAAATTAATTTTTTATTTAATGAAAATGATTTAAAAATCATTTCTTTGCATAAAAATATATAACATAACATGTTATTTTGTGTATATTTATATTTGTAACACATACATACATACATACACATATATATATATATATATATATATATATATATATATATATATATGTGTGTGTGTGTGTGTGTGTGTGTATGTACAGAAGAGAAAGTAAGCGGAGATAAAGTCAAATAAATATTTAATTTTTTTATAATATTTTCTCATGTGTTCAGAATTATTTATTATTAAGTATGAAGAATCTTAATTAAATATCAGATATTTTTTTGTATATTTCAAATTATTTTAAAATATTAATAAGAATGTTTATATTTTACTAATGTAAATATTCGTAAGAAATTTAGTATAAACACACACACACACACACACATACACACATACATACATATATATATATATATATATATATATATATATATATATATATAATTCATGTTTATCGAATGTAAATAAAAATATAATTTTTATTCATAAACATGTATTCTGCTAAATATTTTCCTTTATTTTGTTTATATGTAATTATAACAATACACATATAATGAAACTGTGTATGCTTATACATATATTTGCGTATTTAGATATCATCTCTCTCTGGTTTTCCGGGCGTAAAAAAATTCAGCTAACGAAATTACATTCAATCCCAGAAATGTTTACGTTCTGAATCTTTGCGAGCAACCAATGAAATTATAGCTATAGCTGCTCGAGTACTCTTATCAAAACATGCGCTTGTACTTTTAATTATAGCAAATTTATACCAAATTACGCCCAATATGATGTTGTGCCGTATTTTCTTTTTAAATATAGTTTAATCATGCGAACTAGTGAGTTGAATGCTGTAACTACGTTTTTTTCACTATTAGTAAATTAGTAGCTCGGCGTATCAAGCTTGGAAAGTTTTGTAAAAAAAACTCTGTGAAGGAGATATTTTGTGAACATTGATGAATTCATTCGAATTTACGTACATACACTTATATATATATATATATATATATATATATATATATATATATAAATTATTATTTGTTGTTTTTTTTTATAAATTAATGTTATGGTAATAAATTAACATTTTTAATGTTAAAATTAAATTATATTTTATTAAAATCCTGAAAATATTTATATTTAAAATTAGTCTTTTAAAGATATTTCTGTTTATATACATATATATATATATATATATATATATATATATATATATATGTATATATATATATATATATATATATATATATATATATATATATATATATATATATATATATGTATATATATATATATATATATATATATATATATATATATATATATATATATATATATATATATATATATATATATATATATATATATATATATATATATATATATATATATATATATATATATATATATATTGGATAAAAACAACTTCTTAAGAAATGTCTTAAGAAATACATGTTTTTTTTAAATGTCATTACATTTGAATAGAAAGTAAAATTGATTTATGAATATAGAGTCATCCAAATGTGATGCCTGGATTTGTGTTTTATTAAAAATAAACGTGTGTATAGGGTGGTGTATAAGGAAACCTGTGTATAGTTTTTTTCATTACTTTTTAATAAAACACAAATCTGGTTGTCACATTTGTATGATTATATATATATATATATATATATATATATATATATATATATATATATATATATATATATATGTATATATTTTGTGTATGTCTGTATATATTTTTTAATAAACGGCTGTTAAAAAAATGACTGTACAAAATCCGTAATATACTCGGATTGTAATAAATAGTAGAAAATAATATTTGTAATTGTTTTAATAAATAAGACCTAGTATGTATTAATCTTGATTTTATGCACAACTACTTAAATATGTATTTGATGTATTTGAAGTATATTTTATTTTTTATATCTGCAGTTAACTATGTATATATTATTATTATATTGACTTTCAATAGCGAAGAATCATTCTTTTAATTTTAATTATTAATTCTGTAAAACATAAATTTACACATACATATATACACATATGAAGGTTTTTCAATAAGAATATCAGAATTTTAACAGCAGGTGGCAGCCACATCTGAATATTTTTTAAACACATTTTGACATTTTAAGTCAGTATAGTGTGGAAAATTTTGTGAAACGTTTATAAATTCAACAACGCTTAGAAATTGTAAAAACTTCAATAAATTTATTAAAACAAAAATTTAATTATTCTATTATTTCATGAAATTGACTTATCAATTGTGATATATTTCCATTAGATTTTTTGTTTGGAGGTTATGTGAAATCATTGGTTTATGCTAATAAACCACAAATAACACAAGCGTTAAAAATAAACAGTGAATGTGTAATTCATGAAATTTGATCACAATTATGTGAAAGAGTGAATAAAAATTGGAAAAACGAATACACTATTTCAAGTGAAGTCATGATAGTCATATGAGTGAAATTGTGTTCCATCATTAATGCAATAGAATATAAAAAAATAATAATTAAATACTGTTTGCTTCATTTTTTACGTTCATTGAAAAGCTCTCTATATATGTATGTGTATATATATATATATATATATATATATATATATATATATATATATATATAACGGACTGATGGTGTTGTGATTTGAGTTATTACCTAACATTAAAAAAAAAGTGCATTTGATTTTCGGTCGTAGAAATTGAACAAGTGTAATTGAAAGCAGCATATCTAAGGGAGCAAATACTGAATAAAAATCCTAACCAACACACCTTATCAGTCTGGTGAGTATGACTAAGTACCAGGAATAGTAACATTTATTAAATTTTAATACAGCAGTGGACTAATATATTATGATATAATATTGATGTTAGTAACATATATGTATTTTTCAGTATGAAACCTTTAATATTTCTTGTATACTATTTCAATCAACTCCATATTATCTTTACTAAAAAAAAATCGTATACAATAATACAATAGATTAAATACATTATCATCGATTGTTTTTATGAATAGAAATGACCTTATAATTCACTAACTTAAAAAGTAATTATATTCCCATTACATTATACATTTATTTAGATATCTGTAATATGAATCAGTAGTATTTGTTAATTCAGTAATACCGTCTACACCTACACATTTATTATATAAACGACTCTAATCTATCACAATATAATCTCCCCTTCTATGCATTTTCTAATCAAAAGTCTTATCCCCCAAAGCTATAATTTTTTCATGTTAATACCAATAAGAACGCCCATTTAATATTACCTCTAGATGTCGTAACTCATCGGTTAAAAGGGAATATATGAAGTAATTGTATTATAGGTTATGTATATATGCATACGTTGAATATGTTTACAATGTATTGAATACTGCATCACATTTGCATATTAAAAAAGAATATATATATATATATATATATATATATATGTATGTATGTATTGAACAATATATATGTTTGACTTGTTAAACACAACAGGGTCGCATGTTCGAATTCTTATAATCGTGATAACACAATTTTGTATTACTTTATAACTACATGTACTTTTATTTATATCAACATTAATTTTTGTAGCAACGCATGCCAATCCTTTTATTAATTTTATATTCATTGGAAAATGGCTATCAAAGAATTTAATTATTTAATGAATTGTTTTATTTAAAAATTAAATTATATTTAATAACGATGTTGTATACGTAAAAAATATTAAAGAATTTGATATAATAATAATCTTCTTATTATAAAAAAATATATTTTTATTTCTAAACAAAAATAATAACAAACTAATCTCGTTTTATTTGGAATAAAAATATTTTTAAACAGTGTTTTTGTTAGTGAAAAAAATAATGATTATTAAATATTCTATCTGTTTGTATATAAATAAATGAATAATTAATCCATAACTATATTTATTAGTAGAATAAAAATAAGTTTGTCAAAACAAATTTTATGTTTGTGGATAAATAGGAAATAAGCTTATTTTTAATTTGAATATAAATATTTTTTTCTAAATTATCCATGGTGTTTATCAAAAAACATAGCTATTATTCTTCAGCACAGTTAGCTTATGAATGAAATTCTTACGTTATGGATGGGAAAATTAAATTCTTAGCTCTATTAAAAAATATTATAGTACAGATGTAGCCAATATTTTATTTCTTTCTCTTCTATTGAACCATAATTAAGATGATATGGAAGGTTTGTTTCAACCATGATACAAAATAAAGTCAGTAGTCATAATTTATTTCATTTTTTTAGAAAAAAGAATAAAATCAATGACTCTCTTAACAAAAATAATGATAATTATCTTTTAAAACATTCAGAACATTTTGTGGAATTTTATTTTTTATTATTCTATTTTTAGTGTAAGTAATTATTAAATCAGATATCAGTTCAAAATAACGATAAGAATATTTGTATATAGAAATTTATTTATTTATAATTTTAATTTTTAGATATTTCTAAATATCAATATAATGGAATGTTGAAATATATTTATCATTTGTCTGTATCAAAATAATGTATTATAAAATTGTAAATTATATAAGTTATGATATTGAAAATTTTATTTACTCAATTCTCTTCATATACATACATATACATTAATATATATAAATATTATAATATATAAATAATGTGGTTTTTGGGAAATAATTATTGCGAACTAATTGCGAACGTTATAAAATTATAGTTCGTTTTCATATACAAATATATTGTCATAAGATGCATCTTTTAGCTAAAAGCTTTATGAAAGCGTCATAAAAGTTTCAACGTTAATAAAACGTATTATGAGTTTTAGTCTCATAATAAAGTAGATATTGTTCGTTCAACCAAAAGCAACCTTTTTCTCTGTAATTTTATATCGAATAAAATTTAATAAAGTAGACAAAATGATATTTTCTTCATAAATACTGTCCATTAAATAATTTAGAAAAATATTTTAATGACTAGATTTTTGGTGGTTTTATTCGTTTTATATAACCATTTCTTATATATATATATATATATATATATATATATATATATATATATATATATATATATATATATATATATATATGAGTGTAGTTATATATAATTTCAACTGTTGTTATTTTTTATTAAAATATCAAATTTTAATAGTTTTCTATTGAAACTATAGATTTTTGTTAAATATAATACGTCCTATTTTTACAATACAAAACCAATTTCAACTTGCAAAATGTTCTTATATGTTTTTTAATGAACTTGATAACATTTAAAATTTTAAATATTCGTACATTTTTGTTAATAGTCATACTTAATATTGTAAACAGATCAAATAGAAATTTATAAAATAAACATATATACCTAATTAATGTATTTTATAATTGAATATATATTTAATGTAAATATGTATTGTTTTGTTCTTTTTTGATTAGTAATAATTTTCATTAAATTAATAAAAAAATAACTTGAAATAAAAACTATTAATATATAAAATAATTAATATATAAAGATATTAATTGCTACTGAAAGTGGATGAAATATTTGTGTATGTATGTATATATATATATATATATATATATATATATATATATATATATATATATATATATAAAATTATTCATATAAAAAAAATTTAATTAACAATAATACCATATATTTTCTAAACATTATTTTTTCTACTACCCAGTTTCTGAGATTAATTATTTTAGTAATTATTTTTTTATGACGAATAATTATTTGCAAAACTTTTTTTATTGATTATCTAACAACTCTACATTGAAATTTATGGATTAGTTTTAATTGTATTTTAAAGAAGTTTTGTTAAATGAAATTAAATTCTTAATAATTAAATATAAAAAAAGCGTATTTTAAGAAAATTTTAAAGTTGTGTAGTTGTTTTTATATAAATTTATCATTAAATCAATTCCCTGCATGTTCTTAATAATTTTTTTATTTATTTTCAATAGCCTGCGAGTTTATAAATGTTAATTAATAATATTCTAGATATTTACTTGATCGTAACTCTATGTCAATAGTAAGTTTTATTTGTACATTATATATATATAAATATATATATATATATATATATATATATATATATATATATATATATATACATATATACATATACGGGGGTTGCTTGATAAGTATAGTAAAAAAGTAAGAAAAACTAAATTGAAAATTTTTATTTATTTAATTAATTAATTAATTAAATGAAATAATGAATAAATTTACCATACTTATCAAACGACCCTCTAATATGTATGTATATAAATATATATATATATATATATATATATATATATATATACATTTACACACACACTTTTATTTATTGTTATTTTATTTATGAACAAATTTAAATAAAAACGTAATTGAAAAATGATGAAATATTTTTTTTGTCATAAATTGGCAATGGCATTTTATTAGAATATGTTATAATTAATATATTATTTATTTTACGTAAATACCAAATTATACATTTCAATTTTGTATGTCAGTCTGAATATTAATCACAATATAACCTTTTTTATTAATATTGTTTACAAATATATACGAATTTATCAAATACGTTTATAATATAAATAAAAGTATCAGATATATAAATAAATATCTTTTTAGAATAACAGTCATACAAAAGAACTCATGTATGAAGAAAAAACATTAACATTCGAATCATACGTTTCACGAGATATTAGGTATTATCTCGGAATTCATTTGAAGAAAGGAGCGAAACCGTAAAAATCCCTTAAGTTTGGCCAATTTCGAAGGTTTCTAACGTTCTACTTGTTGAATAGAAAACGTTTATCGTAAAAAATTGCGTGTATATATTTTTTGTCTGAATTAAGATCAATGTTGTTTTAATTATATTTTATTGTCAATAGTTTCTTGAAGATTACGTTGGATACAATGATTCATTAAATTTTATATATATATATATATATATATATATATATATATATATATATATATATATATAATAAATTCTTGATTTACCATTTAAATTGTATTAAAGCTGTTACATCATTTAGTTTATGGTCGTTGATTAATCGATGCTTTAAAGCAGCCAGTAAAATATTTGCGGTATTCACGAAATATCTGAAATGTTTGTAATTATAAATGTTATTTTATTGCTCTACGTTTATGTTAATGTGACAATTTTATATGTAGGATTTATACAATTAAAGTTATCTTGACGACCTATTAATTATATTATTTTTAGATTTTTAGTTACTATGTCTATGTTTAATTTGCAAAATGTATGGATTTATGGTAAATAGTGAAAATTTATAATATATTAAATATATATATTACATAATTATTTTTTTAATGAATAATCAATTAATGCTATATGCAACTAAAAATGTTTATATGTTTATCATAATTTAGAATAGTTAACATATTGAAAACGTAATAATGTTATTTTGATATTACTATTTTGATTTATTTCACATTCGTTCATTTTTATTTTCTCGTATTTTTAAATTTTCTATCTTTTTTATAAACTGTAATCTAGTATAGTTTTTTTTTCACATCAGACATTGAATTATATTATTGATAAACAACACGTATCCAATTTTAGTTTATCCCATTTGTCTAGAATATAAATCATTTTTATAACTTAAAATCAATATGCAGTGTATAATATTCTCCCATATATTGTAACGTATACCGTTTTTTTAGCAATTTCTATATTTTATAGTTCAGATGAAAAAGAAGTAAATATTCGATAATCGGCCATTTTCTAATTCGATTTTATAATTCTGGACATGTCTCTTGTGAACACGTTCATTTCTCTGGCTATCACTTTTTGCTTCCGGAACGGGTTTCGTCGAATTCAGTTGCTAACCGCTTTAATAGATCACGTCGTTTGAACAGTGCATGTACGACAAGTTCTTAGACCGTCTCATACATCATTTGTGTCACTATAACGCTTTAAAGTTCAATAGACAAACCGCCGAACTCTCTCTAATTGTTATCTAGTTTTGATAATGTACGTTAATTTTTTCTATTATAGAAAATGTTACTATAACTTTTTTGTTCTTTGTAAACTTTATCTACTAATTCATAATTTTATATAAATTTATTCTAATATATCGATATACAATAATTATATATTTCTCTCTCTCTCTCTCTCTCTCTCTATATATATATATATATATATATTTTGGATGGCCCAAATAAGACTGAAGAATAGTAAATGATAGTAAAAAATTAAATGTATGCCTAAACTTTTCAGTCTCATTTGGCATAACCAGTTGTGAATTGTACGGTATTTTTTTATATAACAAAACAGGTAACCCTCCTAAAGAACGGTTTCGCCAAAACACGTTAAAAAATTTGCAGAAACTCATCTACAACATTTTGTAACACGATTTTTATTATAGAAAATATATCAGAAAATTATAAAATAGTAAATAATTACAAAATATTAAGTATTGACTTCTAGTCTCATATAACACGGTTTCACACAAAAACCTATCTACCGTTACGAGGGTTACCTGTATTCGCTGTAAACTATATTTTTTTATTATTAACTGTGAAATATTTTTCATAGATATTTAAAAATATCACATATTTTATTAACGATTGATACGAATTTTCTGTTACAAACGATGTGGTTATTTTCTACCATTTTTTAATTTTCAATTTTAATTGAAAACATGTATTCCTGAAATTCAATCATGTAAAATTAAAAATAGTTGATAAGCACTATTATGTTTTGCGTAGCATACAATATTTTGTAATTATAAGTTCCTACTTTGTGAAAAAATGAATTAATTGAAATGAAAATGCGTTTTTTGAATAGTCATAGTATATATATATTGATTTGACATGAATATCTATTCAGATTATCATAATTAAAGTACGTGATTAGTATAACATTTTTTTTTTGTTTTCATGTCATTATTATAAACAAATATTTGAAGAATTTGCTGTAAAATAAATTCTGTGAATATTCAAAATATATTTTAATTACTCTACCTTTCTTTATGAAATATATATTTTTCTGTTTTTTAATGAAAATCATATGTGTAAATATTTAATAAATATTTAATAAACTAAATAAATATCAGAATTGTTGTGTAAATTAAAATATATTTACATATATATATATATATATATATATATATATGTATGTATGTATGTATTTATACATACATACATACATACATATAAGGTGGCCCAAATAAAACTAACGAATAATAAGGAATATTAAACATAATGAACAAGTTAATGTATTTTTAAACCCTTCAGTCTCATTTTGTCCATTCTATATATAGTCAAACTTTTTGTTCATCGAATCACCCAACGCTAACATTATTTATTTGAGTTAAAAAGTCAATAAATTTGATATTTCGAAAAAGTACATTGCACAAAAATGACACGTTTTAATGTTTATACTCAACAGGTATTCTTTTTATTTGACTTTAAAATAATTCGAGTGTTTGAAATTCCGAATACATATTTTTTAAAAAAACTGTTACATGAAACGCTATTGTCATGAAAAAAGTTCGAGTTTACTCAAATCGATTTATGGAAGTTCAACTTGGGGAAATTGCACTTGATATGAATTGTGTAATGAATATACTTTTTCATATTTTTTATTTAGATTCAGTTGATTTGAATAAACTCTAAAACAATTTTAAATATTCTCACCTTAATAGTATGACAGCTCTATTTCGAATTCTTTTTTACGTAATTTAATAATAGCTATTATCTGTATTTCAGTGAGTGTTATTTTTTTAAATTTAAAATAAATACTTTATATTATACTAAAATGCAACTTATTTTATAATTAAGATGATAGTTTATTCTGTATAACAGTAAAAAATATATGCTAATATTTTCCACACAATTTTTTTATCACCCTCAACACCATAATATAATAAAATGTATCCAATTATTACTTATTGTTCATTTTGTTTGTTTATTGCAGAATAAATTAATGCGCATTTCGATGGCGATGCTATCATCATCAGAGCGTTGTGTTATAAAATCATACAACATGATTTTATAATACAACGTTCTAATGATAATAGTTATTTCCATCGAAATGTGCAATAGCTTATTTTTGTTAAAAATAAAATGACCATAAGTAATTATTGATAATATTTTAATATATTGTGGTGTTTTATGTGAAATTAATTTGTATAATAATTAATTAGCCACAATTCTAAAACATATAGTAATATATAATAATATTTTAACCTAAAATGTATCTTTTATAAATTATGATTGTTTTAAATATTATTGAATATTCTGTTTAAGCAAAACTAAGAAATGCCTGTTATTATTCATTGTTCTATGATCATTTAAAACGAGTAAGTTTTAGTCTGTTGAATTCATTTTAATATAAAAAACTATATCAGATTGGTTATAACTAATCTAAATAATTAAGATTAAAATAGAAGTAGACAGAGTGAAGAGTAATTATTTTGGATAGTTATTTAAAATGAAATCTAAAATTACTCAGTAAGAAAAATAAAATGTATAATATATATATATATATATATATATATATATATATATATATATATATATATATATCAGTTAATATTTTAAAAAAAAAATTTTTTTTATAAATATAAGGTTATTTTGATCGATACTTTTGATCGGTTATTTTGATCGGTAAAAATTATAAATTATTTCTATATATGAATAAATAAATTTTAATGTTCTTATCAGTGTCAAATTTTATTTAACTTTTATACGATAAATTAATTTATATATTGTTTTTTGTACATACTATCTTTAATTTTTAATAGTACAGATATTCAAGTCATTAAAATAATATTGAAATTCGTACCGAAAATAATTGATAAAATATATGTTTTTAAATATTTTGACTTTTGGTGTGAATGGTCTGTAGATTAGACTCACGTTTTAAATATGACAACGTATAGCACTCACCGTGTGCACCTTCGCCATGGCAGTAAAATAGGTAAACTGGCACATTTACGCCGCTGTTGTGCTCAATGAAATATAAATTAGTGTGATTTACTGTTTGCATACAATGCAAATACTAAATCTAGCTATTGTAGATACGAGACACAGCAGCCAGTAGATTCGAAATTCCACATGTGTCTCTTTTTTATGAAGTATATATGAGGTAATTGTATATCCTAGTTAATTCTATCCTTTTTATGTCTGTATATATATATATATATATATATATATATATATATATATATATATATATATAATATTCATATATATAATATAAAATATCATATTCAGCTTATATCAACCCACTGCTGAACGAAAACCTCAATAAATGTGACCATTCATTTTCTGTTAATAAATATTTTAATAGTTAACGAAAATACAATTATTATGATCTAAGCATGATTTGGCTCATTTCCTAACCATTTTCCAAATATCCAATCACTACTATTTCTCTATAATAACATGCTTTCATAGTTTCAATTCGATATGTTTCAATGCGTTTCGATTCGCTTGACGGAATCATCTTCAGTGCTGAAAATGATTTTGTCAAGCGAATCGAGCTGTTGTCTCGATCTATTTCAACATTATCGTTACACTTGACAACATTAAATCTCAGCCATGAATAATAAATTGTAATATTAAGTTTATACTTCGCAATATAGTCAAAAGATTTAAAAATTAATTTATGAAATTATTAATAAACTATATGTAAATAAATTCTTTTCATTAATTATATAAAACAACTAAACTTTCTTGACATAATAAATCTTCTTATAACATGCAAGGGTTAAGAAAGTGAAAATGCATCCCTGCGATTCCAAATTAAAATTACAGTTGTTTTAAGTTAACTGTACATGCATTATAATTAAGTGCATCAAAAGTTTTCTAGACGCGTAAAGATTTTAAAAAGATAATACGAGCGTTTCACGCTTTTTAATATTTCGAAATTAAAAATTCCGAGCTTGATTACTGAACTGTACATTTATCAGTTTCATTTGTAAGGAAATTACGGCAATGGAATGAGACGTGAACAAAAAAAAGTTTTACTGTTTTATGAAGTTAGTCTTTGTTACCTTTTTTATAGACGATTATGAATACCAATATGAAACGAGATAAAAATATTTTTATGTATAGTATATGTTTGTAATAAACACAAACTTCAAGTTCTTTTTCAAAAGCTATACGTATTATAGAGTACTTTATATGCGAGTAAAGTTCATAAAAATAAAAGTACTCTTAATGAAAAATATAATTCACTCTATGATTTTTGTTTGTATAATATTTTTTTAGTATTGTTAATATATTTATTTATAAATGTTATCTTTGGAAAAAATGTTCTATAATATGTCATTTTCTAAATTACCTTTAATTTATGTTTTTAATAGTAAGAAAATTCATTAGTTTGTATATTTTTTCAAAAAAAATATGTCATTTAATAAAACATTAAAATCAGGAAAATTAATTATTTTTTTTATTAAAATTTTATATAAAAAGTTCATTCTTTTTTAATGACTAATAGGGTAATTATATATATATATATATATATATATATATATATATATATATATATATATATATTGGAATGTCATTAAAATTGATACAAGCACTGATCTATAATTTTATATAAATATTTCAAATTTCTTTTATTATTGTTTGAAATATGATTCTAATATCGTATTCATTGATTAATTGGTATTGAGAAATGTTTGAGTATGAAACCACGTATGACAAACTTAGTTTTAGTTTAATGTTTGTTGTTTGTTTAAAAGATTCTTCTAATTACAATAAATTTTGTTTATCATTGGTTATGCAAACATATATATATATGTATATGTATATGTTTGAAATCTCACAATAAGACGCAGTCAAAAATTTGTCATCTTTTAAAGACCGAAAAATGATTCGCATTTCTAACATCTTCTGTCATTTCTTTCAACACGGGTGAATTTTACATCATGACAATATTTTCGCACCTCTATCGACAAACAATTCAGGATTTGGGAATCAAAATCATATGCCATCCTTCTTATTCGCTAGATTTATCACCACGTCACTTTTTCCAACGTCCTGAAGTGAAAAAAGTGTGGCGTCAATTTTTATTCCAATGACAACCTGAAATACACGTTGATGGGTATTCTGAATAGGCTATTAGAGCTCTTTTGACTTTTTCATATTTTCGAATGGTGAAATCATTGTGTGAAAGATGTTTTGTGGTTTCTTTTCTTTTCTTTAAAATCGTTTCTTTTAAAAGGGATTTTAACATGTTTTTCATATCAATTTATATATATATATATATATATATATATATATATATATATAAATACATATATATGAGTGTGTGTGTATGTATGTATGTATATTTATATGTAATTTGTTTGTAAGAAATGTGTAAAAATTGTATTTTATGACTCATTTAATGTTTATTATATTTCCTCGGCATTCAGATCAGTTATTATCTCTTGCAACAAAGATACACCATCATTAAAATACATATCTCTCTCTGTTCTTCGTCAAGTATATTGCCGATTCGACGCCTGTTGCGAAATTGTGATACAGATAGCATCGAGTTTCAGGAAATTAAATTTTAAATTAAAATAATTTTGTATAGGCGTTTAATTGCTGCTACAGTAATTATCTCAGCTTTGCTGTGATGCGTACCAGAAACACTGCAGACAGAATTCAATTACAATTAAGGCGAGTGTTATTTTTCTAAGTAGCTCAAGTCTGTGTTTATTTTCGTGTGTACACTCGAATTTCTGCGAAGAGCTGCGAGTTTAATTGTTTTCATAATTGTTTTTGTCTGCGTAATGTGTGTTGTTTGTTAAGATTTGGACATTTAATGAAATTGTCACTAATTCAGCCCGGTGATAATTTTTTTACGATCTTTTTATTGTTGTTTTTCTTTTTTAATACATATCTGCTTAAAACACGTCGTTTAATTACACGTTTTAAACGCTTTCATATCATTTTCAGTTGAGATCCGATGAAATTTTTAACAATAGCCAATAAAAAATTTAATGTGTCGTAATTTTTCAAACCGGTTCCACCTTAATACTTTCCGTCATTTTAAATCTGCCTTTGCAGTGTTTTGAAAAACTTTGCATTTATTTTAAATACACATACAAACTCGTTATATAGGGTGGCCCAGACAAAACTGAACTATAGGGGAAAATAATAGATGCTAATAAGCAAATAAATTTATATCTAAACACTTTAATTTTATCTAAACCACTCTGTATATATACATATATGAAGTCTAATGGAATTATATAATTATTTAATAAATAATTTTTGATCTTGTCCTTCAATAAATTATTTATTTCGAATTTGATTTGTATTCCTAGTGAACAATTTTAATAATTTCAGAATGTTTATTAAAGAAGCTAGAATAATTATATTTTTTTAAATTTTTCAATCAATTTTTTTTACATTAATCCATTATTTAATATTGTATTTCTTTACATTTTTAATTTAAGAAATGTACGTAGATAAAATTAATTAAATATTTATTGATGTTTATATAAGTATTCTTTCGATATTGAAAGAAATTCAATTTCATATTGAATTATTACAATATAATTGTATATCACACAAATAATTCTAAATATGGAGTTTACAATTTAGAATAAAATTTCATTTTTAGAAGTGATTTTTTTAATAAAACTAATAATGATTTAATTGAAACATTATTTTATTTATTACATATAAAAATAATAAATATACTCTGTTTAATTACTTCAATTTTGTTAAAGTGAAATATTTCTAGTACTCATGAATAAAAATCGAATATAAAATCGTTTGTGCTAAATACTTCTACTACTACATAGTGGAATGACCGATACCTAAGGAAATATCGACTTGGCACCCTCTGTCTAGGATTCCGATATGCTGTCTTGTCTAATATTATATATATATATATATATATATATATATATATATATATATATATATATATATATATATATATATAAAGGATACGTTATCGCTCCAGTGAGTTTTAAATTCAACAGCCATTTCATATTTGGCACAAGATCAAAATATAAAAAGATTTTCATATTAATTTAAAACTTTTTGTATTTTGAAATTATTATTTTATTTTAAATTCGTATTAAAGTAGATAATATTAAATTATTTAATATCGATCAAATCAAAATTAATTTCTTGAAACACTTATTTTTATTTATTAAAATCACTATGAAATATAACACATTGTAATTTATTTTAAAATTCATTCATGTTAAGGTAATAAACGTTTTTTTCTTATAATTTAACATTTTGTTCATCGAATTATTATTTAGAATGATTATCTATGTATTACATTATTCATAAAATTTACTTTAAAATATGATTTTATAATTATTCATAAACAGCAAAAAGAATAATTTCTATATTTTTTGTAAAAAAATGTATGTAAATTTTTGTTATTTTTATTTTTCAAAATTGTTTTTATAGTTTATCTTGTGATATATATATATATATATATATATATATATATATATATATATATATTTAAAAACAGAATTATCTAAGCATAGCACTGTAGAACAAATATTGACTTTTGCTGTTAAATGTAAATAATGTGGTAAATTAATATTTCTACGCAAGAAAAAAAACTTGGTAAATATACACAGTACATTAAATTTACTGTGCACTAATATAAAATCTACTTGTTTTGAATTTTCTATTGTACTTGGCTTCAAAAACATTTCTCTTGAAAGTCCAGCAGTAATCTGCTGGAATTCTACTACAATAAAAATTCCACTCTTTTAATCCTGTAATCAACAACGTAGCTTGATTTTTTGACATCCTGAAATTACTGATTTAAATATATACTTTAGACTGAACAATCAAGTAAGGTTCAATAATAATCAAGTTCTTAAAAAAATCTGATTCGTTTTTTTCTTATTCACGTCGTAGATTTTTCAAGACTTGACACTAATAACATCTTTTTTATTAATCAATGTTCCATGTTCCTGATTGTGTAAGAAGAGGAATCTCTCAAGTGTGAAGCACAGGTATTTGTAATTATTTCTAGTTTTTCCATTATTCCATAAATTTTTGTTATAGAAAAATAACAGTCCGTGGATTGGTCCTTCGATTTCCTCGAAATTATAGGAATTTTAAATAATATGTGGCGAGATACTTTTAGCCAAGTATTACACATGAATTACATGTTCTTGGTAGTCAATTGATGGGTCCATTTCGTGAAATAATTGACTCATTAAACTTTTGTTCCAATAAGTCTATTGGAGTTTTTACAATTTCTAAACGTTGTTAAAGTGTTAAACATTCCATAATAATTTACCAAACTATACTGTCTTGGAATAACAAAATGAGTTTTTTAAAAAAATTCAAACATAGCTGCCACCAGTTGTCAAAGTTCTAACATTCTTATTAAAAAACTCTGTATATGAAATTGGAAACATATTGAAATTTGCAGACATGAAACGACCATATGTTAAATACACATGAAAACTTGTAATAATCAGATGATGTAAGGCAGAAATTATTAAAGTATCATTTTGTTTTGTTCGATTTTCCTAAAGCTAATCGTATTATTCTGATCAATCATGGAATTGAAACTTTATGTCTAATGAGATTACGTTTACATTATGAAAGATTAATAGATACATTTGTATAGTCGTTAATTATATACATAGAAACTCCTTTAAATTAATTTTTATAATGGTAATAGATAAATGAAAAATCTATTATGGACAATGGTATTGGTTTTAAATAAAAAAAAATAAAATATTCATTTAGTGGTATTAAGATAGGGTTATAAAAAATAAAAAAGCCAAAAATTCCTCAGGTCATATAGAAATAAAAATAGTATTTTTATGTATATTTATTACGAAAAAACAGATAAATAGAGACATTCCAACATTAGACTCAGAAACAGTGCATAGAAATAAATATATGGGGTCATCCAAATGTGACGCCTAAATTTATGTTTCATCAAAATGAAACTATACACATGTTTCCCTATACAGGATACCTCGCATAGTCCGGCTAATCGGTTCCACTGATTAACCGGACTATTTGAAACCGGACTAATCGAAACACTAATTAGATACAAAAAACGTTAATTGGTTCCATATAATTTTTTTTCTGTTTTTAGGTAAATAAAACGAGGGTAATATATTCAAATGTTTGTCTGTATCAACAAAACAAAATCAGGGGTTTATACATTCATTTTAAATACATTTTAAATTCATTTTCAAATGGGTTATTAAAATTTAATTATCAAAAAATCGACTTTACTCTAGAGTTGCGAATCAAAAACTAATAGAAAAAAAGACCACAAAACTAGAATTTCGCATGCGATGCGCATAATGTGCATATACGATTTCGGTTTTCTTTTTTATTATGTTTTTATAATAAAGGGAAAAACGTGAAAATTTGCATATGAAAATAATTTTATGTAATAATTTTTTTGAGGTTTTTTCAAAAAAATCTTTTTAGTAGGATTTTTTTCAAGTAAAATTTTTTTTTTTTTTTTTGGAAATTTCAAACAGACTGTAGTGAAACCGGATTAATCGAATCCGTACTGTATGTTTAATAAAGAAGCTAGAATAATTATATTTTTTTAAATTTTTCAATCAATTTTTTTTACAATAATCAATTATTTGATATTATATTTTTTTTAATTTTTAATTTAAGAAATGTGCTTAGATAAAATTAATGTTTCTTTCTAATAGACCACAAATTTAGGCGTCACATTTAGATGACTTTATATAAGTGAAATCATTGTTTAACTATTTTAATTTGTCGCTATATTACAAACTTTTCTTGTAATTAAATATACTGATAACAATGTTTAAAGTTGTGTTCTTGGTAAATTGTAGATATTTTCTTAAAATCTGTATTTTTCATCGTAACGTGTTATCCACTAGAATGAAACTGATACTACAATATTTCGTGTACGCTACTGTTAGTTGAACCCATTTGAAATTGTTACAATATTAATAAACAATACCCTATTAATATTACACAAACATACCATTTATAACAGTGAAAATTCATATCGTGACTTCTAAAACTACAAAACGTGAATAATTCGCAAGCACAAATCTAGCGAAATATAATATTGTAAATACCAGTCTAACAAATTTCACTAAAACACAACCTTATTTACGCTTTCACGGTTCATATAGTGTGCATTTTGTTCTCGACGCTCGGTCTTTCACGGCAGCGAACCCAACCGAGCCGGGACATTAAAATATGCGTGAGATTCAACAGAATGACGAATTATCTCATTTCGGTGTGCCTATTTTTACTGCTCGTTTGAAGAGAAGAAGACTCTACCACCGTGTATATGTATAGGTATATACATTTAGACTTAAACACTTCGTCGCCTTCTAACGTCTACGCATCCCGTACGTTGCCTTCATTGGTCTCGTTCTTGCGTACATAACGGTACGTTATGTTCCTTTATAATCCATTTTCTTTTTTACATGATCTTCCTCATTCAACGCACAATGCTTCCTGTAGTCAGTTCACTCTTTTCTAGAAATGTCTTTGTGTTATTGTCAAGCTCATTTGTTTACTTCATTGTTATTGTTTCTTTGTTGTGTTCTACTGATAAACGATTATATATATATATATATATATATATATATATATATATATATATATATATATATATATATATGATGAGAAAAATAAGAAACGTGTATGCAGTCTAATTAGTTGACTTGAAAAAAATAAATCTTATTTTAATATAATCAGTCCATTAAAAGAATATTATTAAAAGTCATAGTCTTCCGGGTTCACAAAGAATTTTCTGTGAGCTAATTATACTTTTATCTTTATTTACTTTGCTCAGACTGAATTATTATTTCATTTAATTTTATTCTCTTAAAAAAATAAACAGTCTTATATTTTTCGTTCATTTTTTCTCGTTATTTATTGGGTTGGCACAAAAATCATTGCGTTTTTTCCGCTAGATGGTTGTAGTCATTCTAAGTAGTTCTTCTCCATTGCAAATTTCAGACCGTATATGGTATTTGATAGCTAACATTTCATAGATTATTCAGTAAAAAAAGTTTTAAGTTTTGTTGTTTATTTAGTATTTTACATTGATTTGAAATGGATATTCCAGACAGTCATTTTCGCCATATTTTACTTTATTACTTCCGGAAAGATAAAAACGCAGTGCAAGCTGAGAAAAAAATATGTGCGGTTTATGGTGAAGACTCACTGAAAGAACGCCAATGTCAGAATTGGTTTGCTCGTTTTCGTTCCAGAGATTTTAATCTCGAAGATGGACGCCCAACTGAAGTTGACGACGACAAAATAAAGGCAATGATCGAAAATAACCGGCGTAGTATGACACAAGAGATCGCAGAGAAGCTTCACATATCACATACAAACGTTGAAAGACATTTAAAACAACTTGGTTATGTTGATAAGCTCGATATTTGGGTTCCCCACAAGTTGAAAGAAATTCATCTCGCCAAACGAATTTCCATCTGCGATTCATTGCTGAAACGTAACGTTACCGATCCATTTTTAAAGCTAATCATAACGGGCGATGAAAAATGGGTTGATTACGATAATGTCGTGCGAAAAAGATCATGGAGCAAGCGAGATGAGCCTGCGCAATCGACATCAAAAGCCGATATTCATCAAAAGAAGGTTTTGCTGAGTGTTTGGTGGGATTTCAAAGGTATTGTTTATTTTGGTCTGCTACCAAGGAACCAAACCATCAATTCGGATGTCTACTGTCGCCAGCTAATGGAATTGGACAAAGAAATTAGGGAAAAGCGGCCAGAACTGGCAAATCGTAAAGGCGTCATCTTCCATCACGACAACGCCAGACCACACACATCTTTGGTCACTCGCCAAAAATTATTGGCGTTAGGCTGGGAAGTGATGCCTCATCCACCGTATAGCCCTGATCTTGCACCATCGGATTATCATTTATTCCGTTCACTTCAAAACCATTTGAATGGAAAAACATTCGATTCCAATGAGGCTGTCAAAAATGAGTTGGTTCAGTTTTTTTCATCTAAAAACCAAACTTTCTACGAAAGCGGAATTATGAAGTTGACTAAAAGATGGCAAAAGGTCATCAAACAAAACGGCCAATATATAATTGATTAATGTTTACTATTTATATTAATAAAATTGCTTTGAAAATCATAATAAAAAACGCAATGACTTTTGTGTCAACCCATTATATAGGAATACACGATTTGTCGAAAAAAAATCATTTTTTTATTTTATTTAAATTCCTATAAATAATTACACATCTACTAAGCTATTTTTAATAGACATTCATGATGTTATTACGACAAGAATTTCACATACTTCTTTAACGATTTCTTCAGTAGTTACTATTTCCAGTAAACCCTTCTTTAGATCATTATTAACATCTTCTATGTTCTTACAGACGTTTATACCACTTATAAACTTGTATGTAAAATAATTTTTTTTTATTATTTACTCATTTTTGCACAGTATTTTTGTTACAAAATACTAAGACATAAAACTATTCTCATTCAGAAAATACGTAATTGATTAACTATATTTAGTTGTTTGTAGAGACATGATTTAAAAAAAAATTCTAATTGTTTATAGAAAAAAATTAGTTATGGCTTAAATTAATATCAATCATTATTCATAATTTACTTGTGTATTATTCGTTAGTAACTACAGGTAACCCTCCTATAACACGGTAGATAGGTTTATAGAAAATACCATATTGTGTGAAACCGTGTTGTATGAGACTAGAAGCCAATACTTTTTATTTGTAATTATTTACTATTTTATAATTTTCTGATATATTTTCTATAATAAAAATCGTGTTATCTAATGTTGTAGAAGGATTTCCGCAATTTTCTTAACATGTTAGAGTGAAACCGTGTTGTAGGAGGGTTATCTATATATAAATATAAAAAAAAACAGTTTACAGAATAAAGAGATTGTATACAATTCTTCATAAATAAATTACTTTAATTATTTTCTGTAAATAATTTCAAATAAACAATTGTTATTTAATTTCAATGCATATTTTTAACATATCAAAGTATAGAAATAATAATATATATTATTAAAAATATTTTTCTTCGAATTGTTGCACACAAAATAGTGTTTCTAAGATATATAATTACTTTAGTACATCGTCCCTTCATAAATAAAGTAAACGTAACTGTATATACGTTGAACAACTGATTAGTATGTCACAAATTTGAATCCGAAGTTGTGACATGTGTCATTTTTTATTACGGTACCAATTCATCTCAAATACTCAATGAACTATGATCTTGAGAAAGTTTTTAAATGACCTAAATATAATTTAGTAGTTCTTGTATTTGAAAATGACTATTTTTACAGCAGCAAAAAACTTGTATCACTTTTTTGTAAAGATTTTTTATTTACTGAACGTTTTTTCAGTTGAAAAGATTAATTTATTTAATATTATTTGTTTTAAAAATGTGGCAAATTCATTTTCATGCAAATTAATTATCACCCTATTACTACAATATATAAGTAAGTGTTCAATAATTACTTATTATTCATTTTATTTATTTAATAACAACGATAGACTGGTGTGCATTTCAATGGCAATGCCCATCAACAAAATCAAATCGAAGATTTATAACGTAATGGTCTTGTTATAATACATTATTGTATTTATTTTTTTTTAGTTATATTGTTTTTATTTTTAGAATGCATTTTTTTAAAAAAATGCTTTAATATTTAATTAGAATTAAATTAACATTAAAAATGCTTTTGTTTTTTTGATTTTTAAAATATGTAAACAGAATTAATTTCATTAATTCATAAATATGTATACAGTTACTTTATATATATATATATATATATATATATATATATATATATATATATATATATATATATATATATATATATACGATATAAGGAGATCGTTTATGTATTCTCATGTTCACTTCATCTATATATATATCTATAATATATATATCATATATATATAATATATATAATATATATATATATATTATATATGTATAGTCCTAAATATATATATATATAATTATAAATTCATATATATATATAGTTATATCTATGTTTAATATCTATATCTATATATCTATATCTATCTATCTATATATATATATATATATTAGGTTGGCAAATATCTCCCTTTCGCCTTCTGGTCTTTTGAATTTCGCAGCTATGTACAAAAAAAAGCGGAAGGGAGATACTTGCCAACATAATATATATATTATATTTAAATAACACTTTTCTTGTAAATATAAACAGAAAGTAAAAAAATTAAAAAGTCATAAATTTCAGTTTACAGATATTAAAACATATAATTTGCTTTTATCAAAAATATTTGTATAAACTATGTAAAGTACATCATAAGCAATATAAGTATTGGCAGTTGCATTTATTTAATAAATCATTATGAAAAGCAGTAAAACTTATATGTATATATATATATATATATATATATATATATATATATATTTATATTTATATATATATATATATATATATATATATATGTATGTATGTATGTATGTATGTATATTTTTAAGTAAGTCAAATTAGTGTCTCTTTTTATTTTGTAATTTTGGCAAATTGACCTTCACACAAATAAATTATCACCCCAAAATCACAAGATATTGAAAAAATGTTTAATATTAATTTTTGGCTTGTTTGTTTGTGATCTGATGTGCGTTTGGATAACAATGTCATCTTTATTAGAACGTGTCATTATAAAATCTTAACATATTATAATGCACCCCTCTGATAATAGAATTGTCAACGAAATGCACATCAGCTTGTAAGCAAAATAAATAAGCAGTAAATAATTACTGAACACTTTTCCTACATCTTGTAATACTGGGGTTTTAATTCACTTATTTAAAGCATTAGTATCTTAATTCTAATTTAAGAATAAACTCTGAAAATGTGTGAGGAAATAAACAATCAACATTATATCCAAATTCGATTGACCAATTGAATATAGTCAAATTTAAATTTTTTAAATTATATATATATATATATATATATATATATATATATATATATATACACTTCTTAAGTATTATTGTTAACCCTAGATACATCAACCGGTCAAAATGATCGATTTTAAAATTCCACTAAGAAAAATAAAAAATAAAGGAGGCTACTATTATTACCATTTTTCATATCATGTAGTTTCAATATTTAAGTGAAAAATATAGTTTCTTATTATTAGATGCTTTTTTGTTACTACTTGCACTAATTGATTAAAAATTACAATTTTTTCGGTTAAATAGATAATTAAAGATAGGTTTATAACAATTCTTGGTATATATAATGTTAAGAAAACGAAATAGATAAATGTTAAACTCATTTTAGTGAAAAGTTGATAATAAACTAACAATTTGTTAATTGGATAAAATCTAATATTATGATTATTTCATTTGAGAACATTTTAGGTATTTTATTAAATGCTGATGTTGGTAATAAAATTCGTTTAAAATATTTTATTTGTATCGTTTTTTTCATTTGAATATTTTATATGATTCCATCATTCATAAAGAAATTTATCTGTATTATTAATTT
>CP092089.1:6460125-6487625 GCA_029203775.1 Neoneuromus ignobilis | reverse complement strand
TTAAGAAATTATTTATTTTACAATTTTCATAAACTGTTGCAATATTTAAATAATTTTGTTGAAAAGTATAAAAAATATATTTTCCTATATTTTTATCTATTTTTGAAATATTAACAATATTTGAGGTTTTTGAAAAAAATGAGTATAACTAAAAGTGTAAAATGGAATTTATTTCTAAATTATAAGGATTGATTGGGTAAAAGATACATATAAATATATATATATATATATATATTTATATATATATATATATGTATGTATATATGTATGTATGTATGTAGTATGTAGAGAGAGTATGAAAGAAAGAAATGTCACAAGAAATTTTAATATGTCACAAGAAATTTTAATATTATGGAGTCGGGTATTTTTATAAAAAAAACATTTTTAAATAATGCCTCCTATCTCATTTATGGTAATGAAGCATGGATCTTAAATAGCAGAATAAGTTATTATATTCAGATAAAACATAGAAATATTAAAAAATGCATATTAAGAATAACACTTTAAAAGAGAACCGAATGAAAAAAAAAATAAAAGTACGAGAGATATAATAAAAACAAGAAATTTGAAATTGAAATGAACAGGTAACAAGAAATGGGTATATAACAAGAAGAGAAAACTATCGATGGATAAAATAATGTATTGATTGAGCACCTAGATATATAAAAAGATCCAGGAAGAGATTAATGGATAGGTGGGGCGAAGACATGTAAATTGTCGAAATAGACTGAAGAAAGAGGTTTTGGATCAGTTGAAGTAGAATGTTTTAAGAGAGACCTTCGTCCAGCAATGGATAAAAAGAGACGTATTACATATATTTATATATAGATTTTTAATAGACAATTTACTATGCTTAAATATATAAATTGTTTTTTTAAGAGTGATAAAACTTTAAATTGAATTCTTATCGAAAGTTCCATCTAATCTAAAAAAACATTTTATCATACCTTTATATATACATACACACACATGTATATATATATATATATATATATACTGTTTTTTTAGGGTGGATGGAACTTTCGATAAGGATTCAATTTAAAGTTCTATCACGCTTAAAAAAACAGCCTATGCATCTTATTGAATTGAAGAAGTGCAGAATAATTGCCATGTACTCTTTGAAATAAAAAAATAATATTGTAATATTAAATCTGTTTTGATTGTGAAAAGAAAAAACGAAACATAACGAACATATTAAATTAAATAAAAAATATAAATCCTTTGAAGTTGGGCTTAATAGTGAAAACATCGCCTCATTTATTTATTAAATCAGATATGTTTTCATAAAATGGTAATTAATTATATTTTTAATAACTACATACATATTTATATAAGATTATTTTTTTTAATATACACCTTATTATGCTTAATTATATATCCTATTAAATTGACGAAATTCAGGACGATTTTCATTCATGTATTCTTTAAAATAAAAATAATGTTCTACAATTAAATCTGCTTGAATTATGAAAAATAATGAAACATGTTAAATAAAATAAAAAAAGATAAATCCTTTGAAGTTCAATTTAATAGTAGAAACATTAGCTCATTAGTTTATTATATCACAACTGAATATTTTTTTTGGAAATTGATAACTAATTTATTTATTCAATAATTATATATATATATATATATATATATATATATATATAATGTATATAGTAAAAATGGCTTTTTGAGATAATCTCTGAAACTGTATTGTGGTTAATCCATTTAAGGTAATAGGAATTGAATCGTTAATAGAAAGTGTAATAGCATGGAATACCCTTATTCTATATTAAACTACAGAATCGGGGATTTATTAAATGCAGTTGCTATTTTAATTAAATTACATCGTTTCGTTGTAAATTCCAGTGTTTTTATCTACTATTTATAGTGAATATTATTATTTTATTATATATATATATATATATATGGGGTGTTTTTAGCGTATTAGATCTTTAAATTGAATTCCTATCGAAATTTCTATCTAACCTAAAAAAATTATATATATATATATATATATGTACATTTTTGTGTATATGTATATATAAAGGTATGATAGTGTTTTTAGGATAGATAGAATTTTCGATAGGGATTCAATTTAAAGTTCTGTCACGCTTAAAAAACACCTATATTTATAACACACATATATGTACATAGATCCATTTTTTTTACAAAATATGAATCCCCATACGTCTTTAAAAAATGCAACGTATTAAACGAAATGAAATAAAATATATAAACAATCTAGTGTAATTTCTTAATGAATATAATAAACTTACAAAAGTAGTGCCTAAGTAACCATATTTTTTGAAATTAAAACACCCGTGTTTATTTTAAAACAAATTCGTGTTTGTCTTTTGAACAAAACATTGAACCACGTGTTATGTTCATAAAGTGAGATGTGACTAATTATTTATATATCATTTGGTATGTTGCGTCTTTCTCGTACGTATGATTTTCTTGTTATGTTTTAAATGCTTAAGAGTGTCAACGCCAGCGTGGAGTAATTAACACTTATCTACTCATAATAGGACGTTTTATGGATTTTCTGCTTACATAGTGAACGTGTATGTACACAATCTTTGTATAAGCTTGTAGATGACTACATTATGTGGATGGTATATACATAGGAAAACTAATAAGCTTTGTTCGAAATTTCACATTTGAAAAAGCTGAGTAACATTATCTTTTGTGTTATCGTATTCTACTTTATTTAAAAATGCATTAAACGCTTCGTTGTATTTCATTAAACATAGTCTTTTGTAAATGGAGTAAGTGTTGTTTTAAATGATAAATAAAACAATTTTCAATATCGACAATAAAAATCAACAAAAAATTAAAAAAATATATTCTTCCATGTTAAAATGATTTACTAAAATATTTGTCACTGTATTTTTTTATGAGAAAATAAATAAATATATATTTATTCAACCTGAATTAATACATTTGTTTACATATTTCGTTTTTAATATATTCCATGATTAATAAAAGTCAAACATCTTTAATTAAGAAATCATAAACTACGATTGTAAACTCAAATGTAATAAACAAAAATCATCTTGTTAATGCACGAGTTGATAATTCTTTCAAGTTATTTCATGCGTTCCTTATTGCTTTATAAATAATATATTATTATATATATATATATATTTATATAAATTATAATATTTCCTATATTTTCATGAAAAGCTTGTTTATATTAAATGTGATGGGCATTAATTAAAGTAATATAAAGTTGATGTATTTTTTTTATTAAAAATACCAGACTTTCATTATTGATTATATACAGTCATTGCGTGCCGTAATGTAAATTTAAGCAGTAATGCAATTGATGCGATCAAAATACTATTGATTATGTTAATGAAGTTCTTTTGCAAGCTGTCATGCTTGTATTCTTGTAAGTTCATGTATTTTTATTGTATTGTTTTTTTTATACTAACGTATTGTATGGAAGTTTGGTTGAAAAATGATTACAGTTTAAAAGTATTTCGTAAAACAAATAATTTCAAAAAATCTATTTTCTACTTTTTTTACAAAAATATATCATTGAAATCAGTATTTAATTTATATTTATCGATTTTTATAAATAAAAAATATTTAAGATATGATATATGTACAATGAATGCATTATTTATCGTAATGATTAAATATAAATGGATATTTGTACAAAAATTTGCAATATTTTTATTCATTATAATTTGTAAAGTTTCACATTCAAGTGTGATAAAATATAAAGTTTTCGTTATTTAAGACAGATGTGCTTATTTTATAATAACAAACAGATGTTAATATTTTAAACTCGTTATCATAGAAAGAAGATTTTTCAAATAAATAAAGAAAATATGTGGAAAATCAATAAAATAATCAGCTTAAAATTTTATAAATCTCTTCGAAAAATGCTGTTTTTTTAGATGGTACTAGAATTGAAATTTTTTTTTAAAGAAAATAATTATACGAATTTATATTATTTTCTAAAAACGACTTTTATGAACATTCTTTTGGAAATTTTTAATATTTTTATAATTATCATACTAAAAGTTTTCATACTAATATATGATAAGAATATTTTTCATTTTTTATTTCGAATAGTTTTATAAGCATATAATTTCCTGGGTTTAATCAATTTTTTCTTCATTTATTTTTTAGTTTGTATCAATTTTAAAAATTCACTGCATGATAAGTGTTTTTTTTTTATTCGAATATTCTCAACTGCATTATTCTGATATTAACCTTGTATGTACTAAAAATTTCCACTTAAAAACATTTGTTAAATTTCTAAATCTTAATAAATATGTTCATTTATTATATAAAATAATTTTTGAGGCAAAAATACAAAATCTGTCTTTTTAATTCAACAAGTTCATGTCCCTTTTTAACCCAACTATTAATCAATTATTTATTTCAATATCATTTAAAAAGTTTTATTATCATACTATAGTGAAATATTCATGTATTCACTTTTATTGTATTTAATATTTTTTAAAAAATCTATGTGTTTAATAATTAATTATTAAATGATTTCAATTTCTTATTCAATAAATTCAATTTTCTAAAACATCATAAAAAGATATTAAAGTATTTACTGAACAATTTAATTTTCTCTTAATTATATTCGTAATAATGAAAACCAAACAGTGATTTCCAGATTAAACAGTGATTTCCAGATATTATCAAAATGTACGTAGCGGAAGGTTATGTTACGCTAATCAATATTCTCGATACAACAATAACGAATATTAATAGCTTCTTTTTTCTTTGGAGGTAATATATAATTCTCTTTATTTGAAATAAATCATCTTTATATTTTTTTATTCAATATATATATATATATATATAATATAAAATGGGAAAATTAAATTAATTTCCATTTTTGAACTTTTTTTCTATATTTAATTACAATATATTTTAATATAAAACATTTTTGAAACATTTAATTTTATATTTTACTTGAAGAGTAAAATAATATTCAGAATAATTTTTTGATATATAAATATTTTTTGTGTCTTTCCATTACAAAATTTTATTACATTTATCACGGATCAATCATTAATCATTTTTTTAATGTATACGCATTTTGGCAACCGATTAATAATTTTTAAATTCAGGTTTGCTTTTTTTAAATATCATGAAATTGTTCTTAGAAGATCTATGCATATATATATATATATATATATATATATATATATATATATATATATATGGAGTTTTTTCAAGCTTGATAGAACTTTAAATAGAATCCTTATCAAAAGTTCTATCTAACTTAAAAAAAAACATTTTTTACATGTATATATATTTATGTGTATGTATATCTAAAGGTATGATAAATAGTGTTTTTAGGTTCAATAGAATTTTCGACAAGGATTCAATTTAAAGTTCCATCATACTTAAGAAAACGGGCCGTTTAAGGGCCGTTTGATAAGTATGGTAAATTTGTTTATTTTTTAATTTAATTAATTAATTAAATTTTTCAATTTAGTTTTTCTTACTTTTTACCATACTTATCAAACGACCCTCGTATATATGTGTATATAAATATATATATATATATATATAAATATATATATATAAATATATATATATGTTAATTATGTTTAATAATAGTAACAAAAGTTAATAAAAATATTATATTTTCCCCCAGAAGTCCTGGAATTTTCAATATTTCTTCTAATATTGGATAAATATATATTTATTTTATTTATTTATATATTCAGTATTTATTTGCATAAATATTATATATATATATATATATATATATATATATATATATATATATATATATATGTACAATATCATTTTAATTAAATTTCAAAAGAAAATAAAATACGTTAATTGATAAATTGTTCATTAATTGGCATAAATACAAACCTATTTAAACTCATTATTTTATTAAAACATTTTATTCATATTTCATAAATCATACTGTTGATATTCATTTAACAATTTTTTACAATAAGAATACGTTCCGTATACATATAATTATCGATTCTATTTTCAGCTCGAGGATAAATTTAATTGAAATTAAATATTGTTTTTACACTGCGGTCAGATAATATGAAAGTATGCTTGTTTTCGTTAATTTATATAAACACATTAAAATTAATTATATTCGTTTTTTTTCCAAAAAATATCAGTTAATATAAAGTATGTATATTTTTTTCTTCGACCATTTTAACAAGAATCGAAGAAGCCATCCTACGGGTTATAAAAAATCACAAGGTCATAAACAAAAGTTTTGCTAACGTGAGGTACGCGACCAATTAATATAAAGCTCAGCGAAAACAAAAAGTGAACATTAATTTAAAATAATGGCTGTATTCTTCTGACATCTTTCCGTGGTTACGGTCGTAAAATTTTTAATATTAGAAATTACTTTAATAGCAACGATGGAAGACAAAAGATGAATTATAATCAAAGACGTGTTACTACAATTCAGCCATCGTATAATTTTTTTAGACTCTTAGCCTTTTCTCGTATTGTTTAATTTTCATTTTAAATTATACTTTTATTTATTGTCCAGTCTAAGTTGTAATATTTGTCGTATCTTTTTTAATTAATTTCGACTGGTACGCACAAGTACAACTTGTATTTTTGTCCTTATTTTAATAGATGGTTTTCAAATTTGTTTACATGAACATTCATTATGTGTGAATCGTTTAGAAAAAGGTACACAACTTGTGATATATTTGTTAGAATTCTTATACAGATGTAGTATTAAATTTAGTTTTTTACTGCAATATTTTCATCTTATATAACTTTTTATAAAAAATATTAATAAATTGTATACTACAATTAATTAATAATGCTTAGTTAATGTAACAGTTTTTTCTGTTATTTTACTCAAATTTTAAAATTAATTTAAGTATGAATTTTATAACATATATGGCTCAAATGAAACTAAAAGTATTTACACATATATTTACTAGTTTATTATCATTTACTATCCCTTCAATATCATTTAGACCACCCTATATACACAAAATAATCGTTAAACAAATGTGTATTCTTATTTTTTCATAATTAAACAAATATAAATATGTTTTTTTAAATATCTGCATATCTTATAATTGTAAAAAAATTCTTCTTTTAGAATAATATCACTTTTTAAAATTGTTATCTTTATTTATTTTAAAATTTAATTCATATATCTTATTTAGTAAACAAGTCTTTTCTAACATTGTAATTAAATGAATGTTATGTTTTTTTATTAAAAACTAAAATTACTGCAAATATAAATACCACAAAATAATTTTTGTTAGAAACAAATAAAAGTTTCATTTTTCTGTTTCTTATTACTTTTTATTATTAAAATTACTCTAATTTTAAAAAAATGTTATACGAAAGAATATAAATTTGTTTACTTGAATATACAGTATTATAATTAATAATAAAATGTGTTATAAATAGAGATAAAAATAGTCCTTATTTAAAATATATTTTATTGTATAACTAATGTATTTAATTTATGATTTCTTTTTATTGCTATTTATTTTAATTAATATATTTTATTTTAATTTCATGAGTTCAAAAAATTAATATTATTCACATATTAAAACAGTCAATTTATATGTATATTTTTTTAAATAGCAAAAAAAATATACACACTAATACATACATATATATATATATATATATATATATATATATATATATATATATATATATATATATTTATGTGTATATAAAAGACTACATACAATTATTTAACAATGATTTTTCATAACTTGTAAACTATATTAATTTGAAAACCCATGCGAACATAAAAGAAAGCGAAGAAAATGAATAAAAATCAAATATCAAGTGACGTTATATGATTCTGTCATATTTTCGTCTATGTTTGAGAGCTCACGTGAAACTTTTCCAAGTTAACAGCGTTCTTTAACGTCAGTATTGCACGAATGTCAACACAACATTAAAAAAAGAAAGTTATTTTTTAACTCGTGTAACTTCTTTTTTAGTGTCATTGTTTAACACACACGTATATTCTGGGCTGAAAATCATGACCGTCTAACTCACATTTCTTTTTTATTATGAATTCCCTTTTGTCTCGCGTGAATTCTTCGAGAAAGGAAGTAGTATGCATAAAATATACATATATTCAATAGTATAATAAATGTGTATTTTCTCGTATTATGATTGTATATTTTTTGAGATTGTGCGGATAAAGCGGCAAGACTTGTATACATTTTTATGTATGAGTTACTTTCGGTGTTTTAAATTGCATTATTAACGTGATCGAATTTTTAATATAAACAAAAATAAATTAAATGTTCGTTCTAAATCAATAATGCAGTGGAAATTTTTGTACAGACAAAGGATTTTGTTCAGATTTAATCCAGTACTAAAAAATCTTAAACGATATTCTGAATTATCATTCCAATTTTATTTATATAAAAAAATACTTTTAATGATCATAAAAATTATTATTAAAAAATATTTATATTTCTTGTCACTTTATAATCTAATAACTAGAATTATTATTTTATTAATAAAAAAGAATCAATTCGTAACAAAAACTTTTTAATTCACTTAATGTAATTCAACATATTTATATTTCAATATTTTTGCACAAAAAAATTAAAGAATATAATAAAAAACAGTTTTTATACTTTAATTTCTTAAATTTAACGATACAGAAAGATTATTAAGTTAGAAAATATTTGAGACACAAAATTCATTTTCATCAGCCTTTTTCTATCCATTAGAGGATAATTGTCTCTCCAAAAACTTTTCACTTTGATCGATTCAATGCTATTCTCTTTCAGTCCATTCCGACAGTTTTTATATCAAAATTCATTATATATATATATATATATATATATATATATATATATATATTAAAAAAAATGTAAAATTTTTAATAATGATTTGAAATGAGAAAATGAAATGTTCATCGCAAAAAGACGATCAAAGAGATGGACAGAAAATAAATCTCTTTGTAGTTGATAAAGCTCTATTGTTATTGAAAATACTATGTCAACTTATTATACGAAAATGAAAAGAAAAATGGTATTTAAATCGAAATCATAATGTACAAAAGAAGAATCAATGTCTTCTAAATCTTAAAGAAAAATAAGTTAATTATTGACTTTTATCAGAGACACAAAAACACACACACATATATATTATCTTTTTCAATCAATTTCATAATACATTAATTTCTCTCTGATTTTTTAACAAAAATTATTATTTCTGTATTTTTTTATATTTAATATAAATTCAGTATTTCATTTTAAAGTTATTTATAAATATCAATTTTTTTTGGATATTAATCGAAATTATAAGAAATATATAGAAACATATTTAGTAAAAAAAAATTCATGGTCTTACTACGAATATTTATCGTTAACATTTCATTCTCATTTGATCTAAAAATAACTTAGAAGAAGACCCGTGTGATAAAATCACTGCTGAATAACAAGAAAGCAACACTTAATCACAATTCCAACTACATTATCACTAATACGTATCTCGAAAGCAATGTCTTCATCATCGAAGTAAAAGTCTGATTAAAACTATAAAAGAGATCTCATTTTATTTACGAACTAAATACTACTTTTTTACATCCTTGTCTGTCAGCATTTACTAATATAAATGAAATTATATAGCCTGTTAGAGTATTAATTAGATTTTTTATTTTGTAGATGGAAACATTTTTTGTGAAAATAGAAATGTTTATATAGGATGTTTTTAAACGTGATAGAAATTTAAATTGAATCCCTATTAAAACTCTATCTAACCTAAAAAACACTTTGTATATATAATACATACATACATATAAAGATGTTTTTTTAGGTTCGATAGAACTTTCGATGGAGATTCAAAGTTTTATCACGTTTAAAAAACATTCTATATAAACTTATTTTTTATGCTTGTAAATAAAACCTAACATAAACATTTTTTTTTAAAAATATTTATTATATAAAATAATTTTTAGTCGTTTATTTATATTCTCTAAGTTATACTGTATATAATCATTTTGAATTTAAAATAATTTTATTTCAAAGGAAGTATTTGTAATGAAATGTTAATACTTCTTCTGTAAACTTGAAGAAAGTTTTGTGTTAAAATATTAACATCAGTTTAGTTTCTGTACTGACTTTTTTCTACATATAAATAAATTTCTAGTAAATTGTCCGACTGTATTATAAATCATGTACTGGCTGGTTAGTGATACTTTATCGGAAAACTTTTTCAGATCCAAACTTACGATCTATTGATCACCAATTCAATGTAATAACCACTGTACGAAATCGTTGTTTATTTCCGTTTGATCTATCGATTCTATTACAAAAATCTATCACACGAACGCCAAAGATAGCACGGTACGTTTTCTCACTGAATATCGAGAGACTGTATCATTCTGCTGTTATTATTGCGGTCGGAATCAGAAAATAAAAAAAAGAAAACCCCGAAAAACGAAGAAAAAGAAGACTGACTCCCATGTATAGATTCAGTCGCGTAGCGGAAAGACGCGCAACGGCGGAACATATACGTGCTGTCAATTTGTGAGAGATGTGATCGGTGCTCACACATCGGACCGAATGATCTTTATTTTATTCAGTTGCCGACGAGATTTATCATTCTGACATTTGATCTTCTCACTTTTTCAGTTAGTCTCTCATCCATTGTGATTCATCTACAACACGAACTAGAGATAATATGTACGGATGTCCCATGCGTCAATTTGTAAACGTCTTGATGTACTAACGTATATCGTTTATATAGTCTCTGGAACAACGCGGATTTTCGAAAAATTGAATATGCGGTTACGTTGTACTGTTCAATTTTTTTTCTTTCCTGGCTATACGGTGATATATGTAACGTATGTTGTGGACATTTCAAACGGATTATTCGAATGAAAAATGTGCTGAGTGAATTTAACAAAACGGTTTATATGGATGATTAGTTCTTTCTACCTTGTATTTAACAAAAAAAAAAAAGATTAAGAGAATTAGATATTGGTCTGTGGTTATAGCAAGGTTTTGTATTATTTATTTTTTTTGTTTATTTCCGTACACTGGTTACATTTATTTATTTATTTATTTTAAAAAACAATACCTTAATGAACAAAAAATATATGAATTTCATTCTTATTCATTAATACTATACGAGGGCCGTTTGATAATTATGGTAAAAAAGTTAAAAAAACTAAATTGAAAAATTTAATTAAATTAAATTGAACAATAAATAAATTTACCATACTTATCAAACGACCTTCGTATTATAAAAACGTTTATATATATTTTAAACTTTGTAATTATTTTCATTTTAAATTCTATTAATACATTTTAATCAATAATAATATTTTTGAATAATATTTATTAAAATAATTTTATTTGTATATTCTATCAACATTAACAATTGCAATATTATAAATTATTTCACATTTATATTCGTTATTAAAACTGTGTTTTTATCTCTCTTTGTCTCTCTCTCATATGTATATATATATATATATATATATATATATATATATATATATATATATATATATATATATATATATTTCAAAGTTTAATTTCAATGACTTTATTGTATCTTAATTATTTTTTTTTAAAGTGAGAAGTAGAAACAAATTTAACACATTTGAATCTTCACCCCCAACACCCCAATATGTTGTAATGTGTTCAGTAATCACTTATTGTTCATTTTGTTGTTTTTAACAACAATGGACTGTTGGAAGTGATAATTAATGCGTGTTAAAGTGAATTTATTACAGTTTTAAAATAAACAATGGAAAATAATATTTACTGATCTCTTTTTAATTTTTACTTTAATTTAATTGAATTCTTTCTTAAATCTCTTTTTGATTCTTACTTTCTTATTTTTACGATAAATATTCGTAGTGAAACCGTGGATTTTTTTCTACTACTTACGTTTCTATATTTTTCTCATAATTTAGATTATTGTCCAGAAAATATAACTGTTTTTTTTAAGTGTGATTGAACTTTAAATTGAATTTCTTTGGAAAATTCTATTTAATTTGAAAAAACAGTTTATATATATATATATATATATATATATATATATATATATATATACATACATATATATATATATATATATATATATATATATATATATATATATATATATATATATACATACATACACACACACACACACACATATATATATATTAAATATTTTTTAGGTTAAATAGAACTTTCGATAGTGATTTAGCTTAAAAAAATCCTATATTTTATTGACGATTTTTACAAGATGTAAATTTAATATTATTTTTTTATATTTTCGCTTAAATGAGACTGAATGGTTTTGACATAAATTTACTTTCTACTATCATTTATTATATTTCAGTCTCATTTTAACCAACTTTTTTTTTTAACAAATTTTGAATCATTTTTATTATTTCAAATATAGAATAGAAACTTTTTTTTTCAATTTATAATCATGTGTTAGTTTTTGATTATATTTTTTTTAATTATATAGTAATTATTTTTTATAGTAACATTAACTTGATATTTCTAAAATAGTTAATTAATCAATATATTTTTTAGTATATTTTATATTATATTTAAATTGAATGATATTTAAAAAAACCTACAGTTATTTTACATATGTTTCATTTTTCATGAACAATTTATAATTTCAAATTATTACCTTTAAATTTAAGAAATCTATTCAAGAATTACTTATTTAAATTTAATTTCACTTGATTTTATGTTTATAACATATTTATTGTGTGTATTTTTATTTACATTAAATTCATTTACGTTGTAATAAAATTATTTATAAAATTTCATCGATAATAAACAACTCAACACAAAATGATATAATTATTGTTTACGTATTTACGTGCGTTGGAAATTGTTACAAATTACATATATTATACCGAAAATATGGTTTAAACATAATTTCAATTATTTTCAAGCGAACCAAAGATAAAATCACTATACTTGGAAAGAAATGTAAAAAAAAAAAACTATAGAGGTCGAAAATAGTTAATATATTGTAAAATATAGGTTTCGTACATGAACATGTACAGGACGGTATTGATTTATAAAAAGAATGTATATAATATTGTAGAAAGAGAAATTTAATATAATTTTTGAATTTTACATATTATTCGAATTATAACGGATACAGAGTAAAAATTTAAATAATGTAAATGATTTTATCATAGTGTTATCATACGAAATGTTAATTTCGAAAATGTGGGTGTATACACTAGTCATTATTTAAAGATAAATTTAATATACACTTTATATGAATTGCACGTAACAGAACCTATCCCAATACAGCTCTGCACGTATGTACATATAAAACATCGGTATACAGGCATATAGCTAGCAGTAAGGACACGCAAAATGCGCCATTATAACCGCCGATATGTTATCTCAAAGGTTAATTGTTTCTGAGAATGTCCTGCAGCGGCGGGTATCGAACCAGTCCCATGCGCGGTGAGTGACACGCGCCGGACACGCAAATACTTTAGTGCGAAGAAGGGGTTGGTTGTTGTTGGTTAGCATGCAGTCATAAAATGTTCGTGCTGTAATATTGGATGATGTTTTTCAGAGTGTTGTGAACAGAGAAAGCTTAGTACAGAAGGATTTCAGTTTTATGTTCTTTTTATTTTTATTGTGTTTTTTTTTATTTTTTTTTCTGTTGCGTTCATAATGATATTTGTCGAGTTTTCGAAACGATTGTGTACTTAGTTAGAAGTGTTGATTAAAAAATGTAAATTAAATTTCAGTTGAAATTATAATTTTTTATATCATTTTACGTACGAGCTTTTCAATGAACTACAAAGATACAGAATTTAGAATATTATTATTCTTTTTTATTTTAAATTATCAAGTATAATTTTTTTGCCATTAGGAAAAACATTAAAGTCAACAACATATATTCAAAGCATATAATATACTTTTAAAATATATAGGAATAAATTTTGATTCCAAGTATTGAAAAAAATTAAACTTCTAGCATAATTTCCCAAATAAGAGATAATTTATTTTCTTTTAATATTTTAAATACTTTTTTTTCTTACAGAGTTAATTTTAAGCATGTAACTTCATAAAATTCACTATAAAGTTATGTTCGCTTCTTGTCGCAAAATATTTTAATAAATATAAATGTAATTTTGATGAACTTTTTATATACAAATAATTGTATGATAATTTTATAACTAATAATAAATTTAAATTATAAAATTTTTACATTTTCATTTATTTTTATATAAAATACATAGAAAGATTATCATTGCGATATTTGTGTTAAAAATGACTCATGCCTTACGTTAAAATTCATAAAATTTACATTTAGTACAAAAATTATTAATTACTTTTTTAATAAACTCATTCATGTATATCTATATGTAAAATAAATAAAGAAAATTCTTATGAAATTTAAAAAATGCATTTTTAATTGAAATAGATGAAAAGTAATTTAATTATAATACTAAGTAATTTAATTTAATTTTTTCAAGTTTAAAAATGTTATCAAGATTGTTAGCCTTTATTATTTTTATTGCTATTATTAATATAATGTTGTAAAATGCAATGCCTTATATATATATATATATATATATATATATATATATATATATATATATATATATATAATATATAAGAAAGAAGTATTTCTCTAATAAATACAGTACTGTGTAGAAATTTCTAATATAACTACTATAAAAAATCAATAAAATACCAAGCTACATTTTTTTCTATAAAGCATTTATAAAATGTCTGCTTTATAAAACGTTAATAATCTTATTTTTTGAGTTCATTCTAAGGTTTAATATCATCTAGATTGGTTCAATTTATTAGATACTTAATTTCTGTAATTAATATATAATTTCGGTATTAATACATCACTTAATTATATACAACATATATAAAAGGAAGGCATTAAATTGGCCAAAAATGGGAAATTTTGGGATAGGATTTTATCCAACAGTCTATTTAAAGAGGCTAATGATGATTTTATATATATAAGTGTTTTTTTAAGTGTGATAAAACTTTAATTGTATCCCAGTTGAAATTTCTATCTAATCTAAACTAACATCATATATATATATATATATATATATATATATATATATATATATATATATATATATATATATATATATATATATATATATATATATATATATAAATAGCAACCGCTGTCTATTTACTGCTGGATGAAGGCCTCTCCCAAAATTTTCTGTTTCGACCTAACCAATATCCTTCTCTTCCAATTCGTTTTGACGAATTTCTTGATATTTCTGTTTCATCTATCTATGGGTCTATTTATAATCTCTCTCTCTCTCTCTCTCTCTCTATATATATATATATATATATATATACATATATAAGCTAAATTTATTTCTTTGTTTCACAATTTCCTTGAAAATAAAGATCATTTTAATTTTAATCTGTTTATTAAATTATTAAAATATATTTAGTTTCAATATTTTACACTTTTATTATTTATATTTAAAAATATTTCAGTAATTATAATTTAACACTCATAGCATTAAAAATTACTATTTAAATATACAGGTATATCAATATATTAAATATGATTTATATTCTTATAAAAAATATTGTTTATGAATATTATTTATTTTTTTAATATTTTTGGTTTTACTGTCCATACAAAATGAATTTTCTTGGTACCAAATAATACTTTTTTCTATCATATTTTATCCCAGAATAATTTCTCGATTAATTTATATGACCTAAAAATCTCTTACAATGTTTGATTATTAATGACATCCATAAAGGACTGACAATTTTACTTATGCTGAGTATCCATTAAACTGTTTAAAAATGCAAACTATTATTGCAACCATTTTCTTTTTAATAATTTATTAAATCGGATTTTTTCTTTTTTTGCATTTTAAAAGTACTATCCAGGTTGTAGTAGCCATGCAAGATATAATAGAAATCAATAACGAAATCCAAAACAATTTTTTTCTGTATTTTCTTAATATCTTAAATTTTATTTTGAGAAAAACTGCTATCACGAAAAAAATCTTATGAGTATTATTTTTTATTTCATTTATCATTCAATTATTTTTATTAGAAAATTCCTTTTTCGATTTTAAAATTCTTTATATTAATTTGTTTTAATATATTGGTATTTTATTGTTTTTATTTATGCATATATATATATATATATATACACATTTTTGTTGTATCCATATTCCTGATTTTTTTAATATATTGTAATTTGAGCCAAAAGCTAGATGTTTATTTTTAAATTGCATATAATTATCAATTTATTTAATTTATAACTGCATAAAATTTAAAATTCTTCCTTCATGTATATAATATTTTATTATTGTATGTATATTTATTTATTTGTATATGTGATATGGAAATATTGTAATATTGCTGAAGAATGTATTAAGGAGTCATTTTTTAGTTAAAATTTCGTTGAGTTAAGATACTAACAACACAAGATATGATATATGAGTGTTTTTAAAAAAAAATAATGTAAATTTTATAACATGGCGCTCTAATGATGATAGCATTGCCATTGAAGTGTGCACCATCTCTCCTTATTATAAACAAATAAAGTCTATACTAAGTAATTATTGATTTACTTAGTAACAATAATTACTTAGTACACTTTCTAATATCTTGTAGTATTTGAGTGATAATTTATTTGTTTGATAGGAAGATATTGTTATTAATTTTTCAATAAACTTTATTAATATTCGTCAGTTTAATTTTTCGTTTTTAATATACTTAATTTTTTAAAATAAATGTATTTTTCACAGTGTGTATTTTTAAAATTATAGTAATTTATTGATTAAGTATGTTTTTTTTATAAAATAAGTATCTTAAATAAATCACTTTAAAATACAAATTTTGTATAATTATTATAAATTGGTATTTATTGCTGTTATAAATAGTAATAAAATATAATATTTGTTATACTTTATTAATTTATCTGTTTTCTAAGAAAAATCATTCAACTTTTATTCAATACATATATATATATATATATATATATATAAATATATATAATATATATATATATATATATTAAAATATATATATTGTATATATATATATATGTATATATATATATATATATATATATAATATAATATATATAATATAAATATATATATATATATATATATATATCGTATATATAGATAATATATAATATCGATAGAAACATACCAAAGTGTTTATAAATTGGTATCTGAGATATTAAAATCGATTCATTGTTCCAAACAATAAAAAAAGTTATTGTGTGATTTAAACTCATCACAATAACATCTCTTATTGCACTTAAATATTGAGCTTTAACTATATCCTTTGCTATTCTCGTTTACCGTAATATCTACTACCGTGCTTAATGTAGAAACATACCAAAGTGTAATTAATTCCATTATGAATATTTTATAGATGTAATTTCAACTTAATTATATGACATGTTTTAGTAGTATATATTTGTATAACAAAGTAACAACATTTTAATTTAATTTCTTTATTATATTTTGTATCTATTTTTAAATAATTAATACTTCTTAATGGGAATATAAATAGATTCGTAATTAATATATTTTTATGTATTTCCAGTTTGATTAAATGTTAATACAGAGAACCGCTGTAATTTAGTTATTTATATAAATATATATATATATATATATATATATATATATATATATATATATATATATATATATATATATATATATATATATATATATATATATATATATATATATATATTGTGTCGTACATATGAATTGTCAGATCTTTACGCAGTCATGAACGTATTGTTACAGATAATTGGTCTTTTTTATTTATATTTTGTGAAATATGTTTTGGTCGTTTTTGTCTGTTTCAGTAATTAGGAATGTTATTTTTAGTATCTTATATAATATCGAGCGTGTATGAACTTGTTTTATTCAACGATAATTATATTGAATAGATTTTGGTTTTAAATTTAATAGAATTTTAGGGTAATTAATATTAAAAAATATTCTTTTATAAAATTATAACAGCGTATTTGTGAAATAATAATGTTATTATATCTGACTTTTAACTGATTTATTACTCTTTCTGTTATTTTAAATTTTTTGTTCTAAGTGGGAAATATATATAAAATGGAAATTGATAATTTCAATTTAAATATATATTTTTATATTTTATTTTATTTGACTCTATTTTTAATCGATATTTATTATATTTTAAAATATACTTTATGATTTTATTACTGTTTTTTTATATGTTATAAAAAAAATTATAAGTTTTAGTAATTATCATTTATTGAAAATTAGAAATGTTATCAAATTAAAAATTAACGTATTTACTTAATTTACATTTTGAAATATTTTTTATTCTTAAATATTATTGTTATAGGAGATTTAAAGACTTTCGTAATTGGTCAAAATGCACGATGATATACTACCGACTTATTTCATTTGTGACAAACGTGAAGGACTCTTGCTAATAAACGAATAGGGTTAATTAGTAAAACGGAAGGGATGTCATGTCAACTCGCCGAATTCATTTGCATAACAAATATTTAATGAGTTAAGTGAACCGTCAACGAGCAACCATCATATATATATATATATATATATATATATATATATATATATATATATATATATATAATTTCTGTTCATAATTATCTTATTTCTCTGAAAAAAGCAAATATTAGACATACACATTTTGTATACATACATATATATTTATGGCAGTCAAGCAACTACGGTTGAATCAACATCAGCCAAGTTGACAACTCAAATTTTATATGAAACGTTTATATGTTACACTCATTGTATGTAAAAAGTATATATTTATTTATATATATATATAAAATACATATTTATTTTTATAGATGAGATTTCCATATGTCGATTGTATAAAAATATTCGTTTTATTGTTTTTAATAATACGATTAGATCGTTGAAAAATGGTTTAATATAGATTCATTCGACCCGAAATATTTTTTTTAAACTTTCATAAAGAAAACGTGTGGAAACATTTTATATTAAATATACAAGTGAGAGAATTCTACATATCTGTTATACGATTCAACCCATTATTATTGAAAATGAAATATGAAATAAACGTAGAATCTTTGCAGCAGGTATACGGTTTGGTTCGTTGTGAACCTTAAAAGCATATTCATCTACTGAGAACATGAATCGTTAATCCTGACACAACGCAACGAAAAACGGGCAAATCCTTGTAAAAAGAGTGGATTCGCCACAAAATTTCGTCAAGTAAGCCAATTAAAATCCTCTATAAGAGCATTAAATTCCAGTTCGAGATTAACAATATTACGTGGGTACAGATACGGATTGCAAAAATGTTCGTACAACCGAATTTTTAATACCAAGAATAAATAAATAAAAAAAAATAATATAAAATATGTTGGATTACAAAAAAAGTGTACGTGATTCAAAAGTTAATAATTTTATTTTTTTAATACACATATAAACACTAGAATGTTTATTTAGTAAATGGAAGCTGAAAGAGTTTTTAAAAATGTACTTATTTTTGTTATTGTTTTCGTTTTCATAAAGCTTTTAGGCAACCACTTTTCGATAGAGGATATTTTTCGGTATTGTTTTCGTATTGTTTAATATGAATTTTTTATTTTAAATGCACTGCAATATTAGTTAACAAACGGTTTTGCATTAAAATGAGTCATTTAGTCAATAAGGTCTGTGTTAAACTGTCTTGATGAAAGCTATTGTGTTATACCTGTAGTATTAAATGAACGACTGAATGCAACATAATACAATTATAAACGAATTAAATGCAGACATCGTTGATATATAGTAATGTAATATGAGATTGTTAACTGCAGCTTTACTGATTTTATATGATTGTGTTAGAATGGAATTTATACGTTATAATATTCTAATACGTTCTGTTATTAATTATTATTCAATATTATATATATATATATATATATATATATATATATATATATATAGAGAGAGAGAGAGAGAGAGAGAGAGAGTTTTCCAATATCAGAACTTTGACAGTAGGTGGCAACCATGTTTGAATTTTTTTTAGCTCATTTTGACATTTCAACTCAGTATAGTTTGGCAAATTATCAAGGATCGTGTAATATTTTAACAACGCTTAGAAATTATAAAAACTTATGTAGACTTATTGAAACAAATGTTTAATGAGTCCAGTATTTCACGAAATGGACCCATCAATTGGTCACAAATATCATATGATCTAACTCTATTGGATTCTTTTTTGTGAAGTTATGTGAAATCATTGGTTTATACTGATCAACCACAAACAACAAAAACATTAAAAATAGACATTGAACGTGTAATTCATGAAATTGGACCACAATTATGTGAAAGAGTGACTAAAATTTGACTAAACGAATGCATTATGTCAAGCGATGTCGTAGTGGTCATATGAGTGAAATTGTATTTCGTCATTAATGCCATAAAATATACTTAAGAAAAATAATTAATTAAATACTTTTTATTTTATTTCCATTTGAATTCTAAAGCGCTTATTGGAAAATCCTATTTGTATATAAGAGCAGCAGCCTCTTTCTATCCATTGTTAAATGAAAGCCTTATCTAAAACTGTCCTCTTCTAGTATTCTAATGCCTTTCTTCTTCAGTCAAATTCAGAAAATTTTCTTATAACTTTGTTCCATCCACCCATAAGTTTCTTTCTGTTTTTTTTTCTTTAAAAAAAAATTATCTAGATTCACAGTCAATAATTTCTTTCATCCATAAGTGATCTCTTCTTGCTATATGTCTTACCCATTTCCCATTTAGACTTCTCATTATTGTTTTAACGTCCGTAACATTTGTCAGTTTTCTATTTTTACGTGTTTTCATCCATCTTTTATACTTCTATGTGATGTCTAAAACCGCTGAATAATTCAATATTCAACCCATGTTTCAGTACCGTAAGTGGTAACAGATGAAATACTTTGATCAAAAACTGTTTTTAAAACATAAAGGAATATCTGATATTATAATACTTGAAATTCTCCGTATTGACACCATCCAATATTTATTCTCTTGTTATATATACAAGAGAATAAATTTATATTCTAAAGCACTTTTAATCTAGTAGACATTCTATTTGCCACCTTTATCGGTAACATCCTGACATCTTCTTGGAATACAAGTTTCAACTATATTTTTCGTATATTCTTATTTATATCTTTCGAATCTTGTAACAGATATACTCGGAATGTAGATGTGTTTTTATTTAAGTTTGAACTTTATGAGAAACCAAACGTTGTCTCTAGGATTAGTTTTTGTGGAATTTACGCACCAATTCCATTCAAAATGGTTGTTGTATCATTTTGAGTTTTCCATTACATACACAGTAGGCTGCAATGTTTTGAGTCTTTGTCCTCTTGAAATTTTCAGACAGTTTTATCAGCAAATACCTATATTCAATAAATTATAATATGTATTTTTTATAGATTTAGCACATCTGTTCTGTATTGAGATTGTGGAAGTATCCGAAACTAATTCTATACCTTTACTAAATGTGTATCGTTACATTGAATAGGCCATTCCACACCAATCAACATGCATACAGTATTCATGGTCCATTATCACTCGTTTCACACCCTCTTCCTCAAAAAATATTTTTTTAAGTGTTGCAATTTTTGGTAAAAGGGTGTGAGACGAGAGGGTAATGGGCGTGAATGCTGTATGCATGTTGACTAGTGTAGAAATGCCCAATAAGAATGCTACCTAAAATAGACCACAGTCTACAAAAACATTAAAATCATTAGATCAAAACTCATTTGAACAAATTACTTTTGATCGTGTTCAGATCAATATCTATTTCTTTCTTATACATCTCAAATTAAGTCTGGCATAATGTCAAAGAAAGTATCCGCTGAAAAATATAATCAGTTTTTTTGACATCATTACGCGCATACTACTGCACTCTGACAGATCTTCCACTTGATGCATCTCCTAAAAGCGTTGCATCTACTTCGTAATGAAGCTTTCTGACTTTTTTATCACACGTACAGCTCGTTCGCACGTTTGTTTTGGTCATTTTACGTGCATACATAGAAGCACTTGTTATATTTCGCACTCATTGAAAAACAGTTCGCACTCACAAAGTAATCTTTTGTCATTAGCACCCGTGTTATACTGAAAAAAGCTCGCTTTGACGTTTCATATGCATACCGGATGGAGATGTTACGGTCAACTGTTTTCGAGTTATTGGACACACACGCTTGTTAAACATAGTATTTATACATACACACACACACACACACACACACACATATATATATATATATATATATATATGTGTGTGTGTGTGTGTAATAATTATAGACCTGTAGTTATATATTAATGTATTTAATTTTCAATAATAGTATTTATTACGAACTATATTATATAAAATCTTGAATGATGGTTAAAAAATGTTGGTTGATAAAATTTATTTCTTAGTTTTTAAACATTTTTATAAAATTAAAAAATGTATTTTTTGTCTGTTCATGAAATATTTTTAGGTCAATAAGAGAATTTTTAAGCTTTCAGTTTTTGTGCTTTAATAATGATCGGATATTAAATACCTCTAATTTGAGTTATATTTTAAATTTATCTATTTTTAAATATTTTTCATTTATCTCATTTTGTTATATTAAAATATCTAATGTAAATTGTATGGAAATTAATGTAGTTGACAAAATCGAATTGAAATTTTCATATAAATGATAAAAAATTATAAAAATTGAAGCTAATTTTCAATTACATAGTAATGAAATACGATTATTAATAATAAAAGCTTCAATGAATCGTTTTTTAACATTATTATTATTTATGTGATTAAAAAGTAAAAAATCTAACAATTATTTTACTTTGACAATATTGATAATAAGAGTAATAAATTTCAATACGTCATAATTCAATTCATGTCGTTAACATAATTCAATAAATTCGTCCAACTACGATAATCTGTCTGCATGCAAAATATCAGCCATCGTCTGGTTTCTAGTGAGTCATACCGGTCTGTTGTTTGTCGACACTTCAACATTGCACCTTAAAACCACGTTGATGATGAATGAACAAGATGGCGCGATATTACTCTGTAGATTTACGACTTCGTCTTAAAAAACATATTATATAAACGCAGACCGTGTATTCTATGAGCGTGGCTTCGTGATGAAAAAACATAAATTTGTATATAGTTGAATGTATTTTAAAAAGTTAAACTTTCTCGTACCAATTTTTTGACGATTTTTCTTTTTTACACGGCTTATTTACATTTTTATTATACTTTTTTCAATCAATTCGAGACATAATAAAATTAAAACCGATTATTTCCTATCTATTTATTTATTTTTGGTCTTTAATCGATATTTTAATTTTATTTATTTTGCATATTGAACAATTTAGTTTATAACCGATATTCGTTGATTATTATATTTTCATTTTTCATTTATTTTCCTTCATTGTTATTCTTTTTTAATTCATTTATATATATATATATATATATATATATATATATATATATATGGATTTGTTATTATAAAATCATCACAACAAATAATTCTTTGATTATTTTTTTATTTTTACTTTTACTTTATAAAATAGATAATGACGTATTCATTTGATTGGAAATTTTTCAATTTCGATATTTATTACTATGTTCTCTTATAATTATATACAAAAAGTTCTCAATACACATACGAATTTGATATTTTCATTTGAATATAATTTTGTAAAGCTCCAAGTAGATAGTAATCTGAAGATGTCAGATTAGTGTATATAAATGATATGTAAAAAAATTTTACCCAAGATCTTTCACTTTTCTTTAGATGTTTATAGACTCATGTTGGTGAAATATAACAATTTTTCTATTCTCCAATCCTGTCCGTTTGTTTTGCAATGCTTTATTCAGTTCATTCAATTGTTGACAGTTATTTTATAGGATTTTAAAATACACCATATTTCTTCAGATTTATGGGCAATACAACATCATTTTATTTTGGTATATAGTCTTTGGAGTTATCAATATGATTCCACGTTTTGATGACTAATGTCTTTTTTTAATAACTTCTTGATATAAAAAAATCATTTTTTATCTCACATCAAAATCTTTTTCAAAAATAATTCGTTTGCTTGATGAAAAAGTAGTCGTGAAAGTTTTAATTTACATGTGTATCATTTCATAACGTACTTAAAAATGTAGTAAATTATTGTTGTTTAAAAAGAGTTAAGTTATTTCTCAATAGTAAATTGTTTTCAAATATATAGTGGCTCAAAGGAAACTGAAAAATGTATTTTTCAGTCATGGTTTACATCATTCATTATTATTTGAGTCACCTGTATATATAAATAAAATCATTTTCTTTTTACGAATTCATACAATAGATTTATTGTTAGAAGCAAATTTATTTTTTAACTCTAAATATTTCTGTTTTTTATTCATCTCTTCAATATTTTTTCAAAAAAAATCTTTGCAGACTTACCACTTTTTTATTTCATTTCTTCATTATTTTGTAAATATTCGTTTGTATTGTTTTTTTTATTATAATTGATACTTATAAATCACTAAGTATTGTCATCCAAATAAGATAGTTGTTTAACACATTGACTGCCTAGTTGGACACTGGTGACCGATAGAAACAAATCCTTTAAAAAAAATAAAATTGATAAACAGTAATATTTATAATTTTAAAAATATAATTAGTATTAGGAAATGGTTTCTAATAATAAATGTGTATATGAATATAAAAATATATTTAATTTTAATCATATAAAATCCAATGGACATATGACGGAATAGTTCATTGAAAAGTGTAAGTTGCTATCGCAGTCTTCATAAAATATTAATACGCATTTTTGTGCAATTTTTAAAGCAATTATTGTTTAGCTTTAAAATACTAGGAATAAAGTTTTATTGGATGAAAAATATTGCACAGAACAATTATCCCAATGTAATCATATTATGTGAAATTTTATTATTATGTGCTCTTAATAAACTTAATTTTGGTATTTGGGACAGTTGTAGAAATTTCGTTTGGTTATTAAGAGAATTTTTCTTTAATTTCTGATCAAAAATTGTATTATACAAAACTATATGTGGTCAAATGTGTTAGTTAAATATAAAATTCAATCATTTTTGTTAGTGAATATTGATTTTCCGATCTTTTTAATTATTATTGAAATATTTTAGTTGTAAAACTTTATTCAACTTTTCTTTAAATGTTGATAAGTAGAAATTCTTACATAAATTATTCAAATATTTAATTAAAAAACAAATAATTATTTTTATTAACTATTTTAGTATCTAAATAATTTAATGAAGACTTTCCGAGTTTTACTAAAAATCCATTATTCATTATCCTGTTTTAATAACAATATTTTTTCACCGTGCACGAAAAAAACCATTTCATAATTCTGTTTTCCACGCACAGTTCTATTAAACAAGTTGAAATTTATCTAAATACTTTTCTTACGTTTCACTCTACATAATTCTACACAATGTTTTGTGGTGGTAGTGCATGCAAAACAGCAATGAACTCTGTTCCGTTATTTTGTAGTACATTTTAATTGTCAAAAATAATTATTCTTTTTATTGTTATTTATATTGTTATAAATTGCTGCATTTATTTTCTCATTTAACTTTTTATTCAAGAATATACTATTTGGAGGTTGAATATCGTATAATTAATTATAATTATATTTGAACAATTTTAAATCTAATACCATACTTAGAACAGAAGTAATTGTTTATTAATTTTATAAATATGTATGTGTATATGTATATATATATATATATATAGAGAGAGAGAGAGAGAGAGAGAGAAAAAGAGAAAGAGAAAAAAAGGGATTAATTCTTTTTTATTATTGCAAAAAATGTATCGTTTTAAATCATTGAAGTATATTTAAAAATTATGTTATCCAAAGGTTATTTTTTCTGTGCACGTTTTTAGTAACTAGTAGAGTTACCAATATTTGCTGACGCCCAATAAAAACAAAAATAATCAACATAACAGACCACAGCGACCGCAGGCGCCATATCAGAAAAAGTGGGAGAGCTTTAAATTCGCTTCCATCGACGAACAGACATCGATGAACTTGATTTATATATATATATATATATATATATATATATATATATATATATATATATATATATATGTAGTATAGCAACGCTACCAATACGAATGAGTCGAATGGCAGCGCCGTTTATTTTCCAGCCGTGTCGCGTCCTGTTTCGTGAAGATAAACGATCACAGTCCGATCACAGATTATCGACAGGCACACGGTCGACCGGATGGTCGTGTTTGAGCTCCTGCCTGGTGTCCAGGGAGGTTCAGAACCGTCGCGTCGCAAGGGTTACGTTTGACCACCGACGCATGTACATTCATACCTGGTGTATACCTGCATGGGTTGTGATTCTTGATTTCGTATTCTGTTTGATTTGTTATTTAGATTAAATTTTCGCTGATTTTTAAATGGAATTACTTTTGTACATTTTTTCCATCATCGGTTTATTCATCTGTTTGTTTGTTTTTTACTCATAATGAATAGGAAATTGTCATTTTGTATATATTTATTGTTATTGAATGCATTTTATTATTTTAAATATAAAATGGTCAATAAAATCCATTATTTAACACAAATAGATTACTTACTTCCAACATAAAATTATAGGCTCATCCAAAATTTGTATTTTATTAAACAGAAACTTGTATATAGGTATAGGGAAATATGTGTATAGTTTATTTTGTTTGTTTTTAATAAAACATAAATCTAAGCGTCACATTTGGATGATCATAAATCTATATCTATTCAATAATGACTTATTCACTTTATTCGTTAATATACATTTCAATAGTCATACCATCATCATAATATTAACACTCAATTAATTATATGAATTAGTTTGTACAATACAGCATTTTTACAATTATAATTTGGTCACCGTAGTGTGAATTAGAAAGTAAAATGAACAGCAATTCAAAAATAAAATCATTTAATAAGTACTTATATAAATTTCAATGTTTTTTTAATCCACCATATTTCAGTGCTTCTTTTAATTTTTTTATTTAATTTATTGTGTATATATATATATATATATATATATATATATATATATATATATATATATAAATTTGAAAAATAAAACATAAGTTACATTTAATTATGGTAAACAAAATTAATATCTTTTTTTAAAAAAATCTGTTTTTCCATTTTCTCCATTAGATTTTTTTCAAAAAATCAAGGGAAATACATGTACTTCTTTTAAAAAATGGTTATCAAAAATATTCACAAATTAATTGTAAATAATTTAAAAATTCTTAAAAGAGTATGATAAAGTATAGATGATTATTATTTATTGTGCTATTATAAAAAAAAACTCTTAAATGAGTTATCCATTAAATTCCCTATGATACAGGAATTAAAAATCTTTTATCTGCATATATATTTTAAGTATTCATTTTTCCATTTAAAATTTATATTACTTGAAATTTTATTTTAATTTATTTGTTTAAAGATATTAATTAGTTTTTCTAGATAAACAGTCTTTTAGTGAACGTTTTACTTTAAGTAT
>CP092089.1:6450125-6455125 GCA_029203775.1 Neoneuromus ignobilis | reverse complement strand
TTGATTAATATTAGAATATATTTTTATTAAATTTTAATAATATTTTTATAATTGTAAACTAATAAATTCTTTATGTATATATTTAGTTAAAATTATTATTTTTTAAATATCATTTTACGTTATTGTTCTTTATTTTGTATATAGAATATTTCTGATACCAAAATATTTTTTAAAAAATATTCATATTACATTTGGTTTTAAAACGTTATATATATATATTATATATATAAAGGTGTTTTTTTTTTTAATTTTGATAGAACTTTTGGTCAAAATGAAACTGAAAGATGTAAAGCTAATCTCAAAATTATATGTCTGTCACATTAGGTCACCCCCTATATATACATATAATACTTAATTCGAAATCTGTATTTAAACCTGCAGTTCATTTAATACAAGAATTTTTTTTTTATTATTTGTTTAATATTTGTAAGTAATTCTCATTTACATGTAATTTAAATAAAAATTAATACAATTATTATTTCATTTTAAATGTATTTTTCAGTAAAATAAATATTATTTTTTTTATATAAATGCATATATTAAAATTTTATTAATTTTTGTAACGAAATTCAATTCACAACTAACTTTTTTATACTAATATTAATTTCATTCATGTATCTACATTGAACTTAAATAAATATTTTTTGTCCAATGACCGTTCAATTATGTAATTAAATTATTAATAAAATTCACATAAAATCAATTGTTCATAATTTCAATCGATATATAACAATGAACGTAACTATAATTGTAATATAATTTCGCATTCATGTATTTACAGCAATTCATTTAAAATCTCATTTATATTGCATGTTTGTATAGCTGTAGTTAAAAAAATGTCATTATTATCAATCAAATTGGTTTATATGTACATTGGTTTATATATCCATTGATTTATGTATCCAAATACAATGTAAAAAATCATTTTTCTGGTTGTTGTTTTTTATTATTATTATTTTGGTTTTGTGTACAGTAATTCAGATAAAATTGACTATTTGCAGGTTAAAAATAATTATTTATATAGAACACACAAAGCTGAGATCTAATTTTCGATAATAAAATTATGGATTTTGTTGAGATTTGATCATGTTAGTATCCTGATAAATTTGCACCAACTCTCGCTACTCATGTTACATATACATATTTATAGGAACGAATATATAAACGGTATAAACAGATACACATGCGGTAGTCTATGAGTAAATGTGTATGTTCGTTTATAAGCGCATACAAAGACACATTAACATAGATGTGTGTGTTGTGTCGTATCCCGCTTAGGAATATAAATATCAAATTTTAACTACACACAGTGTTTGAATCACTATCGTGGGACTAATTATACTAAAGAACGTGATTTTATAGTTTGCCAGTGCTTGTTATTATTTCAACACTTTTATATGTTATTTTTTTAAAAAAAAAATGTTTTTAAAATGTTCATTAATTCAAAATATACTCTTATTGAAATTGTATTTAAATATAAATTATTGGAAACATTTCTAAATTACATACACATAATATATATATATATATATACACAAATCAAAATGATTTCACTTTCAATGTTTTTACTGATCACCTGTAGGCGTTCAGTGGTATTTATTAGGGCGGAATTGATTTTAACAAAATTGGATATTAGCGTTAAACTACTTAATACAAACTTTCAAGTCCCTGTTTGATTAATGTCAACAAGCTGACAATCTTAATTAATTACTAAATGCACCTACGCCTCTATTTGTGCTTTATATTATACTTGATCAACTAGTTATCTAATTTATAATCTAGGATTTACCAACATAGAAATTTTGTCTAACAATTAAACTAGATCATAAAAGTCTTTTTTATAAATTTAGGTTGTTAAAAGTAGTAAAATTATTTTTTTTACAAAAATTCGAATATATAAAAAAAATATAAATGTTTTATTTAGTGTTTTGAAAAATGAGCTATGTAAAACATCAGTGTATTCTTTAGTATTTCATAAAAATGATTTTATAAATTTTGAATGCATAATGTAAATTAGTTATTTCGTTTTAATTTATATGTACATATTTTATTCGTTCTTTTCATTATTATTTAAAAAGGAAAATTGAATCTGGAGGAATTAGAAATTCATTATTTTAATATACGATATTTTATATTTGAAAAAAACAGTTATTTTTTAAAATATATAACAATTGTTATATATTGTATAAATAATAATAATATACGAGTATATCAAAATAAGTAGCATAAAATGTCAAAAAGTTTTTTTAAAGAAAAGTAAATATTTTTTTATTTATTTTTTTTATTTACTTTAATATTATAAAAATGAAATAGATTCCTTCATTGCAATTTGTTTAAAAAATAATAAAAATAAATAATAAAATTATATATTACTTACTAAAATAGACCCACTTAACAGATTCATAAATATTTTATTGATTTTAATTTTAAAATTACAGTAAATAAAAAATCGATTTGTTTTTATGTCCCCCCTGGCTTTTAATTACTACCTAACGTTAAGTTAACTAATTGGCCATATCAATCAATGTACAGTTGAGAAATTTCTCTTTGAATTATTTTCCACAATTATCATTTATTTTTAGTATAGTCTCGAACAACATTTTTTATATCATCAAAAAAATATTCAATGTGTGAAGAGTTCAAGTGTGGTCATTGTGATTAACCATTTTATTAATTTTTTTTGTCTTTGATGATTTTTTTGCCATCCTGGATTTATGTTTAGAATTAATTTTTACTACAAAACCAGTTTAAATGTCATATTTTCCTTTGCATAAGGAATCTTCATATCATTTAATATGCTAACGAACTGATTATGATCTATATTTCCATTAGTCAAAATTATATCCCCCCTCTCGATTTTTGACGATAACTATCCCTAAAAATCCTTATAATTTAACATTTCCTCATTTTGGTTTCTATGTGTTTTGGACTAAATTCTTTCTAATGTTAACTTAATTTTATTTATTTTTGATTTTCAAGCGAATTTCATTTAGTTTTTTCAATCCATATCACATTTCTTGTTTCATATGAAGCTATTTAAAATTAGGTAAACTTTTTCAAATTTAAACTGAATTTCAGTAAAAAGTTTTTATATTTGTACCATATAAGTTATGTTTGAACTGTTTGGGAACGATTCTAATTGAAATAGTTAATTCAATCTGTGATTTAAAATTCTTTAATGACTTAAAAATGTCAGATTGCTAAACACGAATAATTTTTTTGGGTCATATGTTTTTCCCGATAGACTTAGTTTTTTTTAAAAAAATATTTTTTACTTTAGGACCATTTTGGATTTTTTTAGAACAATTAATTCTTGCAATTTCTTGAAATGATTTACCTTCATTATATTTTCAGTTTCTTCCTCTTTGTTGTTTTGTTATTAGTTTTTTGTGTTCTCCATGGCCAATATTTTTGTGAATTTTAACATTTATTAGTAGTAAATAAAATAACATTAATCACACTCTAATTAACAAACAGTTTACCATTTAAAATATACAAATATATATGTATGTGTGTGTGTGTGTATTTATTTATTTATGTGTATATATATATATAAAATTCGTGTCTGTATATGAACGTGTAGCTATTTAAAACGTAAAATAATAAAAAATGCATAGTATTATATATCAAGTTTAATGTAAAAATAATGTAGTTTTATTTGGTTTTTATTTTCTATAATTAAAAATCTACACTGCGTCATTTTGTTCATAAATATTTAATCACAGGATGGCAAAAATGAAATAAAAATCTATAAATTATTCTTTACTTAATATGCAAAATATAGTTCTATAACGTTTACTGACTTCAATTTTAGAACGCTTGTGTCGTTTGGTGCTAGCTTTGCAAAAACACTAGTGCATCTTTTACAGCCCAACTGTGTACTATCATCGACCGTCTGGCGTATCTCGACCTCGATAGAATAGCAGTCATTAAAATTAACTGCAGGTGCATATATTTTTTGATCGATTTAACATTTGCAAATTAAAGATCACCTAAGAATATTATCTAATTTGCGATTTTATAATATATTCGATATTACTTTTTATCTAATGATTTTTTACTTCTTCGTTAATCGCTGGTTTCTTATAAAAAAAATCAGTTCATATGTTAATTTAAAATAAATTGTGTAACACTATTTTCATTATTAACATATTTGTTAATTTTACAGTACAAAATCTAATAATAATAAATTAAAATATGATAAAAGAGGATTTTTTTATCATATTTTAGGTAGAAATGTGTATAAAAAACTAAATAATTAGGATTAATTGATTATTAAAGATTTCATATACCTGTTTAGTCTGTATTATATTTTATTTTATCAGTATAAATTTTGTTATTAAAATTATTTTGATTTTGTATATTCAATATTTTCTGTATATATTAGTAATTAGAAAATATTTTATATAATAATGATTTGGAGTTGAAATGTATTATATTAATGACATTATTAGTCAGATAAATATTTAGTAATCAGTATAGATCATACGTATCTCTTGTAGACATAAATATGCACGTTTTTCCATCTTATTGCCAATAAAATGTAATAAAAGAAACGTCGAAAATAATACTAACAGATATTCAGTGGAATTCATTCAAAACGAACGTCACGACAAAATAAACGACACCCGTTAGAGAATATTCAATCGTGCAATATGTCTTCCAGTATCAATGAAGAGAAAAAATAAAATATGATCGGTATTCTTCAAAACGCAGTCCTTTTGATCGCGGGTCATATTTCGGGCAGTTTATATTTCTCCGCAATTTAATCTCTAAGCAAACTCGAGGGCGCGTACGGGACATGGCGGGGTGGAATTCGATCGTAGCAGAATCGTGAGTGTAATATTTCAAAAGTAAACTGAACGTAACGGGGCGATATCGAACGCTTGCTTGCTTGCCTGCCTGCCTACCTACCTACCACCAGTTCATATCGAGTTCAGAACAGCTCATATAGAGTAGTTGTGCGTGTGCGTTTTAAACACATCAAAACTCGGAAATGG
>CP092089.1:6405125-6447625 GCA_029203775.1 Neoneuromus ignobilis | reverse complement strand
TAAAAATTGTAAAAAAGTAAAATGTAATAATACATTTCTTATAAGTTTTAATTTACAAAAAAAATCCTTAAAAAATAAATTTAATTTTTGCATGAAGTAACAGAAAGATAGGAAAATTAATTTTAGTTAGTTTTTTAATCGTAATTTCAGTTCATTGCATTTGTGTTCATTAAATTTAATGAAAGATTAAATTTCAACTCTCTCTCTCTCTCTCTCTCTCTCTCTCTCTCTCTCTATATATATATATATATATATATATATATATAAATATATATAGAAATATATAGATAGATAGATAAATAAATAAATGGATTTGCACTACATGTTTTTGTGCTTAATTATATCTTCCATAGAACTATTTAAATTTGTTATTTTTTTATATTTTTTCCTGCAGTTTCTTTCTGTCTTTACTTTTATTTGTATCGTACTATTTGTAATAGTAAAAAATAAAGAGGAATGACCCTAAAGTCTTAATAAATTATTTATTATAAAAATACTTACGCTAAATAAAACAGTATTATATTTTGTAATATTGTTTTATTTCATACTATATTTCAATTTTCTATAAAATTATTTAACTATACAATTTTTGAATGTAACTATTTTTGTCAAAAGAATATTAAGTCAGTTATTTTAACGATAATAGTAATTGTATTCGAAAGCCAAACTTAGTTAATATTTAACATGCAGAATTTTGGTTTATAATTAAAAAAAATTAATTAAACCAAAATGTTGATTTATAATTTTGGTTTATTTTTGGTTTGTTTTTTTAAACATGATAGAACTTTAAATTGAATCCCTATAGAAAATTCTATCTATTCTAAAAACATACTGTATATATATATATATATATATATATATATATATATATATATATATATATATATATAAAGAGTGTTTTTAAGATTTGATAGAACTTTTGATAATGATTTAATTTAAAGTTACATCACTCAAAAGAAACAGCCTAAATAGGCTGTTTCTTTTTAAATAAATAAATAAATATTTATATTACATTTACTAATATTTTATTTAATATTTAAGTGATGTCAGTAAAGGTTTTGGTATTATTTAATGCAAAATGTTTACAAATTATCAATGTATATAGTGCCATATTTTTTATATAATTGTTCATAATTTTTCGTAAAAAAATCTTAATGAAAATTAATATAGAAATTGTTTTAATTAACTGTGCACTTAAAAGCTCGTACCGTTTTTTTTTAAATTTTTTATTCATTTTGTTACGAGTCTTCTATAATTGTATTTCTAGAAAATTAAATAAAAGATCATGTAATAAAAATTGATCAGATATCTTGTAACAACAAAATATATTTTATTCTAAATAGGAAACATATAAAAATTGAATATAATAGAAACCTTTTATATATTTTTAATAAAATGGTTGTACTTATAAATATGTATGTTAAATAAAATAATTTGTTTCAAATCAATACTATTTTGTGTGAAAATAGATATTCATATTCAGTTTTGTTTATCAAAATATATTATTATATTTTCATAATTCGAATACAGTCACACATCTGTATTAAAAACATACAATTCAGTATTGATGTTTTTTATTTTATTTATTGTTCATGCAATGAAATATTAAATTGATAAAGTTCATATTAATTTAATATTGAATTGAAATCGTGTTTAAATAGACAATAAAAAATTATAAATAGTGTATATTTATTTGAAAACCATGTTTTTAAATTAATAACCTTTAATGAATTGATCAGTATTAATAATCAAAAGTGTTGAAATGAAATTTCAATTGTATGTTTTATAACAAATAGGATATTTCATTCTGCATTATTTATTTATTTAAATTATATATATATATATATATATATATATATATATATATATATATAAATAATACACATATAAGCTTTTGAAATATGTTCACACATATCTCGTAATATGGAAATCGTGATTTCAAAATCATCATTTTATATAAATATTTAAATTAATTAAATATCTGTGAATTTGTTATTAGTATTTATAAAAACTTTAATTCCATAATCAAATAAATACGTAATGTGTATACATATTTTTCCAGTAACGTATTTTTATTATATCTCTTATTTGTATTTTCTTCAATTTATTGTTTGTACGTGTATACTGCATTATTGACAACGTAAAGTAATATTTTCTCGTTTTCATTTCACTTCATTTTTATCTTATCAAAGGATATTTGAATTTAACGTTAAGAATTATCATCATCCGACGTTTAGTCATGAGATAAGAAAGGTTATAGAAGATGAACATTTCAATACGAATATGCATAAATGTACGTATCGATGTATATATATATATATATATATATATATATATATATATATATATATGTATATATATATATACTTATATTTAAAAAATATGCGTATATATGTATGTATTTTTGTATGTTTATACGGAAATTGTCGATATTCGTCGATCCTTACATATGATGGAAAAGCTATTGAAAGCGAATAACCGAATGTATGTAATAAAATTCACAAAGGACTCGTCATTTCTTTCACGGAACCCCTCGGTTTATCGGGTTCGTATTCAGATCATGCGTAATGTGCGTTTTTATTGCTTTCGTCGGTCTTTTTTGTTCTTCGTATTAAACGACGCCGTGTGAGCGAAATCGAAATACATATTTTTCTTTCGTCTGTATGGTGTGTGCATATGAGAATACATAGTTTCTGTTATTTGTGACCTCTGTGTGCACGATTTAATGTGAAATGAGAAATATTAAATGGGTTATATTTTGCGCATTGAACGAACATTTAAACTTCTTTTATTACTCAGATTATTATAGTCGAATCATCTTCACTAGGACGTTTCTCATGACGTGAATACATGGGACTTGTGTTGAGAATCGTGTTTTTCGTATGATTGATTTATAATAAGTTCAGTTTTTTATTCTATATTTTAGTATTATATTATCTGCATATACATATATATATATATATATATATATATATATATATATATATATATATATATCTGTTATTTAAAATCAAATGATAATTCAAACATATTGACTTATTGAATAACACCTATAAATAAATTACTTTATTAATAAAATCAAAAAAAAATAAATAAAACTACAAAAATTATTTAAAAAAAATAAATAAATACAGGGAGATACGACATTCTTAAAATTATTTACAAAAGAAATATTTTTTGAGTTATTCTACTGAAAGACAGAAATTAAAAATGAGAGATGAAAGTTTATTTTCGATTTATTTATAATATTTTTATTTTCATAGGCATTCCGAAAAAACAAGATACTGAAAAATGTATGTAAAATAAATAAAAAATAAAATTCATTGTAAATTATAAAGGATAAAATTCAGTTGAATTCTTTTATTGATCCAAAGGAAAATTAAAAATTAAAAAAATCAAATTTACTTTTTTCATCACCGTGATGATTATTGAAAATATTTTTTTTAATAAAAAATGGTCATAGTATTATTATTTAATTAAAATAATTTCATATTTGTCAATATATATATTAAATATTATACTTTTTAAAATATTTCATTAAAGTATTCTTTTTGTTTACATGAACAGCATTAAGATATACTTATTTAGCATGGAAGTAATTTTAAAAAACGTTATTCAGATAATTGATCCTACCATTCTTTATTTTCTTTATAATTCATGTGCTTTTAACACTACGAAAGTCATTTGATAAGTTTGGTAAAAAAATTACCATAAAATTTAAAAAATTAATACATTTTTCATCAATTTTTAAATTTACCATACTTATCAAACGACCCTCGTATAATAATTTAAAGGCAATTTAGACAAATATCGAAAGATGTATTTTGGAAGTGTCAGGAAATGATAGAATGAGAATAAAATGGATTTGAAAACAAATATATGTCACAAACATAATTTGAATAATAAGGAGATTGAAATGTAAATGAACAAGAGATATTATAAACGATGTACAATTGAAATTATTGATTTCAAAATGAAAATATGAATCTATTGAATAGATAGGAAAAGATATTTGGGAAAATATTAAAAAGTAAAATAGTTTATTATTGGAACTAAAAAAAATTAAAAACGTTTATCAAACAGTGATATATATATATATATATATATATATATATATATATATATATATATATATATATATATATATATATATACAAAGCACATTCAGAAATTAAATATCGAATGCACTTAATAGCCGTTCAAGCAACATTGATGCTTAATGATGTCTTGTTTATGTGTATAGTAGAACACGTGTATGCCGTTATTCCATTCTATTTTTTTTATTTGTTAGAAATGAATGCAAATATTCAAAATTCACCCATCTGTAATATGTTGTCGGTGATAATATTTTCTTGAAGTGTTATCACAACAACAACAATAAGTTTCTTGATAATATTGTAAATAGAGATGATATTTGTTGTTTTGGAACTATGGTTGATTCACTTTTACACAATTGAATTTTAACCCCAACACCACAATTGTTTGAAATGTTCAATAATCACTTATTGTTCACTTATTATTTATAATTATATCGGTTCATGTATTTCGATGGCGACGCCATTATCGTCAGAACCTTTCTGTTAAAATCTAGTGATTGAAAACAACTAGTCTAGATTTTAACAGAAAGGCTCTGACGATGATGGCGTCGCCATCGAAATGCATCAGCCGATATAATTATAAATAATAAGTGAACATTAAGTGATTATTGAACATTTCAAACCATTGTGGTATTGGGGTTAAAATTCATTTATGTTAAATAGAGATGATATTTTAATTGCTTATATTATAATAGAAAGCTAGCAGATATCCTTTCATTGTCATCATACTGGATGTCAAAACCAAAAAAGTTTAATCAAATGTTGTTAGTTTGGAAAATCATGAGCATGGATTTTTGAGATCGTAAAAGGATCCTTCTCGTGGACTTTATGATACAAGGGAGATTATAAATTCTCAGTTGTATTGCGAAATACCCAAGAAGTTACGGTAGACAAATCAAAACCGTCTACGTGAGATACGTAGTAGTGGAGTTTGTTCCACGATAATGCATGGCCAAACATGCATTACTCGAACAGTTCGGATAGAACATTTTCAAGCATCTTCCATACAGTCCAAATATTGTCTCTAACAATTATCATTTCTTTCTCCACCTTAAGAGATTTTTGAATAGTGAGTCTGGGAAGTGATCAGGAGGCAAAAGACATTGTGTAGGGTTCCTTGAAAGACTTGTTGGTGATTTCTTTTAAAAAAAATATGTAACAGAAAGTCTTACGATATCATAAGTGTCTTAACCAGTTGCGCTGGCAATTAATTAACATGCACGCGTGGCAAATTCGTCTAAAGCAATTCGCAACGAGTTGGTATTTGAAATCATTTTTTTTATAAAGTTTTAGACACACACACACATTAACATTATAGTAAAACTCTTAAGTTGATTAACAAATTTATTAATAATGTTTGAAAATGAGTATTTCTTGGATTTTGGTACGTTTGTTATTTAACTGAATAGAATAGAGATATTAAAAAATTCCATATCCATTAGATAAAAGAATATTTTTCTGTAACTTTTTGCAAATTTTTTCATTAAAGGAAAAGATGATAAATAGTTATCTTGCAGATCTACTCTACCCATACCATCATTGTAATCTAAAACTATATTAGGTTTTGTAATGTTTCCATTTTGGTCTGTATAATTTCTACATTTTTTCTTTTTTGTTACAATCATTTCTGCTTTGGAATGTTTTGAAGAAAGTAAATATATATCTTTTTGTCCTTCCATTTTACAGCTAAGATACCATTGTAAGATCTTAAAAGAACTTAAAATGTTTTTAATTTTGTCGTTGTGAGATCTTTTAGTATATTTTTTATATTAGATCTGACTTTTCCTATAGTATTAATTTTTTGCAAATGTAATTTCCGATACAATTTTGGTGATGAATACCAGTTATCTAAAAAGAGGGTGTGTACAAAATCAATTGAAGGTCTACTTAAATCCAGTTCAACATTTTCTAATACGTTATTATCAGAATAAAATAGTTCTTTATAATAATAAAAAAAATTATTGTGTATTATAGTTACTTGATTATTATTCAATGAAAATATGTAAAATTAATGAAGATCTACAAAAAAGCACTTGTATGCCTTCAAAACAGAAGTGTGACACTTGCTAGCTGAACTCTGATATTATTTTAACTTAGCAAAAATCACACGACGTGCTATGTACGTCTTATCGACATTTGGTACAGAAAGCAGTTGACGTACATAGCACGTCATTCCAGCGCAACTAATTTACATAGTGACTATGTGGAAAAGTAGTATATTAAATGCATAACATTCTACAATAAATACATTTTAAAATGTCTACACTTTTTGACTCCTAGCCATTTTTTTCCAGTTGCATCCCTTATATACATATATATATATATATATATATATATATATAAGATGATATTCAGACGTAAATATTATTATTCAAATATGCTGTAATGTTCATATTTATTAACGCATATAACGTATTCATTGAAGACAAGTCTTAGCATATTGATATATACTGTCAATTGATGGTTTCGCTGAGAGCGAGCTCATCTATTGAAAACGTTTTCGAGTGCATACAATAATACGACGCCGGAATTGAAGATGGCGTTGAAAAACTGCCGATTAACGTGTCAAAAGCACCCACGATCATTTATATTCGTGGATCTGATATACCGTTCTGTTATACTGCCGAATCGTGGCCATTTTGAGCGACCTTACTTACCTTAGGCACACATTTATTAGTCTGTATATATATATATATATATATATATATATATATATATATATACAAATGAATATTTACATAAAAACATACATACACAAATATTATTATTTACGCCTGAGCAAATACTTGAGTATTATTCCATGCATGTCGATTACGTTTCGTAGATAATAAGTAAATAGGTTGAATGGTTTGTTTGATTTCAACTGACATATATATATATATATATATATATATATATATATATATATATAATATATACACTAATCTACACAACAATCTAACTAACACCCACCCATCCACCCACACACACATGTATATATATATATATATATATATATATATATATATATATATATATATATACATGTAAGTACAAATACATGTAAATTTGACATAATGATAGAGTTAAATTTTAATTTTTAAATAAATTTCAGTTCGTATTATTTTTCATGTTTTAACAACTGAAATAATTATGATATTTTTCGTTGTAAGATAAACATTTAACAAAATTTTGACCAAAGTACTTGAAATTGTATAAGTGTGTTTTTTAACGTGATAGAACTTTAAATTCAATCTATTTCAAAATTTCAATCGAACCTAAAATCTCTCTCTCTCTCTCTCTCTCTCTCTCTCTCTCTCTATATATATATATATATATATATATATATATATATATATATATATATATATATATATACGAGGTTGTTTGATAAATATTGTAAAAATAAAAACTGCTTCATTTTTTTGAATAAATCGTTTTTATTTTTCAACATAGTCTCCTTTTAGGCTTATACACTTCATCCAACGCTGCTCTAGTTTGTTGATCCCTTCCGAATAATAGGATTTGTACAAGTCTGTAAAATAGTCATTCGTTCCTGCAATCACCTCCTCGTTCGAATAAAATCTTTTTTCCGCGAGCCATTTCTTCATATTAGGGAACAAATAATAGTCCGATGGAGCCAAGTCTGGAGAATAGGGGGGATGTGAAACGATTTGGAACCCTATTTCCATTAGTTTTGCGGCCACAACTGCTGAGGTGTGAGCTGGTGCGTTGTCGTGATGAAGAAGGACTTTTTTGTGGGCTAATCGGGGACGTTTTTCTTGCAACTCGGTTTTCAAATGATCCAATAACAATGAATAATAAGCACCTGTAATGGTTTTACCCTTTTCCAAATAGTCGATAAAGATTATTCCTTACAAATCCCAAAAGACAGTCGCCATAACCTTCCCGGCCGAAGGAATTGTCTTCGCCTTTTTCGGAGCAGATTCCCCCTTGATAACCCATTGTTTAGACTGCTCTTTGGTCTCAGGAGTGTAGTGATGTATCCATGTTTCATCTACAGTGATGAAACGACGCTTAAAGTCCTACGGATTTCGCTGAAACAGCTGCAAACCGTTCTTGCAACTCTTCACACGACCTCGTTTTTGGTCGATCGTGAGCAATCGCGGTACCCACCTGGCGGATAGCTTTTTCATGTCCAAATGTTGGTGCAAAATATTATGTACCCGTTCACACGAGATGCCTACAGCACTAGTAATCTCACGTACTTTCACTCTTCTGTCATCCATCACCATATAATGGATTTTATCAATGATTTCTGGAGTGGTGACCTCAACAGGGCGTCCAGAACGTTCAGCGTCTTTTGTGCTCATATGACCACTCCGAAAATTTTGAAACCACTTATAAACCGCACTAATCGAAGGTGCAGAGTCACCATAATGTTTATCAAGCTTCTGTTTAGTCTCCTGAGGCGTTTTGCCTTTAATGATGTAGTGTTTAATCAACACGTGAAATTCTTTTTCGTCCATTATTTGACAATCACTCGATTTCCTTGATTCCAACGATTGCCAAACACAAAGGAATAGACCGATATGGCTGAAACTTGATGTGTGTTCTTCCAAGAGGTGCTACTAATTAAAAATAACCTCGATATGCACCAGTGGTGCCATTTTTCGGAATTTACACGGACTTATCAAACGATCCTCGTATATATACTCACATACATATAAAGACTGTTTTTAAGTTTGATAGAACTTTTGATAGGAATTCAATTTAAAGTTCTATCACACTTAAAAAACATCTTTTATAGTTGAGAATAAAAATGATAAACAGAAAGGCTCTGACGATGATGGCGTCGCCATCGAAATGCATCAGCCGATATAATTATAAATTATATATTTATAAATAACAAGTGAACAATAAGTGATTATTGAACACTTTAAATTATTGTGGTGTTGGGGTGAAAATTCATTTGTGTAAAGTGACTCAGCCACAGTTCCAAAACAACCCATAAATAAAAATGATCATAAACTTTTTAAATGTATATAGATGTAATCGATGTAAAATGTTTCAGAAAGCTTTTTTTTTTGAAAAATATATTCATATATTTTTCTTGAACTGAACATAACGCGTTTGCCTATATAATTATAAATTAAAAAAATGTATATTGTAAAACATGTTTTTGTTATAAAAATTAAATAATATAACAAGTTTCTACTTTTTGTGTATATACGAGTAGTTTCTTTTTCTATTTGTTATTCCAATACCCCAATATTTTATTGATGTATTTAATCATTATTTATTGTTCTTTTTTTCTAAAATGAATTTCAATAGTAATTCTGTGCCCAGGAGTATAAATGTTAAACTTTATTATTTGTTTTGAAATTGTAAAGAATTTACTTTCACACAATTGTACTATTATCCCAACACCACAAGATTTAATTAAAATAAATATAATGAACGCGGCATTCTGATGATGACACCATTGTCACCGAAATGCACATCAGCTTATCATTATTTTAAACTTATAAAATAAACAATAAGTATTTGTTGAACATTTTCAAATGTCTTTTGGTGTTGAGATGCTAATTCATTTGTGTGAAAGTTGAATTTTATAGTCTTACTTTTCGAAAATAAAATATGGTTATGTAAACAAAAAAATATTGAATAATTTTGTTTTGTTTATAATAAGCATTTTATTAAATGTGAATTAGTTAAAACGACAAATTACTTTTAATAAACTATTTTCTTTTTAATAAAAGTTTAGATTAATATGTAAAAGATTTTTGTTTTTAAAAAAATCAAATATATATTTTAATTTATATTCTTTTCTTTTCATTTTAAAATATTAAAAAATTGATAATATAAACATACTTATTTTACTGGACATTAATTATAATATATTGGGAATAATAAAATTTATTAACCTATGTGTTTTTCAAAGATTTATCGAGTCAGTAAAATACATTGTGATTAATAATTGTATGATACATAAAAATAAATATACGTTTTTAGATATCCGAACATTTGTTTAGAAACGTATTATACGAGGGTCGTTTGATAAGTATGGTAAAAAAGTAAGAAAAACTAAATTAAAAAAAATAATTAATTAATCAATTAAATTAAACAATAAATAAATTTACCATACTTTTCAAACGACCCTCGTATTGTAGTTCTTGAAAAAAATTCCAAATCACATTTTTTTACCTCTTAACTGAGTATGACTCCTTAAGGCACTAAATAGGAAATATGAATAAGCAAATGTATCATAAATGACATTGTATTTATTCATCTACGGTTTACTAATGTTTTTATTATTTTTTCATCGAGTATAGATGAATCCAAAAAGGAATTGAAAATTTAAAGTCAAAAGTGATGTACAATAAATTTCCAGATTCAAAGAAAATCCAATTAAATAAAATAGAAATAATTAAATAATATGATTATTTAAATCAGTCAACTGAAAAATAAAAATGTGATGATGTTATTCCGAAATAAATTCGAATCTCCATTTGAAGAAAAAAGTTTTTAATCAAATATTCTATCTGTTCTCATTTATGATAGCAAAACAAGTAACTAAAATTACAAAATACTTCAGTAGCTCTAACATTAAAAATGTAGAGACAGAAAAAAACATGTACATTAGAAAGAAATCCAAAATTGTAAACATTATCACAAAAATGAAATGTTTAAAATGAACTGGACTGATTATATAGTAAGAAAAGGTGTAAATTCAGATTGAAAACCCTGAGATACAAAAAACCACAGGAAGAAACTTATGAATAGATGAAACAGGAATGTTAGAATTTCGTAAGTGTAGAATCGTGGAGATAGTCATTAAATCGCTGAAAGTGTAAAGTTTTGGAAGAGGCCTTTATCCGGCATTGGATAGCATGAAGATAATGATGATGATATTGTTAAATATATCAATGTCATCATCATTCGTTCTTAATATAAAATATGAAATATTTTACCTACAAACATAAACATGTCGTATATTTTTTTTATAATTCACTGTCATTTTGTTTATACACATTTTGAGTCATTTATGTCTTTTTTAAAACGCAAATATAAAAACGTATATCATTTGTAATGCGTAGGATTATTTTAAACTTGATATCGAATAAATATTTTTTTTGTAATAAAAAAAGTTTTAGAGTTTTATTCTCTATTTACATAATTATTTAATAAAATTGTGTTTATTTCGCTTTTAAGATAAATAAATATTTGTGGAGTTGAAAAATATTATGATTGAACTTACTTTGAAGTATTTTTCTAAAGACCACATTAATGATGTAAAATTTAAATAATCTCCACACTCATATACACACATACAAATATATATATATATTTGTGTGTGTATTGTGTGAATATAAAAGTATAATTGTAGTATATGACAAAAAATATGATTTACAAAATAGTTCGTTTATTTAATTATTTACGAACTATTTTATATTAAAAAGTACCTTTTTATAAAATATATGAATATAGTCTGCATTTGATTTAAATGATTTTTCATGAACGAGCTATATTTTATTTCCCACAAAACAAAAAGGTTTCTCAAGCCGTCTATCCGTTTGATGTCTGTAGAAATTAAAGAGGACAAATGAAACTGTGCCAAGTTTTAGTCACGGTTCCAATATTATAAAAAATATATCTGTGTTTTCATATTATTATTGTAGAAAGTTTGCAACCACGACTTCAATCTTGGTGATCAATGAATTCGGAGAAAATAGGTCATCGCTTACAATAACTTTTTAAAGAAATGACAAGTAAAAGACATTTATGAAGCCATTTACGTTCATCAAAAAAGTAAATGTAGTTATCAAATTTATAAAAACATTTTTATTAAAACGTTTTTAATTTCATTTTAGTAGTCATTATTTAAATTTCATTTACTTGGAAGTTTTTACTTTTTATTTCAAAAATATTTTTCACTTGAAAGTATTAAATATAATGAAATTAATTTCTGAGAACATATTTTAATTATTAATTTTACTAAATTTTCATGAAATACATGCATACCAAAACTATATATATATATATATATATATATATATATATATATATATATATATATATATATATATATATATATATATATATATATATATACACTTTTTCATTAAAATATATATAAAATATATATTTTAATGAGCTATCAGAAATACAGTGTTGAATTTTTAATCTAAAAAAAATTTTTTTTCACTTATGATTCATAACATTTCTTCACAATAATTTTCATTTTCATAAATACAATATTTTTATTTTTTCAACATTATTTTCAGTATTTGATTTTTTCTCTATTCAAATCTGTGCATTTAATATGTTCACAATTTACTAAATCTTTCTTATCCCTCATATTCTTTTTATTATTGAAAAATATCATATTTAATTTTTTTTATTTAATTACCCCAATTGCTTAAAATTTTCAAAATTTTAAAATTCGTACCTCTAACACTTTGATAATTATTAATATTCATAAATTGTTTATTTATATTAACCCCAATTATTTTTTTTAAATAAATGTTGCCCAAATGAGATCGAAGGAAAATAAAAAGATAGTAAATGATAGTAAGCAAGTATATATATATATATATATATATATATATATATATATATATATATATATTTCTATCTTATTGAGCTACCCTTTCTAATTAATTAAATGTTTCATTAACTTATCAATTGAAAATTTTTGATTTTTAATAATTATGAACGAAAATAACAACTTAGAGATATTTTTAACATCTGATGTTAAAATTTTTCAAAAAAATATCAATGTAATAACAGTGTTCATATATTAGGTGTACCCATAAGTAATGTCATTTTTTGATACTGTACAAAATTTTATTTCATTTAATAATTTTATTTATTTTATTCAATAAGTAGATGGCAAAGATTTTAGAATTTGAAAAAAAGACATTACTTATGAGTACACCTAAAATATGTATATATATATATATATATATATATATATATATATATATATATATATATATATATATATATTATACTGAAGATTAAATATATTATGGCCTAAATGAGACTGAATGGTTTAAACATATATTTACTTATTATTATTTACTATTCTTAGTTTCATTTGGAGCACCCTATGCAATTTTTATCTTGTATTTTACAAATGATAAAAAATTAAGTACACTAAACCAGAACAATTATTTTTTTTCTAATACACAATTTGTATCAAGAGAAACAATTCACTTTACAAATGTTAATTCATAAAATATGTTATATATATAATTTTATAAAGATATGTATTTTCCTTCTCTCTCTCTCTCTCTCTCTCTCTCTCTCTATATATATATATATATATATATATATATATATATATATATATATATATACATACGATTGAAACCAAACGTTTAAAAAGAAACAACATTCAACGGTGAAAATAAAAAAAAAAGTTTCTTAGAATCATTTTCAACCCATTTTGAAGTAAAGTATCTTAAATGTTTTCTTTGTAAAATAGTTTTGGCATGTTCATTGTTATGATTGCTTTAAGCGAAGAAAAAATATATGTATATATATATATATATATATATATATATATATATATATATATATATATATATATATATATATATATATGTATGTATGTAAATAAGTGTGTGTATGTGTGTATGTATATGAATCAAAACACGCTGGCGAAAATAATTTTCATGAAAAACTTGCGTTCAGCGTTTCAATGATATTTATATTCAAAATCTGCTGAATAGCAGAGTTTGTGGTGCACTTTTTTCTCGTAGATTTCACTCGATTTCCGTCGACGAAGTTTATTGATATGTTTTTGACGTCTTTAGTTTGCATGTCTGACTTCATTTATCATTTTAATTGAGTGATCGTTTTATGCATTTTCAATGAAATCATGTTTGGCCTTTCAGTGTCAATATATTTTATTCGTATAACGATTTATTGTTTTCTTTCGCATGTATTTTTGTATGTCTTTCTATATCATTTATTTTTATTTTTTTCATTATTACGAAGATTGGGATGTTTGATAAAAGTTACACATCGTTACCAGTCTGTTTTATATAAATATATGCTAGAATAAATAATAAAAAAAACATTCGTGTGTTTATTTAAACGGTATTTATTCTACATTACAAAGAGCAGAAACGTATTTCAGGTGCGGAATCACTTTGTATGGTGATGGGTTACCCTTTGTTCATACAACAAAATCTATAAAATCCCTCTCCTTATATTTCAGGTGGAAACTTCTCAGATTTTCCATATATACAATATTTAACGCGTAAGTTTTACTATACTATATGTATTATTAATTTGTAAATATTATATATTTTTTAAACAATTAATAATTTATATATAATTTAAATCTGATAATTTATCGAAAAAATAAATAAATCTATATTTCAAAAATTAAATCATGAATTTATTTATCAACAATTATTAAAAAAATATTTTATTTAAATTTATTTAAAATAATATTATGAAATGATTTCATTTTCATTCGAAACAAAATTAACATAAAATTTCTATAGTTGTTTATATTCTTTCTTTTAAATATTTCCGTTCTCAGTTTTATTTAAAAAGTATTTAAAATAATATTAATAATAACTGATTTATTGTTTTCTTATTCTTTAATTGTTGTTTTTGAATTTACTTGAATTTTCCTTAAAATTGTTATAAAATATTTATTCAGATTCTGAATAATTAATATGTGAAATTACTTAAATTGTTTGAATTAATTTTTGTTATTATTGTTTGATGAAATATATATATATATATATATATATATATATATATATATATATATATATATATATAGTTGTTTCATAAATACTATCATATTTTGTGTTTAAAAAACAAAAACAAAAGACCATTGTGGTGTTGGGGTTGAAATTCATTTATGTTAAAGTGAATCAGCCATAGTTCCAAAACAACAAATAACAAAAAAAAATTTCATTCCTTTCTTAGTCTTATTAATTAAAATGTTATGAAAAAAATTATAAGATATTTATTAAAAACTTATCTGTTTGTTTGCATCTTGGATTTAAGATAATTTGGTCTTTTATCTATCGTAGCATATACCCTAGTCATTAGAAATTTAATCACCACATTACATGAGATTTTTTAAAAGATTCAATACTTGATTGTCTTTCAGAACACACAATCCTCTCTAAAACAGATCAAATAGATTGAGATTAAAGCTTCCAGATAGCAAGTCTTCCAATTTGATAAAATCTTACCATGTTTTCAAGTTATCTTTATGTGGACTTTATTTTAGAATTTATTGAAAAGTCTAAATTTTATCTTGAATATAATCTCATTTCATGACATTTTCCAAAACTGATTCTTAGAACAGTGCGATTATTATTTTGATACGTTTTTCGTAAAGATTAATATTTGTAAACCTGTTTTAACATTTTTCTCTGCATATTACTACGATGGAGACTTCTTTGAACCTTCTGTACTAATTTATACACTTTCTTAGATAACCAATTACATTTTTTTTGTGTTATTTTTTTAAGATTTCTTGGCAATAAAGATTTTTTCATCTATGTACAAAATGTTAAAGGATTTTCTATCTGCGTAACAATTTTTTTTCTCTAAATAATTTTGGAACAATTGTCCTATGTGTCTTTTAAGCACCTACACTTGTAAACTCAAATCTTTTATAGTGTGAAACATTAATATCTTAAATGTTTGTATACTCGTAACATTTTTTTTGGTTTTTGGAACGAATTTTTGTCAAATCAAACCTTATATCCTTTAATTTCTTATAGCTTACATACAATATGTAATCTAGATATTTAACTGTGTTTTTTTCTATCAATTTCTAGAACAAATTCACAGCTGATTAATCATACAGGTAACTAAGTTTTGAAAATATATATTTTTTTAATACCACATTTGAAATATGTACTTATATTAAAATAAAATTCTTAATCCTCTCACTACATTACAAAATCTTTTAAAATTTCATAAAATTTTTTCACATAAATTATTACCTTTAATAGATTCATAAAGTGATATTTAGTGAATATTCTCAAATCCATTCACAATGTATGTAATCAAAGTTGTATCAATTTTTATAAAATTACTAAGTACGTACATATTAATTTATATATTAAATAATTATTTTTTAATCGCAAATTGACAATGTTGTGAAGAATTTCTCACTCGATATTTATTTATATTTTTAAAATTCCAAAAATGTTTTTCGTAACCCCATATATAGTTTTCTTACACTTCTTATTTAATACCATTTTTACACGAAATATGTTTTTTATATTATTATTTTTAAGTTAATATTTTTTTCGAAACCTTTTTCTATTTCTCTACCTATTCATTCTATTTATAGTGTTCGGCATGAAAAATAACGTAATATAAAAATAAATGAGATTAAATTATTCTTATTGACTTCTCTCATGTATTCAAATAAATTGCTGCAATTGATACCGTAATTACAGTAATTGATCCCCTAATTACTGTAATTGGTCCCCTTCTGTTTATTATTTTTATAAATGATCTTCTAGGGGGAATTACAAATTCAAAAATTAGACTTTTACCAATGTCTACATTTATTTATTATATAAAAAAATAGTGATATTTAACATTTACAATTTAATACAAATAAAATTACTAATTCGACAATATGGAATTGAATCTTTCTTACAATCCTTTTGTTGGATTCATTAATAGACAAAATTATATTTATTTATCCAATTTTGTTGATTAAATAAAAATTAAAAAAAATTTAAGCTCTCATTAAAATCATCTTTATAACGGATGGACATAATTAAAATATTGTTAGTGAAGCTCATAAAAAACCTAAATTTTATAAAAAAAATAATTTATTCATGTCGTACAGTCGTTCAAGAAATAGCATATTTGACTTTGATAAGATCTTTGAATACTGTGGAAAGTATGGAATCTATATTCAGTAAGAAAAGGACAAAACATAGAAATACTCAAGAAAAAATTGTATATATCTTACTAAATAACCATTTTAGAATGGATGGTCGTAGTGAAATAAATGAGCAATTCAGGTGGGAAAATTTGAAAAGTAGACGATGGTTGACAATTAAGTTTTCATTTTTTCTATATCAAAAATATTCACAAAAAAAATTAAGTTGAGATGTTAACAGAAAGCAAGTTAGGAAAAATTCAATATTTTCCAAAGATGTTTGACCTTGGGATATTTTATTTAATTTTTATTGATACACATCCTATATCAATTAAAATTGAAAAATGAAAATAAAATAGATAAAAAATATTAATTCAAAGATATGTACCAAAATTAGAAACACTACCGTCGGTTTGATATCCTAAGCAGACATATTATTATTATTTCCTTTTGTTATTTTCGATTTTTTAGAAAGTTTTTTCTTAAAATTGATCGTGTTTATAAACAATTCTTGGTATATGTAATTAATCTTGACATAAAGCAGTTATATATTTCTACTGTATTATTAATATTTGTTTTATTATGGAATTATGTTTTCATAATATTTAAAAAAACATATTATTTAGTAATAAATAAAAAATATTCAATATAGTAATATTATAAAATGTTTAACTTCAGAATTTAAATGAGTACTTGTCCTCGTTTGTATTACATGTAATTAAATGCTTATTTCATGCAGTGACAGTTTTCCCAGTGGATTATCCACATTAAAATATTTATTTACATTCGTATTTATTGCAGTCCAGTAACATTCGATATAAAAAAAACTTCGTATAAAACAAAACTTGCGTGTTAAGTCAATTTGTAATATCAAAATATTTATGTTTCTTACCTTGTACAAGGACTTAAAAAATCGTAAAAATTTAATCACAGCATGAAAATGAAAAATGTATTCGAAAAGCGTTTCCACTGGATTTGTTAAGCCTGTTTGTTTGTTTTTTTTTTTACAAGTGTACACAATTTTCAACGAAGATCGTTAAAGACAAGAATTAATTGCTATTTGCATTTTAGTGTATTTATAACGATTCTCTTTTTATATGAATTCCGATATAAAGTTTAAGAGATAATCAAATGGTTTATTTTTTAACTCAACTCGTTCGTTTTTATAATTTACATTTAATTTTACTATATTTAGATGATTTTTTTGTTTTCATTTTTATAGTGTCATCCAAATATGACGCCTAGACTTATGTTTTATTAAAACGAAACATGTGTATAGGGTGGTGTATAGGAAAACATGTCTATAATTTTTTTTAATAATATACAAATCTAGGCATCGCGTTTGGATGACCCTATATATCAATTGATATCTTTACACACTTGTATAATTGCATTATTATGTTGTTTTTTTAATTTTAATGCAGTTATATAATACATTAATGTCATCGATATTTTTTTTAAATATTTTTTTCTTATTTCTCTGTCTCTTTTTTTCTCTCTGTACATATGTATATATATATATATAAATATAAATAATAAGCTGTTATTTTACAAATATAACAGTTTAATTCACTTTTTTAATATAGAAAATATTGATTCATAAATTAATACCTCATTGATATTTTGTAAGAATTATTAGTAAATAATAAATTCGTTTAAAAATAAAAGCTAATAAAGAGAGTTTCAATTATGAAACGATTTTTATTGTTTACCTGTTTTCTCTTTTAGTGAAAACACAATATTTTGAAAATATTATGATGAGAAGTAGACCAAACTAAAATGTCTTTATAATACATGCATATATATATATAAGATTCAAATTTTTTTTAGTATTTACATTCTTATTATTTGACTATCATTAATTATCTTTGTACTTTTCGATTTTGAGTTTATCTATCAAACAATTATAGTTAGTCAAATTAATTGATATTTCAAAAATAAAATAGTATCCATCTACTTGACGATGAGTTTAAAATAGGGTCAAAACTAATTTTGTGAAAACAAAAAGCAATAATCTCATGATGGTTTATTGGATATGATAATAAAATATAATATATACTGAATATTAAAATAAATGCGTTTGAAATATTTTTCTCTCTCTATCTGTCCGTGAATATAAATATATATATATATATATATATATATATATATATATATATATATATAATCATCTATAAAACTCTTTCTATCCACCACTAGATAAAAGCATCCCCAAAACTTGCCATTTCAACCGATCTAACACCTTTCTCCTACTGTCCATTCCAATAATTTTTCTTGGTATATATATATATATATCAAATTAATATTTTATAAACTTGCTACGTGCTTGACAATGTAGTATATTCGGTGAAATTTAAAGTATTATAAATGAAAATTTATCATAAATAATCGTTTCTTTGTGACTTGTCAGTGTGTAAATTCATAGACCGTCACGTTTATAAATAACCGCGCGAATCAAACAAAATGCCAGCCACTTATCTAAATTAAGTATATTTTTTGCATATGTTTCACGAAAGTTGATGTTTAAAAAAACTGCCCTGTTGTTTATTTAAATTTTAATCTATTTTAGTGGCTGCGCTGCGAGGATATTTATTTGCATATTTTCTCGTTTGTTACGAGGATTAATTCGGCGTGTTTTTTCCATATGACGTGAAAGATTTTATGCTTTTGTGGAAAGAGATATTTTATTTCGAACATTGGCTGAAATTGCATCGTACAACTTATTTTATTTGTTGGTTATCTTATGTTTTTTACATTTGTACCGTTTTATTTTGTTTCGTATTTATTGTTGATAACATTTTTTTCGGTTATTCATTTACATGTTTGAGTAATGGATTTTGTTTGTTTTTAATAATTAATGAGAATATTTTTTTTTAATTAAAATTTTCAATCAGTATGGTTTATATATATATATATATATATATATATATATATATTAGCTAATATATTATTTTTTCCAATTATTATTTTGATCATTGTAATAGAAAATTTCATCTAGTAATATTTTCAATATTTCTTCCAGATTTCTTTCAGAAGCTATACATTTTAATACAGGTGTTTTATTATGAATAAAAAAATTATAGGTAATATTATTAATCCAGGTGGTGCTCTTATAAAATTATTTATATTAAACTTTACATGTAAAATAAAAATTACCTACACTTTTTTAGTCGCACATACAAAATATAATGTAGTAAGTAATATTTTTTGAAATTATAAAAACTTTAAAAAAATTCTAATATTAAAATTAAGAATAATGTACAAATGAAAATCGTATTTTTTAAAAAAATATCTTTGTATGCTTTTTAACATTTTTCTATTTTTAAAAAGTACCATAATTGAATTATTAAATATTTTTTGAATTTAGTTCAAACTGTGAATGTTTTACATATTTGTCCTGTAAAATATTACATATTACAATTGTATTTAATGTCATCAGAGAATTATGTATATATATATATATATATATATATATATATATATATATATATATATATATATATATATATGACATATTCAAAAATATACAACAAAATATATAATTTCTATTTTAAAATTTAATTTTTACATAAATATTTTTAAATTAAATTTCCCTGTTTTCAATAACTTTATCTCAAATAAAGCTTAATATTTATATTAATGGTAATATATAAATATAAAACCCACATATAAATTTTACATATATATATATATATATATATATATATATATATATATATACAAACACACACACACATATATATGTATATTACTAATTATGACAGGAAATCACAAAACAATGGAAAGAAAAATTAATGGATAAAAAAGAAAATAGAAATTACAGATGTTATGGCAGAAATGAAAAGTGTGAATTGGAAATGGGTCTATTATATAACAGAAAGAGGGAACCATTATTGACAAAAGAAGTTATTGATTGAGAAACTAGATATATGAGAATGCTTAGAAGAAAACCCATGAATAGATGAAATAGAGATATAAAAAAATTACTCACAATGGATTGGAAAAAAAGAATTGGATTGATTGATGTGGAAAGTTTCGGGATGGGCCTTCATCAAGCAGTGGGTGTAGAGACATTAATGATAATATTGTTACAAATATTCAAAAATTGATATTAGCAATATTATGATTTTTTTATCAAAATAAAATTTTATTTTTCAGTTTTTTAATTGGGATATAAAATTAAAATTAACTAAATAGGAATACTTGTTACCTGTAGTATCCTCTAATAAATCAATTGTTTAATTTTTATTAAGAATTTTATATACTAAGTACATTAAAAACAATAAGGAACATTTTTTTGTTTAAAATTAAATTATCTGTTTTTTTCATAATATAGAATTTTGAGGATTTGTTCACGATATTATAAATATATTGAAATATCATAAAATAGTATCATCTTTCTTCTTATTATTTTTATCATAAGATGGATATATTTCAAATATTGTAAATCAAGCTCATGAAAACCTAAATTTTGTTATTTAGTAAAATTCCTTAAGAAAAAGCATATTAAATTTTAATGACAACTTTGGTTAAATACTGCAACAGTGTATGGTTTTTATGTTCAATAATGAAAAAAATCCAAAACATAGAAAGGTTACTTATTTTATGTGAAATAGACCTTTTAGAAAGAATAGCAATAATGAAATGATTGAACAATTTAAATGGGATAGTTTGAAAGTAAATGAATGCTCGCCATTTTAATTTGCATGTTTAAGGATTTTATGAGTTACCCAGTCTAAGAAGATTTTAACTAGAGAATAGTTTTTCTTCCATGACAGATACAATTACGAGCTGAAAATTAAGTTAAGATATTATAAAAAAATTTGATGAAAATTCAATTATTTACAAAGGTACTCGTGTCTGAAATGCTTTTATTATATTACTGCCTCAATAAATTAACGCATTTGTAAATCCAATTAAGATATAAAAAATATTATATATATATTCCAAAATTGTAAACCGTGTTACTGGTTTTTTTGCCCTTATTAAGTAGACTTATTATTATTAATAATAATTATATTTTATTACTTTATAATGTCTATTATTTGAAATATTTGATATTTTCAAATTTTTTCTTTTATATTTATACTAATTAAATTTTCATATAAAAACAGTAATATTCCAATTATATTTATTTCATTTTTTAAGTAATCACTTCATAAATAGAAGTCGTATAATAAAATTATGATTAAGGAACAAATGTATTATTTCATAAATTATTATTTGCTTCGAGTATTTGGTTAGTTTAATGTTTTAACGACATTTTCTGTTGAGAAGGACGCCGATTCTAATCCGATTTACAGCTTATTTCACCATACTCTAATTGTTTTCTCATATAATATGTGAATTGAGTACATCAAAATATGATTTAAACCCTCACTTACTTTCTAATTTTAGAATGAGTATTTAATTTTAAATAAATATTAAATTTAAGTAAACAACTTCTTTTAAAAAAACTAATAAAATTTATTTATTATAAACAGAGAAAGTAAATTTCCATATATTTAACTGTTTGTTAAAATATTGTTATTTTAAATAATGGAATATATTTTTATTCCATTTCACTTAAATTCCATATATCCAGATGATGATAAAGAACAAGGCTATAAAATGAAACAATAACAAACTTTATAATCAAATACAGAATTCGACAAATGAATACTTAACGAAAATAATTCAATTAATTTCATTTTAATTTAACGCATACTGTATATCGAAAATTATTTAAATATACAGACCTAAAAAAAATAATTTAGATACACGAAATTGATTTCAACCTGAAATTTATCCGCTTTTGTTTTGGCACGAGGCGTATACAAAACACGATATGTGTCACATATCACAAATATCGCACATTTTTAATTTACATTTTGAACGAACGACAGCGTCGACGAGGCCCCCCCGTTCGTTGTTTTTCCATGCGTTTGTCATTTCTATACACACAAACAATAGGCGTGCGGAACCGTGTCCATACGGATTTATTCGATGTTTTGACGAAACTAGCCAATGTGGCCTGCTGTTCAGACCGACACACATAACAGGAACATATGCATACATGCTTATCCATATACGCATATACACACACACACTTATATATATTTGTGTGTGTAAATGTTTTTGGATATATATATACATATATATGATTTTGGACGGAAATAAACGTATATAACATACACACACTAACTCATATGTTCACACTAAACTCTTTGACAAGTCGACATTCGTTTGTACATTTATTTGAACACGATTCGCTTCCACCCAAGTATATAGATGTATGACATTTCTATGCATGCGTAATTTCAATAAATTATACGAAAATAAATCCCGACACCTTAACAATACTAACGTCGAACGGGAATAGATTCGACTGGAATTTACTCGATATCATTTGAAATTTATTAAATTATGTATTTGATTATTTTCATCTTGGATTAATCACTTATTTAGCCGAGTAAACGATTATATTACACACACACACACACACACACACACACATATATATATATATATATATATATATATATATATATAATTGATATAAAGATTTGGTACAAACAGTTATCATAAACTGATAATAAACACTCGTCACATATTTGTGACGCCGGACTCGGGTAAAAAAATTGGGTCGTCACATATATGTGACGCTGGTAGCGAACGGGTTAATCATATTAAAGTATTTTCTTTGTTTTAATTTAAATTTAAGAAAGAATACTTTGTGTACCTATTATTTTAGCCATAGGTGTATATATATATATATATATATATATATATATATATATATATATATATATGAAAAAAATATTTATAGAAGAAGTTAACAAAAAAGTAGGGACGAGATGATATCAATTCGAAAAAAAAGTTACATTATGTAGGAAAGCATTGTTCTATTATTTTAAAAAAAGTTTAATGTATCTCACTTATTTTTTTCTTAAAGTAATAGAACGTGAATCTAAAAAAAGAATTCAAAAACACTAAGACAGAAAAACATGGAAAAATGTATATTAGGAATAAAAGTAAAAAAAAACAACAGTAAATTGGAGTGAAAATCAAAATCATGGTTTTTATAATAAGACAAATGTTTAAAACGAAAATAAGCTGATCTTAAACCAAGGGTAGAAGAAAATCTACAACAATGGACAGTAAACAGTAGAAATTTTATTGTAACCCTAAAAAATTACAAGTACATGGAAATACATATAAGATATACATATGAGAAAATGTAAATTGGAAGAAAACGGCAACATTAGATCACTAGAAGATAATATTTTTTTTAAAAAAAGCCTTCATTTACACTGGATTAATCCTCATCGGACGTTAGAATTTTGTGCTTAACTTTCCGCTAGGTCGAAGATATATTTGAGTGCTTATTGTAAGAGAAGAGTAACTAAGGTTACATGATATAAAAAGATTGTTTTTTTTTGCATAAAAATATTTATATTTACACTTTAAATGTCTTCGTCATCACTGTCGAATTCAATCCAATCTTCATCACAATCAAGAACAATTTCTGTTTCCATTTCGCTTTCCTCTTCACTTGAATATTGAATAGGGATCATTTTTTTTCCTTGACTGAAATATAACACTTGTATCACTGTCTTCTTCATCACAAGAATTAAAATCACTTGCCGAATATTCAAAATTTTCATATATTTCCATATTGCTATAGTTTTCTCTATTCATTTTTGGAGGAATAAAATATTATAATATAAGTAAAATAATTGTTGAAATATGACAGAACGTGTTGTCTGCTATCGAGTAAGAATTAAACTGTAAAAACATTCAGCAATAAGGACGTTGTTACTTGTTCAGTCTTGTCACCTTGCACGTGACATACGACTGATAGAGCAAAATTGTAATGTCACGTCAGAGGTGACATACGACCGATAAGGGTTAAAAGATAACAATTATAAATATATATACGATCTATCCCAAATGTATCGGATTTTTTTCTAAAAAAAAAACAAATATTTGATTTAATATTTATAATTTTTGTTATTGATTATTGTATGTATATTCCTCCTGAAGAAATATAATCTATTCGTAACGACTATACAATTTTTGAAAATATGTCTGGTATTTTTCCTTCGAAATGACTGTAATAGCATCGATCAAAACTTTTTGAATGTCTTTAACTCTATTTAATTGCTTTTATTTTAGCATCGTGTTAAGTGTTGAGAACAGGAAATACAATTAGGATTTTGTCGTTATTTTTTATCATTAATAAATTTTTCATTTTATATATATATATATATATATATATATATATATATATATACATATCTTCCACATTTTCTTTTCGTATACATAGATTATGAAAACGTAATATTGAATACAGTAAATATTGCAAAGGGATTGTATATAAAACAAATTTTCAAAACGACGTAACTTAAAAAATACGTCATATGTAGAGGTGCAGACAGCAATGTTCGTAGCTTTCTAATTGACAACGGCTACATTTACTAATTAGAATACGGTAATTGGATACATATTCATATATGTTGGCGCGCGGTCGAAGCCTGCATACGAACAAAGGGAATATAAATAATTCACTACAGGGAAAGTACGACAGTGAAAAAGGCTGCCGCCGCCATTTTGTAATAATTTTCCCGTCGTTTTATGTGGCTCAATGTTTAATTTATGAAATTTCATATACGTGATATGACGGTACGTTTTGTTTTTGATATATATATATATATATATATATATATATATATATATATATATATATATATATTCTATGAATCTCAATGATAGATGATCCTCGCAATTCTGATAAGTCTCGCATTTCAATTTTACTTTATTGATATGACATCTTTTTAATTTTAACTTTCAATCCATAAACTGTACACATTGAAACATAATGTTTTTTTCGATATGTATAAAGTACTTTTATGAACGCATTTGCAAACACATACACACACACACACACACACACACACACACACACACACATATATATATATATATATATATATATATATATATATATATATATATGACATTTTTATTCTCGAAATAGTCAAAATATTAAATTAAAAAAGGTATTTATGTATTTGTATGTTATTAAAATAATTCTCAAAAAATATTGTTGTTTTTCAATATTGCTCTTACAATTTGTATATTAATTTATTTTATATAAAACTGTTTATTGAATATATATATATATATATATATATATATATATATATGTATATATATATATATAATTTCTTAATTTGTTATTTCAAGTTGACTATATAAATAGAACATTATTTTTGTTATCACAGATCAATATTATTTTTAGAAAATAAATCATTCAACTCAAAATCACAGTATTTTATAAAATTTTTCAACGATCACATTTTTTTTATTCGTTATGTGAATTTCAATGATCAAAGTGATGTATTATAAAATCTACTAGATGATTTTTGATTACAATTTTCTTTGATAGGAATGCAATTTTTATAAAAGATTACAACCTAGAGTGTAAATATCTGTGTTATGTTTTAATTTTTTGTCGTTTTTATTGCCACGTCTGTATTACAAACAGTTATGAAATATCCAGTCGATCTATCAAGTAACTACTTGTAAAAAATTGTTTGAATAAATTCATCCTTTTGTATTTTAAAAGTAAATAAATTTCAACTTTGTATAACGTTTTTTTTAAAAAAAATATTAACTCCAATAGATATTTTTAATGAGATGAAAATATTTTGGTTGGTAGTATATCTTTATGTAAAATTTAAAAAATATGTATTACAAAATTAAACGTAGTTGTATAAGAATAGAAAATGATTTCTATAACAGTCGTCCAAAAAAAGATTACAGCAATAAAATCACCGATTTAGTGTCTTAATATATTTTTTATAGAATAAATTAATGTGTAATAATAATTTTTCTCTGAATGAAAAATTCAGATTTACTATTTAGTTTAAAAAAGTTAAGAAAACAGAACATTATTTTTTTATTATTTGCATAATTTTTCTTAGTGACTCTATTTTAATTACTCTCACTATGTATATATATATATATATATATATATATATATATATATATATATATATATATATATATATACTTTACATACATACATAATATATATGTACGCTTAGTTGTTAGATTCAATTATGTTGTTAGAGAAAACATTTTGTATTTCCCTTTTTTAAGTAAAATAGAGCCATACCTAAAATTGCACAGAACAATAATTAATTTCGTCCACAGTGACCGCTTTAAATAAAGGTTTATAAAAGTTATATGAAGGTATAGAAAAGTAAATGAAATATTCATGTATTCCTGTTATATTTTAATCTCTAAACTCAAACGTCCAGTATATGCCATATTATGAAAGTTTTAATAACTTTTCTCGTTTATCTTATTCTGTATTATTTATTCAAAATTGTTTGACTACTTTCATTAAAACTACTATTAAACACATTTGGCTAAATTTTGTTCTTTTAATAACATAAATTATATTCACGAAAAAGTTAGCAATAATATATATATATATATATATATATATATATATATATATATATATATATTTAATGAAATAAGTAGCAGACATATGTAGGTACCTAGATTTTATTTGTTTAATAAAATAAAAAACTTATAAAACCCTATAATTTTTTATTAAATATTTGGTTTATTAAAAAATATTAACCTTATAATTTTATTTTCGTTGCGAATAATTTTAATTTTATTTGTTCATTACTTGATTTTTTTTCAATCCTTTACTATTAAATTCACAATTTTATTTCACAAAAGTAACTTTGTTTGCGATCGAAATTACAAAATATGTCGTAAGTTTGAATAAAAATATTTTTAACGTTTTTTTTTTTTATTTTACCAAAAATACTTGTTTTATTAGTATATTTGTTGTTTTGGAACTGTGGCTGATTCACTTTACACAAATGAATTTTACCCCCAACACCACAATAGTTTAAAGTATTCAATAATCACTTATTGTTCTTAGTATTAGTATATTTTTTATTAATTCACAATTTCTTGTATATAATATCACAAGTTATTATATATATATATATATATATATATATATATATATATATATATATATATATATATATATATAATGTTATCTATACTTTTTTCAAATGTTATCTTTATAACTATTTTCTCTAGAATAGTTTTATTGAATTTATTATAGGAAAATGAAAGAAAGTGGGATGATGAAAATTTATTCATGAGTAGATCAATTAATCAACATTATTTTTTATTGCCAATTTTATATTTTATGGCTTATTGTAAACAATTATAAAAAAGTAACGAATTATAAAAAAAAATTAATTAAACTCTATAAGAATATATTTTACTGTAATATAAAATTTTATTTAATTTTCTCAATTTTTAAATAATTTATTCATTTTCTATATATATTTTTTCTTATAAAACCATAACTTGAAGTTAATCTTTATTATACAACAATTATTGATTGCCTTTGTAAAAAGGTTTATCATAAACATTTTTCTTAAAATTTTACAATATGATAATAATATATAATATATATATATATATATATATATATATATATATATATATATATATATATATGTAATCTCCATTAATAAACTTACGTACATACTGATAAAAGCCATATTCATATTGCTATTTCTAAGGCTTACACATCTCTAACTTTGCTGAAAACTGTTTAGGGGTTGCACTACAAAAATAAGGGGAAAAGTAAATGCACTGTTCGTAGATCCCTTAGTAAAATATTGCAAAGTACACGACGTCCACTCTCTATTTATTACATTGGGGACAACGTACTTTAATAAAAGTTAGATCTTGTATTCAAGAAGCTTTTCAAACTAGGTATGTTAAAGTTTTATGAAAAGGTTTATTTAGGAAATGACATAATCTATACTGTATATTTCTATAAAAAGATAAATTATTATACACGAATTCATTTCTTTTATTCAAAAACGAAACGATTCTTGTTCTGTTACTCTGTTTCAAAAATAATGTTTGTTAGTGATTTTTTGTGTGAAATTTCAGATATTTTAATTGTATGAGTAAATTCAAACATGTATTTTTAATGAATATTTAAAATATATGATTTGTAATATATAAGTAAATGTCTTACTTTTTTTATAGTATAAAATATCTTATTTATAGTTGATTACTTTAATTTCTCTAAGTATGTTATGTGTATTAACATTTGTTTTATGTTTGTAACTATTATATTCACAAAATATCAGGTTTAAGTGAAATTTCTTTCATTTTTATATCAATTTTTTTATCAATATTTATAATAATTTCTTCCCATAACTTATAGTGTTCTTCCATTTATCTATTATGTTATCAATTTTATTAGCATCGAAGACTATCTTTTAAAAATAAAAATATATTTTAATATCCTCAAATTAACAATTCTTTTTCATTAAAAATATCATTTAAGGACATAACTAGATGACAATCAGATGATATATGATCTGTTAGTTATATAGGTTGAACTCAAAAATTTTCTAGATCGTTTTTCGTGCCACATGCAATCTCAAGTTATTATAGTAAAAAAGTATTTATTTTCCATTGACCAAAATTGGTCTTTTTATGATTTCTGAATTTAGTGTCTCAAGTTATAGACAGTATCGATCGTCATTCATAGTTTTATCCCAATTCATAAATTTGTAACAAAGGGGTCCTTTACAGCTCCATCAATAACACCCTACATTGATACACCCTATTTTCATTTATTATTACTAAACAATTCAAATATGGCTTTCTCTTTTGAGAAACTTAGTCTTCAGTGCACATTGATATTGAGTGTAACAAATTTATTCGGCACTCAAATACATAGATTTGACACGAAATCAAATCTTTTTATATATTTTAATAAATACCTAATTTAAAGTCCATATCTATGAACTTTAGACGAAGATTATTAGTTGTCATATTTCGTAATGTCATCGTCCATTTCTGATCATCTCCAAAATTTGGATCAATCTTTGAAATTAAAATCAGCACCATGAAATTTTTTAATTAGTTTTAATATGTGTATTCACTTACATCATTCTTTTCGAATAATTTTATAGCCGAGTTAAATGCACTTGTAATTCGTACAAAAGATTTTGAGTAATGTGCGTTTTTGAAACGTTAAATGTTATGGCATATACATAACAAATATTTCAACCCACCATATCGAAAAGTGACAAAATGTTTACTTTTATTCAATATCTTAAGAAAAACAAATATATGAATAATTAAAAAAATATATATAATAAAAAGATACATTGAATAAAATATTGTATATATATAAATTATTTTTATATCATTTTCAGTCTCAAATAAAAAAAATCAGTTGTAATTGAGAATAATTAATTTATATTAATATATTTGTTTAATTGTACTGTTTTATGTAAGATTTGAACTTTCTAAACTGCATTAAATTATTTGTCTCGAAATTTCTGTTTATGTGTTTAAGAATACAAGACTGAAAGCAATTCGAACGCAATATTTAAAATTATCACAAAACTAATAAAAAAAATATTATGAAAAGAAAACAATTAGTGAACAATTACGTTCTTTAAAAGTAATTTAAGCATAAAACCCAAATACCTAATTATATTATTTAACCGTTTACTTTTTAATCAACCTATACAACGTAAATTTCGAAAGAGATACTCAGTTGACAGATAGTATATGTATATGGGGTGTAATTATGTAAAGTAGTAGTGCTGTCTTAATTACCAGTCTTTATTCAAAGTCAGGTGAATTATGATGCGACCTCCTACCTCACGAACTCTCTTACTTTACCCCTATCCAAACCTTTAGCACTACTTCTGACATCAACGAGTGAGTCAGATGACACTACTCTCTCAGCCTCACATTGCCTGTTGGTGGTGAATTTTAGACAGTGTCGCACGTACAAGGAAATACTACTTCATACAGAATTGTATATAAGATTGTAACAATTGAATTATATGCTAATAGAAAGCGGTTACGGCTATTTGAATATAACCGTTGTACCTGCGAGTAGTAATTTGTGTAATTAAAGAGATATTAGTATTAAGAATGTGCATTGAAGAAAATATTAACACTTTACGAAGATAACCGATGATTCAATTTGCACACACGATGAAATTTAGACATCGCAGTTTATATTTAACATTAATTATTGTTAAGTTTCCTTCCCTCTTTCTTTATCATATATATATGTATAAAATAATTTCATATTTCTTTAAATAAAAAGTTCTATTGATTTTTGTCGTAGAATCAATTGCATTTTAAATTGCATATTAAACAGATGTATTTTGTAGTACTTTAATTAGTTGGAGTAATTATTCGAATTACATACATTTCAATTCATCAACGGTAAATAATTAACAAATAAAGTTTAAATGGGAACAATTCGTGCCTGTAACAGATTACTCGATAAAAATAATTTAATTGACAAATAAATTGATTGTATTGACAGTTCGATAATGTGCGATTATCAATACACAATTAAATCAACGTGATTTTTGCTTTCCTTTTCTTCAATGATTCGTAAAATATTGAATTCGTTACAATAACACAAAACAAAAATATATCTTCTCCGGAAAAAAGTGTTCCATTTTAAGGTATATAAAAATTACAGTACGTGCGTTTTGAACGAGGTAATATTAAAACCGCAAAAAAATAATTTCATCTCCGACAAAAATAAAAATGAAAAGAGAATTTTTTATTTGAAAAAATTAATGTTGGTAATATTTTGATTCTGCGAATTTTGAATGCCACGCGTCCCCTATATTAATGAATACAAATATCAGTAATTAACATCGCTACGAGGAGGGTGTAACATTTTAAGAAATTAACTCATTTTTATTTTTCTCTCCTGATGTTTAATTTTTTGTGACAGTGTGAAAATGCTGTTTGTCATTCGTTGCTGGTTTCGACTGATGAAAAGCTCTTTATATAGTCGACTATGTTTAAAAAGGTATTAATACCGGTAACAATTTACGAAAATATAAAAAAAAAACGGTTCCTCGTTCACGGAAGATTTAAATAATTACAATGTACACTTGCTAATACTGTACATACGCACATTTGGGAAAATTTGAGTCTGAACGAAATTTCAAATTATATATATATATATATATATATATATATATATATTTGTGTGTGTGTATTTTAAAACACTGGTGTTTTATATAGCGAAAAAATTAAATTAATTGTGTTCTTAAGAACTTACGTACAAGATAATAAAGTAATAATTCCTCTAATTATTCTTATATAAAGTATTTACTTGCAGGGAAAAAGAAATCCGGTAGAAATATACATAATCATTTATTTTGTTATATTGAAAAATATTATTTTTAAATAATCTTTATTTATAACTTACCATTTTTGATATAAAAATATTATTTTTATTTTATTTCATTATTTTTATTTACATAAAATTACAAGAATTGTAAATCTTAAAGATTGATATAAATTAATATCTCGTAATACGAGTATTTATTTTTTTTTATTTTGCATTTTTTTTTAATTTAATTAATAAATGTTTCGTATTATTTTTATAACAATAACTTTTTAAAGCAAAGTATCTTAACTATTAAGACTTTTTGAAAAAAATCATCTGATTCTTTTCTCTCCATTAGTAATAGAATATAATTTCTTAAAATCTCACTTTATTTTCTCTCATACAAAATGACCAAGTGTATATTTCTCACTACACACGTATACTAGAAATTCAATTTTTCGACATTATTTAAATGAAATTCAAATAACCATTTAAGTGAAATTCAAACAACCGTCGCTCTTTGAACGTAATATTAATTGGAAAAATGAACGAATTTTATTTCAACAAAATACGAAAATTATTTTGATACTGACAAAAAGTAATTACATGTTTAATATACTCATAATTAATTTCTTTTTATCTTTAATTTTAATTATTCAAAATTAAAGCTTAGAATTTAATTAAATAATATATTACATTTATTCAATATAAAAAATGTTTTTATTTTTAAAAAATATTTTTTACTTTATTTTTAATATCTTGTGTGGTACTTTCTTTAAATTTATTTTTGAATACTATTATGTTATTTTTTAAAAATGTTTCTTATAAATTTATTATTATTTAAATTTATAAAATTTTCGGTATACATAAGAAATCGATATAAATATATATTTCAGTTCTTAGAATTTTCTACGGTTTGTTCTTGTATAAATAATTTATATAATCAATAAAATAATAATTAATCTTAAAGAAAATATATCTTACGTTTAACGTATATAATATTATAATTTTCATATAAAACTGAGTAAAAATAATTTATTTTTATTTCAAGAATAATGTGACGTCGCGGTTTGTGAACTTCATTCATATTTCTAGAATAGCTATGAAATTAAAAAATAAAAAATATAATTACAGCATAGCATTGTATATATATATATATATATATAGATATATATATATATATATATATATATATATGAATATAGTATGCAGAGAATTGTAATAAAACAAAGCTAAACAATGAACATGTTGGATGTATATGCTTTTAAGTAAATGAGTTGCAACCTTCATGAAGACAGCAGTAGATTGCAAGACATTTATTTAATTAAAGAGCAACAGAGCTAGACTAAACACGCTCATTCGATGGCTTCCTGTGACCTAGCCATTTTGCGTGTACTTACACCTGAGAACAGTCCTCTGCGTCTCGAAACTGTGTTTTGTTATACTTTTTTACATTTAGTCGTTGAAAATAACAATATATTACGCAAATTAACATAAAAAAGTAATCTTTGAAACAAGTCGCTGATATGAGATGCTAGTGGGCTGTATATAAATAAACATTTTTTAATCCTCCAAATATATATAAGAGACAAAGATTAATATTTTACGTTATATAAATTTCTAAGATATTTAATTTGCAAGCTTGATGAAACATATTCTCGACAATTTACTCGAAATGTTTATTTGAATCTCTTTTTTAAATTGTGACTTATTAATAAATGATAAAATTTAATTACTCGTTTAGAAATATTAAAAAAAATGATTTTTATATTACACTATTTACTTTATTAGTACCCTTAAGGTAGTTGGTCATATTTACTAATGTTTGCCAACTGCAAATAAATAATTCTGAAATGTTTATTTGAATCTCTTTTTTAAATTGTGACTTATTAATAAATGATAAAATTTAATTACTCGTTTAGAAATATTAAAAAAAATGATTTTTATATTACACTATTTACTTTATTAGTACCCTTATGTACCAATTTTTATATAAATTTTTATTACAAAACATAATGTAAAAAAAATATGAAAAAATATTCCTATTTAGTTCATTCTTACATAGTTCCTAATGTATTTTTAAAATAATTATTTATTGGAATTCCTAGAAATTAGTCATTCTTTCAATAATAAGAAATAAATTTTTGATGATGCAAATAATTTCGATATTTCGTCAACAAACTCATTTTTCAAATTTTATTTAACCTTCAATTCTTATCCGAAATCGTTTATAATTTGATTTCAAATTTTAAACTTGTAATATCTGTTTGAATGTTTATATTTGTTTTAAAATTGAGGTGAATTTATTAACACACAAATGAATTATCACCCCCAACACCACATAATATTAAAAAGTGTTTAGTAATTATTTATTATTCACTTTGTTTTTTTTTTACAACAGTAATGCTTATGCGCATTTCTATAACGATGTTATCATCATCAGAGTGTTGGATTATAAAATCTAATTTAATTCGAATAAAACAAATAAACGAACCATTTATTGTTAGACAGATATTATACAATAATATATACAAGTGTCTTAAGAAAATTTAGATAAATGTTCTACTTGTCTTAGTTGAAATGTAATATATAGTAGTGCTAAATTTTTACTGTTCATATTGCCCTTTTACAGGAAAAATTTGCAAAATTAACTGTTTTATATATCAAATAATACAATGAAAATTTCATTCTCTACCATAGTATAGAAGTATGTGTATATAAACTGTTATCTTTTATCATAGTTATATCTTTGAGTTATTTTTAATACATAATTAAGAATAGAAATTTTATTTATATTTACTTCTCAATAAATATATCTACTACGTGATGTTTGTATGTTTATAAAGAGATAGGTCAAGTGAGATTAAAGATTTTAGACATACTCTTACATTTGCTTGCTTACTTAGATTTACTAGTCTTTATTACCCTTCAGTCTCATTTGGACTGTTATATATTTATTATTTCTACATCACAACCGGTTTAAATAAGAAGGTAAAATTTTTCTATTAATAAATTCTATAAAATGATCTTTGGATAATTTCAAGTTATTACATCTTTTTTTATCTAAATATTTTTTTTATTATAAATTTCAAATATTTATTATAATTTCTGTGTATGTAATTTCCTTATCAAAAAGATTAATTTATTGAGGAAGTCTATTTATAAAAGTGTTAATAAATATATAAAACTACAATATATCAAGTAACCAAAAAAGTTCAATCAGTTTTGAATTGAGAAAAAACACTTGTGTATTTTTACATAAAATAACTTTATTCATCAAAATATCCACCTTCGCATTGAACAACCCTTTCACAGCGAGAAAATAATTTATAAATTCCATTTTTATAAAACTGATTATTTTATTTTCAAAAAATATAGACACCTCCATTTTTAATTCTTCTTTATTATTAAACTATATACCATACATATGATTGTTCAAAGATAAAAATAGGTGATAATCTGATGGTGATATGTCTAGGGAATACGGGGTATGGAAGAGGATATATTATATAAAAATTATATAATTGATTCATTAAAATGCTAAAATTTTATTATACAGTATATTTTATTTATATGTTAAAATATATTATGTTGTATTAATCCATCGGATCATTTCATGATCGGTTGTGAATAATTGTATAATATTTAATATCAATACCTGGATTATAATAGACAAAAATTTAGTAAATAAAATGATGTTGGATATTTAGAAACCATTCATAAATCTGTTTAAAATAGTGTATGTTTCGAATATAAAATTAATGTTTTAATATTAATAATTCATGACTAATATCCAAATATACATTTTTTTAAATCTTTTTTAATTTTAACACAAATTCATTAACGCAAAATTTCACAAATATATTCAGTAATTATTTGTTATTCATTTTATTCAATAATTCGCATTTCAATGGTAATTACGTCATTGTTAAATTGTTGCATTACAAAATCAGTATCAAAATGAAATCATTACCAAATGAGTCATGAATGTGTTAGTGTTTCATTTGTGTTAAAAAAAACGATATTAACGTTTTAAATAGGAATTTTGAAAATCAACTGATCTTAATGAAATAATAAATAAATAAAATAGTTTAAACTAATTAGATGTGTTATTTCAAAAAATTTAACAAAAATTGTTGAAATAATATGATATGACTTAAATTACTGTTTTTTTTTTATTATTTTGAGTTAGATTTATTCAATTATTCTCTCTTTATTATGAACAAGAAATTTATTGATTATAAGTGTCTGATTTATTTAACTTATTAAAAATTATATTGAAGAAAAATCATTATAATATATATTTTTTGCTTTAAGAAAATTTTTTTCATTTATTTTACTATTTATATATATATATACGAGGGTCGTTTTATAAGTATGGTAAATTTATTTATTGTTTAATTTAATTATTTAATTAATTTAATTCAATTTCTCAATTTAGTTTTTCTTACTTTTTTACCATACTTATATATATATATATATATATATATATATATATATATATATATATATATATATGTAGAGAGAGAGAGAGAGAGAGAGAAATTGATGTTATTTACATAACTAGGAGTATGTGTTAATATTTCAACGAATATTCGAAAAAAGAACAACGTCAATGTATATTTCCAGAAATAAAAATGGAAAATATTCGAATTCGTTCTTCGACACTAAATCAATATTTATGTTTGTCTTTTCATGACTTCTCTAACATACTCCTACTTAATACATACGACACTGAAAATATTCTAGGGGATGTGTGCTCGTCTCAATATTATATACAAATAAAATTCTGTGGCATCTTACGATGACTGCAGCTAAAGGTTGTACATAGTCACATAATAGCGAACTTTGTATTCTGGTTCACCATCAACACCGACGTCCCATATGTGCTCAGACTCTGTTTTTGAACTCGGCTAAGGAGCCAGCAGATCATACATATGTGTTCATTTTCTTACATATTTACATTGGTTTACCAAAGTTGTACTAAGCATACGTTTATTCCAATCATATATACTCTTGTCAACTTTGTGTATATCTAATATTTAAACGTAATTCTATGATAACGAAAGCAAATAATAATTATTTATTGACAAGAGTGTGGTTTCAGTTCCTGATATTATATACATTATATGAGTATGTTTGTAAGTATATATATATATATATATATATACACGTGTGTGTAGAAAAGAAAGGCGTTGTATCGGTCGAAGTGGAAAATTTAGTTCTTCATCCAATAGTAGATGGAAAAATGTTGCTTTTTACTGTATATATATATATATATATATATATATATATATATATATATATATATATATATTGTGTGAAGATTTTTTGTCTTTGATGGAGCTGATAATTTTTCAAATTATGAAAGTTTTATATGATGTTATTCATTAGTTTTTTTTTATTTTTTTAATTTATAATGCAGTCAAATTTAAAATGTCTGAAATGAAACTACTTTAGCTTGAAAATTTAATGCTTGATTTCACTTAACGCAATGAAATTATTCTATTTTACTTGTTTCATAAATAAAATTAAAAAAAAATTATAACATTTATAAGAAAATTTATTGAATAATTATTTATCGAATTTATCAAAAATTTAGAGGGTAATATGCATTATCAATTTTTGTTATCTTTGTGTATTTTATATAATTTTAATAATGATTTTTTTAATCTTTTTTTTTAATACACACACACACACACACACACACACATATATATATATATATATATATATGTATGTATGTTTTTGTGTATTTATGTGTATAAAATAATTTAAATCTTTGGAGACAATTAAAAGTTATATTTAACTGTTTTTCAATAAACAAAAACTTAGTTTTCTTAATCAACGTGTATATCAAGGGATTTATAAAATTATACAAAATATTATTTCAAACCTTCTTATTTTGTTATGAGATTGCAAAAGTTGTTATTTTTAACAATGTGATATATTGTTCAAAATGAGCTACAGAAATTTGTTTTCAATAAATTATTGTATTATTTTCACAGAAGATTAATGAAACTGAAAATACTTAATTTGTATTAGATATTTTTTCTTTTAATTAAAATTTTTATAATTATATTTTATTTTAAAACATCTCAAATATAAATATGTTTTGTCTGGATAGTATATATACGAGGGTCGTTTGTGAAGTATGGTAAATTTATTTATTGTTTAATTTAATTAATTAATTAATTTAACTAAATTTTTCAATTTGGATTTTCTTACTTTTTTACCATACTTATCAAATGATCTTTGTATGTATATATATATATATATATATATATATATATATATATATATATATTAGTTTGTGAAAAATGTAGTATTTTTTGGTTTAATTTCATAATATAGTATAATTTATTTATCAAAATATTTTTATTTACTTTTTATTACTTTCTGCCATTTTTTGAATAAATGTTAGATTCTTTGCAAATAAATAATATATATGCTTGAAGGCAATGAAATCAACGATTAAAAGGGCTTCCAATTAAAAGTTTTATAATAGTTTAACTAAATCATAATCCGAAGAATATACTACATATAAGAAAACTTTTTAATCCAAGTTAAAAATGATTTTCTGATTAATAAAAACAACATGTAATCTAGCATTGTGGTGTAACAAAATGATCTCTCTAGTCCAATAAATGTTTTTTTCTAGTTCATTTCATTGATTAAATGATTTAATTGGCGATCATTGTACCCGACATTAACCATTTTATCCAGTCGTAGGAACTCGTAAAACAGGTCATTAATGTTTGATTTTTTCCGATGATATCGATGGATGATCGAAATCTATTCATGAATATGTGTGCATTTAGAATTATACTTAATTTATTTTTCATCGGTTGTAACAACTTTCCACAAAAAGTGTTTGTTACGTTGTTCACCAAGAAATAATATGCATGTATTGAGCCGAAGATCAATACTGTTTTCTGAGATTTAGAAAGTACCCAATTTCCGAACTTTTGATTTTTTTTTCATCTCATGTGTTCGTCTTAAAACTGTTACTCGATTAAAACTCTCAGCTATTCTGCAGATTCTTCTTATACCCGTGACGAATTTTTATTCAATAATATTGGCATTTCATCGGTTTTCAGTCTTCGCGGCCAACGATCTATAACATGATCGATCACTGATATCAAAATTTCGGCTTGAAAACGTCATCATCAATATTTCAAGTATATGAGACAACAGCTTCACAAAGAACAAAGTAAATTTATTCGCATGCTTTAATGACGTTTTTCCCTTGTTGGTTTTATAATTGGTTTTATAATTCATCGCTCTGACGATAATGGTATAGCCATTGAAGTGCGCATCAGCTTTTAAGCAAATGAAATGAACAATATTGGGCTCTTTTATAAAATCTTATGATGTTCGGGATAAGTGATTTATTTGTGTTAATGTAGGAAATAATTTTTTTCGTCACGTAAAATACATGCGACCTACGATATAACTGCACTGTAGATAATATTTCATCATAAATACATGTTTTTAAAATATATTTTATGGAAATATTACATTTAATACTCAAAAATATCAAATGTACAGAATGTAAAATTCAACATAAGATTTATAAGATCCATTTGATAGTAATAATAATAATACGAGAATATGTTTATGTATTGTCAAAAATTCAGAAAATTTTTAATTAATTTTATTTCTTTTTTTTATTTCAAACGAAAATAAAATTGTTTAAAAATTAATCATATAAACGTATTATAAAAATAATTTTTAGTGATAATTTCTAAAATATTTTCTTTATAAAATATTTTTTGAATATTGAAGAATTTAATTAAATTACTTCTTTTTATTTCTTGAAATTATAACATTGTTAAGAAAATATTCTATACATTTCATAAACATAGATTTTAATTTAGAATATCTAATTCGCAGAGATAATGTGTAAAAATTCTATATTCTATTGATAACAAATATTATTGTGAGATTTTATATTATAGTAATTTAATTATTTTGTATTAGATTTGTTTGTGGAATCGACCCAAATAAGTGTACATACTCGTATGTTAGTGTCTACTGAAGTACTTAAAATAATTTGTATCTCAAAATCTATAATTAATATTAAAATATTTCCTGTATAACTTTTAAACTTGTTTTTATATTAAATTGAAAAATATATACATTATATTAAAAAAGAATCATAAATATTTGAATGAAGAAAATCTCTAAAGAATATAAGTATTCTCTCGTCAGTTTCTATTTTGTTTTGCTATAGTTTCTATTTTGTATTAAGTTCATAGGTTCTTTTTTGTACTTTTAACATCATTTGGTACTAAAAGAGATAAGATTTTATTATGTTTGAACAATATTAAGTTCCTGTTTCGTTTCCTGAATATAAATGCATTTTTCCATTAATTTTTCTTTGCTTTAGCGAGTGTACTATGTATTTTGTTCACAGATTTAGTTAAATGTATTTGTATACGTTGAAAATATACAAACGAGTTTTCTTTAGTGCGATTTTTAATAATAGATCAAATTAATCCGTTGTGATTTATATATATATATATATCTATAGATATATATATATATATATATATATGATATATATATAGTTACTAATTAGTTATTAACTGTCTGATATTTTATTATTTATTTTTGATATTATTTCTATTTATTGGATAATTTTAGCTTTTTCGAGATTTAATAATATATATATATATATATATATATATATATATATATATATATATATATATATATATAATTGATAAGCCATTTTTTATTTATTTTAATTTCATTTTAATGCTTTGTATGTGTTGTTTAATTTATTGTTACGCATAACGTTTTCTGTACTATTCTATCTCAGAATCTAAATTGAATATTTTCTCCGAAAAAAATATTATATGATGCTTAATGATGGTTATAGAAATTGTAATATCCACTCTTTTGAAACTTTTTCGACTTGTTAACAACAAATTTTCGTAAAAAATATATTGAGGTTATTACACTATTGATTATTTTAAAAATTAATCATGTACATGAATATTTGATAAGGATATATATATATATATATATATATATATATATATATCTACATACACATTTTCATATTTTATATATGTTATTAAATCGTATAAAACTTTTATATGTTATGAATTTTATACGAAAGTTATCAGCCGATACTACAAATGAAAAATAATATTTCATTATAATAATTTTACAGGTGTACTTAACAGATTATCAACTAGATGTGAGCTATAAAAAATAGTAAACGTGAACATTATACTTTGCGTTCAAACATTAAAACGAGTTCTTTATCATGATTCGAATCTATATAAAATGAGTCGACCTACTTTTTGCAAAAGTTGAGAAACTTACGAAAAAAACACTGTACGTGTTAAATGCTCAACAAACGAGGTACGGTATTGATTTGTCATTTGCATAATAAATTGAGAGCGACTTTGTTTCAAAACATAAGGGTGCTTCAGTTTCAATAAACGAAATCCGTGTTAATTGAATTATTCTTCATAATTATTTATGTTGTAACGTTTTATTTCATTACTTTTATATTTATTATTTTATGTTAAATGATATTTTCTGAAGGAGAATTTAATTTTATACAAGTCATTATATTAGAGAAACAATGTCAAATTTAATTGTCGTTGCAATTCTTTTTTCATTGAGTTTTCACTGTTTCGCTTTCAATTTAGTAATAAACTTTGATATATCATGCTATTTATATTAGAATTATATTCGTGTATACATATATATATATATATATATATATATATATATATATATATATATATATATAAGAAAAACTAAATTGAAAAATTTAATTAAATTAAACAGTAAATAAATTTACCATACTTATCAAACGACCCTTGTATAATATTTATATTCAAAAATACAAAATATGAATAAAATTATGAGAATACATTTATTAAATTATGATCAATAATGTAATTTATAAATAAAATCAGTCAATTTAGAAATATTATAGTAATCAATTTTATTTTTTAAAATCCTCATATAGAACTTATAGTTCAAGTATATAAATTAAGAAATGACAAAAATCAATTTATTTCTTTTTAAAAAAATATATACGAATTTTGTATTAAAAGTCTACTAAAATTTTGATTTAAAAATTTGTATTAAAAATTTGTTTAATGATTTTTATTTCAGAAGGAAAAAAATATGAACATGGTATTTATATATTATTATAAATTTCAAATTTAGACTACAATTACAACTATAGTTTTAATTATTCATTTTAATATTTTTATTTTCAATCTCATCTAAGTAATAAAAAATAATAATTTTCTTTCCATATATATATATATTTTGGATTTTTTTATTAATTTTTTTATTTTGATATAATAAATATTAGTAC
>CP092089.1:6357625-6400125 GCA_029203775.1 Neoneuromus ignobilis | reverse complement strand
GTAATCAAGTATTTACATAAATACAATGTATTTACATACACTATTGATGACTCAATAAATTACATTTTTGACATATTTTATTATATAATCAAAAATAAAAAAAAATAAAGTAATTATGATTAATCAGTAAAACTTGTAAGTCGATAAAAAATCACAAAATTTATAAAAACACTTATAATACATTCTCATCCACAGTAAGTAATATATTAATTAAATTCATTTGAGATATACAAAATTGTCTACAGTTTTATCAGAGTTTCGAATATAGTATAGGCATCGCTATTGCAACAATGATTTGAACTACGTCTTTTATCTATTTAATTCACATTGCATAGAATTTTTTTTCCCAGATCAGAAAATAATGTTTTTCAAAAATTTAATGAGAAGACCTAAAACCAAATATAAAATGATAAATATTGAGCATCGGGGAACGTTATACACCCCTAGGTACGTCAATGATCTAGGCACGAAATTTATCAGAGGATGAACAAGATCTAAACTGCAAAAAAGCATAGAATCTAGTAAAGTTAATTTCAAATATAATACTAGAGTGACAATAAATGAAAAGAAAGTTCAAATTGTTCATATAAAAATAAAATAGTTATATAATTTTTGTAAGTTATTTAGTTGATTTAATAAAATTGTCTATGTATCGAATTAATTTCAATAAGTAGTAAACTCATTTTAATCTACTAAAGAGAACTATTGTCTGTTTGTCAAATACAAATAAATTATTAGAAAATGTATATGGATTGATGAGTTTTACGACATTTCATTGATATTTTTAATTATCTGTCGCTGATGTCATGTTTTAATATAACGTGTGTATAGTAGAATTAATTTTCTTTGTGTTGAATTCACTCCAACTCATTAACAAATAGAACGAATTATTGAAAACAGCACATTATGTATTCAAAAAATCTATTCCGTTAAAACATTTTTATGTGTTAACTACATATAACGTCAAGTTAATAAATTAGAAAGGTAAATGGAGAGCAGCGCGATAGAAAAAATGTACACACATACACAAAAACGTGAAGAGAAAAGTGTCAAAAGCACACCCTTTAACGAGCATCCACGAGTCTTTCACACGTACGCAACCAACCCCAATGCACGGAAGTATACAAGCTGTACAACAATAGTAAAAGTTTTCATGAACCTTGCACGTGAAGTGTGCAATAGGGGTTGAGGGTGACATTTAAATAATTACACCATAACCAGACAATGAAAATGTGGCATGGGTTGTGACTGACGAAATGTCGTCGAGTTCATTTTTAAAATCGACGAAAATATTTTTTCGCATTCTTTTTTTATGTTCCTCGCGATTTCTTTGTTATTTTCACAAGGTATATTTTTGAGTATGAATTACGAAGTTGTTGTATAGAAGTTTTATGTAATCATATATAATATTTCCTTTATACGTGTATATTCACATACGCCTGTGTGTGTGTATTGTTGAAAATTATATTAAAAAGAAAATATTTAGTTCGTTTATTTCACTGAAATTTTAATTTTTTTTTGTAAGAATAAAATATTAAAATAAGTGAAAATTATAATGAAATTGACTTTTATAAATTTAAAAGAGTAATTTTAAATAAGTAAATATTAAATATTTAATTACATAAATAATTGGATACTATTTGTTGTTTTTTTATACAATTTATTTTTTCTCTAATTTTATATTAATTATATATCATTATTGTACTCAATAATATTTGTAAAATATTTGAAAAAAACTTCATTATCAAATGTAATTATATTTCTTTTGGTCATGTCGAATAATTTTTAGTAGTACACTTTTAAGAATATATAGTATAATAATTTTAATAAGTTTTTATGATATAAAAAATATATTTGGTGTTATTTCCATTATTACTTTTCAATATAGCGTCTGTCGATAATAACACTAATTTCAAATTTTTAAATCAGCCATTTATTCTCTCGAAAATATTTGTTCCCTTTTTATTTATAGAATTCTCAAAATGGCTGTTTTCATTTTTTTTTAAACTGAAATCTCGCCCTTAACAATTTTTTTTATTTGAAAAAATAATATCAAAAAACCTCCATCTACAATTTTATTTCTATAAATGTATTTTCTCCATTTATATATCTATTCACCTCTCTATATATCCTTTTCTATATTTTTACTCTTTATATATAAACAAATACAGTTGTAAAAAAATATAAAAACTAAATCCTGACCAAAACATTGTGAATATTCAAGATAAAAATTAAAAGTTGAAGTAAAATACAAACTTGAGGAAGATAAAAAAGAGATTGTTTGAAAAACAAGCATTCCATAAGAAGAAACTTCTATTGGTCAACAATCACATTAGTTAAGATTACAAGAAAATCATTTATAAAAATTATTTACTGACATATTAATGCGAAAATTGGAATCTGGACAAATACGAGATAAATAGAATAAAGGTAGTAAAATTTTGGAGAATATTAACGAGATCAAACTGGGATGCTGAAATTCTGAAAGAAATAGATGAAAAAAATATATATTACAACATGTAATGATATGATGTGTGATGATATGTGATGATTTTCTTAAAAATATTTTTAAGAGAAAAGGCTAGATTAAAAATGAGACAACAATCAAGAGTAACTTACCTAAGGAGGGTCATGGAAAGAATGGATTTCGATTCTTATAAAGAAAAGAAAGAATGGCTTCAAACAGCAAGATATGGTTTTAATGACAAAACTAGATGATGATTAATAATACATTAATAAAATAAATTCTTTATTTAATAATGTATTTTAATCTAAACTTGTTTTCTGCAACTCTATATAAAAAAATACTTATATTCAACTATTATTTTTTCAGTTAAAAATAATTTTATTAAAAAATTCAAAAAACGAAAATTCTTTTTTTTTAAAAAAATACAATAACAAGTGTATATTTTATTATTCAGAAAAAAGTGTTTGAGCACATTTATTCAATTAACTAAATAAATAAAACAAAGAGGGGTGCTTTAGTTAAAATATATTATTTATAAAATATTACATTTTTAAAATGTATAATTTATTTCTGCGAACGGAAAAATTCAACGGGAATTTTTATACCAAATTAAATGTAAATAATAACACGAGATTAAATATCATTGTCTGTGAAAACTGTGTCAGTGTTAGATATAAATTTAGTCTATTCAATAAATGTTCCCAGTATTATCAACGTATCTCCAATAAAATAGTGTTGAATAGGGACTATGTTCATATACCAATAAATATTTTAAAATTAATAAATATTTTTGTAAATGTCATTGTTTTTATATTATTTGATTTTTGGTAAATTGTGTATCTCTAATTTTAGAAAATTCGTATCGTTAGCATGAAATTAGTACATCATTGTTATTCATATCAGTGTTTTAAAATGTTATCAATAATTTTTGAAAATTAATTGATTGGAACATGTTTAATTACGCAATCATCGGTTATTTACACAATGATCGATTGTAGTCTTTAATAATAAACGATGTTTACATTATTTTTAATTAAATTATGAATAAAATAAAATAAAAAAATGTATTTCGTGTATATACAAATGTTACACGTTATTTATTAAAAAAATTATGTACAGAATATAAAAACAGAAACTTTAAGATAATTACTTAAGAAAAAAAAACATAAATTAACAATGAAAATGTGACATTGCTATAACTATATATTCAAGTCATTCACTATATATTTTACAATGTTTTGACAGCAATACGAAGTATATCAGACACCAATAATTTAAATCTCATTAACTTAAGTGTAATTTACTGGACAGCAACAACGATATACATTATTCTAGCCATCATATCTGCATTAATGTACTCCATTATTTTTTTCTACTAGAAATAACAAATATGAAAAATCTACAATAGTTTTCATACAATTATATAATATATCCCTTTATTTCATGTACCTATTTTTTGTGTTTGTTAAAATTAAAAAAATATTTTAAATAAGTCAAAGATAAAAATGATTTTCTTTTATATGGCTGATGTTATTTTTTGTAATTCAGCTTATCTCAATTAGTGCTGACTAGATAGATAAATAAATATATTTATTAAGTTTTTCAATAAATTTAGTTATATTTTAGTATGTCTAAATTATCCGAACAAAAAAAATATTAATTATTCAATCATAAAAGTTATCAGTTATATAGAATTGTTATCCTAATTTCATATATTTTAACCGATTCGTAAATTAAATTCTTTAATATTTTAATACAATACGTATACGTCGGCTATTAACGAGATGAAAGAACACGGTTATAACATCATTTATTTCATATAAGCATGCATAAAACATTTGTTTGTTTTCACTTTCCATATTGTATATTTTTACGTGTTATAAATTAAATGACGTCATTATATTTCAGAATCACGTGACAGCCGAAAATATATTACTTTTTTTTATTCATTTCGACGACTTAATAAAACCATATCGATTATCTTCACTCAGGGCTGCAAATGAATCTATTATTCTATTATTTACTCACACAATTATATAAGGTCACTCAAATGCGACGTCTAGATTTGTGTTTTATTAAAAAGAAACATGTGTATAGGGTGATGTATAAGGAAACATGTGTATATTTTCATTGTAATAAAACACAAATTTAGGCGTCACATTTGGATGACCTATATATATATATATATATATATATATATATATATATATATATATATATATATATATATATATATATCAAGGTCACATCTATATATATATATATTTTTATTGTGTTTTATATATATATATATATATATATATATATATATATATATAAATATAAATGCACATATACTTACTACAGTAGAGCCTCCATATCCATTTAGCAATTTGGTTTTCACAATTTTAATAATTGCGATTTTCCGTTGCCTAATAATATTAGTCCAGAAACAAATCAGTTATAAATTTCAAAATGTGTTATTTTGGGTAACATAGTGCATCTTTTTACCTTACCTTTCACAGTACATGTCTTATCACTCTATTCAGTGTAATCTTGCTATAACCTATTCGAATCATATCCCATTTTACATCTTGTATCTCGTTGTGTACATTCAATAACGCATTATCTTAATATAATTGTTAAAATAACCTTTAATTTTGTTTAATAGTGGTCTCAAATTGAAAAAGTAATGATTTCAAAGCCTAAGAGAAGATATAAAGTGTTTTCTATCAATGAAAAAGTATGAATTCTTGATTTGATAAAGAAATAAAGAATTATACACTAGAACTTCTTCAAGAAATGTGTGATGAACTGAAAAGAAACAACTTCTTAGTACGATGCCTTTCCAAAAATATTTAATAAATGTAAGAATGTATTTAAACTGTGTATATATACGATATTTTTCATTTATAGAATATATATATATATATATATATATGTATGTATGTGTGTGTGTGTGTGTGTGTGTGTGTGTGTGTGTGTGTGTGTGTTGTATTATTGATAAAAATCAAGTTTGAACAAGAAGTATTTATTATATTTTACACCTAAATGTATATAACTTTTTGTTTGTAGTTATTTAATAACATATTTCTAGTAAAACTTTTAATTACATGAATATATTCAAGAGGAAGGAATTTTAATTATTTAAATCTATTGTATAAATTTATACATACACATAATTCTCTCATGTGAGATAACATGTCGACTTTACATTTGATTTCTGCTCTAAGTTGTATGTGTATATTAATGTTACCTAAGTTTTGAATGAATTAAAAATGTTCTTAAAGAGGAACTGGAATAATAATGTTTAAGATTTGATGAGAAGTTAATTTTTAATTAAAAGTGGTATTTAAACAGGCTTTTATATACTTTAAACTTAATTTAAATGTTTTTTTAGAGATAAATTCATTTTATTTTTCAAGTTATATAATGATAATTGTATAGAATTGACTGTATACAAATATATTAATTGTGAGTGAATTTTAGATTATTTCACTCTAGTGATATCTTTCTAAACAATGTTGAAGTTTTCAATTTAATATAAAACATAAAAATTTTAACCATATTTACAGTTATTTTTTTGTAAACAGATAAGAAAAATATTTTAGTGTAAAGTAAAATAGATTTTTAGTTGGTGAGATTTTTCTATAATAATAATTTATATTTATATATACTTTTACAAATTTATATATATACTCTGTCATATTTCATATCATTTATTCATTTTCATATTTAATGTATTTAAACAATTCCAGGAAGGTTACTTTTACAAAATTGATTTATAATATTTTTGATTTCATTTTTAGACTATATATATATATATAAAAATATAAAATGTGAGTGTGTGTGTAAACGTTCATTCATATTGGTTTATTTGTATATTTTTAAAATTAGCATCTTAATTTATTTATTTCATAATTTTATATTTATATATATATATATATATATATATATATATATATATATATATATATACATTACCTTTCATTTTAATAAAATGAAAATTTTATTATGTACGATTTTGGTAATTTCATATATATATATATATATATATATATATATATATATATATAAAAATATAAAATGTGAGTGTGTGTGTAAACGTTCATTCATATTGGTTTATTTGTATATTTTTAAAATTAGCATCTTAATTTATTTATTTCATAATTTCTTATATATATATATATATATATATATATATATATATATATATATATACATTACCTTTCATTTTAATAAAATGAAAATTTTATTATGTAGGATTTTGGTAATTTCATATATATATATATATATATATATATATATATATATTGATATGAATGTATGTATGTGTTTTTTTCGTAGGTTTGTATAGAGGAAATATGATTCCTTATGAAGATACGTTTTTTGAGAAATGAAACCTAAAATATTCATAAGCATAAAATACCAAAAAAAGCATTTCCATCATCACTGAAAATAACACTGAGTTTCAGATAAATATTTTATACATATTTTTACGTTTTCATTTCATATTAATGTTTAAATATGTTATTTCTTTTTATTTCTATTAGGGATGTAAATGCACTTTTAAATAATAGCCCTGTTGAGAATTTTCATCTAAATGCGTGAATAAATTTCTTTACTTTATTTACATATATAGTTGATTTAAAAAAATATTTTTGTATTTCTTTTTAAAAATGTGTGTGATGTGGATATTTGTTATTTATTATTATTTATTTTATATTGTAATATACATTAAATGTAGTATGAAGTACATGTTAACAAAGTTATGATATAAATATTTCTTGAATATAATTTATGTATATATATATATATTAAAAAAAATATTTAGATTACGAAATTTGCGTGTCATATTATATGCTTTATGTTATTACCTTAATAAAAATATTTTTGATGTATTTATTGAAACGTGTTTTCATAATAATCTATTATGTTTTTTTTTATATTTGCTTATTGTTTGTATGTAGTTATTGTTATTATTTTCAGTAATTTTGTTAATTTTTATATTATTTTCTGATGTTTATACACACACACACACACACACACACACACACACACACACACACACACACACATATATATATATATATATATATATATATATATATATATATAAATGTGTGTGTGGATATGTAGGTATCCGAAAAGTTCGTAACGTTTTATTGTTTGGAAAAATTCCTCGTATTTTTTTTTATACACACATTGCATAAAATGGTTATCTGTCTCAATAACCAGTAAATAAAAGTATACTAAATAACAGTGAAGTAAACACACGTATATTTTTATTTTGTTTGTGTATGTATTTTTATAAAAGATTTTCAAAATGAAAAATGAATAATAATAAAGTACTTTTTCACAATATATGTACCATTTTAAGAAAGAAAACATTGCAGCAGTTCTAAAAAAAATGCTTCTCACTGGCTAGTAGCATATCATCGAAATATGACGCCTAGATTTGTGTTTTATTAAAAATAAACTATACACATGTTTCTTTTTAATAAAACACAAATCTAGACATCACACTTGGATGATCCTATATTTTAACAAGATATTACGTGGTCACATGCTGCAATTAATACTTAATGGAAATTAAAAAAAAACTTCAACTGAAATATTTTCAATAATCCATTTTACTTGCCTAATATAATATTATGTCATCTGTCTATTCATTCCAATATTCTTTTCAAATAAAGAACAATCAACAGTTATTTGCATCTAATCTTGAGACTATTTTTAGAAATGTTATTGAGAAGCTGCACGATAGAGAGACAATCAAATGTAATAGGAATTATACAAATTATTGCAAATGAAAGTATATCTAAAAATATTTTTTTCAAGAACAAGTTTTTCTCTAGTATTATATATATATATATATATATATATATATATATATATAGAGAGAGAGAGAGAGAGAGAGAGAGAGAGAGAGAGAGTCATCCAAATGTGGCGCCTAGATTTATGTTTTATTAAAAATAAACTATACACATGTTTTGTTTCAATAAAACACAATATATATATAGGCGTATATATATTTATATATATATATATATATATATATATATATATATATAAATAATTGTGCATTGCATATGTATTACAAAAATGTGCAGTATTTCATTATTTAAATTTATAAAGTAACTCTAGCTACGGAATGTCGAGTTTATAATAAGAGATAAAACTGACTTTTTCCTTCGTCTCCACAACAACTAATTTAGTACTTTTGTTTCAGATCCTCCTGAAATAACATTAAGACCGCGTAATCAGCAAGTCAAAGCGGGCGGTATTGCTGCATTCTATTGTGCTGCTAGGGGCGACCCACAACCGGTAATCCAATGGCGTAAAAATGGAAAACGGTTAACTGGTAAGCGGAAATATATAATTTAGTTATATATTTGTTTTGATATAAAGCCCTTTCAAAACAACCAAATTGTAAAAACAATATAATTATTTTTTTTTCATATACATATTTAAATAAATTGAAAGGAAATGCTGTTTTATAATCGTAAATTATTTTTTAACATCGATAATAAAATTACATTGGTTATATCAAAAATTTTAAGTATTTCTAAAATAAATATCCATTTATACATAATTTCGTTCGATACAAGTTTTATGTTGTAACTTTTCGTTGAAATTTATACAACGTATTTTAATGTGCAATTAAAATGGAACTAATACAATTTGTTCTTTTACACAACATTATTATAATCAATAATAACATTACTTCCATTAACTTTATTTCGAACATATTTACAAGTTGATCATTCAATATTTTACTTTATTTATTATTATACACATTTGATGAAGGTAAACATTTTATGTATCTTTCTTCGATATATCACGTTTTGAATTTAGTTCATATTTAATGAAATATTTTATAGAAATTGATTAAATTTATAATTTAGCACTAAACAATCTATTATAATTAACTATTAAATAATTATGAAATCTTTGATTAAAATATAAAATTATCTTCTGATTTTTTTTTATATGTTCATATCTAAAAAGTTGTAACTATTTGTGTTGAATGATTATTAAATATAGTCAATTTTTCATAAAAAAATATTTTAGTTTCCTTAAAAAAACACAGACAAATTATAATTATCTTTTTAAATTCATTTTTTCTTTTTAACTCCTTTTTTGTGTTATCAATGTTTTTCATTCAAATATTTACCAATTTTTCTCATAAACTTTAATTTGTATTTATAAAATTAATTTCATTAAATAGTTTAATTAATTTTAATAATTTTCAACTCACCAATTAATTGTTTAATTGTAATTTTTTGTCAAATTATTCAACATATAAACTAAAATAGAAAATATTATAATTATTATTATTAAATTTATTTTAATGCTATGATATGTTTATTTATTTTATCAATAATTTTAAAGTATGAATTTTTTATACATTAATTTTCAATTTTAAGAGTCAATTTATGAAAAATATCTTATTACTCTGTTTAAAAATTACTTAAAAAATTATTTAATGTTTCCATTTTGAATTCCTAATTTAATGTCTCAAATATTTCTTCTATTATTGCTGTAAATAGTTTTAGTGATATCGCAACTCCCCATCTCACATTTTTCGTATTTTAAAACTTTCCTGTTTTTCGTGTACTTGCATGTATTTTTGTGGAAAGAAAACATTTATTAAATTATTTAATTAATACTTTTGACTACAACTATTTAAATATATTAACACGATTTTGTATTTTTCAAGTTATTTACAACTTTCAAATTTATTTTTAATAACTTTAAATACATAAAATACTTTTATTGATTTTGCAGTAAGTAGAATAAATGATGATCTAATGATACTATTTTTAAAAAATATCTCAGTTTATCTTATATATTGAGATATATTGAGATTAAAATGTGTAATTTGGCATTGGCACATTTAAAACTCGGTTTCCTTTTGATTAATCGAAAATGGATTTTTTCAGTTAGTTTTTTCACTTAATTCAATTACAGTTCATTTTAACAAAGTATCAAATAAAAGTTTTATGATTATTTCTAATTGTAATTGAATTCAAAAATAGATTTCTAATAATCGTCTGAGTAAATATATATCCATAAAATCCATTTCTTTAATTGTTTGTAAATTATAACGTGTCTAATTTTTTAATATATTAAAATATTATTGAATTATTTATGTAAATTAGTTTAAACATTTGTTTAAATTTTTAATTTTGTAGTAAAATTTCGAATCATATAAATATTAGCCTTATTGAAATCGCTAGATTGGAATTTTAGACAATTTCCTTATTTTATAGGATGACCCGAATGAAACTAAATGATATAATCTTTAATTCTGGTTTACATATTTCAGTCTTATTTGAACCATGCTGTATCAATTAATGTTTTCTCTTGCACTTTACAAATCATATTTGTATTTGTTGAAACATTTGATCTTTTTCAAAATTCGAATAACAAGTTAAACCGGAAATGTAAATTGTCCGCACTCATTTTCAACAATTATTATTTTATAAAAACGCATTTTCAACAGTGTTATTTTACATGAAAATGAGGGCTTATCAATGTAACTTTTCGAGCGAATATAAAGCTTTCGTTAATTTTAATTGCATTAAACGGAAATCGGGTGGAACTTTATCAACTATTCAATACAATGATGAATTAACTCCTCAACTATTTATTTTATAAAGATCATTTTATTCTTATAAATTATATTATTATTTAAGATCGACAACTTTTATTAGTAAAAAAGACTTTAAAAACTCTTATGTTTGTTAAAATAATATTAAGATGCAAAAAATTAAACAAATATGTATTAAATAAAGAGTAATTCTGTAATTTATATCGACTTATTTGATTTCAAATTAAAATTATATTTAAAATATGTTATATGATTTTTTCCAGGGACCCAATCGCGATATCTTGTACAAGAGTTCGCTAGAGGTGGAGCCTTATTAAGAATAGAACCTGTGCGTGCTAGCCGTGATGATGCAACGTACGAATGCGTTGCTGAAAATGGTGTGGCTGATGCTGTGAGTGCTGAGGCTGTGCTCACCGTATTTGAAAGTAAGTCTCAATAATATTACTTTTTGTAAAGAGCAATCCCGTGCAATATTTTAAGCGTAAGGGCCAATTATAAGTTTTATGAAAACTTAACCCATACTACTTTCTATCAAGTGCAAGGAATATAGTGTTTCATAGGTATAGTAAATCTAGAGATATTTTGAATAATTAATTGCTGATGAGTTAGTCTTGAGATTTGTAATTTTATCATAGAAAAAGTTAACAAAAAACACTTCTTTGGTAGACATACTACACAAAAACTTTACTATTAAACACTTGTATATGTAAAAGTAAAAAAATATCTATCGTTTTTTTTTAAGAAAAAAAACATACAAATGATTGTAAAATTTATTTTTTTCTGGCGTAGAGAGATTATTCTATTTTTAAATTATTTTCTATATTTAAAACGTTATCAATACATTTTCAAACATAAAATATTGACTTTGTCCTTGTTTATATAGTTTTGTATTAATTAATTTATTTGGTAATATGAATAAACTTACTGAATAATATACAAATAAATGATTAACGAGATCTGTTATAACCAATGTTTGAGTTTTACTTGAACCAAGTTTTCTACCGAGCAATAAACAACTAGCAACAGGCAACTAAGAACTTACAATATAAATTGTGTATGTTTCTACGCCAAGAAGATATATTTCTTGTCCGTTTAAACGATGTCGTCGGTATGTGCTTTGTTAAACTGATGGATGTTAGATAGGTTAAGATACAAATGAGGAAGTAGACTTAGTTTAGTTGTTATAATAATAGTTTACTGACCAAGAACAAGAAATTTCAATTTTTAATTCATCGAGAAAGAATATAAACTTGAAAAAAGTATCGGTTATAAATATTTTGTGAAGTATTAAATAAATATATTTAATTATCTTAATATTAAAATTTAATTTTTAAACAATTCAAGTATATATTAAGTCTACCGGAAAGTTCTGTCCGATAATGCCATCTTAAGTTTCAAAGATAATTCATTTTACAGAAATAGAATTCACAAATTACCATCACGTTGGAAAGAAGTCATTAGTAACGAAGGAAAAAATTTATTGTTCATGTATTAGTAAATATATTGAAAATGTATTTTTTTTAATTCAAAAACTGACAGAACTTTCCGATAGATCTAATAATATTAAAATACATGTGACTTCAGGAAATTTATATTATATATATATTAGGTATACCCATAAGTAATGTCGTTTTTTTAGTGTCAAAACTGCTCTCGAAGAATATTTTACTTCAAAATCACCCTCATTTTGCAAAAAGGGAATTTTGTAAAATGACATTACTTATGGGTACACCTAATATATATATATATATATATATATATATATATATATATATATATATATATATATATATATCAATTTATATTTATGTTTTTAAAGTGCATTACTATATAAATCGAATTTCACTCCCCATTTGACAGCAACATCTAAAATGGATTTAATATTTTATGATTTCATTAAAGTCTCGTAACGTATCTTTCTAATTGATTGTTTTACTACGTCTATAAAAAATAGTAGTTACGATTGAAATGGAGGAAACCCTACTAGTAAAAATTGTGACATATATATCTAATTCGAAAAGTGGTGTAGAATTGAGGTATTCTTAATATTCTTTTTCATTGTTATATTTATAATAAATTTATTATTTATTTTAGATTTTAATACCTTTTAAAAATTAGTATCGAAACATGATCAATTTTTTATAAAAAACATAATATAATTCATTTTTTTATATCAAGTAACGCACTTATTAAAAAATATTTATATCTTATTTATATAAATAAACCGCCCACTATTCACGACCTACATATTTATGATGTATCTACGTTTAGTTTGATTTTTTTTATTGATAATTGAGATGTACTTTGAATTATTTATAACTGGAGCATTTGTAAGCTTTGCGAAACCTCCTCGTTGTATCCGTAAATTTGTTCCAGTAGAGAATATTCGCAAGATACTATTAACATTGGCATCAGATGCTGTAATTCGCGATGTTTCTGCCAACATAATGATAATAATTAATTGAATTGTGTCTACGTTGGGCAAGACCTTTCTGTACGTTTGATGATTACGAAACAGGGGGTCGAATGAGAATAAGAGCAACCCATCATCTTTGTTAAGCGCTACCAGAAAACATCACCTTGTTACTAACGGTACAGCTGTTCTTGTAGTTTGTTCATAACGAAATGACAATACCTCATTTACTGTTGTAATATTTATTAATAAATTATATATATATATATATATATATATATATATATATATAATATTTTAATTAATTATTATGTACAAATAAATCATTTCAATCTTAACGTTAACTTCAAACATACAAACTAATTGTGTGTTAGATTCTGCAAATAAAAACATTCGTATTTTATAAATATAATCAAAAATTGTTTTTGTAAAAATGTCATGTTTAAAAAAACGTTATTTGTTAAATTTAAAGTATAATTATATTTTTCTATAAAGCAATTAGAAAAGTGTATCTTCATTAAAAAAATATAAAATGTTACAATATGTATTTTTTAGATTGAATTATACATTTTCTCTCTCTAATAAATATAGGCTAAAAGGGATAAAGGCTTCTCTTAAAATTTTCCACTTCGAACAATTCAATGTCTTTTTCCACCAAGCCATTTCGATGAATTCGTTTATATCTCTATCCATATTATTATGGATATCTTCCTGGGCCTTCTTATATATCTAAATTCCCAATCAATTACTTCCCTTGTCCATTGGTAGTCCTCTTCTTTTGGTATATAACCGGCCTGTTTCTTTTGAAAACTTTTGTCTTCCGTTATAACATTTTAATTTTTATTTTTGTTCTGATTCATTCGGTTTTGTGTGTACCTTTTTTGTTATTCATGACATACACCTTTCTATACTTCTTTTTATATTGTCTATAGTTATTGAATTCTTTTGGTATTTAAGACCCATGTTTCACTGCCATAATTGAGAACGGGAGGAATGCATTGATAAAAAACTTTTTTTTATTAAATATTGAATTATATTTACTTCACAATATTCGAATTTCTTCTGAACTGACACCATCTCATTTTTATTCTCTTATTATAATTTATAAATGCTCATATTTTTTGCTCTCCCATATTTTTTTAATCACATTTTATTATTATTATTGTTATTTTTTATCTTAATCTTTACATACTGCTACTTATACCTTTATAACTGCTCTCTCTTCAAATTCCTTTTCCAATTTATTTTAATATACCTGTTTTTGGCTGTAAACCAAATTGATGTCTTAGATCTTTTAACACTTTAAGTTTAAAAAAGTATTGTCTTATTTCTGCTTTGTAACAAATTTATCATTAATTATATCTGTTTCTTTTTTCTGGTTGCTTAATACATGTTTCAAATCAGTTATATTTTTTCTTGTTTGTACAGAGTCATCCAAATGTGTGCAAAATATGTGGTTTTGTGTTTTATTGTATAAAAAGGTATAGTTTCTTTTTAATAAAACACAAATCTAGGCGTCGCATTTGGATGACCCTATATATTATATTGAATACGTCACATTTATACATATAAGATAGTTTGAGTTAATAAACATTTTAAAGCAGTGGTTCTTGACCTTTTTAGTGATTGGCACCCCTTTGAATCTAAAAATAAGTTCTCGCACCTCTTTGAAAAATGTGTTTCTATTTTTTTATTCAGGAAATTACTTCTATTGCAAGATCATTTTTTTATTGAAAAATAAACACATATTTTTACATATACATACAAAACAATATCTCAATTTTTAATGGTTACGTTGATGTTGTTTATCATAATAATACTTTTGAAGCAAGGTTCCTTTTTTGAAAGAGCCACACGTAAGTCATCACTTGCATTTGAAAATTTAGAAACTTCTCTCGCACCCCCAGGGTTGCACTCACCTTAGGTTAAGAACTACTGTTTTAAAGGAACATTTTGATGATAATTCATTGAAAAAATTCTATAGGATTCTTCTATTTTTTACATGATTTTCGTGATATTATGGTTTTCTTATTTTATAATCTTCATTTTAGAATTCTACTCAACCGAAACTTCTCTATCCACTTATGAATTTTGTTTACTAGTATGTTTTTCTTACTGGTGTCATTTATTTATTGATTGCACATTCTTGAAATAATTTACTTTTGGCCAATTTTTTAAATGTTATATTCTTTTACTTAACGAGTAGTGATTTTGAATTAGTTATGATTAAAACCAGTCTGTTTGCAAACACTATCAAATACAACCAATGAATAAAAATGATCTGTAACTAATAATGAACATAGTTATGACAAATAATCAGTGAAAAATTTAATCTTTGTAATATTTTATTCTACTTATCCTCAATTCTGGCTGGTGTTATCCTTACAAAAATAAACCGATCAGTTGTCTGAATTCATTTCATTCATGAGCAGTTAAAGTGTTAAACTCTGATTTTTGTTGATTAAATCTGGATTTAATACCTTTATTTTGAATGACAAAGTCGTATGAATTGTTGATAATTCACCAATCAAAAAAACCCACTATTAGTAAATGAAATAAATAAAAGTAATAAAAAAAATCACTATATATCATAAAGATAAAATGAAACACACATTCGACAATGTTATATATCGTAAAACATTACCAAAACAACATTCGTAGATACGTATTTGAATATCTATTCACCGACAACCATTTAAAAAGTTTTACAACTTGATATAGAACGATCTCAGTTCGGCGTACAACAGCAACGAAAAGTATTTAAATCGACACACGTGATGTCAATTGACAATAGTTCTGCATGGCAATAATAGTAAAAAAAAAAACAAGTGTAAAGCCGAAATGTCTTTTTTACGATTGAAGCACACTATCGCCTTTCACGAGACTTGGAAATTAATTGCGGTGAAAAGTTGTTTCACGAATGAATGAACAGATTCCATGTTGTTTCTGTTGTTTAATGTTGTTTGTTCTTGTAAACTTATTGTTTAGTTACGTGTACTATCGAGCTATCTGATTGTCGTGTTTATAACTCATGAGTCTCAAGGACATGTTTTGTTAGTTTTAGTACATTATTATCGAGTTTTCAATATAAATATTTTTTTTTGCAATTCTTTCAATTTATATACTTCTTCTATTTATATATATATATATATATATATATATATATATATATATATATATTTGGTTGAGTCAAATAATTTCAGTTATTGAGAGCATGTTTTAATAACTCATCACTTACCCTAATGATCTTCCACATATGACTAGTTTTTGATTATTTGAATTAAGTGAATAATGCTCAATCTTGTTACGACTACAAATCACTTCACTGTATATTCGAACACTAAATCTCAATTTTTTTGATAATAATGTTCAACAAAAAGTTTTCCTTTGTCATAATACAATATAAAAATAATTTAATATTTTTTTTTAAGAAATTATGAATATGTGAGGATAAAATATATATACAACCACCCACCCACACTCATATATACTCGCACATACTCACACACATTTATATATATATATATATATATATATAAAGGTGTTTTTTTAAACGTGATAGAACTTTTAATTGAAATTAAGCACATACTAATTTTCCGGATAACTATTTATTTGGTATTATTAGAAAGATCATTTTATGACATTAATATTTAAAAATAATTTCGGGTAAATGTGCACCACGGTTACCTCTGACATACCGCATTTTGTCAGTCCAATTTCGTGTCACTTTTTCAAGCAATTGAGACCGTATGTCTGCAGTAGCGCTAGTTATGTTGGCTTCTAATGCCTCAATCGTTGCTGATTTATCAACATAAACCAGAGACTTCACATATCCTCAAAGAAAATAATCCAGAGGCTTCAAATCACATGATTGTTGAAGCCAATTGATAGTTCCATTTCTAAAGATAACGTTATTGCCCAATTTTGGTTTCAATAACTCTATTGTTTCGGTCGAAATATGACATGTGACACCATCCTACTAAAACTACATCTTGTCCAGATCGATGTAATGCAAATTTGTAAACAAATAATCATTGATCATTGTTCTGTAAAGTTTCATTTAGAAAGAAATAAAGTACAATGATGCCACCAGCGTGCAATCAGTACCATATGGTGCATTTTTTGGATGTAACTAGCTCTCGTGAATCAGTTCAGGATTGGTCTTACTACAAATGCAGCAACTTTGCTTATTAACGCACCCGTTAAACCAAAAATGAGTCTTATTACTAAATAAAATTTTGCTCTATAAGTTTGAAATAAATTTCTACAATTTGGAAACGTTGCTCAAGTGTAAACCGTTCAATAATAAATTGCCAAAGTATACTAAATCCAAATATCACTTATAGTGTACAAACTGACAACTGACTTGACAGCTATCCCTATCGAAAGTTCTATCTAACTTAAAAAATATTCTTTATATATATATATATATATATATATATATATATATATATATAAATTGTTCGAAAAATGTAGAATTAATGATAAAAATACTTTTTAAATTAAAAAATAATAGAATTACATGTTTTAAAGTAGAAATATTCTTTCCTACTATTCATCAGGGATAAATACAGATCAAGGATATTACAGACTAGTTCAATATCCGACATTTGAAATGGAATTCAATAACTTAAATGCACTGAAGAAAATCGTATTTATTTTAAAATGTCAGACATTTAACTTGACTGTTACTTCTTCCCTATTAATAATGAGAAATATCACTACTTTATCATCTAACATTAATGTTTTTTTCACCTATAAAAATTTTTTTTATCATTGGTTCTAAAATTTTCACACGACATTCAACACACACACACACACACACACATATACACATATATATATATATATATATATATATATATAAATATATAATAATTATGAGCCGATTTTTAAAACATTTTTGCCTATTAGATTTTGTATAATTAACCCAGTAATTAATATGAAATATAATAAAAAGTTATATAAAATTATATGTTATAAAGACTAATAATCCTTTATTTCATTGCATTTTTATATCACTTCAGTGTACAATACTTGTTGAAATGCTTTGTGGTTTTATTAAAAAAAATATCAAAGGTCTTATTATAAAAAGAAGTTGTAATACTGACAGATTTAGGTGAATATCTGTTTGATCTAAAATGAGTCGTGTTCATTTTTCTTCTTCGTATTACTAGACATTTCTACAGTTTCATTACCGTAATCTTTAGTATTTTTAATCTGTTACTTTTGATGTTTATATATATATATATATATATATATATATATATATATATATATATATATATATATCCATTTCAACAACAGCGAATAAAATGGTCATGTTTATATTTAATCTCATATTTTTTTGAAACATGTTAAAAACTTAATAGAAAAAACGTAAGTAACATAAACATCTTGCACCTAAATGTTTATTTTTTCTATGAATTTATTTTACCTTGTATAATTAAATTGATGTAAAAATTATAATTTCAATTCGAATCCTTTATTAGTTTTTTAATTTAGTGTTATCCAAATATGACAGTTAGATTTGTGTTTTATTAGAAAGAAACATGTGTATAGTTTCTTTTTAATAAAACACAAATCTAGACGTTACATTTGTATGACCCTATATCTACATTATTTGTAGTGAAATTAATAATGTTGACATTTTGAATTTCCTCAACTTAAATTACGGATTTTAATAAAATGTAATAAATTATACTATTATTTAATTTTTGTATTTTAATGTGATTTTTTTAATAATTTAAACTAGTTTTCTGTGTAAAACTGCGAATAGCTTTTAGATTTTCTTTCTAGCAATATTACAAAAACATTATTTTTTTAAATTTTGAAGTGTTCTGTTTTATAAGTTATTTTTTATAAAATAATTAAACATAATATAAAAATTATACATGTATACTTATATACCCATACATACATATATATATATATATATATATATATATATATATATATATATATATATATATATATATATAAACGAGGGTCGTTTGATAAGTATGATAAATTTATTTATTGTTTAATTTAATTAAATTTTTCAATTTAGTTTTTCTTACTTTTTACCATACTTATCAAACGACCCTCGTGTATACATATATATATATATATATATATATATATATATACCCCATTATATATATATATATATATATATATATATATATATATATATATATATATAATGCATTATAATATTATAGTGGTCTCTCTGTTATTTTATACTTTTAATCTTAGCCACGTCATGTTACATAAACTGTAAATATACGAAAAATGACAACGACATATCATTCAAGTATGAAATTCAGAAACCATAACTGATGATGTTTTATTTTTACTCTAACCTGGATATCTAGAAATAAAATTATTTGTTTTTCCTACAAATATCTTTTGACAAGGTAGATGTCCGTCATAAAAGTTCAGAAAAATAAAAGTCCAATTTTTTTAATTACATTAAGACATATTTCACATCGAAATAAAAATTAAAAAGTTTCAATTATTTATAACAATACTGGTTTGTGAAATATTTAAATCATAATTTAATATTATCTGTTATTTTTGATAATTCTTTATCTCTGCCTGTTATACAATATTTCATCAAAGTAGCAAAATTGCTAACATTAATTTATATATTGTCCTACTTTAATAATACTTTATTTTATTATTTAATTTGTAATATAAACTATATAATTTTCTTTTTCAGAATTATATTCTATTTATATTATAATTTTATCTCCTGCCATTCAGAGATATTTAATTATTTTTAATCAAACAAATGTTTAATAAGTATTTGCCAAAAATTTCATTCAGTGGTATTATTTCAGTTGTATTCATTGTTAATTTGAAATTAATGTATTGTTTGTAAAACTCTTAAGGGAAATCTTTTAGTAGAACTAAAATATTTTTTACTAATAAATATATTTTATATTGAGAAGATAATGTGTGAAATTAAAATATTATTAGAATGTTTAATATAAAAAAATATTTCAAAATACAATAATTTCAATACATATTAAGAGTTTGTTTTATATTTTCTACTCTCACAAATATCAATTTTATTAAATTATATTACTCATATAAAAAAACATACGAATATATGAAATTTATTCTTAGTTTGATATCACTTAATAATTTATTTTACTTAAAATGTAAAATAAATTTGCATTTGTAATAAATGGAGTACTTAAAATTATCTAACTCATATTTTAATAATTTAATTTTAAAATATTTATTAAGTGATCTATATTTCAAAAGAAAGTTAATTTTTTTTTGGTCTTTGACCACAATGAAAACTCTACATATCAAAAGTTTTTACTTTGAAACCTTATTTCAAACTTGAATACAATTTTAACTGTTGTGAAAGCTCGTAATTAATTCATCAGTTTTAATAAGTCAGTAGTGTTAATCAATTCAGCGAATTTCATTATTTAATTTGACTGGATTGCATTCACTGTCCATCAATACTACTTATTTATTTACAACAGATAACGTTCATACTTCTAGCTGTTTTAAATAGTTTTATACTATAGTTGAATTCTTCAACATTGTTTGTGATTTTGTGATTGGAAATCAATACATTTTTTTCTAAATTTTATTTTATATTAACTCATTACCGCCCGGCCACGCCTAAACATGTGTTTCGTGTTAAATTACTGTAAGTCCGTTCACGCGTTAACGCGTGTTTCGTTGTATGAACTTTTGATGCCAAAAAATATATATACAAGCTATATTTTTTTCTAATTTCATCAAAAGATGGTGGTGTATATATTCAAAATATTGGTAAATTATAAAAATTATAAAAAATATTTCAGATATTTTAAATAAAGTAATCTCTATCCCTAGCAAAGTTCTGTTTTTTTGAAATAAAATCGAAATTGGTTCTCTTATTTTTTTTCTAACAACTTCTTTATATAGAATATATGCTTTACGTAATTTATCATATTTTTATTCCTTCTAGATGTTTTTTTACGCTAAAAAGTATTTTTTTGGTACACTCATTACAGATTGAAAACCACTATTATATTTACATATATCTATGCATCGCACCCTTTTATAGGCAGATATGAAATTTCATTTCAAAATGTTCATTGGTTTAAGAATTACATCGATTTTATGAAGAAGTTATTTTTGTGCATTTTTTGCGAAATTCGCCAGACTCTAGATGAAGTCTAGCGCGAAATACTGCGGACTATAATGTGTTAAAATAAATTTCACACATTACATACATAAGATACTTTATATTGCTTAGTGAGTTTTATTTAATATTTTATGTATATAAAGTAAAAAAAAAATATTTTATTATGTATTAATTATCCATAATTAATCCATACATATGTACATTAGTCTATAATATAATTTTCTCATAATGTTTTAATTTTATTCATATAAGGTTTTTTTACATTTGAGAATTGACTTTTTCTGAAAAATTCTTCTACTTTCGAATTCTAATTTTTTTTTGTTATATACAAACGTTTATATATTTCTAATTATTTATATAAATTTATAATTCGATTACATTTAAGTATCTTCAATAGTTCATTAAAAAAATAATTATTATTATTTAACGCTTTTTTATATGTTTTCTGTTTTGATTTAAATTTTTTATAAAGAGTAGAAAATTGAAATCAATATTATCAAATAAATATAAATATACTTTCATTAAAAATTTGTTATTTAACTATACTTGTTTTAATGTAATTAATATAATATTTTGTATTCATTTTGAATTATAATTAAACTTATCTAAATTCAGAAATATAGAAAATAAAATTATTATATATAAATTAAATTTCATCAAATACTATATGTTAAATACTTGTGATAATTAAATATATTTAAATATATTTCTCGTTAACTGTAGCTAAATTTCGTAATTTTCAATTTTGTATTTAAATTTATGTGAGATTAGTTCCAAACTTTTCGTAATATGTTTTAATACTTCACATTTTGGTAAAATTTCTCTATAGAATATGATCAAATATAATTTCTTTAAAATAAATCCATACAATGATTAAGAATATTTATATTCTTTATTTAACGATGTTGTATATAAAAATTACTTGTTACTTAATTCACCACTAAATTTCATTTTCACATTCAAATTAAAATCGTAGTCTTTATAAAATAATGAATGTGTATACACATTTTCATTTGAAAAAAATTGAGAAATAATTATTTCTCTTCGGCTCGTCTTCAACATTACAGTTTTATGATATTATGAATTACAAAAAAGTCTCATGTTTTTGTATTATATACACGCAACTTTTTAAATGGGTGCTGAGTGCCTCCTAACCAAGGTATAATAAAAGTAGGTTACTATATACTTATTTTACAATCACGAACTTAATTTATATTAAATTATACACACATATCTTGCGTACTTTTAACATATTCATACATACATACATATATATTGTGTATATATATATATATATATATATATATATATATATATATATATATATATATATATATATATATGCATATATATTTGTATATATACATAAATTATTATATTTCACTTTGGAATAATACTCGTGAATTTGTTAAAAATATAGAAGTGTACGAGTTTTGTTCGTGTTACGTTTTTTTAATCTCATTTTAAATTTCGATATTTTTTATATTCTTGAATAGTATAATGTTAATTGTTTCGTCACATTAAGTGAAATCTTATAAAATTTGATTATGTAAATGTGTAGATGTTAAATATATATAAAGTTTTATTTAGAGGAAATTTATTTTTTCTTTAAAATTTTTTAATTAATTTTTCTTTTAATATTTTTTTTAAAATATTATTTATGTTAAGTGAACAGATATATTTTAAAAATGTCTGAAAATTTAATTTGTACTATTCAATTTTTTGGAATTAAAAATGAATTACCTATCTACTAATTTAATTATTGTAATTTCTTAAGTGTTAATTATTCTCTTTATTTTTTAATATATATATATATATATATATATATATATATATATATTGTGTTTATGTATAGTGTAACATGTATTGCACGTATCTTTATTATTCGAGCTTTTATCTTATGTATGAACAATATCCTTAATAAGTAATTATAAAGTGACTTCTAATCTAACATGAAATGTCACAGTTCCTATTTCGACTTCTGTTTCAATTAATATATGAATATGTATAACATGGCAAACAAAACGAATGTGTTTTACAGGTCATGAATAATAAATAAGAAATTTGATTAGTGCAATGAATAGATAAATGTTCAAGTTTTGAAACGAAACGTAATGTTTGTCAGTTTACTGTACGAATACATAATGCAAATCATTTAAAATTATTCTTAAAGTGTTTACTCACTGTTATAGTACTTGATAGTAGAGTTTAATTGAATTAAAATGAAATTAATTTGAAATTTCTCTCTAACATTCTAAATTAATTACAGTACATTGGATTCTGATTTGTCAACGTAAATATTTTGATTAATTTTATTGAAAAATAAACTATTTGTTAAAATTATTCAGGTTATGAAATATTTACTGAGATGAAAATATTTTTTGTTATTGTATATTTCATATAAATAAATCTTGATTCAAAGTAAAATTTGTAGGTATTGACTTAGAATATAATAAAAATAATATAGGCTTGTCAGTTCATTCTGTTCAAATCCTTATATAGTTATTTAAATAATCATTTATGTATTTATTTTATATAAAGTTATATTTTACTTATAAATAAATATTTCAATTAATTTAGATGTTGATTCGAAAATTATATATATATATATAAACATTCGAATTATCCGCACATTACATATACCATGAAATATTCAAATTAGTTGAAACAACGAGATAAATGTTTATTACACAAATATTATTTCAAGGAATTTCTGAGCACAATTTATTCTTGCTTTCAAGCGTAGCAATTTCTGTTACACCACTAACATTAATAACGATTGAACTGTTCAAATTAGAATTCAATCTGTAACGTGTATTGATTACTCTTTTCTCTCAGTAAAACATTCTTTGTTTATTTTCTGTTTACTTATTCAATAATTATTTTATATTCGACAGTGTAACTAATAGTAGCCAAACATGTCCTGTTATTGTTTGTTTTTAGAAAAATAAGCAGTAATTTAATTACAGATAAAATTCAAATTCTTCTGTAATTGTTTTATGGCTCAAGTTGTATATATTTGAAAGTATAAAATATTTTCTGGTTGTTTTTTTCACCAATTTATATTGACAGTAGAATTGCATTAAAGGTACATTAATAATTAATTTGCAGACATTAACGAAGTTTTCTTAGATAAAAGTTACTTAATCATTTTCTTTTCTAATGTATTTATTTTTCATTGATCTTTGACACTTTTCTATTGACGTATAATTTCGAATTTATTTAAAATTTGTATCGAATATTCATTATAATCTTTTTCTTATTTTCCCTCTCTCTTTCTCTCTCTCTCTCTCTCTCTATATATATATATATATATATATATATATATATATATATATATATATAACTAAGATAAATATATGAATAATTTATTGATTTTTATAAATTTATGTTAATTTTCAATTAATAACAAATTTTAAAATTTCCATAATTAATTATTTACTTAGATAAAGTTTTCAATTTTTGATTTGGTTATCAAAATATTCAAATGAATATAGATTTTTATAAAAAGAACATTGGCTTATTTTCATTTTTTATATTTCACAGCAAAAAATATCGATGTTGCTGTGAATTATAATTAAATGTTAAAATATTTTGAAATTTATCTATATCTATATCTATATATATATATATATATATATATATATATATATATATAATATGTGAATTATGTATGTTTATAAATATTTGTGTGTTCGTGCATATAATTTCTAATCGATTTATCTGTTTCAAATAACTAACGTTGTTTTGATAAGTTAGGGTTGATACGAATAACAGATTTTATTATGACGTCATCACCAACAACCCCGACGTTGTGTATACTATAAAACCTCCATTAAAATTCATAACATACTGCAAGTTCGCGTTGAATAGAATCTTACGTATATATTAAAATTTCAGCATAAAACCACGCACTGAATGGTACATTTATAAATATTTCGTAACGTAACCGGCGAATATATAGAAAATATGTGTAAAAATATGCATGAAACCTGATTTAAAAAAATCAATATAATATTTTATTGCGGATTTCTCATTAAATTGATGTGAGTGCTGCTTTGGCCGCTATTCGGCCGGCAAGTCGGCGTGCTTTTCATATTAACATCGTCATTAATGAATCCCCTGTCTATTTTACTCGAATGTAGGTGCGAATGGTGTAAAAAATGGTGACGCTAAATAAACCAATTTAAAAAGGAGAGGTAGAACGCCGCAGAGGTCACCACGTGTGGTCCGGATGCGGTGCCGTCGTTGGGAGTCGACGCCGGCCCGGGAGGTCGGATTATTAATACCGCACATGCAGTGGTGCCGCCTGCTGAGCGTTGTTTGAATCTCTTCTAGAGACTTCTATTCAGTTTTTAATTTTCCAAACTCTTTTTCTTAAATCTTAAAAGAGAAATAAAGTTTATATATATATATATATTTGTACATCTTCATCATCAGAATATACCTATCTACTGAGGTTAAAAAAGTGTTAAACACTAAATTGAAAATCTTAATAATTTTTTTCTCAAGCTATCCCGATTCAACACACACGAAAAAAAAATTAGACAAAATATTTTTTATCATGAACCATAGCAACATAAAAATAATATACAGTACATTTACAAATTGGAAAAAATCGAATTAAAAAGGATTAAAAATAAAAGAAATTAAAACTGTTGTATTAATACAAAAGAAATATCATTTAAGGATATTATTTCTGAAAAATCTTATATTAAAAGTCAAATATTTGTTTTGCTTATATTTTTTTGTCATTGCATCCTACCTTTTTTATTTTTAAAAGTGAAAGATGGGTTTTAAATAATAGATTAATTAAAAAAAATAAGCATGGAATGATTCATGTTACAAATAACACTTAGAGACAGAAAAATAGGTTTGGAAAAAAAATAAAGTTACAGATATTATAATGAGAGTGAAAAGTTGAAAATAGAAATGGGCTAGTCATATCACAAAAAGAGAAAAATATTAATAAATAGCAAAAATTGTCAATAGAGATCAATAAATATAAAAATATTTGAGAAACTCTTGTATAGATGGAATAAAAACAAATTTTATAGTATTTGTGGAATGAAAGAAAAATCCATTGTACCACTTGAAGTGGGACATTTTTTAAGAAATCTTCATGCAGCAGTAGATAGGAAAAATGGATGATTATGATTGTAATCATTAAAAATTAAATTTAAGATAATTGGATGATATGTATAGATAATGTTGATGAATTTAAGACAGATTTGAAAAATAATTTTCAAAATTTTATAAGTTATAAAAGCACCTAAAAGAATTTACTTTTATTTAAGTAATTAAACCACAATTAATAATGTATAGAATGCTTTTTAAGCATGATTGAACTTTAAATTGAATCCCTATCGAAAGTTTTATCTAACCTAAAAAACATGCTTTTTATATGTATATATATATATATATGTATGTATGTATGTATGCATGTGTATATATATATATATATATATACACACACACAAGGGTCGTTTAATAAGTATGGTAAATTTATTAGTTGTTTAATTTAATTAATTAATTTAATTAAATTTTTCAATTTAGTTTTTATTACTTTTTTACCATACTTATCAAACGACCCTCCTATATATACATACACATAAGGGTGTTTTTTTAGGTTAAATAAAACTTCCGTTAGGGATTAAATTTAAAGTTCTATCACACTTAAAAAACAGCCTATATTTACTGTACATCTAATTTTGTAATTATTTATTTATGTGGTTTTGTATCTCTTTTGATAACATTTTTCAAGTGTTATTATTTTTCAATCTTGTAATATTTTTATGCTTTTAAATCTTTGGCTATCACTTTTTTATTATTGTTTTAATCTCAAATATCAAGTACAATAAATATACGTATATATATTTTTTTGCAAACTCCACATAAAAAATCTTCATTATATAAATATTATTAATAATGAGATGCAATTGATTAAAACGCAAAGAAAAATAAATAAAGATTATGAAGTATAGACAAATTCAAGTTGTTAATAAATAAATAATTATCAATTATTTATTATTTTATTTTAAAAATTTAATCTTTCGACAAATCAAATGTAGAATTTCAAAAATCATTCAGAAAAAAGTTTTATCTAATAAATTAATTTTAGCAAAAAAATATAGCCTTTTTTTAGAAGATATGTTTGTGTCTGTACATATGTATGTAAAATACGTAGATATTTTATTAAAATAAAAAAAATTTAAAAAGACATAAAATTATAAAATATTTATAAATCAATAATTATTATTTGTTGATTGTTCTTTATTGAAATCAATTCTCATTTATAAAAATTGTGTGGGTTTTAGGCAATGTGTTATAATGAAATCTTTCCTTCATTTCGATATATCTAGCTAAATTGACTGTTATTTTATTTTCTATATGCTATAAAATAATTATTATTGTACTCTGAAATATTTTTTCTTGTGTATTATTTCTTTTTACGAACTAATATTGAGAATTGATTGTAGCCCATTGTTTTATTTTAATGAAAACCTGTATTATGAAATATATTTATTCTAAACATATATGCATCACATTCGATCTCTGGTTGGAAAATCTTTCAAGTTGTTAGTTTGGCATAGGGCTGACAACTTCAACTTGTAAAAAAATCATAATCGTCTTGAAACTCGAACGTTTCCCAAGGTCTAGTATACTAGGTTATGCATCCTACAACGTCAGTAGACGTTTTAAACCAATTATGGATAGTTATTTTCATTATACATTTTTATTTTTATTTTGAATTTATTTCCAATTTTATTTTAAAATATTTCTAAATTTAATATGATTTTATGGATCATAAAATCAATTTTTTTTAAGTTGTTTATATCAAAATTTAAATTTGTTCATATAATTAAAAATTAACTCAAAAAAAGAATTACTCTTTACACAAATGAATTTTAACCCCAACACCACAATAATTTAAAGTGTTCAATAATCAATTATTATTCACTTATTATTTATAATTATATAATCTATAATTATATTGGCTGATGCATTTCGATGGCGACGCTATCATCGTCAGAGCCTTTCTCGATGATGGCGTCGCCATCGAAATGCATCAGCCGATATAATTATAGATTATATAATTATAAATAATAAATGAACAATAAGTGATTATTGAACACTTTAAATTATTGTGGTGTTGGGGTTAAAATTCATTTGTGTAAAGTGAATCAGTCACAATTCCAAAACAACAAATAAAAAAGAATTACTCTTATTATTTTTCAGTTTGATTATTTGTTGACATAGATTTCCATACGTAAATATTTTAATAAAAAAATATTTCTATCAAAAATGGTATCAGATTTTTCAAAAAATATGTTTTATCTTTTTATGTTACATTTTTGTATTATTTGTAACTTTGAATTATATATATATATATATATATATATATGTATATATATATATATATATATATATATATATAGAGAGAGAGAGAGAGAGAGAGAGAGAGGGAGAGGGTTTTACAATAAGAATGTCAGAATTTTGATAGCTGGTGGAAACCAGGTTTGAATTTTTTTTACTCATTTTCACATTTCAAATCAGTATAGTTTCGAAAATGTTGTGGAATGTTTAACACTTCAACAATACTTAAAAATCGTAAAAACTTTAATAGACTTATTGAAACAATAGTTTAATGAATCCATTATTTCACCAAATGGATCCATCGATTGGCCATTATTTTTTGTAGGGTTATGTGAAATCATTGGTTTTTGCTGATAAACCACAAACAACAAAAACAATAAAAATAAACATTGAAGGTGTGTTTCATGAAATGGGAGAATTGTGTGAAAGAATGACCAAAATTGGATTAAACGAATACATTATGACAAGCGAAGTCGTGGTTGTCATATGAGTAATATTGTATTCCATCATTAATGTCATAGAATTTGCTTTAAAAAATTATTAATTAATTAGGTACTTTTTGATTTATTTCCATTTAAACTTCTGAAGCGCTTAATGAAAAACCCTAAGTATATTTTCTATGTATATATATATATATATATATATATATATATATATATATATACACACACACATGTATGTGTGTGTGTGTGCATATATCTATCGAAGATAAACACAGTCACGTATTATCGAACTAGAACTCTACTATGACTGACTCCACCTACAATACGGTTCGCGCACACGGAGTTAATATGTGTCGGGTGTAGAGAAATATTGGTCGCGTTCAAATCATATTTTAAAGTCAATTCTGCTATTTTGAATCCTGCTGCTGCGTCAATGTTGTTCTTCGCACCGTTTTCTGTTGTAGGTGCTTCACAAACACATACATTCACACACACACGCGTGTACACACACATAAAATATAGTTATACTATATGCACGTAGGCTTCTTCAATGCATTCTACACACATTCAAAAGATATAGGTGTTTGCCGAAAATGTTACTACGTATGCTAATGTTTTTATTAAAATTGTGATATGTATTCTCTGTGATAGTTCTTCTATATATCTTAGTGAACGTAATAGATTTTCTGTTTTATTTCTCTTTTGTAAATTGAGAATAGAAATTTTTATTTTAATTTATTTAAAAATGTTTTTAATGGTCTGTTACTTTAAAAAAATATGTATTAATCATTTTTTAGTAATATTTTTTAAATAGTTTAGAATCTCATTTATAATCACTGTTTACTATTCAAACTCAGTGATATTATTTTTTAATCATTTTATTTTATAACATACAATAATTGTCTCGCATATTTATTATATAAAAAAGACCAAAAAAAGATTCATGGATAGTCGAGATAAAAATATAAGGAATTGTTGTCAGAATGAACTGAAAGAGGTAGGCATTCTATCGGTTGAAGTAGAATTTTTTAAGAAAAGCCTTCATCTATAATAAGTGTTTCAGAAGTTTAAATAGAAATAAAACGAAAGGTATTTTATTAATTAGTTATTTTTTTAATTTTTAAGAATATTCTATGCCATTAATAATGAATCACTTGACATAATAGTGCGTTCATTTAGTCAAATTTTTAGTCACTCTTTCACATAATTGTGCTCCAGTTTCATGAATTACACATTCAATATTTACTTTTAATGCTTCTGTTGTTTGTAGCTTATTAGCATAAACCAATAATTTAACATAACCCAACAGAAAAAAATCGAATGGAGTAAATCACATGATCTTGCTAGCCAATTGATGGATCCATTTTGTGAAATAATGAACTTATTAAACTTTTATTTCAATAAGTCTATTAAAATTTTTACAATTTCCAAGAATTGTTAAAATTTTAAACGTTCCATGATAATTTACCAAACTATACTGAGTTGAAATGTCAAAATGAGCTTAAAAAAATTCAAATATGGCTGTCACCAGTTCTGATATGATCAAAAATCTGATCAAAGTTCTGATATTCTTATTGGAAAACCCTATAGTAGAAGATTAAGAGTGACTGATGATGTTTTATACATATATATATATATATATATATATATATATATATATATATATTAGTTTTAATATATTAATGTGAAAAAATTAAATAAAAAAATCTTTGTACTTAAATCCATAATCTAAAGTTTAATCATTTGATTAAATATCAGTATATAAATTTTAAATCAAGACATAAGAACACATCTTAAAGTCTTTTCTATTTTACAGTCATATATTTTCATTTTCATATTATATTCTTCAAGTCTCTTTATGAATTTGAATTATACGTTATCGTTTTTGCTAAAGCTTATTTCGTAGGATAATATTCGGTGAATAAACGTTAAATGCTGGCTTTTTAATCGATTTATTCGCTGTTCATTCTATTTTCTTTACATTTGAATCCGAAATTTCTTTGATCTCTTACTGATCGTTTTTAGATAATAATGTGAGCTAATCTCTACATCAAACAATCAGTTCGTTTAAATAACAAATCACATGTAGATAGATATATATGCAAATATATAATGTTTAGTCGAGTTTTTCCACTTTTATTCTTTAGATCGGTTTCTGAATCTTAAGGAAAAATAAATCTCTTTGTATATATTTATATACTCGTATGTATTAAAAAAATAATTTACAGATCTTTAAACATTATAAAAGTGTACACTTTTACCAAAAAATAAAACAAATCTAAATATTTATATTTTTACTGCTCGGAAAAAACAGCAAAAAAAAATGAAAAACAACTACTTAATATTTAACGTTATTTTTCCAGTACAGTAAAAATCCCGATGCCGCTTTCAAACTCGCGCAGTAAAAAAAAAGCAGCTCATACATATTATTATAACATCGAACATCAGTAAGCACGCAAGCTAAATACATTCTTTGCTTTTTATGTTACCTTATGCACATCGAAGAGAAATCTGTTTTTTCCTGGTAACGGGGTGTGTTCACAGGTTTTACCGACGAAGCGTCAAGAAAATGATATATTGACAGCACTAAAAATGGTAGAACGGTGTTAAAATGTAAATGCTGAAAGAATAGAATGAAAGATGGCGTTTTGAAATGAGACGCGTCTCCCTCTTCACTAGCTTTACGCACTTTGGAAATGTTCACACGTTTTTCTTTCGTTACGCGTTTTCTTTTTATTTACTTTCACTTAGATTTTTTTTGTAAATATAATCTTGATATTTTATCAATCAAATAATTTCAAAAAATAAATATTTACACACACACACACTCATTTATATATATATATATATATATATATATATATATATATAAACACACAATTCTACCATCAGTTAACTGTTAATATCATCATTTTTACCTGTATTCACATTATTTGATTGATATTCATTTTCTTAGTATAACAAATTTTCATTTGACCAACGCGTTTTCGTAGTTTATTTTATTTTAAATTAAAATTATTATTTTAATACCTATCTAATTTTTTTGGAAATAAGTTTAATTTACTTATATACATTTTAATATTTTTTTAAAAAAGTAATTATTGCCTATAAAAATCATTTTTTTGGTCTTGTGTAATTATATTCGAATTAATTTTAAAATTAAATATACATATAGGGGTTTCCTTTATAAGTTTAAATGGAAATAAAACAAAAAGTATTTAATTAGTTATTGATTTTTTAATTTTTAAGCATATTTTATGCCATTAATTATGCAACACAATTTCACTCATATTATTATCATGACTTCGCTTGACATAGGTACATTTGTTTAGTCCAATTTTTAGTCACTCTTTCACATAATTGTTGTCCAATTTCATGAACTATACTTCAATGTTTATTTTTGTTGCTTCTGTTATTTATGGTTTATCAGCATAAACCAATGATTTCAAATAACTCTACATAAAATAATGCAATGTAGTTACATCACATGATCTTGGTATCCAATTAAAGGGTCTATTTCGTAAAATAATAGACTTATTAAACTCTTGTTTCAATAAGTCTATTGAAGTTTTTACAATTTTAAGCGTTGTTAAAGTGTTAAACGTTTCAAGATAATTTGCCAAACTATACTGAGTTAAAATGTCAAAAAAAGCTTGGAAAAAAATCAAACATGACTGTCACTAGCTGTCAAAATTTTGACATTCTTATTGGAAAACCATATTTATGTAATCATTAAATTATTGATAATTCAATTAGCTAAATTACCAAAAATTATTAATAATAAAAATAATATATTTATCCTCGTGTAAATCACCAAAAATAAAAAATCAATTAATAAAAATATCGAAATAGAATATTTATATTCATTTTTGTACAATGCAATAATAAATATCTTACAAATGTTGATCGAATGGATAAACGAAGAACATGACTTGCAGTGTTGTAAAAGTGTCATACAAGTTTGAAAAAAAATGAAAAATGCATGGCTGTAGGATAATGCGACGAAATATAAAGCTCGGAAAATGGTAAACAGCAACACAGTGAAAATAGATGGAAGCCTCTATTCGCGAGCCTTCCGCTTGCAAACAAATTCATATCCTAGTGAGTTTCCTGTACGAAAACCATCAGCGAAGAAAGATATATATTTTTTTTGAATATGTCACAGTTTTCAGAAAAGAGTGTACACTCCTTGACAGGTGACTTGTACAAAAATATAAAGTCGTTTATAAAATTTCTATATATTTTTTTTAATTGTCAGGAATGGTGTAATATTTAATATAAAATAAGTATTGAATAATAAAATGAATTCAGTACAATCTGAACAAAAAACATATCAATTAAAAATATGTGGACGGTATTTTTAATAATACAATTTATAAATTCGCAGATGATAGAATTGATTTTATAAATTAATAAAGCGATACTTTTTATTTATTTTTTTATTTTACTAATTATTGTATATAACAAAGCATATACATCAAAGAGTATAAAAAAATGTCGTAATTAAACATCGCTTTATTTTATAAATATATTAAATACGTATACAGGTTTATGTTACATGTACAAATGATTAGAAATTACCAAAACACTCAACTGTTGAATTTACCATGTGTTTCGTATAACATCGTTGTTGAGCTATTCCTCTTGTCTATACGAATTTGATACATGATTGAACTCTTATGTTTGAAATTTTATCACAGCTTTAAAAAAATCTGTTTGTGAAAGTGATATACATTCTTATACGTTGTTAAATTTACTGTCATCAAATATGCTTTGAATTTTGTTAATAAAGTTTTGTAAATTAAATTTTTATAGAAGAGAATTCTTGTTAATGAAAAAGAGTAAACCTATTAAAAATGTTGTACGATGAAAATCCAAAATACATAATAATTATCGTAAATAGATGTTTATATACACAAGCTATATTTAATATTTTTTAAAAGAATATTTTTAATTTTGTAACATTTTTGCTTAATTTTATATTTTCGATTTACTTTTTTCAAAAGGAATAACATTTTTTTTTTAATTTCTTATAAGCAATATTTTTTTTATTAGGTCGTGTAATATGAAATGTCGACTTTTTCTATTATTTCCGATATAATAATCCAACATTTTATATAACACGACCTAATAAAACTGAAATATTTGGAATTTAGAACAATATTTATTTTTATTTTGATATCAAATATTTTGTTAAAATACTTATTCTTAATTCAAATAATTTATATTATTAATATTATTATGGAGACGTTCCGGTCCGGTAAAAATGTCATTTTTAAGATTTTTTTATAAAAACATAAATAAGATAATAGTTTGGTGTTTTTGTATTTTATTATTTATACTTGAAACAGAAAAAAAGTAACATAATAATGTAATATATGAATATATTAAAGGAGTTATTGGTGCCCTTCGTAGTAACTCTTGAAAAATTTTCTGTTGACGGTGAGACTCCTCAGCTATTAATTTAAAATCAAAAAACCAAAGATATTTTTTTAAAATGCATAAAATTTTAAGGTAGTAAAAAAAGTTTTCGACATTTCAAAATCAATCATCTTTTTTTAATGAATTTTTTCATAGTTCTAAACTTCTTAAAAATTAGTAAATTCAAATAAACTCAATATATTAGAGGTTTACTGCCTATCAAAAAGTATAATCTTTAATTTTAAAAAAAAGCATTGAAATTGATCAATTAGTTTTTGAGATATTTGTCCCACCTGTTCGAAAAATTATGTTTAAGAAAAACACCTTTAAAGTTTTACATGATGTAGTAGTCAGGTATAAAACCCATGCGACGGCTGTTACATTTAGAAACCTGCAACCTTAAAAATTTTAAAATTTTCTTTCAACTACACATTCTTCAAACATCAAAAAAGTTAAAAATGTAAAAAATCGATTTTTTGGAAGTTATAGACCGGAACCTTCCTTTAAGGCATTAACTTATTGTGCTTGATTTTGTATTCACTTTTCCAAAATATAAAATCCTACATAAAATTCTTAGAAATATAATTATATGCAATTATACACATTTTAAAAATACTATATTTAATCATTTTAATTATTAACTCATGTATATATATATATATATATATATATATATATATATATATATATATATATTAATATATTAATTTTTTTATTTCATATGTTTTAATAACCTCTTAAAAAAAGTTACTGCAGATTTTTTCAATTTTCTCTTATAAAATTTTAACATTTTAATATGAATAATATTTTTTTATTTAAAACATTTTATTAGAATGAATTTACTAATAATGCGCTTTTATACACACACACACACACACGCACATATATATATATATATATATATATATATATATATTAGGTTGGCAAGTATCTCCCTTCCGCTTTTTTTTTATTTATTTTTATTTTATTTTTGCACATAGCTGCGAAATTCAAAAGACCAGAAGGCGGAAGGGAGATATTTGCCAACCTAATATATATGTGTGTCTGTGTGTGTGTGTGTGTGTGTTAAAATTTTTTATTAGTTTATAATTATCGTTATAAATTGAGTAATATTTTTTTACTCTAGCTTGTAATCTCGTTTAATACGTTAAAATTAAATAATAAATATTTTTATCTAAAATTATCTGTAAATTTTCAGTGTAATAGACATTCGTGTATACTAGCATCATATTAGCTTATATCAGTTCACTGCTGGGCGAAAACCTCATTGAATGTTAACCCCATTCATTGGTACTTTGTTATACTCACCAGATTGACTAGGCTTGTTGGTGAGGTATATTATGTATGTATATATATATATATATATATATATATATATATTATGTTCGGACTCACACATACAATTTTAACCAAAAATTGAACAAAATTTAATATAAAACATTATATAGAATATCATGTGTATGTTACAAAAAATAGTTTGTATGCAAAGTAAATATTTTTCCAATTCGCATACCAAAACGTGCAGAGAAATATTTCAACGATGCAATGTTAATTCTTTCAGTATATACATTCCTGCCTGATTAAACATTTTATTAGTATTACATCTTCCGTGCGTCGATTATGAAAAAGAATCAAAACAATATTTTCAGAACGTATAAAAAATGCACGGCTAGAGAATGATTTATAACAAACGTTGGCAAAAATTGCGTAGTTCAATCTAGGACAACAGCATGCCAGGCATGTTATAGACAAACACTGGCTGAATCACGTTGAACAGAAGAGCTTGCAAGCTCCTTTATTAAAATTTTTCTCCGGCACAACTTTTTGAACAACACACTGTTTTCGGGTGAAATATGGGTTAACTCTTCCCGTATATGTTGCGTTCATGTATAATTTATATTTTTTCACTTCTTTGCTTTAGTTTATACCTGCGAGGTTATGAAATGGTTTTGATTTAAATAAGGTTCACCTACCACACTACTTGAAAAGTTATTTTGCGCAAAACGCTAGCATGAATATAATTTATGAGATTGTATCTGAATTTATGGTTTGATTAATTTATGACGGCTTTAATATATTTCTTTTATTCGCACTTTTTAAAATCCTGCTTTTATGAAACTATTTTAAACAATCTGTTCCCATTTATTACTTTTAAATATAATTTACATACTACATATATATACACACGTACATAATCAAAATTTATTTTCGTACATAACAAACAATAATCAAATCAAATTGATTCCAAGAATATACATATAATCGTGCCTAAGTCAATTAAATACTATTTTCAAACTAATTTTTTTTATAAAATAATTTTTGTATAAAAATAGAACAGTAGCTACGTTCTCTCTTTCTCTCTCTCACACACACTATATATATATATATATATATATATATATATATATATATATATATATATATATATAATCATAAAAACCTCTTTTATCCCATTACTGAGTAAAAGCCGTATCAAAAATCACTAGCTCTTCTTAAATATTTTCCTAGGATTCTACCATAGTTTCCTGTCTGCTGCTAATCTCATTCAACTCTTATTTTCACTGTACTTCACAATTTCACCTCTTCCATCTTTGATAGATTCTTTCTTTTCTCTTTTATTTCTTGGTTGCGATTCCATAATAATTTTTGTTCATTTATTATCTGATTTTCTTGCTATACACCCACATGAGTGTATATATATATATATATATATATATATATATATATATATATATATATATATATATATATATGGCAAATATCTCCCTTCCGCCTTCTGGTCTTTTGAATTTAGTGTGTACAAAAAAAAAAAGCGGAAGGAATACTACCAATATACCAGTATATATATATATATATATATATATATAAAACCATTTTTTTTTATTAGTGTGGTGAATATTACCAAATACCAGTAAATAGTAACATTCAGAAAAGTTTGATTCAAGTTGATATACAATAGATTTAATTGTTAATATACGAGTATCTACCTAAAAAATCTAATCTAATGATAAAATTTTTAACAATAAAACATTTTAATATATTTTATTAAGTAATTTTGTTTAGATTCTTCTATTGTATATCTATTCATTTTTATTTGAAAAGTAAATTCTTTAATTTTACTTAGTATTTATTTTTAAATAATTAAATTAATGACGTCATCATAGTAATAGTTTTTGAATTAATAAGTCGTGTTATCACTTTTTAAATGTATATATGAATACATTTATATATATATATATATATATATATATATATATATATATATATCCATTTCTGGACAAAGGTCTCTTTCAAATACCACTTTCTTCAATCCGATGCCTTTGTTCCCTATTTCTCACAGACAAATTTTTATAGGCCTCTGTCTTATCTATCTATTGGTCTCTACTTGAACTTTGTTATATCTCTGGGTTCACAAACAATAATTTTTTTTGTTCATTGGTAATCTTCACTTCTTGTTATATGACCGATCCAATTCCATTTACACTTTTCAGTGTTGTTATTACATCCGTAACTGATTTTTTATGATATATATATATATATATATATATATATATATATTCATACGTACATAAATATTTATATATATTTAAAATTAATATAAATATATTTAAAATAATCGAATTTCATACTTTGCACTATTTTATTAATATAATTTTCTATGCTATTTGATATATAAAGGAAATATTGTGAATGATTTTTCTAGAATTTAATATGTTTTATGTGTAATATTTTCTATTCTAGCATAATTTTGATATGATATTTTTATTTGGAAAATACACTATAATTTTTCTACATCATTTTTTAATAATATTTTCAAATAAAAATAAAAATATTTCATTTCATAAATTGATAATACATTAATTTTGATTTATACAAAATGTGAAATTAGTTTTATAAATACCATTTGTCCGGAATGTGGATAGTATAATAAGGCTGTTGAATAATTTTTATGTAAAAATTGGCTCTAGTCTTCTTAAATCTTAAATTAGATATTTAAGCGAATATGAATTTTTAAACCAAGCATTGATACAGTAATATTTATTATTTCTTCTTTTTAGAGAAAATGCATTCAAGAATTTAGCTAAAACATTTTCCTGAATAAAAATAAAAATTCATTGACATTTTTCAAACATCGTCTCAACTTGATTGCTTTTTCTATTAGAGTTTTAGAATTTTCTCAATATAATTTAGTTCTAGTTTTATTAATCGTTCTTTTAAATTTTTCTATATTCTATAAGTTGCTTGTGGATATTTATGTTTTTAATTTTTATAGAAATTTTTGTCTTCATTTTATTTATAGACTTTATTCAACTTTTAATTTATTTTTTGTATATTGATTTTTTCAAAATAAATATCCTCTTAAAACTTTAGAAAATATTTGTACTTCATATTCAGAGAATTTTTTCGGTTCATTTTTTATTAGTAACATATTAATTTTGCTTTTATAAATATTTTTTGCTTTTAAATTAAATACTATTCAGTCTTATCTTTTGATTAGCTATAATTATAATTCATTTCAAATTTATATGTCTTATTGTGATGAAAATGAGGTTAATGTTATGGTAATTTTTATTGTAATCAAATTTTTTTTTCATATCTCTTCAATTAAAAAATATTTTTATTTATCAATAAAGTTATGTTTAAATTACTATTTATATACATCCTTAAATTTATTTCAATGTTTATTGCTTTGTAATATTATATCGTCAAAAGTTTAAAAAAATAAACTGCAATGTAAAATATTCCAATGGGTTTGATTCTCTCAATAGAAAATATTTTCAAATAATAATTAGACATATGCTTGAATTTTCATAAGTTATACATTTAGAAAAAAAATTAAAATTTATATATATATATATATATATATATATAATATTTTTTTTTTTGATAATTTCAAGTTTATTACAATATTATTTTATTTAATGTTTTTCTTCCAATTTAAAACTTTTAAAATACATTTTGGTATGTATAATTATACATATAAATATATATTCGAACCAGATACACACACATATATGTGTGTGTGTGTGTTTATATATATATATATATATATATATATATATATATATATATATATATTTGTACTTATTTCTACTATTTATGCATATGTATGTATTTAAATAATAAATATGTTTCGTTCTATTTGCATATATTTCTTTTTGATATGGAGGTTTCACTTTAATCTTTCTCTCGATTTGTGAAACCATCATGTTTTGATTAAGTCGTATGCATTTAAATTGGGATTTGGTACTTACTGAATGTAACCGCACAATGAATACCGACGTTCGCTGCAAAGCTATTTTTGGTAGCAGAAAGTATATGTATTCATGTACAAACAAGCTACTGACAACCGTTGCGTTTGCATTATAAAGAACTACATATTCAATGGTTACACTTCGTAAAATAAATAATTTTTGTACTATTTGGTTTTGTTTTCTATTCCATTGAAAAAGAATTTATTTCAAAGCGAATTTATGTTTAAATTTTTCTTTGATAGCAAGTGGTCATTTTTTAATTTAGAAACGTATTCTTTTATACTGAATTTATATATATATATATATATAGGATGTTTTTAAGCGTGATAGAACTTTAAATTGAATAACTATTCAAAATTTTATCAAACCAAAAAAAAAAAACATTTTGTAGGTTTGGTCATATGAAATGACTCTAAAAAATCATTATTCTATATACGGAATAGTTTTTTGATTCATTTTTGATATATTTTTTATAAAAAAATATTTTTGCATAATAATTGCTCTTTTGTATAATTGATATTTAATACTTATTATTAGATAAGTAATAACATTTTTTTAAAAAAAATTACAATTGAGTTTTGAACTAAACTTATTGAATATCATTTTACAAAATTGATATAAGTGAACCAAATGAGACTAAAGAGTTTATATAGGTCATCCAAATGTTACGCCTAAATTTGTATTCTATTAAAACAAATTAATACACATGTTTCCCTATACACATATTTCTTTTTAATAAAACACAAATCTAGGCATTACATTTTGATGACCTTATACATACATTTATTTTCTTACTATCTACTATCCTCCAGTCTCATTTGAGGTAATCTGTATATACTCTTACATTAAAACATATTTTATCTACATGTAATTTAAATTATATAAACAATATTCCTTATCTTTCATTTATAATAAATTGTTTTTAAGATTTTAATTTTCCACAGTTGAATATTTCTCATGTAATATTCTCCTGACAACATAAATATAAAATTATCATAGAAATTTAAAATATAAAATAGTAAAAATTTCAATTAATAGAGATAACACAAAAATATTTTATTTGTTAGTATAACTTTTTTGAAATATACGAAAATTAAAAATACTTTTTAATTAAAAAAGAATATTCAAATATGTTAAATTATAAAATATTCTTGTACTAGAAAAATAAAATTTAATAGTATTAGTAATTTATTTCAATTTAATAATAGAAGGAATCATTTTATATAAATTATTTAGAGGGAAAAATCTTTTTCATTACTAAATATTATTTATGTCTTAAAGAAATAAAATAAATTTCAATTTATATTCTATACATAGTTTTTCTTAAACACCATTAATGTATGTATGTGCTTGTAGTTAAATACGAATTCTGTCTTTAATTTATTTCAAATCGATATAATTGTAATATCAATAGAAATGTAGATAAGACCTAATATTTATTTTTCTAAAATAGTATATTGAAAATATCATTTCGAAATACATTATTTTTCATATCTTGATATAAAATGATGTATGTGTACAATTTTTGAAACGTTATTGTAAATGTTCATTATATTTCAAGTACAATCGTACAGTTTCCGTAGATATTGAAGTTAGTCTCTACGATTACAGTAATTTACATAAGCTTTCTGCTGAAAGTAAATAATATTGTATGAGCTAAAGGAATGTTTGTTGTAATCTATTATAAATACATGTATATACATAAGTGTGTGTGTGTGTGTTTGTATATATATATATATATATATATATATATATATATATATATATATAAATAAATGTTTATACTTTTTAAATGATTATAAAGTCAATATTTATTTACTTATGGTTCATTTTCAAAATTTTAAATATGGAATACAGGAATATTTTTTTTGTCAACTCCTGATTTCAAACTGATGACCGTTCTGGTCCTGGCACTACTGATAACGCAAAGCAATGGAACTACAAACATCACAAATCATTTCATTCGATATTTATGCGCATTCTTGTTCAATGGCTGTCCTCAATTCATCGATTGTTGCCAGTTTTGTACCATAAATGTTATCTTTTATATATCTCTATAAAAAAAGTCTAATTGTGTGAGGTTTGGTGAAGGCGGAAAACATTCTACTGAATTTCTTCGTCCAATCCATCTGTTTGACAGATTATCATCAAATTAGGTCCTTACATTGTAATGTGGAGGTGCCTCATTTTGATGGAAATAAAATTCTCCATATTTTAAGTCTTCCTGAATGCGTGGCATCACAGATTGTTGTAGCAAATTCAAATAAACAATACCAGTCACACTACCATCAAAAAAGAATGGTTTAATTAATACTTTTGCTGATAAACCCCACTACACTGTTACTCCTGGTAAATTAACATGACGTCCCTCTATAATGCTGATTTTCAGAT
>CP092089.1:6015125-6355125 GCA_029203775.1 Neoneuromus ignobilis | reverse complement strand
TATTAATTAAACTGACGTAAGGTAGGTGTTCTGATATTTATATGAAATAATTTAAAAGTAAATAAATTTAGAAATTTATAATATTTTTAATTATTTTTGTCTCTTGGCTAGTAGTTGAAAAATTTGTATATATAAATGATTCAAATGCGACTGAAGGATAATAAAAAATAATAAGTAATAGTAAGTAAGTACATGTATATTTAAATACTTTAATCTCATTTGGGTTACCCTCTCTCTCTCTCTCTCTCTCTCTCTATATATATATATATATATATATATATATATATATATATATATATATATATATATTATTTTTAAATATATATTTTTGAATTTGTGAACAATACTTCTTTTCAGTATTTATGTAATTTCATGTTAATGGTGAATTCATTTCGATATAAAAGTGTATAAATAGAACAAATATATATATATATATATATATATATATATATATATTAATTTTTTAAATAAAGAATATGTAAATATTTTCGTCGAAGAATGGATTTTTAAAATTTCTTATAATACACTAAAATTAAATTACAAAACTATAAAAAACTTTTTGAACTCTAAAGAACTGGTTGGAAAATTTTCAATTTTTTACAAATACGCTTGAACACGAATTAATTTTCTTTCCTGCATATTGTTATCATATTTTTTTAGTGAAAAACTTTAATATTATATTGAGGTAAGGAGTTGAAAATTAAAAATGGAATTCTTTTTAATTCAATTCTGTTATTTTTATTATTTTTGTTAATATTATCGATAATTATTTTTCATGAGAAGAGAGTAATATTATATATATATATAATATATATATATATATATATATATATATATATGTATATAGGGTTTTCCAATAAGAATATCAAAACTTTGACAGCGGGTGGTAGCTATGTTTGATTTTTTTAACCTTATTTTGCCATTTTAACTCAGTATAGTTTTGCAAATTAACATAGAACGTTTAACACTTCAACAATATTTAAAATTTGTAAAAACTTGAATGGACTTATTAAAACAAGAGTTTAATGAGTCCATTATTTCAAGAAATGGATCTATAAACTGGCCATCAAGATCATGTGATTTCACTACATTGTATTATTTTCTTTGGGGTTTTTGAAATAATTGGTTTATGCTGATAAACCATAAATCACAAAAGCATTAAAAATAAACATTGTACGTGTAATTCATAAAATTGGACCATAATTATGTGAAAGAGTGACTAAAATTGGACGAAACGAATGCACTTTTTCAAGAGAATTCGTAGTGTCATATGAGTGAAATTGTGTTTCATCATTAATACCATAGATAATTTTGAAATTTTAAAAAATTAACTAATAAATTAAATACTTTTTGTTTAATTTCAATTTATACTTCTGAATCGCTTATTGGAAAACCGTATGTAAGTAAAATGAAATAAATGTAATTATAATTCATGTAGTATTTATGATTTAAACATTCAGGTTATGTTTTTGATTACTATTATTTTGTATCTCAAATAGGAAACTTATTATATTTGTAATACTTTTTTATATTTGTAACTTCAATAACTTTTCATTACTTTATTATTGTTATTATAAATGAAAAAACAAGACAATTTGGAAATGTCATTTTATCAAAATCGAAAACTGTTATTTGTATGACAATTTTAAATGAATATAAGAATTTAAAAGTTCACTTTTTATCCGACTTACAATTTTTTTTCATCCACTCGTCGTACCGTCAGTGGATGTTGTATAACTTTGAATTTTTTCACTATTTGTTTTGAATTTTTTATTAGAGAAATGTTCAAAAAGAATATATTTTATTGTTCATATATATATATATATATATATATATATATATATACAATATTTGAAACGATAATAATACTTGGCATAAAAGAACCGCAATAAAACAATGACAACTTATATAATACGGGATCATAGAGAAAGACATCGTGTAACATCTTATACTTATTACCAGTGCTCAAAATTTAAATTGCTCTATTTACTCGTACGATTCTATCGTCATAAAAATGTTATTGGAAATCAAGTTACGGTCGGACGAACAACACGATATTCTTGGTGTGGTATATATCTCGGTGTAGTATTTACTGTTGTCCCCCCTTTCACCCTAACTGCTCGACATTACCGTGAAGAAATGAAAGGAAACACCAACTTCGCTGAACTCTCATTCGATTCTAAAATAGTTAACATTTTATTACGCTGCCTCCAATTTCGAGTTGCGGTCGGATCGACTTCGTATAGTTGAACCATTTCATACAACGTTTCGTTCAATGATTTCATGACTATTGAAGAAGTCTGCTTTGAATTTATATTCTGAAACAGTGTACTTTTTCGTTTTGTTTTATTTATTTGTTGTTTCTTTGTGAATTTCGTATTACTTGTGTACGCGTGTATTTATTATTATTGTTTTGATTGCGTTTCGGCGATTGATTTTATACGTTTTTAAGAAATTTTAATTAATTTTATACATTTTCATTTTTAAAAAATACTATCGTCTTTTATATCTAAAATTTATATTTTCTTCCCTTTTTAATAAACAGCATATTGATATCAAGTAAGAAAATAGGAATATGATATCTTTTCTATACATTATTTGATATTTATATATTATAATTTTTTTATTATGCCATAATTTTATTGATTCGTTTCCTACATTAAATCTTCATTTTTACTGAATTAGTTTTTTATGTTTGTTTGCAAATTTTATATTTATAAAATTTTTAAAATAACAACTACCTATTTGAGTGTGTGTGTGTGTGTGTGTGTGTGTGTGTATATATATATATATATATATATAGAGAGAGAGAGAGAGAGAGAGAGAGATATATGTGTATATGAGTTAAATGTAAATATTTTCAGTATTTTATTTTATATTCAGTATTTTATTGGAATTGAAATTATCAAATAAATACATTACTTGATATGTTAAATGAGTAATTAATTGTGTAATATATTTATTTTTATGCATTTAATTTATTTATATATTAACTTACCCGACTGAGTAACATAGTGGCTTGCGTTAGCGCTTGTCATGCGAGAGTTTGCATTCGATTCCCAGTAGGAGAGTCACTCATTTTCAAGGGTTGAGTGTGAGGCTGACAACCTCATCTTGTAAAAAAATAGCTCTCGAAAAACTGTGACAAGAAAGGCTTTATTAAGTTGACATTGTCAGAAAAATCTCCGACTGGAACAGTCTGTGGAGCCATTGATGATGATGACAATGATGATATATTAACTTATTAATTTATTTTACTTTATAGCACATTTCAGTATTTTTAAAGGCAGTTTTTCAATCAACTTCAATATTTATCTCAACAAACCGTTATTATTTCTTCTTATTTATAACTACGTATTTATTTATGATTTATTTAAAAATAATAAAAGTAATTTAAATTTCTTTAAGTAAATAAGTTTTTAATTTTTTTATAAAATTCCATATTTATGTATATGTATATATATATATATATATATATATATAGAGAGAGAGAGAGAGAGAGAGAGAGAGAAATAAAAAATAGTCATATAAGACTGAAGGATAATAAAATATACTAACTGATAGTAAGCAAGTAAATATATGTCTAAATCATTCAGTCTCATTTGGGCTACCTTATAGTTCATATTATGCGTTATTTAATATAAATTAAATAAGGTTATTTTATTTTAATAAAATTAAAAATAATATACAGGCATATAAATACAGTTATGTATAATTTTTTATTCAAGTACGTAATTTTTTTCATTACTTATATTCATTAGATGCAATTATTTTAATTTTTATTTATTTGTCTTATTTCTTAATTAATCTTTATAAAAATCACTAATTAAATTTATTTTCATGTAAAATACATTGACTTGAATAATAAATTCTATGACAAAAATTAATTAAAAAGTAGTAGTGTTCAGTACAAAATTTATTTTAATGTTTTCTTTGTTTTAATTTTCTTTTCTAAAAAGTTGTATTTTTTACATTAAAGGAATAATGTTTATAAGTTTTAAATATAGCGAATTTTTCGTATTTTAACCGAACACAATTTAATTATCAAATTTTTCTTAAATATAAGCTGTCTTTAAGCTGTTATTAAGTTGTCCTTTTTTTCAAATATAAGCAATATAATTTTTCTTTTTAAAATTCGAAATGCATCCAGAAGGAATCAATTGGATGTAGAAAAATGTAAAGAAATTTTTAAAATATATTTATATATTTCATAATATTATGCTTTTATCAAACAACTTTTTAACATATATATGACACATTATTTAAGACTATATGTCAATTAAAGGTCACCACCAATCTTTTTAGTTAATCTTGTTATTTTATTTTAATAAAATTAAAAATAACAAATTTGGATTGTATATAAAATGTTCTAAAATGACCCACTTGAACTGTTAGAATAAAAATGGTGGGATTTTGTATGTTTTCAGTCATTTTAAATAAATATAAAAAACATAGAAAAGAAATTTAGAATTGGATAACAGATAAAAATGATTTTTTTTAACAGAATATGTTAGTGTTACCAGCGAGGCCATATACTAATTCGATTTTCACTTTTCGAATGCACTTCGTATTATATTTGAAGTGATAAAATTTTGCATTAAAAATAAAATATGTTATTTTAGATATTTTGGCAAAAATTACTTCAAACTTATTTTTCTACAAGTAAATTCGTTAAAAAAATATTTAGAAATCATATAAACATATTATTTGTTACATTTTGTTTGAGAAATGTTACTTGAAAACTGTTTTCATAATCTGATTTTCCTTCGTCTATTTCAATAAATCAAAAAAAATTCATTGTGTTGTTCATATCCAACTCTCATCTTTGTACATTGAAAGTCAATGATGCTGTTACCGCAACTTAAAAGATGGCAACCGAAGCGAATGAAGCGCCACAAGAAGCCTCCGGCAAGCACCGATTGTGTTTTAGTCGTTCTGTAGATGCTCCATTTTATGGCGGAAAACAGATATGAAATTAGGTTCGGAGAATGAAAAAGTTTGCCGAAAATTTGATATTGATCTGTAGCCGTATTACACGGAAATAATTACGTATTGCCTTTATCTCTCAAATTCGGGAATATTGTGAAATGCTGACGTAATATGGAATAATTCAGATTATGTCTGTTATATACATAATTTCATTAAAGCACAGTGCAAACAATTTGAATGAACAAAACATTCATTTTTTACAAAAAAAAGATTGGAACGAACGTGGTGTTTTTGATTGCTTTGGTGTATTCAAATATTTTTATTTATTTTTATATACGATATATAGATTTTTTGTAATAAAAATTATTATTCTCGCATATAGTCAATTTTTTTAACATCGAATGAGAGAATTTGTAAATGAATACAGATTTTTTTAAAAAAATGTTTATTTCCCATTGAATTCAAATAAATAGCTTTTATTACAATAAAATCTTAAGATTTTAGCAATTGATAAATCGTTAATATGAAATTTTCTCTAATACATTTTTCAAAATATAGTGTATTATATAAAGTATTTTTAATATTGTATGAAAAATTTATTCGGGAATTTATCAAATAACACAAATTGTTAAACTACGAAAAATAATTCACGAAAAGTGCATATAAGTTACAGAAACTAATTTTATTGTCAAAACGTCGATGAATGCTTATAATACATGTGGAGTTAGCATAGCTTGGAACCATAACGGAGAACTATATGATATTCCTTATCGCACATTAATCTAAACTGAGATTCTACTCCGACCAAAGTTACAACTACCTGAATCTGTGAGTGTTGAAGAATTGCAAAGAGGGTCGCAACTCGTAAGTCGTCAGTTAGACTCTATTGTCGTTAACACAATATGTAAGCAAGTGCATTAAATGATTTCCGTTTTTAAAACTTTTATTTTTTTGTTGTTTTCTTGAGTTAATTTATTTACTTTTGCATATATATATATATATATATATATATATATATATATATATATATATATATATATATATATATGTATGTATATATGTATGTATATATATATTTATATATATATATATATTTAATATATTCAGTTATATTTTATATATTCTATGAAGAAATATGATATATATATTTTACTTATAATAAATATATATATATATATATATTCCGTACTTGCTTTAAATTTATTCTTTTTAAATAAAATACAATTTACTAATGGTCTAAATGAGATGGTCTAAAGTAGGATCAAAGGTGTAAAGTAGGACTAAAGATTATATCACTCAGTTTCATTTAAATATATATATATATATATATATATATATATATATATCAATATATATATATAAAATATATATATATATATATATATATATATATATTATATTAAAAACATCAATTTTACTCTTTTGGAACAATGTAAAATTATTTTTAATAAATAAGAAATTAAAGTACTGGATGTAATTAGTTTATATATTTCTTTAACATGTACGCACAGTACATATACATACACACATACACACACACGTACACACTCACACGTACACACACACACACGTACACACACACACACACATATATATATATATATATATATATATATATATATATATATATATATATTGAAAAAAAATCATTGGAAGAAAATAAACTATTAATGTATATTGTTTGTTATCTATTTGTAAAGTTTCATTTTCAGTTCCCTTTAATTACTGACTCATTGTGAGAGGAAAAAAAATACGTGACTAAATTTCCTTTTTCCTGATAGTTAATTGATAGAATTCATTTCAACAAGTATTCTTTAAAACTTTGGTCTAAATTGAATAGCTTTTTTTGTAAATAATCATTAATACATTATAAATGTTTTTTATCAATTATTTAACATTTAGTCCGTTTATCTACTTATTTATCGATATCAGATTCATGTTTAATTCATGGTGTATATTTTATTCAATGTAATAAAATAAAATATTTAAAGTATTTTATTTTATTTTTTCTAAGCAACATATTTTTTTTAGTAAATATGAAATACTTAGTTTCATAATTATATAAGTAGGACATTTACAAATTTATAATATTTTTTTTATTCAAAATTCCCTCACAAAAATGTAATTTTTTATTCATTATAATTAGTCTATATATATATATATATATATATATATATATATATATATATATATATATATATATATATATACACGAGGGTCGTTTGATAAGTATGATCAAAAAGTAAGAGAAACTAAATTGAAAAATTTAATAAAATTAACTATTTTAATTAAACAATAAATAAATTTACCATACTTATCAAACGACCCTCGTATATATATATATATATATATATATATATATATATATATATATATATAATGGTTCGAATGAGACTTAAGGATTTACACATATATGTATTTACTTACTATCATTTATTACGTACTTATAATTCAATACATTTCACAAACATATATATATATATATATATATATATATATATATATATATATATATATATATATATATATATATATATGTTTGTGAAATGTATTAGAAAACATCTAAATGATAAGGTTGAAATCGCTTCAATATATTCTTTTTCTTCTGTCAATTTGTATAGAACTCATTTTTCATCTTTGTGTATTTTTTCGTAAAAAAATTAGAAACTGTATATAATATTGTTAATAGAATAATCCTCATTACGTACTATATTTTTATATTATGGTTTCATAAGAATTTTTAGATTAAAATTTTTAAATATTATTACAGTTCGAATAGTCTTAATTTGTGCACAATCACTCATATTTATATTTTTCAAAATGTTTTAAATTTTGATAGAATTTTATTTTACTTACTCACTATTCTTTATTATCCTTGTCATTTGAAATCCACCCTATATATTAAATTATTGATAAATTTTATCTTAGTAGTTACTTTTTTAAATATATATAGGTTTTCCAATGAGCACTTCAAGAATTTAAATGGAAATAAAACAAAAAGTATTTAATTAATTAGTTATTATTTTTTTATTTTTAAGCTTATTCTATGGCATTATGAATGAAAAACAATTTCATTCATATGACTATCACGACTTCACTTAACATAGTACATTCGTTCATTCCAATTTTAGTCACTCTTTCGCATAATTTTAGTCCACTTTCATGAATTATACGTTCAATGTTTATTTTTAATGCTTTTATTGTTTATCAATATAAACCAATGATTTTACATCACTATACAGAAAATAATTAAATGGAGTTAGATTACATGATCTTGGTGACTAATTGATGAATCTATTTCATGAAATAATGGACTCATTAAACTCTTGTTTCAAATCTATAAAAGTTTTTACAATTTCTAAATGTTGTTGAAGTGTTAAACGTTTCATGTTAATTTTTCAAACTATATTGATTTAAAATATCAAAATTAACTTTAAAAAAATTCAAACATGGTTGCCACCAACTATCAAAGTTCTGACATTCTTATTTGAAAACCATACATACATATATATATATATATATATATATATATATATATATATATATATATATATATATGTATGTATGTATGTACCTTTTATAAAAAATGTTGAATTTTATGTTCAAATGAAATTAAATTTTTGAAATATTTACAAAAAATTAATTTAGTTACACCTCTATCGATTTTTTTCATGTATATAAAATATTTGTTGAGTATCTAAAATAAAATGAATGTAGTTGAATTTCATATGTATATCATATTTTTTATTTTTTTTAAAAAAAATATCTGTATAGTTCTGTATAAAAATGATTCATATGAATTTCAAACTATTTGCTGTACAATGGTGAACGTAGTGTGAAAAAGACAATAGAACTTTGTGCAGCACAATTTGATGTTCCAGTGTTGCGACTAGGTGGTAAGCTAAAATGTGAAGTGTGGGTATGATAGTGTGCCGACAGAAACACAATTCCACCAAATTCCGCGCCTAATAATGTTACCAACTGTGTGCTGAGGAATGTGGCTGACTTGAAGATGGTATTTCTCTCGCGCCCCTTTTCTTAATGATTTCATCTTGTGACATTAAGAAATTCATGTCGCTGCTTACCACCTAACATCCCTCTTAAATCCCGTCCCATGCCACCTTTATCGCACGCTATACACCCGCTACCAATTCAATGCTTGCTTGCAACATTCAACCATTTGCCATTGGATAGAAGTGCGAGAAGAAGAACGGGAAACATCGTAGACGCAATGGAATGAATTCGTTACAAATTAATTTTGAATTGGTGTTGAATAATGTTAAGCAACCGTGTTGCTAACGGCTGAATTACCCGTTTTTGTTACATGCAACGACGTTGATGTCTATAAGATAGCTTTCGTTTCAGGTTAATTGGCATTAAGAATTTATTTTATTAGCATTGTATTTGGTCAATTTGTTTTTATTTATTTATTGGGAAAATATCAATTTATTTTTCATCTCTCTGTTCTATAAACAGAACTTTACAAATTTTTTTTCGTATTGTTTTATTGTTTACTCAATTACGTTTATATATTTATAAACAATTTGTAATATAACTTTATAATGATTTTTTAATCGAATTTTAAAATATTTAATTTTAGCTTTTTTAATTTAATACATTTTTTAAGATTATATTTAGAATAAAATAATATGAAAATTGAATGTTTCTGGTAAATTTATATTATAAAAATTGTACAAACAGTATTCTAGTTTTTTTTAAATATAAAGTGGCTCAGATAAGACTAAAGAATGTAATTTTTAAATCCAGTGGTGCGTAACCTTTTTAAATTGGCGACCCCCATACTCAGACTGAAATTTTACACAACCCATTATTTGTTGTTACCATCCTATTATAAACATATAAGGATAGTAATAATGAAAGTAGTTTTGCCACATATAAATTCATATCTTTATATTATATTTCAGTACATACAATTTAATAAAGGATTTTTGAAAAAAACTGCATATTAACAAAAAAAATTATAATACATTAAAAAACATGTTTTAATGAATTCATAATTTCTTCCATATTTGGCTTAATATTTAAGACGGCAAGCCGTAAATTCTTTTCGGGATCTAAAGAGTTTAAACACAAAAGTGGTCAATCAGACAGAACAATTTTCATGTATTTTTAAATCATTTTTTTTAGTTCTTATAATTAAAAATTTATTATCCAACATGAGAATTTCTCAAAATTTTCACGACCCCCAACAATTTTTCTACTACTCCTTGAGGAGTCGCGACCCACAGGTTGAGCACCATTATTTAAATGTGTGTCTAAATCTTCAGTCTAATTTAAACCATCTTGTATAATTACATTTATTCTTCATAATTTTATTCGAATGAAAATACTTTTCGTTATTAAAACACCCAATATTTGGTTATATACTTGGATATACTAACGCACATTTTAACTTTAGTTTTTATTTCATAAAATGTATTTTTTCTATTCGTTAATATTAATTTATATATATATATATATATATATATATATATATATATAGGTGTTTTTTAATCGCGATAAAACTTTAAATTGAATTCTTATCGAAAGTTCTATCTAATTCTATCTAACCTAAAAAAACTATATATATATATATATATATATATATATATATATATATACATACATACACATACATACGGTAATACAATTATATTTTATCGATATTTCTCTGAAGTAAACGTTTGATTGAATTTTAATTGTTAATTTTGTTATTTGAATAAAATTCTAAATTATTAAAGTTAAATCTGAAAACAATAGTCATTAAAATTTCTGTGATAAAGACATACATTATAGTCTGTATAACAATGACCAATTATTTATTTAAAAGTATTGTTATATACTTTAAATATTTTATAAGGTGCTTCAAATGAGAGTGAAAGATAATAAAGAATAGTAAGTAAGTAAATGTAGGTTTGAACCTTTCATTCTCATTTAGGACACTCAACATAAAACTGCTTTCTATCATTCTTAATAATGTCTTTTTCTTTTTTTCTTATATTTTTTATATAGATGTGTTAATCTTCCTTTTTATTTATGTGTAATTGAATAGTTTCAAAACATATTTTCTTGTATTTATCAATAAACAATAATTGAAATTATTATTAAATATAAATAATAAATACATTGTTATTCACTTATTTTAGATATAAATATTGCTTTTGTAGGTATTCTTTTTTGAATAAAATATCAATCCTTTCTTTCTATAGATCATAAAAATAATACTTAACAAACCATAATCTTTAGAAAACAAAAAGTATTATTTTTTCTAATAAAATGAGTCTTTATTAGCTTAAATTATGAAATTAAATTGTTTGATGAATATAAAATATCTAATTATAATAATATACCAATTATTGTATAAGTAAATATATCGTAATGTTTTAAATAAACCATTAATGATTTAAATATTCTAATTAATCATTTAATTAAATAATTAAAAAGCAGTAATAACTTCCATATGAATGGTCAAATCCGCTTAAATTTACATAGTTCGAGTTCCCCTGAGAGCGCTTATATACATAAAGACAAATGTCATTTTATATTGTCTGCATTCAGTGCATTCTCTGAAATTGTTTGTATGAAGCTGTTACATTGTCATAAAAGAATGTCTCAAAGATGACGTTTTTCAATTTGTAAAGCCAGAAGAAAGATTTTATAATCTGAAATAACATAAAGTGTATTATTTTATGTCAAGTACTACGATTTAAATGAAAAAATGTATAATAAACGTAGTCTATTTTATAATTTTTCTATTTTGTATTCATATATTACTTAGAATGCAAAATTTAACGATATTGTATAATCGTATTGCTTGTTGAATCGTTCTACACGTAAAATAGTTTTTTGCGTGTCGTATAAATTTATTTTATATTCTTATCTTAAGATATAAATAAATATGTTTTTAGAAAATTTATCTATAATTTAATATCTTATGAATATATTTTTCTGTAATGTTATTATTAATAGGTATCGTTAATTGAATAATCTTTATTACTTAACATTTTTTATTGTGGTTTTTATAAAATTTTTTAGATTATACATTTAAAATATTATTACAATTCGTATACTCTTATTTATATTTTTCGAAGTGCTTTAAATTTTTATATAATTTTTGGAGTAAAATTATATATATATATATATATATATATATATATATATATATATATAATTTAACTACAAAAATTCTATCAAATATTATATTCTATCAGAGAGAGAGAGAAAATTATGTTATGCATTTAAAGAGCCGATACTTAAAATAAATTGATGATATAAAATACCTATGAAAATTATATGATACGATGATGAAAATTGTATGATATGATATATCCAGAAATTAGGTCGAAAATCAGGTCACATTTGGAAGGATGAATAGTGCAATGAAGAGCAAAATACCATTATCCTAAAACGGAAATTATATATCCAATGTGTATTACTTACTTGTACTTACAAGTCAAAAACTTAGATACAATACAAAAATTAATTAAAAATTTTTGACAATTTTTCAATTATAAAAAAAATAATCATTAACAATTTCTAAACGTAATCAGAAAAACTATGAATAGATATGGCAATAAATAATAACAATTTTTTTTTATCCAGGCCACCCAATGCAGGGTATTTTTATACTCCATGATTTTATTAATTATTATTTACAAAAATACCCCACATCGAATTCTGTGAACGCTAGGCATCGAAGGTTATAAGAACAAATAAAATCAATGAAATCAGCATGGAAAGGACATGTAGTAAGAGGAGAATACAGTAGATGTACAAAAATCATTATGTAATCCAAGATATAAGGGATGACCAAGAAAGAGACCTTATAAAAAATAAAAAGATAAAATTTTGATACATAAAAGAGACCAAAGTTGGATGAGATTAATAAGAAAAAATAAAAATGTAAAAGTCTCAGAAGACATTTAAGAAGAGCTAATAACATTGCATAATGTTTTCGCCCAGCAATAGTCTAATATAATCTTTGATGGTGATGATGATATATAAATAAATTTTGGTACAATAATATATTTTTTTTATGGATACGAATATTATTAGAAATTGTCTTTCCATTTCAATTATGTTATCAAATTGCAATAACAAATTTTCTATACAGGTACAATACAGATTTATCTAGTATTTGTATTGTTTGTATTTGTATATTTTAAAATGTAAATATTTTTGATTTTAAAATAAACAACAAAGTATCTATGAATACTTTACAATAAAATATCTATGAATAGAAGTCATTTTATGTATTCAGTGGGATATGTATAAAATTGTTTATTATAAATTATTACAATTGGACAGATTTATTGTAAACATCTATAATCAAAATTTGAAGGATTTGAACAAAACATTGACTCAATAACGTTATATTATGTGAAAAGAACAATTATCATTTTCCTTCACGATAATTCGAACTCATGTATTGCATTGCTAACCTAACCTGCGAAACTACAATTGAATTGCGTTGGAAAATTTTGCTCCACTCGGCATACTCTGCAGGTTTTGCTTCCATTTGATTTTTACTTATTTCGTTTAATGTGGCATAGACTTTCGGGTACACGATTTAGTAATTAGAACCGAGTAAAATTATGGATCAGTGATTTTGTTCGCTCAAAACATTATAAGCTTTAGAAAAGTATGTGTTTCGAATAAAAATAGATATGAATTTTTTTTAATACACAAACACACACACACAGACACACACACACACACACACATATATATATATATATATATATATATATATTGTGAAAAGTGATATTTCAGTCCATTATATAAAACAAAATTAAAGTTTGCTTTACTGTGTTTGATCTTTAAATTAGTGGAGGATAAAGTGTACTTTAAATGTATAATTGTTTTTTATTACTAAGTAAGAAAAATTTCGTACAAGTATCGAAAAAATTACAGAAGATCAACGAAAAAAGTCAGTATATTGTTAACACTAGATTGACGGAGTGAGTCAATTTGACTCATTTATGATTTTATTGCTATATGTATAGAAAAAATTAAATACTTTTTTAAAAAACATATGTTGGTTTTTACTTATATTATGAAATGTATACAAAAAAAAAATATTTAAGTGTTTCTATACATATAGCAATAAAATCTTAAGTAGAGGTATTCACACTAGTCAACATTCATACAGTATTCACGCCCATTACCGCTCGTCTCACACCCTCTTATCGCCAAATTCCCCCACCTAAAAAAATTAGTTTTCTGGTAAGAGCGTGTGAGACGAGTGGTAATGGACCGTGAATACTGTATGAATGTTGACTAGTGTGAATACCCCCAATGAGTCCAATTCTCTCACTCCGTCAATCTAGTGTTACAGAAAAAATCGTGTTCCAGTTTTTTTAAATCTACGAATTTTTCGAACAGAGCAATATGTATGTATGTGTGTATGTATATATATATATATATATATATATATATATACCTTTACACAAATACAGAAATATACATACATACATACATACACTCACACACACGCACACGCACATACACATACACTCATACACGCAAATAAATATGTGTGTATGTGTATGCATATATATTTATGAAAATTGTTGTGTCAATGTAATTTTATTATTTTATTTCCTTATTTTCTTCACAATTTTTTTTTTAAATTGATTAATTTTTTCTTATTCATTTAATAAAAGAGAAAATACTTGCATATGTATATTTCTGTACTTGTGTAAAGGTATATATATATATATATATATATATATATATATATATATATATATATATATATAGGAGAGAGAGAGAGGGAGAGAATTCAATACCTTTAAAGAGAAAATGAATTGTCATTCCCAATCGCTTCAACGTTATTTGAACATTCAAGTAAAATCTCTCAAATCGCATCGAAGACAACATCTTTAATATCACAATAGCTAGAGTAGTGCAATGAAAGAGGGTTTTCAATTGTACTTCTGACACACATGGGAAATAAAAATTTTTCTCTTTTTCGTTGGCGAATCAGACAGCGAACGAAAAAAAAGGTATAAAATACTCTTAGGAAATGTTATTTCATTAGCAAGGTACAGCGAAACGAGAAGAAAAAAGACTACCCACTTGTATGTTTTCTTTTTACAGTAATTAATTTTCAGTAGGGCGAGTAGAATTGAAAACAAATATTTGAAGTTAATTAATAAACTAAAATGTACATGCTGAGGATGAACTTTCCTTATTTTGTACAAATTTTATATCTAAAATTGTTCTTTAGTTATGTATGAAATAATTTCGTATTGACATTTCGTGAATATACATAAATCTAGAATTTCATATAATTTTCAACTTTATAATCATATACATATTTAATGTGTTTGTTTTTAATGCAATGTATGTTTTTTTGGTTACAGTTAAAATTAAAAAATAATCCTTTTTACCATTAATATTAAATTATTTATATATACGAAAATTATTATTTATAGAAATATAAAATATGTAAATATTATTTTAATGTTGTAGAAAATTAACAACAAGAGTTTATAATACATATATCATTTTTCAGGTATTAATAATTAATGAGTTTTTGCAAATGATATGTCGGATTTTTATTTTATTTCCGATATAATAATCCGATATTCCATATTACACGACCTAATAGTTTAGGAAAAATTACAGATGTGAAAATTATAAAAATTAGTTGTAACAAATTAATTCTTTTATATGAATTATTAATCGCGTTTTCAATAAACGTATATTTTTGTAAAAAAGTTTTTATAAAATATTTAATTAATTTAAATTATGCCAGCATAAACAATTTAATAAAAAAATTACAAATTTTTTTCAAAAGAATATAAGAAAAATTCTAAACTATCTGCCTAGAAAACACACATTCACAGATATTTATATATATATATATATATATATATATATATATATATATATATATATATCTTATTTTGCATTAGAAATTGTGGTAAAAAATTGCAATGCAATAAAAGAGTTCTTTAAACGATTTCATGTTGTACACGACCTTTTTGCCATATTCTTCAGTATGTATATAAAATGTGTTATTTAAAACGCGTTTCCATTTTATAACTCAATATTTCAGAAAATCATTATATTTAAAAGAGAACAACATGCCACAACTCAATCCTTTTCGATTTTAGTGTATTTTTCGTGACTTAATCTACATTTATACGATTTTGTTTGTATCACACACACGTCTGTCTTTAGAATTTTGACCCTCGTCAAACCTTTATTACAGAATCCCTTGTCAAATTCCTAACTTTTAGCGATGCCACTTCGGAAGTGAAATTTAAGCTCGTTTTAAATTGCATCTGTTTTTATTTTAAAATATATCTTCACATATTATTTATATTTTTATCAAATAGTGCTAGGTTAATACGTATTAGTTGTCAAAAATGAAATATAATTGATTGTTATCAAAAAATATAAACTTTAGATAAAAATCTTATATAAATTTTTTTGAGACGTTCTGTATTTATTTGTCTAAATTATCTCAAGTTTTATTTTCAGTACATTTTGTTATATACCTATGAGATATGAAAATAAATCAAAACATTTATTTTTTAAATTATTTTAGAGTCAAGCTTGAATCTTTGAATAATTTATTTTTACCGAGAAATAATAATCTTTAAATTTTTGAACTTATTATATATGTATATCTGTATGTATGTATGTATGTATATATATATATATATATATATATATATATATATATATATATATATATGCGTGTGTGTATGTGTATTATTTTAAAATATTTTAATATTAAAGTTTTACATTTTTTAATATATTATTATAAAAAATAAATTTAAAAATTCTATTACAATTTTAAATTTTTAGCACACACCCACACACACACACACACACACACACACACACACACACACACATATATATATATATATATATATATATATAATTCTAAAATACATGAATGATATAAAATAATACATGAATAATTAATTATAAATAGTGTTAGAGTTAAATTTTGTAAATAACAAGTCTGTATTATATTTCCAAATGAGTTTTAAAAAGCGTATAAATATATATATAATTTATTTTTATAAATAATGTATTATATAAAAGTACTAAAAACATGAAAATAATATAATTATGTATCACAGAGTAAAAAAAAATATTTCCAATTAATAAGAAAATATCGGAAATTACTGACATAAAAATATTGGTAAATTTTAAATTCGATACTTTTTTATTTAAATTGGTAACAAAATGATTAATTACCAAATTATAAATGTTCTGTATACAAACTTACACTGATTTCAAAATCAATACTTTCAAGTTAATGCTCTTTGATGAGAAAAAAAGTTAAACGCTATTATCGTCTTACAATTTCCAGGGAACAAGCAAGAAAGTACATAATTCAGTTTGCTTCATAATTTTAATGAAAATAATAATTTTTTAAGGTACAGCTTTTTATTTTTCATAAATTATTTACGTTAAGAATATCATTATGCACTTTTTGTACTTCAAAAGATTTAGCATTAATATTAAATTTGTATTCATATTTTATTCTCATTTTGTTCGTTTTTCCGTTTTATTTTCTGTTTAGAACATTCAATATTCATTAAAAGGTACTTTTCTATGTTAATGTAGCTTTTTTTAAAAAAAATATTTTATGTAGAAAATCTGATTAATTATATCACATTTAATCATTTTCTCTCTCTCTCTCTCTCTCTCTCTCTCTATATATATATATATATATATATACTCGTATATATATATAAATTATCATTACCATAAAATCCTTATCAATGTATTACTAGATAAAATTCTCATTGAACATTACGAGTATTAGATCTTCTTAAATGTTTTCCCAAGATTTTTTCCTGTTTGCAACTATTCTCATCCAGACCTCATTTTCACTATACTCGTACTTCACAATTTCATCCCTTTTTCTTTGATAGAATCTCTTTTATTATCTCCTTTTGTCTTTCGGTCTCTATTCCATAATTCTTTTTGTTGAAAAATAAGATAAAATTTCCTCCTAAGAAAATAATGTTCTATGTATAATGAACTATAGTCTATACATTTTTTTGGTTTCTTACTGGGAGTCAGTAATAATAACAGACCTATTGTACTCAACTTGAGCATATCCAAAAAGTGTTTTTCAAAAAAATCTAGTATTATTTATTCGATAGAAATTGGTATTCTTACAATTCATTGTCTATATTTTCCAGATACTTTTTTTATCTCAGAGATCATCACATACAAAATAGATAATTTTAAACTCAAAGAGAAATTGAAATGAATTTGCCAAGATTTGTTGTCTCTAAAAAAGTAATCTTTAAAAATCAGAATAAATAAACTTAAATATCATTAAAAAATAATTCCGAATTATAAATATTTAATTAATGAATAAAACGTTCTATATTTTTTTTAAATATGTTATTTAGCATTGAATACTTGGTACGAAATTTTTGGTCAGCTGTAAAAAAAATATATTATTGAGAAACATTTTCAATTCATAAAAATATTTATAATATAATTGTTTTTAATATGTATTATTAAATCCGATTTAAAAAGTATTATTTTATTTTTGTAGATTATGCTATGACTAAATTTCTTAGTTGATATGAAATACAAATAATAAAAAGATATATATATATATATATATATACACGTGTGTGTGTGAGATACTATTATTGTAGATTTTATACTCTATGTATTTCCATTATTGGAAAATATTCTCTCTTTATTCTCTAAACGTAAATAACTCTTATTCCCTATTGATTTTTTACTGTCTTGTACATTATAGTTTAATGGAATTATTTTCTTATTTACTTTCTGCAAACTTTTGAAACAAGAATGAGAAAAACATTGTAAATAATACAACATTACTTCATTCAATAGTTAAATAATTCCGTAGATGCAAAAAATAATTTGTTTTTTTAGATATCTGCAAAGTATGGATTTTCTTTTATATTTATTATTACTTATTTATTGTTCCATGTTGAACTGATTTTTGATAACCTGATTTTTGACGTATTTGTTGTGGCACCGAACGTTGTTAAATCTAATAATATTATTAAGAAACAATATTTATATAATAATTTAATTCATTTATATCGATAATAAACTAAAACATTTTTCCATTTTTTTAAAAAAATAATAATATATTAATTACTATTTTTTTTCTATTTCTATAGATTTTTTTATGCTATTCGTATATTGGGATAAAAATATAGAGACATCCACATGTGACGCCTAAATTTGTGTTTTATTAAAAAGAAACATGTATATAGTTTTTTTTTTATTAATAAAACACAAATCTAGGTTTCACATTTGATGACCCTATATATATATTTGTGTAGTTGAATGTGTGTTTAAAATTTTTACTGACTTAATTATGGTTATAAATTGAGGAATATCTTTTTTTACTCTGGCTTATAATCTCATTTAACACGTTGAAATTCAATTATAAATATTTTTATCTAAAATTATAATTTCTCTTTTTTCTTTTTAGTAAAACACAAATGTAGGCGTTACATTTGGATGACCTTATATAAACTCTTTTCTAATATAAAAATAATAAAAAGAAACATTAATAAATCTAATTTCTTATTCAATCAAGCATAAACTATTTCTTAATAGTTTATATTGAAATTATACAATTTGTGTTTACTAATGATCTTAAATAAATAGTTTAGAAAAATCAAATTTATTCACTTGATAATCTTATACTTTAACACTTTCAATCGTATTCATTTAGAAACCCATGCATACATTATATATATATATATATATATATTCAAGTGGATATAAGTTGTAATACCCTTCGAGTGGATACGCCGTCCTCATACTCTTATTTAACGGACCGATAGTCGTGTCTTTCGTTTCTGAATACAACCATTGCTTTGACCGCAGAACTAACGCCATCTATTTCCTCATCCCACTGGTTGCTCCAACGAGAAATCACTCGAGATTTCATGTCGTGGAATGCAAATGCATCCAGAACTGTGGAATAGCCCAGTAGTTTGTACTATAATTAGATTTTTGCACTTTATGTCAGTAGTTCCGTCTAAATTTATTGAATTGTATGGAAATTAAATTGAATTTTTCTTAAATGACTTTAATTTAGTATTCATAAAAATTAATATATTCGTTTGTGTTTATATATATATATATATATATATATATATATATATATATATTTATGTATGTATAGTAAATTGTTGATTAATTTAATTTGTTTTCTTTTTGTTACAGGTAAGTGATTTTTCTACATTCTGTATGTTGTGATTGGTAAGACAGAAATAATTAAAACTTTTTTTGGATTTTATTTTATTATTCCTGAACATTAAATGAAAATTTCCAATTTATATGAAATGAAAAATTTTATTTGTTTTTTAAAAAATCATATTTTGTCTGAATATTTCTATTAATTTATTTGCTTCGATACAGTTTTTTCTTAATAACTAAAAGAAATATTATTGCGATATGTAAAATTATTTTAAATTTTACTCTGTAGACAAATTAAAATACACTAGTACTCGAACGACATTATTAATTGTAACAATTATATACGAATACATTTAAATTATCTGGATATAAACCATTACTGTTTTAAAGGAATATTGAGAAAAATGCATTTGTTAGAACTCGATATTGGATCTAAAATATTTTACTTTTTTATCATTTTTTTTCATACTTTACATGAAATCATATTATGATCTACATACCCGTTATTGTATTAAATTCGATATTTTAATAAAATTGTGGTAATTTGACATTTTATTAATAAATGGAGTATTAATACATTTTTAATTTTTCTTAAATAATAACTTTATTTATATTTGTTAACTTTCAAATCTTGAATTTTAACGAATAACTATTTTATAATTTCAATTATGTTTCAATATAAATTACTATGTGTATGTGTGTGTTTGTATGTGTGTGTGTGTATATATATATATATATATATATATATATATATATATAAATGTGTGTATGTGTATTATCATATTGGATTATATCAGTTCACTGTTGGAAAAAATCTCATTGATCGTTACCATTTACTGATATTTGGCCATATTCACCAAGCTGATCAGGCGAATTGGTAAGGATTTCTTTTTCAGTATTTTCTCTCCTAGGCATATTGTCATCACTTCATATAAATAACCTCGCATGTCCTATTTCACACCAACCGTTGATCAAATGCACTCTCTTGCATGACAGGTAATGATGTCACTACACTACCGGTCGGTTGTATACCTGTATGTGTGTGTAAATATATATATATATCTACATATACATATATATACACACATATAACCGATCGGTAGTGTAGTAGTTATCCTGCGAGAGAAATGCGATCGATTCCCAGTTGCAAATATAGGACAGACGAGGCTATTTTGTTCAAGGGAGTAAACCCTCAATAAACATCTTCATCAACCTGACTAGTCAATGTGGTGAATATAATCAAATATCAATGAATGGTAACATTTAATAAAGCTTTCGTCTAGAAGTGGGTAGATATGAACCAATATAATGATAAAATAGTATTTATATATAAAATAGTATATATATATATATATATACACTCGTATATAATTAACGTTTATAAACAATAATTTTTATTTTGTCCCATTAACTCAAACAATTTATTTTTTTCAAGAAACTTAACAGTAAATAAATACTTTGATTCTAAAATGAAAATAAGTTTAAAATAAGAAAATTTAAGACATTATTGACATTATTGAATGTCGAAATCTGACACTTTTTATGTACAAAAATTAAACAATATTTTTTCAATAAGATCGAAATTCCAAAAAGATCAAACTAATAGAAACTATATCTATATAATAAATAATTAGTAATAGTTTGTACAATAATTATGAAATGAAAATATTAATAAAAATGTTTATCATATCATCTAGAAAGTTAGAAAAATTAATCATGATTTATACATTTTTATTTGATATATTTATGTAATTTTTATTGAAAGATTTATTTTTTTAAAAAAAAGAATAATAATTCGACCTTACAATATTGGTCAAAACATAAACATGTAAAATATTCATACACCTGCAATCTGAAGAAGATCAATAACCATTATGTACTTTAATACCATTTTGTTATATTAGTATGATTATTTTAGTGTAAAAGTAAAATTAACCATATTAACAAATTACTTAGTTTCATCTAAACCAAATTGAAATTAATGATGTTTTAATTATAAACATGTTATTTAACAAGAATATAACTAAATATTATACTTTTACTCACAATTTCATAACTTTCTAATGATTTATTGACTTTAGATGTTTTAATGAAAAATACAAAATATATTTGTTATAATTTATATATAAATATATATATATATAATATATATATATATATATATATATATATATATATATATATATATATAAAATATTTATATATGTGTTTTTCTAAGCGTGATAGAACTTTAAATTGAATCCCTATCGAAAGTTCTATCTAACCTCAAAAACATTCATAAAATATGTGTGTATGTCGATATGTATATATATATATATATAGAGAGAGAGAGAGAGAGAGAGATTAGGTTAGATAGAACTTTTGATATAGACTCAATTTAAAGTTCTATCATTCTTAAAAATACACCCTAAATGTTATATTCGTGTATGTGTATGAACGAGTGTTTAAAGTTGTATATGAGAGAGTTATTGCCTAACGAATTGGTGTTGAAATGCAAATGATATCAAGTTACAACGAGATTATAAGTTTAAATAATACCTAATTCTTCCAGTAAACCTCATTAAATGAATAATAAACTTTTATCATTTGTCGCGAGTCTTTTTGAAAGTCAATCAATCATTGTTATTTTATCATCTACTTATTATGTTTATCATCGTTTTTTATTATCTAAAGAAACAGAGGTACATAAAAAGAATGTTTGTTTTAGAGCGTGGAATAAACGAATTCAACGACGACATTGATTAATTAATTACACTCGAAACTAAGCGAAAGATTACACGATCTGTTTTCGAAAAGCCTCTTAAAAAATCAGCTTCTGGCGTTTGAACCTGATTAATTGACGATACACGCTGGGAATAATGATTGCCTACTCCTTAATTACCCTGTGTGTGTGTTTATATATCTATACGTGTATTTTTTTTTGTAAAGAATATATATATACAAAATGGCTATTGCTATCGTAAAAGTTAAATACGGAATACGACAGGCTTGCTGATTAATTGAAGAGAAATTAAGTACACCCTATCGCATGTCAATTAAAATTTATTTGCATTGAGGCTACTTAATTGATGGGCCACTTTATTTGCGAGTTTGAAGTGGTTTTTAAACGATTTTATATTACAAACGCTACAAACTTTGTGTCTGTTTGGTTTTGATATTTGAGCATTTTTTCAAATTGTTTCTTGTAAGATTTAATTGAATATTGAATTTCAAACGAAAATATTATCGGCTTGAATTTGGTTTAAATGCTGTTTTGTAGTTTATAATGTTTTTATTCCATTATCAAATATTTGTACTTTACTTAGTCACTTTTGCAATTGCAATAATTAAAAAAATATATTGTGTCTATTTTACTTGATAAGGAAAATTCACTTTAACACAAATAAATCAGTCACTCCAATTTCATAAGATTTTTTTAAAATTCTAGTACACAGATGACCATGATATTTTTTTTTTCAAAATGCTTCATTACTCATCTCTAATACTATAGTATTTTAAGTAATATGATATTAGGAATTATTGATTCTATTATGTAAAAAGTAAATAATTCACATGAAAATTGAATAATTTATTATAACATTCATTTATTATCTAAAAATATATTTTCTAAATTCTAAACAACTGGAAGCTCTCTAAAAATAATTTCAGTAACAGAAATTATATATATGGAATTAAACGGAACTACTTTCTTTGTACACTCATTTATATTTATAATATTAAGAGTTTTAAATAAATTTTCTAGTAATCAATAATAAATAATGAACTCGAATTAAATTTTAGTGGTTCATATGTGTATCATCCGTATTGAAAGGGTTAAAACGTAAAACATTTAATATCTCAAAATAGCATAAAAATGACTTATGCCACTTTCAAAATATACAGCTCATAAGTATATATTAAATTAAAAATATAAATTTATTTACAAATTCTTAATTAATATTTTTTCCATCTATAAAAAATAATAATTGTAACAAAAAAATATACCTACTGTTATTTTTAATTTAATCACTTTTTACAGTTAATATTTTAAAAGAAAACATTCCAAATACAATACATATAAAATTTTTTTAATAATATTTATACTGTGTATATTTTTCACTTTATATAAATACGAATGTTTGAATAACGTATTAAACTTGTTGAATTTTCTAACAGTTCTTTTTTACGCATATATTTTATATCATGCCAGAGACAAATCAAAACAAATGTCTTTTCTACCGTAAAAATGACAAAAGTCTATTCTAAAAATATCTCTTGCATTAAAAAGTTGTTAAAGGACGAGAAACACACCTGAATTCAGTTGTCACTTGTTGATTACCATGACCTACATTTTCGTCTACTGTCAAATTATTACGTAAAAGCTTACCGGAAAGTCTAGACGAAAAATCAATATTGTATCTATTCAACATATTACATTAAATGTTAGTTATCTAGAATAATTATTCAGTCTTGATTTTCATCTATTTGTTAATAAATTGAATTTACGTGTACAGTGAATCAACTTACGGAAATTATATATTTTTTTGAAAATTTAAAAAATTAGAGTATCTTTTATCTAGTCTTTTTATCATACTAAAAAATATTCAAATTCAAAAAAATATTCATTGTATTATTTTATTTACTGAATATACATAAATACATATTTTTATATATATATATATATATATATATATATATATATATATATATATATATATATATATATATATATATATACATACATTTATATATGAATAAAAGGCTTTTCCTTACATTTTTTGAAATATTTTGTATTCGAATTGCTCTGTTATTGACTGAGTAATATATTTACTACTTCAACTCTTGAAATAAGTGTGAAGCCATATTCAATTTTATTTTATGGGCAATTCCCACTTGGTTCTATTTTATGTATATACATATAAATTGATAACGAAATAGATGTGAAATAAAAAATTGGAATTTTTTGTAATTCCTTAATTTTTTTTCAACATTTTTTATTGTCGTGTTAGGAAATTTTCATTTTATACATTTAATTTAAAAGCTCCTATAGTTCATCTAAACAGAACAAAACAAATCAGAAACAAAAGAAACTATACACATGTTTCCCTATAGACCACTCTATACATATGTTTCTTTTTAATAAAACGCAAATCTAGGTGTCATATTTGGATGACTATATAAAAATACAAAATTTTAACAAGTTAAATGGTTGGAAACGTTAAAGTTATTTATATCAAATAAATCTTATAGTAAAATTAAAAAAACCTAATATAAAAATTTGTGAAATATTACTTTGTTTTGATATAAAATACTTTAAAAAAATATATTTTTTAAAAACGAGGAGATAGGAAAAAACTTCTCCTTGGTCTGGTCTAATGGTTTCAGTAAAAATTTTCATTAAAATCCACAATTGAAATTTTAAAAGGAATAAATACAAATGATTATACACATAGAACACAGTTCATATGGAAAAATGCTAGAAATGTTCTTTTCCTCAGTATAGATAACATTATAAAAGATAAAAATTCCCAAATTTCCATAACAACTGGTGTGAAGAAATAGGAATTCGAAAGTGGAAAAATATTATGTGGTCGAACAAAACAAAGGTGAATTTAGTAGTTTCTGATAGTAGAAAATATATGTTTTCCAATAAGCGCTTTAGAAGTTTAAATGGAAATAAAACAATAAATATTTAATTAATTATTTTTTCTAATTATTTTTAAGTACGTTCTATGGCATTGGTGATGGTATAAAATTTCACTCATATGACCACCATGATTTTGCTTGGCATAGTGCATTTTATCAGTCCAATTTTTAGTCACTTTTTCACATAATTTGTGGAATTACACGTTTAATGTTCATTTTTAATGCTTTTATGGTTTGTGGTTTATCAGCTTAAACCAGTGATTTCACATAACCCCACAGAAAATAATAAAACAGAGTTAGATCTCATGATCTGCTGTCTAATTGATGGTTCCTTTCCTTGAAATAATGGACTCATTAAAATCTTGTTTCGATAAATCTATTAAATTTTTTCAATTTCTAAGTGTTGTTGAAGTGTTAAACTTTCCATGATAATTTTTCAAACTATACTGACTTAAAATGTCAAAATGAGCTTAAAAAAATTCAAACATGACTGGCACCAGCTATCAAAGTTTTGTCTTTCTTATTGAAATTCCCTATATAAAGCTCTCGCAAATTCAAGAATTTAATCTAAGTACACAAACAAATAATGAAACATGATATCGACTATAAAATGATTTTAATTTTTTTTTTTGATCCAAAGTATGACTTCTTTATTGTATTAAAAAAATGGTCTTAGATGGTGACAATAACATCATTCAGCATAATAATTAATAGTAATTCATTTCATTGGATCTATTAATATAACTAAACATTTGTTATCAGTTAAAAATGTATGAATCTTACAGTGGCCTACGCAGTCTTTGAATATTATTTCAATAAAAAAATTATGGGATCGTGTGAAAACTTCTGTTAGTAAAAAAATGAAAATATACGAAACACTAAATCTACGTGGTACAAAATTCTATCAGACATTAATTAACTATGCGGTTTCGTTGCAAAATATTTCTATAAAATAAGGCCTGTAATTAAAAATATTAATACTTTATTTCTATTTATTATTGATAAAATTTGGAATCTAAATGGTAATTTTTTTTTGTAACTTTTATTTTAGTATCCAACCAGTTTTTGATTCTGTCATTTTCTTTTAAATTGATAAAAGTTTAACTGAATTAAGTTTAAAAAAATATTATCGATATTTTGAAATTTTTTAGTAAAGAAATAGAATTAGATTTTAAAGTTTCTGTTTTATTATTTAGAAACCAACTATATTGAAATTTTTTTATAAATTTATTTTAATACCGCTAGTGTATGTATACATATATGTATGTATATACATACATATATACATGTGTATGTATGTGCATGTATGTACATATAAAGGTATGGTAAAGGATTTTTTTAGGTTAGATAGAACTTTCCATAGGGATTCAATTTAAAGTTTTATCACTCTTAAAAAAATGCCTGTATATAATATATATATATATATATATATATATATATATATATATATATAAGGTGAAGGCGAAAGGGAAAAAGAATATTAAAATGTGTACATGTGCATTTATACGACATATACAATTGTGTGCCTACGTGTGTGTACGTAGGAAACATAAACATTTTATTTTTTCGTCATATAACGAAACCGGAGTTAACTGGAACCAATAAAATTTCAGCTAAGAAAATCATCTATAGTGGCTTTTTTACGTGTTTCAGAGAGTACAATACGCAATTCAATGTGTAGAGTTTAATCGTTCGGAAAATAATTCAACCCGTAAATTTGGTTTAAAAAGGATTATCTCTAAATCTCCTTGAATAGCTGTCCTCTATTGTCTTTTAAAAATATATTATTCTTGTTCAATGATACAAACGGCTGTCGAAAGAACATTGAAATGTGGAATCTATCGAATGGCTATAAAGCGTTTTATTATTAATGTTTCGATCGAAGATAGACTTACGTTTTATTGAAACTACATTTGTGTTTTTTTATGAATAAAATATTCTCAGTGAATTCGGTAACCGCTTAAATAAATTATTTTATTTTGAAACGAGAATCGCCGAAATTTTATATTTAAATATACAAGTTACTTTTTATTTTTCATCTTGTTTGTTTTTTTTCGTAGAAAATGAATCAGGAAAGGTTTTATTAACATGATTTTTTTAAAGAATATACTACAATATTTTATATAAAATTTATGTTTAATAATATCGTACTGTTATTCTTATTTAAGTCTCGTTTATATTTGTTCTATCTTAATGTTTTGTTTATTCTTTTACTGTTTTTTTAAAAAAGTACAAGTTAAAAATAAATAAAACATTTTTTTACGAAACAATCATTTCTAACGAAAATATATATATATTGATTGTGAAAATTCTTTTTTATTATTTGAAAAGTTTCAAAAAAAGATAATTTTCATAAATATGTTTTATTTTTTACATGAAATTTCGTGTTCACATTATATAATCTTTGTAGAACTTATTGATCGTATTTATTATTTTTAATTCACTTATTCATTCCATATAGAAAATTAATTTTTATTAAACCGTATTCATATATGTACATACATAAGTTATATATATATATATATATATATATATATATATATATATATATATATATATATATATATATATATATATATAGGTATAATATGTGTATGCACGCAAGCAAAATTTTCACATATATACATAAATTAATGTCGACAAAAAATGTCAAACATTTTTTTCAAATAAAGTCAATATACGAGGCAGTAATTATTAATGCAAGAACTATTATTGCTTTAAAAAAGAAACACACGCCTCATAAATCTTACAACAGTAAATCAATCTCATGTTGATCTTTCTGTTTACCCTTCTCACTGGTAAGTTCTGTACTGAAGATAAATTTGTTTACATTTTTTCTCAAAGTTCGTTTGCATATTCTACTTCATTGCGTTTTAATCCACAAATATTTTTATAAGATGATTTTATTTTAATATTTCGTATTATACATTCATATATATAATTACATTCACATATATGTGTGTGTATAAAAATATTAATCAATTATTGTTCATCAAAAATAATTAAAAATTGGTTCTCTTTATTAATAAAATAAATAATTACTGATAATTGAGACTTCATACAATTTGTCTTTAATAAGTCACGAAATAAAATTATTCTTATTTATTGTATCAAAGTTCGTAGGTATATCTCATAATTATATAATTATTTGCTTTTGGTAATTATAATGTAATTAGTGGTTTTGTAAACATCATTTTAAAGTACACAAATATAAATTTATATTATGAAATCTAAAAGTATCTAAAAATTGTATGTACAATTTAAAGAAATGATTTTTTATATACTTCAACATTCTTATGTCTAGTCATATAAATAGTTTAAAATAATTTTGTTCATTTATATAAAAAAAAATATAAAATCGTATATCAATGTTGGGGATTAGTTGATAAAATTTTACAATTAGATTTTATATTATTAAATATTTTTTGAATAAATAATGCTACTCATGTTAAGATTTATTTTATATATTTATATATATATATATATATATATATATATATATATATATATATAATTATATACAATTAATTTAATTCCTTAATTTTATTTTAATAAATGCCTACATAAAATAAATTACAGAAAATATTTATTATTATTAATAAGGTTATTTTTACAACACTTTATTTTTGTGTTCAAATATTTTAATATGTTAGTTGCATCCTGAGAAAAATGCATTTTTATAAAAATAGTAGCATATTTTTATTCATATATTATCTTGTGCATTTTAATTATTTTTTAAATAAATGTACATTAAATAACATTAAAAAAATCATAGCATTCGTTTTAAAAATCTGCCTAAAATATATAAAATATTTCATTACATACCTTTTGTTAATAAATATTTTTTGCGGTTTTCACTTTTAAATAATAAATTGAATATTTCTTAGTGTAAATTTTTCAATTAAATTTAAAAGTATATTTTTGTTATAATCAAAGTTATTTATTTATTCACTTATGTGTTTATTTTAAGACTTTAAATTCTTTCTCGTGTATTTTATTTAATTATTTATTAAAAAACTTATAGATGCTTTTTCTATTGTAATATTCTACGATCGAAACGTCGACATTACTCGTAACTCATTACAAAAAAGAGCCGTAAAATCTCAAAAAACTGAGTACTATATACAAAAATGTTTATTTACGATTCGAATATCGAAAGTGTTTAATTCTTTCTTTTATTTATTTACTATATTATTTTCCTTTTTTATTCCTCTTATTCATATAAATGAAAACGAATAAACAACATACATTAAAATATTAGTTAAGGATCGATTTTGTACTAAAACCATGTATTTAACAATATAATATTTTTATAACTTAGTTATATTTTTTTAAAAAATATAACTAAGATATATTTCTGAATTTCTGTTAGAAATCATTAATCGACAATTTTTCATTAATATTTATATAAAAAAATATGAAAAATATATTCCTCATTTTATCTAAAAAAATTATTTGATGTTTATTTCATTCTTGTATTTGATTTTAACTTGTAATATTTTAATTCCATACCTTGTATTTATTTTTATGAATTTATAAATTATCATTGATAATGATTATTAATAAAGATTTACATAAAAAAAATTAATATGAATTTCGTTTTAACTATTGGAGCTTAAAATATGTTTTGTCTATAAATGTGTAAGCTTACTCATCTGTATAAGTGTGTGTGTGTGTGTATATATATATATATATATATATATATATATATATATATATATATAAATACTGTAAAGAGGAAAAAAATTAATGAATATATTACACAAAAAAAATATTATACATAAAAAGTTTACGACAGTAAACTCTAAAGCCATTTCTGATATTCGAAGGCCTATATCCAGCTCTACAAGTCAATTTTTGTATACAAAATCATGAAAGAAAAACGTAATAATAAAGAACATCTACCTAACCTGTTCACAAAAACTCATCCACCCATCCTCCCACATACACACACATACATACATACATAACTACATACATACATACATATATATATATATATATATATATATATATATATATATATATATATATGTATGTATGTATAAAGACATACAAACTAATTTGAACTCAACACTGAATTATATAGAAATTTCGTCAGGGGGAACAAAAAAGTCAGAGCTCACACAAGTATACGGTTTTCTGTAAATCAAATTACGAAGATGATGAGTTTATGATGAGAGGGTTTATATGTGTTAAGGAAGGGAATGAGAATTGGCCGGTTGACGAAATCGTGGTGGTTAAGGTTGTTTAGGGATTTTTTGTGTATATCTTTCTGCACTTGAACATTGTACAGATGTATGCACTGAGGGTGAGTAATACAATAATCAGGGGTTGTAGGATGTGAGACGATTTACAAAGTTTTATGAAATGAAATTTTAAAAAAAGTTCTGCATATAATAACTATAAAAAGATAAATGCACACTGCTCTTTGTATACACACACACACACATCCATATATATATATATATATATATATATATATATATATATGTATATATAGGGTGGCCCGAATTAAATCTTGTTTGTGGAAAGATAGAAAATAGACGGATATAAAATATTAGTTTATAAAAATACTGACTGTATTAATTTAATGAAATAGACTTTATTTGCATAATAAAAGTATTATGTAAAAAATAAGAATGGTTTATTTAATAATTAATTCTTACTTTAAGTGGTATCTATTTTATGAAAATCGGAATATATTAAAATTGACTTTTTTTAATTTTTTTATTAATGAAAATTATATAATTATATTTTATCTGGGAATTAATATAAGTTCAATAATATTTTAAATTATTTACAAAATGTGTTTTTCATCCAATAAAAGATCAATATAATTTTTAAATTATTTATTCTCAAATTTTAATCAAATAATGTATTTTATAAATATATCTCAAGCTGCGTAAATAATTTAATAAAATGAATAATTACTTATATTTTTTCAAATATTTTAATATGAGACAAAAAAATATTCTTTATGTAATACTTGATATTTCCAAATTGGTGACAATATTGTGATTTATCTTTTATTTGTAATGTTCTTTTTTAAAAAAATAATATTTTATTTTGATTTTAATATTAAACAAAATACAAAATTCCAAAGAAGAGAAATTCACAAAAAACTGTGCATTTTTCTACAATTGTTGAATTTTATTAATTTATACATTATGAAAATGAAAGGAATTTAAATAAATATTTAAATTAATTTAAATAAAATTCAATGTTTTTATCTTAAAATGATAGAATTGTTATTGATTTGGTTACGAGGAACAAAAAATGAACAATATTTTTTTATTATATACAGAGTCATCCAAATAACGCTTAGATTTGTATTTTAATAATAAGAAACATGTGTATAGGGTGGTGTATGGGGAAGCATGTGTATAGTTTTTTTTTAATAAAATACAAATCTAGGCATCCTATTTGGATTACACTGTACTTTAATAAAAAAATATGTATATAAAAACTTAAATCTAAATAAATTGCCTTTTTAATGACGTACTTTTAATGATCATCATTTTTTTAATAAATTCTAAAATACTTTAAAATACTAATTATCTATGCATATTTTATTTACAAATTTCTTAATGTACTTATTTGATTTTTGAATAGAATCCATATAAAATGAATTTGATAAAATTAAATTAAATTACGAAAAAAATCTAATTAAAAATATGTTTTAAAATACATCAATTTTTCAATTTACTTCTTACATTATTCATATTTTTGTTAATTAACATTAAAATTTTTTTTAAAAAAATATTTTTTTAATACCACAAAATTATTTTACGAATGATCAATTTTTTTTAAATTTTATTAATATTGACTATTTGATATAAGAACCAAAATACAAATAACAGACTATTTACAATACTTTATAAACTGAATACAAAAAAGAAATTTGGTGTTCTAATAAAACCATTAAGTATAAAAAAAAAAAACGTTAAATAGAATAAACGGCTTCACAAAACCGTCAAAGAGCCTGTGAAGTAGTTGTAGACATCTATTGTGAGATCTTCATTGTTTAATGTGTTACTGATAAATCTTTAGAATTTGTCTGATAAAGACATCGATTCAATAGTACACGAGTAGACAATGAGATTGTAGCATCGTACGTATAGAAACACTTCAGATAAAATACATTGGTGTTCCGATACCGTAACAAAACTTGAATACAATTCAATCGAACTGAAGACTAATTTTTCGTTATTGCGATAAGAAAAGAAAAATAATTTCAAAAACAACATATGTGTGTATGTGTGTATATATATATATATATATATATATATATATACTTTTTTCTTTTACATAAATTCATGTTTTTCATAATTTTGTAATAATTTTTCAAAATATTTTTTGGAATTCAATTGAAATTCATTTTTAATCTTATTTACTTTATATAAAATTGCAAATAATTTGCATATATTTATGAAATTGTGAGTTTTTTCATTGATAATTATATTTAGGTAAAAATAAACATCTCTTTTTCATAAAAAACAATTAAAATATCGTTGCATACAATGCATGTTTACTCTTTTCACTATATACTATAATAATATTAAATCGTGTTATTTCGAACACGTTTACTTTTATTCGTTTAACCTTCAATACAATTTTCATGTATCATATACATCAATAGAAATATCTGCAAAGCATAATATTAACATCATAAAATATAATTCCACGTCAAACCATTGAATAAACTCGTATATTGGAGCAATAATTTGCCATGATATTGGAATATATCCGTGCAGCATCAAAAAGATACATATCGTGAACGTATCACAAAAAGATACACTTTTACATTTTCAGCAGGCACTGTGCCGAGTTCCAATTTCTTTCACACGATCACAAAAGCTGCCCCCTGTTAAGGGATGGTACCATTTAGTGGATGTCACCGCCTAACATCCACCATTACCCATTCTATCTCCTACATATTTCGCATACACTCGCAGTTTATTTATAGTATTGATCAGTTGTCAACGAAATGACGACACGATGACATTGATATTTTTGAAATCTACTCTATGCATATATAAATTAATGCACACACACACTTTTATATATATATATTAGTGTGTGAATGTGTAAAAGAAAACGACTAAGCATTTTTCAGTATTACATAAAATGTATATTTCAAGAATAATAATTTCATTCTTAATATTTAAGAAAAATCAGAAATTCTAAATTTTTAATAAATTTTCATTGAAGCAACATTATTTCAATTACACAAATATTGCATATGGAATCGTTTTACTAATAATTTTCACTAAGTGTATATTATTTTATATGTTTTATTTAAACCATTAATGATTTATAATAAGCACAAGGAATTTTTTTCGTGTAATCCATTTATTCTAATTTTAAATATGATCAGATATTTCTGTATATAAAGATAACACGATAATTTCTAAAACTGTAAAACATTTATTAACTGAACTTCTATATTAAATCAGAACTTTGACAGCTGATAGCAACCATATTTTAATTTTTTTAAGCTCATTTTAACATTTGAACTCAGTATAATTTGAAAAATTATCATGGAACGTTTAATACTTCAACAACGGTTAGAAATTGTAAAAATTCATTAGACTTATTGAAACAAAAGTTTAATAAATCTATTATTTCACGAAATGGGCCCATCAATTGGCCACCAAGATCATGTGATCTAACTTCATTGAATTATTTTTTATGAGGTTATGTGAAATCATTGGTTTATGCTGATAAACCACAAACGACAGAAGCATTAAAAGTAAATATTTAGCTTGTAATTCATGAAATTTTATTACAATTATGTGAAAGAGTGACTAAAAATTGAACTGAACGAATGCACTACGTCAAACGAAGTCATGGTGGTCATATGAGTGAATTTTTTTTCATTTTTAATGCCAAAGAATATGCTTAAAAATAAAAAATAATTAAATAACCAATTAATTAAATACTTTTTGTTTTATTTCCATTTAAACTTCTGAAGCACTTATTGGAAAACCTTATATATATATTATTATAATTAATTTTGAAATTTCAAGTTTTATATTTTATGTCTTCTTATTCTAGTTTATAAACTATTTTTTAATACTTGTTTCTTATATCATCATATTTGTCTGTTTTGAAATCTTTCCCATGTAAGTCTATCCTGTATTCTATATTATTTCTTATTTTCTTTTCACTGACGTTATATGACTCCATATAAGTCTGAGCAGTATATTATTTTCTCAAAAAGTTTATTTCTCTTCTACTTAAACCTCTATATTAAAGTTTTCAAGTAACTATTTTGGTTTCTTTGATAAATAACAATTTGAAATTACTAATGAATTTACTGATATTTTATAATATTCAGTTATTAAGAAATCGATTGAAAATTTATTTTTCTCTAAATTTGTAAAATAATAAAAAGTTTGACTAAATTTATAACCCATATTCTATATTATATTATTTCTTAGGCTCCAAATGAAATTTTTTTTGCGATACAGCTCTAAAAAATATTTCAAAATATCCTATACAAACTTAAATATGTTGTACTTTTAGAACCAATGTGTATTCTAACTGGATAATATAAAAACAGTACGTGATATAAAGTGGTCCAAGTAAGATAGTAAAGAGTAGTAAATGATAACTTAAATAGTTCAGTCTCATAAGTAAAAAAAATCGAACCAGGTAACTAGTGTTTCACATACAATTAATCAAAAGTGATTAATTTATATTGTCTTCAAAATATAGGGTCATCCAAGTGTGATGCCTAGATTTGTGTTATATTGAAAAGAAACAAAAAGAATCTTTACACATGTTTCCTTATAAACCACCTTGTATATATGTTTCTTTTTAATAAAACACAAATCTAGGCATCACACTAGAAAAAAGAATGAATAAAAAAGAATGAATCTAAAGATCTTCAGACACAAAATATTAGCTTCTTGAAGACGTGTGTAAAATTTCGTGATCTTGAAGTGAATGATTCATTTTTAACTACAGTAACTAATGAGTAATAAATTACTATCATGTTTCATCCATAAAATTTACGTAACCGAAAAACACCTCAAACTTCATTTATTAAATTGATTTGGTTATTTATCGATGTAACATTAAAATTACATTTTAATTCAAATCCAAGAACAATTAAGGTAGATAAATTTAAGTTCTTTATTAAAATATTATCTGATTAGATTTTTTAAAAATAGACCGTTTCTAAAAATTTATATATATATATATATATATATATATATATATATATATATAAAAGTTCATATATAAATATTCTTGAATTATTCATAAAAAGGGACGACAACACAGAAAAAATCATTGCCAACCGAATCGTTCCCCATACCCGTCATTGATCAACCCATAGCGTCGGTATATACAAACTTCCTTCTGGAGTCATTCCATTAGTGTAATTGCGACTTTATATACACACTCACCTGTACACCGTACAACATAACTCCTAGCATTATATTTTTAAAAAAAAAACACACGCACACTTATGGCTGTTATACGAGTGCGACTAACTCAAACCTACATAAGATAGTAATGATATATATATATATATATATATATATATATATATATATATATATATATATATATATTGAATGTTTCGTCGTCACCTTATTATAGACTTCAATCTTCTAGCCTTGTCATGAAGACATAGCATAATATTATGATGGAAACTACAATTTTATAATTTATTTGTGTGTATATATATATATATATATATATATATATATATATATATATATATATATATATTCATCGTCATATTTGTTTTCTGTGGTGTCCTATCAAGGGACTGGTAATTAAAGTGTTTTTGATACAATTTTCAACGAGAGACGGTCAAAACTGAGTACTTTTGCGAGTGGTACGTCGTGAATTGAATTTAATTAATTTGAGGTTGTGTATTTTAATTCAGAAAATGTCGTTTTTTAATGTACTATAACAAGTATCGTAGACAGACATGTAATGAAAAGAAATCAAAAAGAGAAAATAAATTATATCATATAAAATATATATATATATATTATATATATATATATATATATATATATATATATATATATATTCATTTGTATAGGGTGGGGCCCAAATAAGATTATATGGATTTTACATACATTTACTTGCTTACTATCATTTACTATTCTTAAGTGTTTTGGATCAGCCTATATACACATTAATCGAGTTTATTTTTGAATTATATAATTTTTGTATTTAATTGTTAATTTTTTGATATATTTATTTCGTCAATTCGTATTTTTATTTATAAATATATTTATTTTTGGTCCTATATAATTGTATAATTCAATTTTTTTGATAACTGATATATTTTTTACTTTATTTTATAAAATTTATTTTAATTTTAATAGAAATGACTATTTTTTAGAACAATCAACCAATTAATAGTACATTTTGTTATCAAATTATATATATATATATATATATATATATATATATATATATATATATATATATATATATATTACATTTAAAGAAGTCATATTCAATACATGAAATAAATTAACAGTAATTGTTTAAACTTATGATTAATACGTATTACTTTTTAGAAAAATAACAGATGTAATATTAAATTTTCCTAGTTATGAGAAGATTTAGTTTTTGTTAGTTACTGTTTTTATAATAATAATATTTTTATTCAATTTTATAAAAATAATTAAAAGTAAATAATATTAAAATAATATCTATTTAATTTTAAATTAATTAATTTATTACAAAAATTGTATTTTAATTTTATTATTTTCAGATATTTGATACTTCATTAATATATAATTAGTACCATTGTATTTAATTACTTTAATGCTTCGAGGAACGACTTACTGGTCAACAGCAACTTATACAGTACAATACAGAATTTGATTCCAATCAATTATGTATATAATAATTTTTTTTTGTAAAAATTCTGTAAACAAATAACTCAAATATTAATTTTTAAATTTGCTGTATTTTCAATAAATAATGATGAAAATTTTTTTGCATCATTCTTTAAACAATAATTGAATTTCACTATATGATTTTAGTATTTGGTTGAAATTTAAAATCCTTTCTTATCATATTCACTTATGAATTACATTTTGAGTGCATATATTTAATCTTATCGTATTTTTTCTGAAAAAATATTTTTGTACAAAAAATTATAATAGATAAAATATTTTTGTATTACTGTTAATTGTTTTTTTCAATTAATTATTATTTTTTAAAAAAATAAGTATAAATATGTAATGATTTTTAACTTTTATTTTTATATCGAAGGTGAATAATAAACATATTTATAATACATAATAAAAATTGAAGGAAAGAAATAACTACTAGTCGAAGATTTGTTGAATATAGTTACAAAATATGAATGGTATTTTAACATTAAATATACCAAAAATTGATATAAACCTATCTCTATCAACCGGTTATTTTGACCGGTTGGTATTTAGCCGAAAAAATTGTAATTTTTAATAAAATATTGCAGTAATCAAAAAAGTTCATCTAGTAATAAGAAATTATATTTTTTACTTAAATACTGAAATTTCATGAAATAATAAATAGTAGTAATAATAGCCTCTTTACTTTATTTTTCATTTTCTTTAGCGTAATTTTGACAGGTTGTTATATCTAGTGTTAATAAGTCATGGCCAAAAACTAGAGTAGATTTTACAATATAGTATTCTGATAATGATGACATAGCTATTGATATGTGTATCATTTTTAAAACACATAAAGTGATTATTGGACACTTTTATTATATATTGTGATGTTGAGATGATATTCATTTGTGTTAAAATGTAATTGTAGTATTCGTTGTCTTAATTGTTTAATTAATTTAATTGAATGATATTTAAATAAATTATGCATTGTATTTATATCTAATTTTAATTCAGAAACTAGATTATATTTTTCCTTACACCTCAAATAAATTCGTTACTTCCTACACAATAATAAACGATGGAAGACATTTTATTGAAATATGACATTTTCAGTAAATCTACAATACGTCCATATTGTATGATTTTGCTTAATTTATATTCCTGTATAATTGTGCCAATTTATCTAAATTACTACGTAGACCCCTATTCCATCTTACTCTATAAATCGATTGACCGCCAGATATGCATAGTATTCTTGGAACAGAGACAGTTTGGCTCATGTATTGTGGTCATTGTGGTTTCAACTGTTCACCACTAACGCCACAACAGCACTCATTACATGCGATCTAAGCAACTTCATATATTCCATATTTAATGTTCATTTAAAATACTTTGTCCACCATTTCTGATTTATTTTTGCATAATGTTTATCTTTATTTCATTGCACATTATTTATTCATTTATATCTTAAAAGAGTGTTGTTTATGTTATATATTAATATTATTAGCGAAAATATGATTTTTTTTCATTTATTACCATAGAATTTTTTTACTTGTACGCATGTTATTCTCTCGAAATTAAATATTTTATGTATATCAGATTTATTAATATGATTTATAGAACATAGTATCTTTAAGCGTGTCGTGACATGTATGTGCTATATATTTTTAATACATTATAATATTGAAAAAAATGTAAAAATATATCTTCCTTTCTACATATTAAAATTTATTGATTTTTTTAAATACATTCCATCAAAATGTAATTTATTTAAAAATCTACTTATGTTTGAGATATTTTTCATTTTATTTTGTTATATATATATATATATATATATATATATATATATATATATATATATATATATATATATATATATATATATATATATATATATATACACGAGGGTCGTTTAATAATTATAAATTTATTTATTGTTTAATTTATTTAAATTTTTCAATTTATTTTTTCTTACTTTTTTATCACACATTATCAAATGCATATATATATATATATATATATATATATATATATATATATATATAATCATAATGTGATGCCTAGAAATATATTTATATATATATATATATATATATATATATAATATATAATATATATATATACTACTTCAAACAATTAAGTTGCGACCGATTTTTTTCTCGGCCTGTGGTAACACTGCGAACCTGTAACTCCGCCACCGTAATAGGTGATCCCTATATCTCGATTGAGACCTTGACCACCCTCGTACCGATCATTTCTTCGCCATGTAACAACGTGCGAGTAGTGCATGTCACGAAAATGGAACAGAGAAATTTATTACTGGTTATTACTGGTATGAAAGTTATTACTAAAAAAATTATTACTGGTGATGAAAGTTGGTTCTAAACAATATGACCCCGAAAACTAAACAACAAAGCCAACAGTGGCTGTTTTTCAAGCCAAAGAAGGCGAGAATGAGCAAAAATGTGAAAACTATGTTGATTTGCTTCTTCGTTCAATACCTGTTCATTAAGTTCGTACCACCTGGACAAACCGTAAATCAATATTTTTTGCAATGTGCTCGAAAAATAAAAGGTGATAGTGCGTCCAGAGATCACCGCGAAGACTTTTTTGGGTTCTGTTCACGACAATGCTCCCTGTCACAGTGCGTTCAGTGTCTCTCAGTTTTTTCTTAGGCATCGCAACGTTACCACAACCGCCCTATTCCAGAATGTCAGCGATCTTTCCTATTCCCCCATATGAAATAACGTCAAAGGTCGACATTTGACTCCGTTGAAAATCCAAGAATACGAGGGTTTCGGAGAAGATCCACAAAAAGTCGTTTTTGTTACAACTGCGTAAAACTCGCTTAATAAGTGTATAGGTAAATTTACTTATTATTTATCGCAGCGATGTAATTTAATTTTTAAATATACTTTTTCTTACTTTTTTTTGTCGCATTACTTAATTGTTTGACCTCATATATATATATATATATAATCATCCAAATGTGATGCCTAGATTTTATATATACATAAATATATATATGTGTGTGTGTGTGTAATCAACCTTTCTCTGTCTAGTGCTCAATAAATATTATCCCAAATATTTTCACTTCCAGTGACAAAGTGCTTTCTCTTTCACTCCATACAAACGAATTTTTTAACATTTCTATTTAATATATCCATGGATTTCTTCTTGAACCGATTCATATGTTTAACATTTTCTTAGTAAAAAATATTAAAACAATATATATTGTAGATAACTGAGTATACAAAGGTCGTTTGATAAGTATGGTAAATTTATTTATTGTTTAATTTAATTAATTAATTAATTAAATTAAATTTTTCAATTGAGTTTTTTTTTACTTTTTTACCACACTTATCAAACTGTCCTCGTGTGTGTGTATATATATATATATATATATATATATATATATATATATATATATAATCGTCCAAATGTGATGCCTAGATTTTGTGTTTTATTAGAAAAAAACATATGTATAGGGTGGTGTATAGGGAAACATGTATATAGTTTCTTTTTAATAAAACACAAATCTAGTCTTCGCATTTGAATAACCCTATATGAATTTTATAATTATTTATTTTATAAAATATTTATTTTTCATATAATGTTTCTTTTATATTTATGTGGAAAATTAATCGTTTTCTTATGACTTTTGAACAATTTAAAAAATCTATTAATTATAAATTAAATTTTCATTCATAGATATTTATATTACTTATAAAAATTATATCCAAGATTTTTTTCTTCCTTATTCGCAAATTACACTCTCTCAGTTATAACTTTTCTAATTTTCAAGTTCATTTATACTATAATTTTTCTTACTGATTCTTTACTCTATAGATTCTCGAAAAATATCAATTTTAATAATTCGTTTATCTCTCTGATCTCTGGTTAATTTAATAACACAAAGTACTTAGTTATTCTTCTAAAAAACTTATAATTCGCTTCCTCTTGCTTTTATTAGTTCTTTGCAAATCTGTTAGCTATTATTTCATATCGTTTATTAATTAATTGTAAATATGAATATAGTTAATGAGAATATGATAATTTTTTATATATTTCATACTCTAAATTATTTAAAAATTTAAATTTAATAGTATATTCTTTTTAAAAAAATGTATACTGTCTAATTTTTTAAACGAATCAATCTAAACCCCTAGCCAAATTGTATCGATTATTTGCTCTAATTATCTTATTTTCAGTGTATCAATTGAAAAACCTAATTCTAATTTTAAATTAATTACTATACTCTCTTTTATAAATTCGTTGTATTCGTTTGATCAGTTTATTTACAAGCGTTAATTGAAATTACCCTACTATCCTTTTTCTTAATGAGTTTTAGAAAACATGATTTTTTTATTGAATTCAAAAATGTATATATATTCAAATAATAATCATATAGGAAAAACTGAGTATTTTAAAAGTATATTTATATTTTTAAATATATCCACGAGCTTTGTGTTTATTCATAATAAATATCTGAAGTTTATAATTGACACCAAACGAAGAAAAAATATTTTATAACTTTCCAATGTTAACCTTTTTTCTATTTGATTTACTTTTGGAACATACTTAGTTGCTTTTAATATTTTGAATTACTAAAATTATAATTAATTATAAATATGATTCAAATTTTAATAAAATATTTTTTTCTTGAAACAATAATAATTTTCAAAAGAAATAATTAATTGATTATGATACAGTTTTCCAACTACAACAAGTTAATTTTTTACTAAAATACATACATACATACACACACACACACATAATATATATATATATATATATATATTTATATATATATATGTAACAAATCAATTTTGTATTGAAAAATATTACAATTATTTCAGTAATTAAATTTGTTCTATTTCCATTAAATGTTTTAAATTGCACATTTTATTGAAAAATATATAGAATCATTATCGTATATTTTTTTTACATAATTTTATTATATAGAGTCATCCAAATATAACGCCTAAATTTGTGTTCTATTAAAAAGAAACTATACACATGTTTTTTTAATAACACTCAAATCTATCACATTTGCTTGATTCTATATCAAAAATAATATTAGGTTGGCAAATATCTCCCTTCCACCTTCTGGTCTTTTGAATTTCGCAGCTATGTACAAAAAAAAAAAAAAAAAAAAAAAAAAAAGCGGAAGGGAGATACTTGCCAACCTAATATATATAATATAATGAATTAAATATTTTGATTCAAAATATTTTTTTTTATAAAAACATGAAATTTTACTTTTACTCATTTATTTTCCACATGTTCAGAAAAATGCATTCAATGTTACATATTTAAACATTCTGGAGATTGAAACTCATTAACAGAATGAAATATTTGTTTTCCAATAAAATATTTACAATTTTATGATAATGTTTTGTGTTCAGAAGAATATGTTATAAATATAAACAGATATACATATAAATGCTTTTTACGATTATTTGAATTTAATTGGAAATAGAATGGTGTATAACATATTTATAAATGTATGTAATATATTTTTGAACTGTACATATCGTATGACCTTTTATTTATAAAAAAATATAAATTTTAAATGACCTTTGTTCAACTATAAACTAGTATATTTTTAATTGCATTATTTGAATTCGATCATTTCAAAGAAATCATTGTTAGTATAAACTATTCAATTATATTCTTATCTTTCGAATAACAATTTCTGAATTATTAAATCACAAAACCGTTTCTAATAGATACTCGAGTCTGTAATATCTGTGAGAAACTGAACTTCTTTGACAGATACTCGCTGGAAATTTCACGAATTGAATTTACTACTAGCAAGTTACAAAGTTCAAACGCTATAATATACGTCCAGATTATTCAATGTAACCGAAGCCCTAAACTTCGCTAGCGCCAATAACATATTAGGAAGTAGTGGTGGCGATAGAGCAATGGTATAAGGTCGAAGCCAGCAATGTTTGAACATATATTTGTAGATAATAACCGCACTCTTACGAACAAACTACTAATTAGCTTGCGTTTCGATCAGAATTGGGGTTAAAACTAAGCAATAAATTCATTATGTTTATATGTGTAATGGTTTTGGCATTGGGAATTTTGCAACGCAATGTGCGTGAAATGTATGCGTACCTAACGGTGGTTTTACATTTCTCTTTGCTTTGTCTAGTAACATCCTACAGTATATTTTCAATGTATATACGTGTATGAATCTAAACTTAATCTCTTTTATATCATTAGATTACTGTTTACTTAATTTATTTGTATGTTCATTAATCAGATTGATACGATTGTAATAATATACTACCGATGTTTATTATTCGTTGATATGTTTATTTTAATCCTTCGTAATTAACAACGTATAATACGTGTTATGTTACGTTTCTTTCGCATAATACAAAATACTGTTGTTTATCTCAAATAATAATATTTTTCAATTATTGAACATTTCTGTTTTTGTTAATATTTTTATTTCAAAAATAAATATAAGGATTGACATGGTAACAAATCAAAATTCATTGCTGCTATTTGTTTTTCTTTCACACAGATTTATTAATAAAATATTATAAAAATCTTCAATAATTCATTTTATTTATTTATAAGCTAATAGTCATTTCGATAATCATGTCATTATCATTAAAACGTTGTTAATTTGCTACTATTTAAAAACAATTAGTTATAATTTATATTTCTTATTATATAAAATTATATAAAAAAATATGAAACTTATTACTATATATCATTATCAACCTCTTTCTATCCACTGCTAGATGGTCTGTTTAAAATTTTCCACATCTACTGATTGAATATCTTTTTTTTAGGTACATTTTAACGAATTTCCTTATATTTTTATTCCGTCTATTTGTGTATCTGTTCGTGGGTCTTCTCATGTATCCAAGTTCCCAATCAATAACTTCCTGTCTATTCATATAATATTATATTTTATTTCAGTTTAGTATTTTTTTTAATATTTGTATTTACACCAAACAAAGAAAAAATACTTTATGCAACTTTCCAATGTTAACCTTTTTCTATTTAATTTACTTTTGAAACATACTTAGTTGCTTTTAATATGTTAAATTATTAATATAAGAATTAATTATAAAGATGATTATAATATAGTTTTAAATCAGTGGTTCTTGACCTTTTTTAGTGATCGACACTCCCTTGAATCTAAAAATAAGTTCTCGCACCCGCTCTAAAAACGTGTTTCTATTTCTTTATTTAGGAAATTTCATCTATTGCAAGATATTTTTTTATTGAAAAATAAATACATTTACATATACATACAAAACAATATTTCAATTTTTAATGGCTACGTTGTTGTTGTTTATTCATAATGCTTTTGAAGCGAGGCTCCTTTTTTGAAAGAGTCACGCGTAAGTTATGGATTGTAATTGAACATTTAGAAACTTCTCCCACACTCCTGTAAATTCTTTCTCGCACCCCCAGAACCACTATTCTAAATAAAAGAGTTTTTTTAATAGTATTATTTTTTCTTGAAATAATACTAATTTTAAAAAGAATAAACATGTTTTTTGATTATAATTTCATTAAAATTTGATTAAAAATAAGCATTAACAATTTCTATTATTATTTAGAAAATAAATTGAAGTAAAATTTCGAATTAGTTTTTAAAATTTTCAAAAAATTCTTTATTATTGAAAAAAAGTAATTATATTTACTATAGATGTATTATAATTCTAACAATTATTGTAAATCTTTGAATTACATATATTTGTTTTTTAGTTTAATTAAGGAAATGTTAGAAAATATCACGAAATAAATCTAAATACAAGAATAGCAAGTTTTATGAACCGAACATTGATTTTTATAAGTTTTTACAATTTCTAAAACTTGTTGAAATGTTAAAAGTTCGATGATAATTGTCCAAAATATACTGAGTTGTAATGACAAAATGAGCCTAAAAAATTCAAACATGACTGTCACTAGCTTTTAAAATTCCGACATTGTTATTGGAAAACCCTATAGTTAATAAGAGTGAAAAGTTTAAAATGGAAATAGGTTTATCAGTTAGTAAAAATGGGAGATCACTGATTTATAAAATTATCATTTTTCAATCCATAAATACGAAAAAGCTCAATATAGAACCCATTGATATATTATATACAGTATGAGAATATTTATCAATATGGATTATATGATTGTAAATGGAAAGTTTTGGATTTATCGATTCAGGAAAGAACCTGACAGAATTAATAATGGTGTCCGAAAAATCTCGGACCAACTATAGAATTTTTTTTCTTTAAAAATAAAAAAAATCATTGACACTTGTTGAAACGGAAGAGATAGTTCTTCTTAGTGGTCGTCAGGAATGTATTTAGAGGGAAATAATGAAAGAGTTTAATTCCAAACATCATGAAAGAAATCCAATAACGCACTATTGTACATTATTGTATTTCTTGATATCTAGCATCAGACTTATCCATTATTTCCTTCAGGGTTGAACTTTGATGTCTACTAAAAATAGTTATCTCTACAATTTCATTTAGTGTTAATTCTTTCTTTCCTGTAAAAAAATATTTATTATATTATATATATATATATATATATATATATATATATATATATATATGTGTGTGTGTGTGTGTGTGTGTGTATGTGTGTATGAGGGTCGTTTGATAAGTATGGTAAATTTATATATTGTTTAATTTAATTTATTTTTTCAATTTAGTTTTTCTTATCTTTTTACCATACTTTTCAAACGACTCTCGTATGTATATATAAAGGTATGATAAAGGTGTTTTTTTAGATTTGATAGAAATTTTGATAGGGATTCAATTTAAAGTTTTATCACTGTTAAAAAAAACACCTATAGAGATCTATGTATGTTTATATCAAAGCATAATCATAAAAGCTGAACGTTGAGCTGAATATAACAATGAAATGATAAATAGTATATAGTTATTCGAATTGCTTTTACATAATTTTTACATATATCTGTTATCTTAATTGATCTTTAATATAGAATTATCCCTGCGCCACTGGTAAATCAAATTTTATGATCCGTGCATTGCAGGTGTGGGGCAAAGAACGAGTATGTGGGATGGTAAAGAAGATGTTTGGGGTCTGATAAGGAGATAAATCTTCGACAATATATTATTAATATATAGGAATTATGCGCAAATGTACGCCCTCCATACTTCCATATTACGTAAATTAATGTAAACGAATATCCTGCTGGGAGAATCGAATTTCATGCTCGTCGTTTAGAAAAAGATAAATGCTTGAATATGAATATTGTTCAGTTTAATTATCTCACTTGTACACGAGGACGTGTGTTCGTTTCTATATCGTGTTTAAAATTCAAGTTTCGGAAAGAATACAAGTCGCGTAAATTGTAGTGTACAGAAAAAGACACAGATAGTAGGATATGTACAAGTAATACAAGCTATTTCTTTTCAACACGAATATTATATCTCTGTAATGTATATCTATGAACCTAATTTATAAACAGGGTACCTGTGGAAGACGATGTTCGATTCTTGGTGATAAATTGCTTACGTTTGGAAACCTTTAGATGCAAAAATTATTTTTATAATTTGTACGCATAATAGGGATATTCTCAGTATATATATATATATATATATATATATATATATATATATATAAAAAAAATTACGTATACTAATAAGAAAATATCGTATCGCTTGAGTTATAACACATTATTATATTTTTTTTCTTTAGAAATCTACACTGATTTATTTTATATTTTTTCTTACATAATTCTATAAATATAATTTTATTCATATTGATTGTATGAAATATTGTTGTTTCATATTTTGCAACTCTTTATAAATACATTTGTACAAAATTATCACAAAAAATATTGATTATTAAGTGATTACATATTAATTTATAAGTATTTTACGTATATTTGCTATAATTACTGTCTTTATATTCTTCGATTTACAAATATTTCAAATTTTAACACTACTATAACATTTTGCCTGTTTGGGATGGTTTGTTTATAAAAAAAATAATCTTACATTTTGTACATATATATATATATATATATATATATATATATATATATATATATATATATATCTCAAAATGTGACGCCCAGATTTGTGTTTTATTAAAATGAAACATGTATATAAGGTGGTGTATAAAGAAACATGTGTATAGTTTATTTTGTTTTGATTTTTAATAAAACTCATATCTAGGCGCTACATTTTGATGATCCTATATTTAAATTTTATGAAAATAATTTTTCTTAGCATTTTTTATATCGTTCAAATTGAATTTTGTATTTATGTAAAAATAGATATTTACCTTAGTTTTATGACATTTTCTTTTGTTCTTTATTTACTACCTTTTATTGTTGTTTCGTTTTAATATTTATTAAAACGAACGATTTTCGTTTTAATATTTACACACACGTACATATGTATGCTTATATATATATATATATATATATATATATATATATAAGCATACATATGTACGTGTGTGTGAATATATTATCCAAAAATGAAATTATATTTGTACACTTTTAACAATAAATCATTCATTTTAATATAATTTTTCATGACAGTTTCATTTTTTATATATTTGTTGATTAAATATTTAAACATACGTTTATATATATATATATATATATATATATATATATATATATATATATAAGAGTTTAATTTGATAAGTATGGTAAATTTATTTATTGTTTAATTTAATTAATTAGTGTAATTAAATTTTTCGATTTAGTTTTTCTTACTTTTTTACTATACTTATCAAACGACCCTCGTATATATATATATATATATATATATATATATATATATATATATATATATATATATATATATATATATATATATATATATATATATATATATATATATATATATATATATATATATATATATATATATATATATATATATATATATATATATATATATATATACATACGAGTATATGAGTATGCATGTATGTATAAATTTTCACCATTAAACCAATTAAAGCATATCCCCATTGTCTATAATTCATGATCCCTAAGCGTTAGCTTGAAAGGGTATTGTAATTAAAGGGAATATAAAATTTAATAATAAAGTAATAAATTGCTGTTTGGTGATCATTTCCTATGGTTGATATTTATAATTGATCTTAAATGGTCAAGGACTTTCGACATACGACCATTTATTTAAAAGTATGTATACATACACACACACATAAACACATACACACACACATAAACACATACACACACACACATATATACATATATATATATATATATATATATATATATATATATATATATATATAATGTATGTATGTGCGAGTATGTGTGTATAAAATAAATATCTAAACATTGAGTACCAAATTCATTTTTAGGTAATATTGTTATGCATTAATAAACAAGGCGTTATTTTTAATCTATACTTTCAAATATTTTGTTCGAGACTAAAATACTTGTTTATGTTTTTATAAACCTAATTGCGTTTTTCCAGTAGTTCAATTCTAACAAAAATCATGTAAAAATTACAAAAAAAAATCGTTCTAATTTTAGAAATACCCCCTTTTGATATTTCAGTTTGTTTTCTAATAAGTTCATTTGAATTTATGTCAATAATATAACGTGATTTTTATATGAATATTTTTTTATACTTTTAAGAATAGTTACGATAAATCGCTATTAAATGTTATAATACTTTCTTTGTTTTATTGAACGATTTCATCTATATCTAATTTTAAGTGGTGAAGTATACGTGCTTATAAATAGCTATATATACTATATAAAAGCTTGTTTTAAGTTAAACATCAGTAGACTAAAGCTTGTTGATTCGTTATAATATACATTGCTTGCATATTTGGTTTATATGAATCAGTATTATACATATATGCTGTGTCAAAACGCTTTTGCGGTCAACGATCCCTAAGGTATATGTATGTAAATAAAGTACGTTTAGGTATCATATATACATATATATATATATATATATATATTATTTACTAATTATGATTTTATAATACATTGGTGTCACGAACAGGTAATCAGAAATTCTACGGAAATAAATTTAACATATTAATTTATGAAACGAAATATATTTTGTTCTTTAAGGGATTAGTTATATAAAAAGTTCATACATAGCTTTCTACATAATAATAATTTGGAAATTATTATTAAATATAAGTAAATTTTAGTGTTTTTTTTTAAAAAAAAACCTTTTTGTGTCTTTGTATAAAAAAAACTTTTTTCAAAAATAAAGTAACAGAATTCACCCAAATGCTTATTTTTTGAAGGTGTATTCTTTATATTTATTTTTTTAGAAAAAAATATACATGATGTATATTTATTATTAATATAGTAATATATATTCATTACATCTTTACAACTTTTAAATGTCAATTTGAATTTAATTTTTATTTAATTTCTTTATAATAATCAAAATTGTTCGCCTATAAATAATAAATACAATTAAAGTAAAATTATTTTTCTCGAAACCAAAACATTGTAATATTAATATCCTCATTAAATATTTATATAATATTATAATTACATAAATCATAAACTAGTGGATTTTCAAAATTGAAAGTCGTAGATAATAGTGTTAAATAGATACGAAAATATCTTATGTAAATAAAAATATGATAAAAAAATATTAGATTAATAGTAAAAAAAATTAACCATTCATTTCACAAAATGAGTAAGTTTTTACAAAAAAAATAAAATGTTATTGAAAAATTAATTAATATTACATTTTAAAAAATCAATAATATGACATTAAAAAAATATTCTATTATTATAAATTTGTAAATATTTTTAAAATTTTATTGAATTTTTTCCAGTAGTAATTTTCAGAATATAGTAATAAAAATATTTTCTGATTTTTTAATATATTTTTAAATTTACAATTACACCATAAATATCGTAGTTGTTGTTTATATATATATATATATATATATATATATATATAGGATATATATATATATATATAAATGTATACTTAAAATACTATTTTAATAATTTTATATTAATTTAATACATAATATTTATTATATATTAAAATTAAAATTAGAAAAATGTTATATATGGTCATCCAAATGTGACGCCTAGATTTGTTTGATTAAAAAGAAACATGTGTATAGGGAAACATCCGTGTTTTTTCTCTTGTTTTTTTTTTATGAAACACATCTAGACGTCACTTTTGTATGACCCTATATATATATTTATATATATATATATATATTTAATAAATATATAGGGCGTTGATAAATAATCAAATAAATACATATATTTTGTTATTTGAAATCTTAATTTTCGTTAAATTTAATACTAAATGAATGTAAATGTAATCTCCGATTCTATTAATATTCAAGCGATATTTAATTTTAATAAAATAATTAAAATGCATAATATTTTCATATAAAAACTTCATACATTGATAACCAAGTTTCAGTACAGATAAAACAATTCATCCCCCTCATTACATTCTACCTTAACTCTTATTCAAGCCACATAACGACCAATTAGATAACACCCACGCATGAGAATTATTTCATTCTCGAAGAACTTTGCACCTCTGCAAGCATGTCATTTTCCAGTGCGAGTAACAATTTATCCTTTGCCCCTAATTCTCTGTACCACAACCATAAACGTGCAAACACATACATACATATAGTACATATATGAAGATATTTATATGTACATGCATTCATCTATGTACATATGTATTCTGTGCGTGTGAAAACAAATAAATATATGTTTGTGTGTACGTACACTCGAATAAATTGTGTTATTAAATCGTAACTGGGCAAATGAAGAAAACAGTTCAATTTCGATATATGCTATTTTATTAGGAAAAGGTTTTATTGCAGGTGTACATTGTTTCTCATTTATATTATTTAATTAAAATTAATTTGCTTATTTTATTTTTAAACGACACTTCTTGAATATCAACCTTTGAATCCACTTGAAATAATTCTATAGCTTTTTTTATTTAATGATTAATATTTATATAATAGCACATTTATTAATAATTGTGCTAAAAATATGAGTTTCTTTATTTAATATCATAATTTAAAAATATTCACAAGAAATTTAAATTTTATTTTCATATTCAGAAAATATTCTTCTTGTTGTTTAGAAATAAAACTTAAAGATTTATCATAATATGGATAATAAAAAAATATTAAATTCAAATATAATTTCAAATTAAATATTAGATTCACAAATAATTAATTACGGGTTTCATTAATAAATGTCTTTAGGTGTCATGAAATATATCTAACCTTATTCTAAACTACGAATTCATTATGAAATTTAACAAATGGTAATTCTAGCTTGATTTAGAACGAAATTTTACATAATTTTGTTAAAAATGTTTTGTTTCACATTTGAATTTTTGTTGAAGATGGAAAGTCAAAAAGAACATTATCGTCATATTTTGCTTTATTATTTCCATAAAGAAAAAAACGCAACGCAGACTCATAAAAATTTATGTGCCGTATAATGGGGGTGATATTTTAAAACAACGGCAGTGTCAGAATTGGTTTACTAAATTTCGTTCTGGTGATTTTTCACTTAAAGATGAACATCGTTCTGGTTGTCCAGTTGAAGTTAATGATGGAAATCAAAACGTTAATTGAAGCAAATCATCGTAGTACGACTCGAGAGATTGCAAATAAGCTCAACATATCATATACTAGCTTTGAAAATCATTTTAAATTACTTGGTTATGTTAATAAGCTTGATTTTTGGGTACTGCGTGAACTTGAAAAAAATCAACTATAGAGTGCATAAATATCTACGATTCATTTATGAAACTTAACGAAAATGATCAATTTTTGAAACGACTGTTAACAGACGATGAAATTGATTGTTTATAATAATATTCAGCAAAAAAAATCGCGGTTGCCTCCTGGTGAACCAGTTTAAAGCACTTTAAAAGAAGATTTTGTTATCAGTTTGGTGGGATTACAAAGGAATTGTGTTTTTTGAACTCCTTTCCAGGAATCAAACAATAAATTCGGATGTTTACTATCGATATTTAATCTAATTAAATGTTTCATTGCAACTAAAACGTCCAGATTTAGTAAATTGTAAAGGTGTTATGTTCCATTATAACAATGCGAAATCACGTACATGTTTGGCACTACAAAAATTATTGGATCTTGGTTGGGATGTAATACCAAATCCTATAACCTGACATTGAACCATTGACTATGATTATTGATGACTATTTATTACGCTCCTTGAAAAACTATTTTAATGGTAAAAGTTTCACTTTAGGTCAGACTATCAAATTGTACTTGGATCAGTTTTTCTCCTAGAAAGATCAAAAGTTTTTTTAGCATGGAATTATGAAAATGCCTGAAATATGGTAATAGTTAGTGGAATAAAACAGTCAATACATTAGTGAATAAAATTATTTCATTCCATGAAAAAATCGTCTTTTAATTACTTAATAAAAACACAATTACTTATTTACAAACTCAATATATTGAATCTATACAAACATATTCATTTTTTGATATTTTAGTCTCAAAAAAAAATCTTACAAACTTTTTTTGTGTCTGTGTATATATATATATATATATATATATATATATATATATATATATTTCTAAACAAATTTAAATAAATATATGTAAATGTTTGTTTTATATTAAAATAAAAAAAATGTTGTATTTGAAATATTTTTAAATTATTTACAATCTATTATTTTAAGAAAGGTTTTTTTTGTTTGCCTGAATAATTTTTTTAACATTATTTAATCAAAGTATATATTTGAAAATTATCTTAATTAAAAAATGCAGCATATAAAAATACAGTAAAGATATAATATTATTCCAAAATGTAAACTATTTATATTAATACTTATATAACAAATAATCGACAGCTTTTGATAATAATGAATTGAACAGTAATTAATTACTTGCTCTCAATACAAGATTTTATAAATGTGTTTAGAGGTACGCATATTATAGTTAATTGTATTTACCAATGCCCATTGAGATTTTATACTGCAACGTTTTGACTATGATTGCATTGTTGTAAAAGTACAATAGTATCATAGAATGTGAATAATTTGTGATTATTGAATACTTTTGAAATAATTTATGGTAATGTTGATGAATCATTCTTGTTCAAGTGTACTTGCTACAGTATCAAAACAATAGTGACAATGGACTTATTAATTTATTACCTCTTGAATTTTGCTAAATAAGTATCAATCTATGTTTAATGAATTTGTGAAAAGTGGTATTATTTTTATAAATAAATAAATAATTAGAGTGAGAATAAAAATATCAATAATTAACATAAGTAAAATTGTAATTTACAAACTAAATATTTGATATACGAGTATATAATCAACAGGAACAGTGAAAGGCCTCTCCCAAAAATTTTCACTTCGATCGATCCAATTTTTTCCTTTTCCAGTTCATTCCAACGAATTTCCTCATTTTTCTGTCTGGATTATTCATATACATATATATATATATATATATATATATATATATATATATATATATATATATATGTATATATATGTATATGAATATGTATGTAATTAAATAATATTCAACAAGAAGTGCATTAAATAAAAATAAATGCAGATTAGTTTAATTGAGTTTAAATAATCTAGACTGCAAATACCTATAGGAATGTGTATAAATAACACAAAATAAACACTATTTAATTATATATTCTAATAGAACTATAATGTAACTAGTAATTAAATTTTGAAAATTAATATAACTTTTTAATTCAATACATTCCTTCATTTAACTCTAGGAAAATACTTTTGATTTGTTATGAACATAATTTTTGTACAAAGATTTTGAACGTGAACTACTAGTAACTTATATCTCTGAGCATAATTTATAAATAGGTTATAACTGGAAGATAATGTTCGATTTTTAGTGATAAATTGCTTACGTTTGAAAACCTTAGATTACAAAAAAAATTTTTGTAATTTATGAGGTGTTATTATTGAAGTATTATGAAGTATAAGGATATATATATATATATATATATATATATATATATATATATATATATATATATACTAAAGTACACATACACACACGCATATATATATATATATATATATATATATATATATATATATATGAAATATTTTATATCAAACTCCTATTATGTATATAACTTAAAAATATTAGATGTACCCATAAGTAATATCGTTTTTTGATACTACATCAAATTTTATTTTATTTAAGATGGCAATGTTTTTAAAATTTGAACAAAACTACATTACTTATGGGTACACCTAATAGTATAAATTTCGTTTTTTCAATTTTTATAAAAACGTTGCAGTATATATATTTATTTTTGATAAAAAAAATTCTTAAATTATAAAAATTAATATTTCTCCAAAATAGACAATATATATATATATATATATATATATATATATATATATATATATACATAAGTTAATTGTGTTGAAAACTTAAAATATGAGCCGTTGTTTTTGAAAGTGGTATAAGTCCATTTATTCATACATTGAGATACTTAAAGGTTGGCGTTTGAATTAACTAAACAACATTGGTAAACATTAATAAATTCGGGTTATGTTTTTGAAACTGTAAACTTGTCAAATTTTATTCTGTAATAATAATTAATAAAATTGTTAAAGAAAATAACCGATTTTTTAGTTACAAATGGACTTATATCACTTTCTATAATAACAAATTATTAAGTAAACGAAAAATCGTTTTTATTAAGAAATATTTTTAGTTATATAAAAATTTAAAAATTAACCTTTTTTGTTTATAATATATGGATATATATATATATATATATATATATATATATATATATATATATATATATATATATATATATATATATATATATATATATATATATATATATATATATATATATATATATATATATATATATATATATATATATATATATATATATATATATATATATATATATATATATATATATATATATATATATATATATATACACTAGTTATTGATTTTATCACACAAATGTTTATATTTAGATACTCAAAAAATTACTACAGATTAAAAAATGATTACATCATATTGTTTCTTTTATATTTTTTATTTTACAATAAAAACACATCCATTTTATTTTATACAATTTTATTTTGTTGAATGTTTCCATTTTTTATTAATTTTTCGAGTTTGTAAAACTTGTGAAACAGTTTTATATAAATGATATTTTGATATGAGAGTCAAAATCTAATGAAATAAATATACACTGGTTAAAAGATGTTATATAAAATTCTTTTAATTGATTTTAAAAAAATGAAATTATTTTTATTATTTGTTAATTGTTTATCTCTCCAAGTGTGTGTTTGTGTGTGTATATATATATATATATATATATATATATATATATATATATATATATGTATATATATATATATATATATATATATATATATATATATATATATATATATATATATATATATGTGTATATATATATATATATATATATATATATATGTATATATATATATATATATATATATATATATGTATATAATTTTTGTATAGTGGGCGTACTCAGGTATGTTCGGTAGGAAATCTAATCCATTATCGTAACAAACGACATATATCATCTAATCACTTCTCAAAAGTAATGTATCATTTCTGATTTCGTTTCCAATTATTGTGATTCCTGTAGAACGATAGCGCGCACGGTTCTGAACTATATCTCAGGCGAGCACGCCCCATCTTAACGCTCGCGACTATCCCCTGGAGATCGTGAGCTATGGCAACCTTATAATACCGAGCCAACTTGCAGCCTCGTGAAATATACTTATAGGTAGTAGATCTTTGCTTGTTACTAATTCACCACAACGTTATTGTATTTTATGTAAAGTGTTCAGTTTTTTTCATACATCCCTGGTCAGTGTATTCGATTACACGTCTATAATATTAATGTTCATAGTTATTTAGGTAAATATGAATACAATGAAGAAAGAAAATAAACTTAGGTCGTATAACATTGGATAGTTTAACTTTTTCAAATAATTTTTATTTATTCTGTGGTTTGTTATTTATATAAAAATTATATGTTATTTAAATAAACACATAAATATTCATATAAATTCAGTCTTACACACGTATAGAAAAGAGTTAATTTATATATATATATATATATATATATATATATATATATATATATATATAGAGAGAGAGAGAGAGAGAGAGAGATAGTGGGAGGGAGGGGAAGAGAGAGAGAAGGTGTTTTTTTAAGCGTGATAGAACTTTAAATTGATTTTCTATCGAAAGTACTATCTAACAAAAAAAATCCTCCTCCCATTCACTTCTCTCTCACTCCCTCACCCTCTCTCTCTCTATCTCTCTGTATATATATATATATATATATATACACACACACACACACACACACACACACACATGTTTGTATGTATATATAAAGGTGTGATAATAGTTCTTTTTTTAGGTTAGATAGAACTTTCGATAGAGATGTAATTTAAAGTTTTATCACTCATAAGAAAACATCTATATATCTTCGTATATTTTTGTTGTTTTTACTTAACTAATCGTCATATCTTCCTTATTTATCACATATAAAAGAATTTTGCGTATATTTATTTTCCTACTTGTAAATACAATAAATAATAAGTTATTATTGAATACTTTTATAAATATTGTAGTATTTGTGGCAAATTATTCATTTGTGTTTATTGTTTATGTTAATAATTTTCAAATATTTAATAACTTAGTAAAAATAATATTTATGATTGACATGAAATTATCATAGATTTTAGTTTTCATTTAATTTTTTTATATTTCAATAAAAAAATCTCATAATTTAATAATAATTCCAATGTAAAATTTTTTGTATTTTTTTTAAAATAAAAAATTGTTGAATAAAATCATCCATTTTTTGGAAATGTGCTAATCTACTATAAATTTATCTTTTTAGCTGTAAAATTCTCCCTGTTTATCTTGTATATATCATCATCATCTAGATTAAGACCTCTCTCAAAATTTTCCACTTCAATTTGTTTATTTATATATATATATATATATATATATATATATATATATATATATATATATATATATATATATATATATATATATATATATATATATATATATATATATATATATATATATATATATATATATATATATATATATATATATATATATATATATATATATATATATATATATATATATACACATATATAGGGTCATCCAAATGTGACGCCTAGAAAAGAGACATGTGTATAGAGTGATGTAAAGGGAAACATGTGTATAGTTTCTTTTGTTTCTATTTAGTAAAACACAAATCTAAGCGTCACAGTAGGATGACCCTATATATGTAGGTATATATATGTGTGCTGTTCCCTTAATTTTTACGAATTCAAATATGTGCAACCTTTAAAAACACGACACACACAAAATACAAAAGATTTGTTTGTTGCTTCGATTTTCAATGGCCAGGTAAAAAAAAGTAAAATATACTACTCCCTCGTGAGTTATATCAGGGACAGTTGAACGTCATCTACACTCTCAATCTTCATATACAGTCTATGTTCGGGGGATAAACTTTCCCACGAAAAGCGAACTGCGTCTATTTCGTATCCCCATGAACATACATATATCACATGCTATGTGTCTCACTTTACTGTTATTGATATTAATGGTAAATTCATACATCTCGCCAGCAATGTCCACGAATCTTCATTTTGTTTTGACTGTACTGTCGTGTTGACCGCTTTAAGAAAACCACTTCACGAAATTATGTCTTTCATTTAATCTGGCATGTGTTTGTTACATATAACTAGATAAATAGGGTGTATCTTTTCTATATTTGTAGTGAATGTTTGAGAAACGACAATGAAATAGAGAGAAGATTCTTTTATCTATCTATCACTTAACTATATTTTTATTATTTTCTACGTATTTTGTTTTTAAATTTTTTTTTGTACTTTTTTAAACATAACATTTTTATCCATTATGTAACTAAAAAATAACACTTTTATTTTTTGGATACAATATTTTCTCATTCTATTCTCATACAATTTTCTACGGATTAAAAATCGTTTTTTTTTTATTTTTGAGCTAAATAAAAATTAACAACACAACATTATTTATAATTTGACATACATATTGAAAAGAAATCTTTTTACTTTGAGCATATATACAAATTATTCTCTAAATGTTAAAAATAAAAAAAAGAACTAATGTACTTCTTGGAGTTTAAATTAATAAAGTCTGCATATACTTTAGTGACTTTCTATTCGAGTTAATAAAATTCTAATGTTGTATTACTGCAACTGTTATAAAATCACTCCATTTATATACTTAAATCCACTGATATATATTTTTTATTTTTTTATACTAAGTTTAATGTAAAATTTAAACTATAATAAGCTACATTTACTCGTATAAGGTATATATCTTTATTTCGAAGGAATTGGAATAGAAAAGCTCAGATTTGTTCTAAAAAAAAATACATTCTGATATATTTCTCGAGTGCTGCATAAACTACGACAAATTACGTTGTTGAAAATGCGCCAATTTTTTAATGTGAAATTAATGTTAGATTTAATGACATTTTTTGTATCGTTAACCTTATTACCATTTATATCGAATCAATTTATTTAAAGTAATATATGTAATTTAAATACTTATTTACTTATATATATATATATATATATATATATATATATATATATATATAAATAAATTTAAGAAATTAATTTCATATTTGTTATATGATCATTTTTCATTTAAAAAAATTTTTCTTGCTTGAAATATTGGGTTAGCGAATAAATTCTTTTACAAATTGAAATGAAATTGAAACATATTTTTTAAATTGTTAATAAATCTTTTATTAAATCAAATATGTGCTATTTTTATCTATGACCTTTTTCTATTTTTTGGGTAGAACCATTAAAATTTTTGAACTTCTGGAGTATGTGGCCAAAAAACAAAGACAAGTGATTTTTACAGGTCCCTATTGAAATTAAGTTTACTCCATTAACTCTTTAGAGCAGGGCAGAGTTAAAAGTGTCCCACTTTCTTGATACGTAAATATGCATGGTGGGATATTTTTTATACCACCTCAAAAAATTACAATAGCTTGAAGAACAGGGAATTACATATAGTCCCATCTATTTAAACTGGTTAATAGGGGGGTTTAACTGGGTTACTGTTAAGGGGATTTAATTTAAACTGGTTAGAGCAACTGTTTACATACCACCCTATAATTAAAAACTTAAATGACTTTTTATTGATTTTAATTTTTTTTTGTAATATTACTTCCTTACTAACTAAAATAAACTAACTTTGTTAAATTTTATAAAAATGAAATTTCTGTGCAACATGGGTCTTTTTATTTTCTAAAATTCCGTGCCTCAAAGAGTTAAGGGAGTTCTACAATGACCGAAACAAATGGCAGTCTGACGAGGCTTCCCAGCCAAGCTCTTTTAATTTTTACTGTGTCTTTAATAATATATGTTGTCTGGTGTTATCATGATGAAAGACAATGCCCTTTCTATTCGCTAATTCCAGACACTTTTATTGAATCGATCGCTTCAATCGCATTAATTGTTGACATTAAAAATCATTTTATAAACATTACAATTTTTTATGAGCTTACGTAGGATTTTTCTCTTTTTTATAATAAAAATGAAAAAAGTATCCAAATTGTTCTTAATTTTCATTCAATTTTAATATTAATAACTTTTTACTGAAGGCATCAATTTCGTTTAAATCTATTTTAAAATATTTTGTAAAATGTCACTTTTCAAACGATATATAACACTATGTCACAAAATGGCGTACTGTCAAATCAATCAAATTTCCATCTAACAATAAATAATAAAAAGGCTGTTTCCCTAACCTAATATTTAATTAGAGGTTGTATGGTATTGATTTAATATTAAATATTCATAAATATATTTCAGTTGAAATATGTATTCATTATGTTGTATTTTTTACATTCTTTTTCAATTAAAATATTACAAAAATTGTTAACTAAACATGATGAATTTTATCTTCTTAAACATTTTAATACTAAAATCTATAAATTCTTCAATCTAATTATTTTTATTCCACGTAAATAAATTTAATTGAAATATTATTTTTTTAATAAATGTTATCAACCTTTATTTCTTTAATTCTCTAGGCTATAACCCTTATAGGGATTTAATATCTATGACAATACTTATTCAATAATTTTTAATACACATATACATAAATAAATATATATTTAGATTTTTTCAATAAAATATAACTTTAATTCACTGAATGATTATTAATTCATTAATTAAATTTTAACATACAAAATTGTCTCTGTCATAGTAAATTTAAAAAACTCAAAATACATAAAACATAGTTAAATTGAAAAATGAAGTCAGTTGTTTAAAAAAATATTTCGTGAATAATATATGCGATAACAGTTATTTAAATAGAATGTTTTATGAGTTTTTTTTTATTTATGGTACGTTTTCTTTAAATAAAGATATAAATTATTAAAATAAGTCACCGACCGTGACTCGCATTATACAATATAGCCACACCGAGTGATATAAATTCATATTCTAGTTTAATATCTAGCAGATGTAGCACGTACAATGTTCTCTCAAGTGTAACTATTTTACTTTATTCTTAAATTGATTTGTAAATTTCAAATATTGTTATATTGAAATATTTATGAATTTATAAAGGAAATCTTATTAAATTAATGTTGTAATCTATTTAGTATATGCATTTATTGAAATAAATATATATATATATATATATATATATATATATATATATATATATTGTAATTACTTTTTTAAATTGTTTAATAATTAAATATTTTCTGTTATTTTTTTTCGTTATTAAAAAATAATTAAGTAAAATAATATAAAAAATATATTTTTATCTGTTAATGGGTTTTTTTTATGTTGTTATAAATATGGAATTGAAAATTAATCGTATTCATTTGCATAATTTTCTCTTTAAATAAATGGTTGTAAAAATATTTTAAAATATTTACTAAAATGTATATATGTGTTTTTTAGCGCGATAGAATTTTAAATTGAATCTTTATCGAAAGTTCTATTTAACCTAAAATAATATCCTGTATATATATATATATATATATATATATATATATATATATATATATATATATATATATATACATATGTGTGTATGTTTATAAAAAGATATGATAATGTTTTTTTAGGTGTGATAGAACTTCCGATAGGGATTCAATTAAAGTTTTATCACGTTTAAAAAATCATCTATATAAGAAGGATTAAGTAACCTTATGTTTTATTTTATTTGATTATTTAATAAAATAATATTTAATAATTAAAAAATATTTATTCGTGCTTAAATAAATTGAATTTACAGTTTTATTAGATTTTTCTATAACATTGTTTTTTTTATTAAATTTTTACTGTTTTATTAGATTTTTACCCTAACATTGTACTTAATATATATGATATATCAAAAAACATAACTGATTTTATACATCATTTATATTGAAATAAATACATAAATAAATTGCTCTTCTCCTTCGTTGATATACACTAAGATATAAGATGTATCTGTTTTGTCAGTACATTCATATTTAGACTTATTTTTTAATCGTTTAAAAAAATTCTTTGTTTTTCTCGAATTCTCAGAATTTCTAAAATCATTTTCATTGAACAAACTGTTTAATTTTGATAAGTAAATAAATGTTTCACACTACTTAAACCAATAAATAAGATTAATATTTGTAAATATTTAGAAATTGATAAAAAAAATACTCATTTATTTAACAAATCCTCCATTGTGGTAAGGTTTAATTAATTTAAAATTAGATTTTAATTGTTTTTTAAACTTAGTGTTAAACATTTTAAATTTCACATTTAAATAAATCAGAAATACACATTTTCGCTAGTCTGATATCGATTTAGAGGACTGATACATTGTCTAGTGACAAAGATGAAAATTCATTCAATGATGTATTAAATACACAAGATTATTCATGATGATTTGTTTAAAGCTATTGTATGGTATTACCAATCTCGTGTTACGATTACATCGATACGATACGACTTTGCATGCTGGGGAATTACTACAATTCGATTTATGATTTCACATCGTTTATAACTATATAGTTAATTCTGGTGGCTGCTCTCTATTACCAGCTCTACAGTTATAGAACCCATTTTACTTTAAAGTACTAGTTACACTTTAATCGAGTACAATCACACGTCTGCTACTTTTATTGAAAAAAATAGTTAATAGAACCGAATAATGTAAAATTAAATCCAGTTTAAGAAATTAGATTAAATTTTGTGTGTTATTAACAATATATTAATTTTTTATTACAATTTCTTAAATGTGAAGCATATACAAAATATATCGTTTATTAATAATTGTAGTTACCTTGATTCAATAAAGTATATATATATGTGTTATTTTTATATTAAAAAAGCAGTCATTTTGACTGCTTGGGTAATTAAATAATCAAATGATCTTATTATTAATGAGTCACTGTTTATATAATCCAGTTTGAGTCTGTATTCAAATAATAATCAGTTTTAATTTTTTTCGATTACCTTTTACATGATAACATACAAGTACATGATAAATTGTCGTTATTTGATAAGTGCAGTTGATAAACTAAAGTAGATTAATGAATCTTTATGCAGGACACTTGTTATAACATTGTTTAAATTTCTTTTGCGCCCTAAATTCATGAAAGAAATGTCAATAAAAGTGAGTTTATTGGAAAAGCTAACGAACATAAGTCCATTTATCGATATAGAATCAGAAGCAACAAATTTAGTGGTTTGCATTTTAATAAATTTAAAAATATTAAAACTGAGTTATTTATGGTCAGTATAAGTGGGGTTTTGAATTTTTCTAAAACTATGGTAGAGAAAAGTTAAGCAAATTACGATTTATTCATTTTTAAGAAAAGAACCAAGAATTTGGCGACTACAAACAAATTTTTGCCACTTTCGGAAATATGGGACAAGTTTAATTTGAAAATAAAGCTTGCTATCAACCATTGAAAAATATAATAAAAGTTGATAGCAATTATTTATATCATATAGTCAGGTGCAGGTTTTAATTATATGTTATAAAACCCAACAAATTTCACATCCTCTTCTGGCTTGCATCAGATGTTTTAGCAAATATGTTTTGAAAATTTTCTTTAGTTTTAAGGAAAGATGAACAACGACCATCGTCAATGCTTCTCAGTGAACACGTTGTTTTGAAACTTGTCGAGCCTTATAAAAGCTGTGGAAGAAATATCACGATGATAATTTTTCACTAACATGTCACTCGCGACAAAAATTTTGGCCACAAAAATAACTCTAGTTGGAACTATTAGAGGAAACAAAGAGAACTACCCAAAGCAGCCAAACAAACGAAGGATAACATGCCTCGATTTTAAATATATAAATCAGAGAATTGTGTTTTACAATATATAAAAGCAAACCAAAGAAAAGAATAGCTGTTCTAAGTTAAAGCGATTTTTGTGAAAATTGATAAAAGTAATAAAAAAATAAATCTATTTAAATTTACATTTAGCACAAAATTATGGAGTTGATATGTGAAAGAAAACACAGAAAATGTACAGTAAAACTAGACTTTTAGATGGAATTACTGCCTTTATTCAATAATAATGTCATAAAATAGTTTTTCCAAGTGAAGTAAATTTTTTTATTGTTAATATTTACTAATAACTTGTTATATAATGTAAATAATAAAAAAATATTAAAAATTTTTTGAAACAAATCTTTACACATTAGTTATTCTTTCACAATGCAGTCATTTTGACTGCTTTTGGGCAATATAGGTATATACTAAATTTCAGTCTTTCTAGTGTTAAATCCAGTTTAAGAAATTAGATTAAATTTTGTGTGTTAATAACAATATATTAATTTTTTATTACCTATTTAAATTGAATCATCTACAAAAAATATCTTTAATTAAATTTTATTTGATTAATAAAGAAAATTATATGAGCATTTTTTTATTAAAACTACATAAAAATGTACCCACTTGTAATTGAATAACAAAATATTTCTTTGTTTATAAATCACTTTTATCGATAATCTTTTCTGTTTTTATTGATAAACTTTTGAACAAATGCATAGTAGATTTTTCTATTTTTTTGATTGAGTAATTATATCAAATAATTTTCTCAGGTTTTAAAATTATTGTTTTTCTTTTAAGATAATTCTACAGAAAATTAAATAAATAGTTATTCGAAGTGCATGATCCGATCAATAAAATGGACAAGATTAAACATCGATTAAATTTCTAACAATTCTTATTAAGTCATTAAATGAGCCGTTTATTTTGAAAGTGGCCCAAGTCCATTTATCTTTAAATCGAGGTATTTAGTGGTTTGCATTTTAATAAATTTAAAAATATTGGTAACTGATAAAATGGTAGTATAATGTTTTTATGTTTCTAAGAGTGTATAATTTACTAATCAAATTAGTAGGATAAACATTTTTTAAGAAAATACACGTTTTTGATGACTGTGAATGGATTTAGGCCCCTTTCAAAATTAATGAAATCACTTTTTTAATTTGTAAGAAAGCCCAAGCCCATTGAAATAAATAATAAAAAAAATTATATATATATATTTTAATTTTATGTTATAAAATTTAAAAATCACATCCTCTAGAGAAAGTTTTTGGATTTTTTTTTAAATCCTTTTGAAAATTTTCTTTGAAAGTTTATAAATAAACAATAATAATTTTTTATATCATATAACAAAAAATGAAGTCGATTTTTTAAATGCAAACCTTAATTAATATCTCAATGTATGAATAAATATACTTAAGCCATTTTTAAAATAAATTTATGATCATTTTATTAACTGGCTAATTTTCTGTTTAGAAAATCTCAGCGATTTTAAATATATTAACGAATTTTTTTAAAAAAATGAAAAGATAACGTAGAAATGTAAATATTATAACTGTTAACTCGATTTTTTTGGAAAATGGACTTGGGCCACTTTCTAAATAAACTGCTCAAATGGACATATAGGCTGGAATTATCATGGTGAAAGAAAACACCTTTTCCGTTAGCTAATTTTAGACTTTTTTCAGGAATTACTGCCTTTATTCAACAATACTTGTCAGAAAAAATAGTTTTTGTTATTCGTAATGTATTTATAATACAGGTCACCTTTATAATCTCATCAAAAACACATTATAACTTTCTTGAGACAATGATCAAATTTTGGTATTATTAATTGTGGATCATTCCATTTCTCCAAGATCTTTTAAAATCAATAATAGTTTTCTTTCATTCTATGTAATCCTATCCAATATTTTTTTTATTTGAATTGTACGTTTCCTATATATAAAAATGCTAACGAAATCAAGCGTCTACCAGTGACCATAAACAGTATTGTCAATATTTTATATTTTCTTTGCTGTTATGAAATGCTAATTATTTTCTTCCAGAATCTTGATTTGATTGTCATTTCTAAATTTTCGGCACGAATGAGATATATTATCAAAGTGTAAATCTCCAAAACAAAACATTGCAAATAATTTTTGGCATGATTGTTCTTTAACTGCATTTTCTCCATACAAGGAATAAATTTTCTTTTTAATTTACCCCATATCCTTGCATTTATATATAGAAAATATAAAAAATGCATAAATATAGATAATACTCAGTATTAATTTCCATATTTAAAATAATGTCCCACACATACAAGAAAATTGACGTTTACAATTTTTTCCACATATCTAGAAACCTTATTTGTCAAAAAATCATGCTATAAAAATAATGTGAGTAAACTTATTTATATTAATTTAACTCAAAACTAATTATAGAAAAAAAATGTTTTTTCACACATCTCATTATTTATATATATATATATATATATATATATATGTATATATATATATATATATATATACAGGTTGACCCAAATGAGTCTGAAAGATGTAAACCTGAACTTTAATGTCATTTGAACCATCCTATATATATGCAAACTTAAAATATGTAAATTGTTTGCATCTGAAACTAATTAAATATAAACAAAATGAGTTTTTTAAAGAAATATAAATACACTTAGTAAAGAAAATGTGTAGACGCAAAGCATAAAAAACACTTCTGCATTGTCTTCATTTTTCTAGATCGTTTTGATTCAAGACTTTATAAAATACAAAAACTAGCACTTTGCTATTTCGTTCCGCGATTACTGAGATAGAAAATGAAACCATATATTTTAAATATGACTGTATTACGCTTTCACAACAGACGTTATTTTTATTCTTGTTACGTAACGCAATCCTTATGAGATTTCCTGGACGGTTATCTGTTTCATTAAAAGCTTAGCATACAATAATAATAATAAATGGAGTTTTCTTTTTATATTTCTCTTCCCCGACCTCGTCTTCTGCTATTCTACTGTTCACCCGTTTATATTGAAGACAAGTTTTGCATTCTAATGTCGAGTTTTTCATCCCTTTTTTTACTAGTCATACTTTATTTGCAACAAATTATAAAAACGAGTTGAAATATTGAATTTACATATATAATTCACTTGCATAAAGTTTTATATGTTAAATAGTATTTCATATCATCTTGTTTAAGTTTATTGAACATTTTTTTTATTTTTTATAAATATATTTTTAAATTTTCTCTTTTTAATAATTGAAATAATTTTTTAATATAATTTTAAATATGTAGAATTATTATTATTTTCTTCTAATTACAAACGATAGTATATGTGTGTGTTAATTTTAACACAATGATTTAAATTTCAGCATACTATAGAAATGTATATATTATTTTTTAATATATCATGCTCAGTCAGTAGATCGAAAAAAAGTAACTTTTGGGAATTTTTTTCAAAAACTATAATACATTTCTCAATAAATATTCGGGTATCTAAAAACGTATATTTAAAAGAAGTTAATATAATTTTTTCAATAAAAAATATTTACAAATAAAAAAGATATGGTTATTCTTCCAAAGTCCTTTGAAAAAAGAACGTTTGCATTTACCACTGCTGCTCAGATTTGGATCGTATGAAATCAAAAAATGAAACAGATTTATTTCATACATTAAATTATGTAATTCGTGTACGATTAATTTTTTGAAATATTGATTTGGAACAAAATGACGTACATTATAATTTAAAATTTCGATTTTCTATGAAAAAATCGCTCGTTTTTAGTCAATAAAAATAAACTTTGCAATGGAAAAATCTTGCGTCCAAGAACTATTTTTTTATAATTATAATAAGCCTCCAAAAATTAAAATAAATAATTGCGGTCGTTTTTAAGATATTTTTGTCATCGGTTTTGAAAATACGATTTTCAGAAAAACGAATTTAATGTTTCAAAACTAATTTACACAAGTGAATATTTTTAAAAAAAACTGGTAAATTTCAATTAAATTAATTTGAAACTTTCAGGGAATATTTTTGAAATTTTATATTTACGGAAAATGTCAAATTCCAAAAATCGAATTTTTCGACTTTTTGACTAAGCATGGACCCCTTAATTTACATTTTCTATTTTGTTGAATTTTAGTTTTATTTTGATTTTAATTTTCATTTATTCCATTTCTATGTTATTTAAAAAGACATTTTTATATAGTACATAAAATATGTTCATTTTAAATTATTTATTGAATGATTCTATCATTATTTTTAATATTAGAAGAAAAATAATTAAGCACTGCTTTTAAACTAATACTTTTTTTAATTTTTTACAAATATCCCTTATTAATAGTCGATTGTTAAATAAAATAATATATTAATGTACTTACTTAGTTCACAAAGATAATAAATTTTGAAATAATAACCAAAAAGATTTGCAAGTAACAGCATGTATTAGCTGTTTTTTAAGCGTGATAGAACTTTAAATTGAATCCCTATCGAAAGTTTTATCTAACCTAAAAAAAAACATTTTTTATGTGTTGTGTGTATATATATATATATATATATATAAATAAATAAATAAATAATGTTTTTTAGGTTGGATAGAAATTTCGATAGGGATTCAATTTAAAGTTCTATCTCGCTTAAAAAATACCATATATTTATAAAAAATAATTTATAGCAACTATATTTTAAATAGTTGTTGAAAAAATTTTTCTTAATCAAGAAAAATATGATATATTTTTTTATTCAAATATCTGTATATTTTAATATAAATATTATTCTTGTATTTTCTGTATAGATACGTATATATGTATATATATATATATATATATATATATATATATATATATATATATATATATATATATATATATATATATATATACATACATACATACATTACATACATACATACATACATATACACACACATGGGTGTTTGGTTGCATAAGTATGTGTATGTAACTAGAATTTCAAATTTCCATCAAAAGTAAATTTTATAAAATAAAATAATATTAGAATTTTTATGATAGTTCATATTAAAAAAAGATACAAAACGAAATTTGATTTCCATTCAAACTGTATAATATTATCCAAGTAAAATCGATTTTGTGTATAGTTACATTTTTCAAATTCACATTTTCTTCTTTGAACTGTACTGCAGTAGCGCTCTTATTATTTTTATTCATATTTGATTTAATAATCAAACGAAAGCGTTCTTTACAAACGGCGAGAGAAATTAAATAGATTTTTTTATGCTGAAACGCAGATTAATATCATCGCGAGGTGAGACTGCAGATCATGGATGTCCTCGTATAAAAGGTAATTCATACCAAAAGTAAAATCGTGTTTTCTTTTTAAATTGAATTTTAATAATTGAATAATATTTCTAGATGAGATTTTCTTTTATGTTACGAAATGATATACAATAAATGTACTTTTTTATTAGCCATAATAAGGATTTCGTATATAATCTGTGTGATGTGTTTCGTCTTGAAAATTATATTTATTCTGCTTTTTTAATATTTTATCTAATTCTTACATAGTGATGAGTTATTATTAATATAAAACTCTTAGATCGTATATTGTAATATCTCATTCTATATTTACATTTTATAAAATTCCATCTGAGCATACTATAACGCTATGCCCATGACTATCGAAATAGGCATTGCCAAAAAATTGTAAATAAATTTAATATATATGGTTTTTCAATAAACACTTCTGAAGTTTAAATGAAAATAAAACAAAAAGTTTTTAATTAATTACTTCTTTTTTATTTTCAAACATATTCTATGGCATTAATGGTAGAACAAAATTTCACTTATATGACCATCATAACTTTGCGTGACAGTCCATTCGTTTAGTCCAATTTTAATCACTTTTTCACATAATTGTGGTCCAATTTCAAGAATTACACGTTCAATGTTCATTTTTAATGCTTCTATTATTTGTGGTTTATCAGCATAAACCAATGATTTCACATAACTCTACAGAAAATAATCCAATGGAGTTAGATTACATGATCTTAATGGGCAATTGATGGGTCCATTTCGTGAGGTAATAGACTCATCAAATTTTTGTTTAAATAAGTCTATTGTTTCTGTAGATGTATGATAATTTGCAACATCCTCTTGAAGCTACATATCATCCAAACGATTTTCAATCATTTTTGAAAAAAAAATCATTAATCATGGTTGGGAAATATACTGAATTCATTGTAACGTGATCTCCAGCTTTATTTTGATAAAAAATATGGTCCGATGACACCACTAGCATGCAACGTACACCAGAAAGTTAATTTTTGTGGATGCAGTGATTAATGCTCAATGATTTGTAGATTGTTTTCAGTCCAAATTCTGCAATTTTCTTTATTTAGTGTTAATAATTTTCATGAATGATTTTCACGAATCGATCATTGATTTTTATAATAAGATTTGAGCATTTTGCAAACATTGTTGGAATATTAAACGTTCCATGATCATTTTCCAAATAATACTCAAAATGAGTTAAAAAAAATTTAAACATGGCTGCCACCAGCTATTAAAATTCTAACATTCTTATTAGAAAACCCTGTACATACAGAATTTCTCATAAAATATATTTATATAAAATCTTTTAATTTCAAATATTGGTAAACAGAAAAGGATCTAACGAGGCGAGAACTTTCTTTTAATTCTAACAGAAATTTCAAAAAAACTCATTTAATGATTATATATATATATATATATATATATATATATATATATATATATATATATGTGTGTGTGTGTGTGTGTGTGTATTGTTGAAGTGTTAGTTATTTTATAGTAATTGTTATTTTAAGTTATTCTATAAAATATTCTACAAATTTATATTTTTCTGCAGTGTACTAATATTTTACTTGGAATTAATTATAATATATCTCATTAAATTTTAACTTATTTCTTTTATATCCTTATATACTCCATATAAAATGATAGTAATTAAATCTCAACTGCTCCTATTGTTTGTTTTTGTTACTTTATAAAATTTTAAATTATTAATAAAAATTCAATTGTATCTAAACTATTTTTTCATAATGGAAAAATAGATGATAGATTGTATCAATTACACCATGTTATAAATTGATATTGGTTGTTTAGTTACGTTGAACTCAAGTAAAATGTTTTTTTTTTTAATTTCAGTAAACATTATATATATATATATATATATATATATATATATATATATATATATATATATATACATACATACATGAGAAAAATATTTAAGTAGGTTATATACAGTTATTACTGTATGACGGCATTCTTCAGCCATTAAATAAAAAATAAGTACTTTTTAACTATTTTCCTTATAAAAAAACGTTATAATTTAATTTAAGCACTAATACATTAAAAATTGGTATTACAATATAATACAAATAAAAGTAAACCATGCTTACGAAACTTATTTATATTGTTATAATATTATTATTATTGTAACTATTTTATATATTGTTATAGCTCTTATATTATATATATATATATATATATATATATGTATGTATGTATGTTTGTATATTTGAGTGAATAAGAAAATAGTTTAAATTACTTTGTCGTTAGTAGATATTTATTCATATATGTAAAAATCAATTGTATGATATAAAATAGAAACAAACTCGTAACAATTTTATGCATATTATATATTTTTTTTGTCCGTTCCTTTTATAAAAATATAAATGCTCCTGGGGACAAAATATAGTTACTAAATCTAGTCGTTTGCACAAACTGCATCTTTACCACCACCACCACTACTACAAACAGCTCGTTACCATGAACAGTTCGGAAAAAAGGCGAAAAGTATAGAAAAACAACAAAATCCTCCCGACATATGTTTTTCTTCGAGCCACTTCTCCGTGAATTGTGTCGTCCGACAGAGTAATACATGCACGCAAAAACTTTTACAAATGTTGTCAGCGAGTGGCTTCAGCGACCAAGGAAACAGGACAAAAGGATAACAGCACCACCACCAGCTGGAAATTCTTTCAGAGAAACATATAGTTGTCTCCGGGTAGTGCTATTTGAAAAAGCTTCTTTTCACGATTCTGTATTTTTATTTTGAAAATAATTTCATAAAATCGCTCGACAGAATTCATAAAAGAGGCATGTGTTCGAATGCTGGAATATGGAGAGAGTGCATCACTTTTATGTACTACTATATTCTAAAGGAAAATCGGATTTTAAAAATGAAATAAACTTTTACCGTATGTTTTTTTTATACACGTGTAGACACATTTTAAATTCATATATTTAAATAATATTGCTATATATATATATATATATATATATATATATATATATATATATATATACCACTATGTGTTTATGTGTCTATGTTTACTTGTATGTATGTTTTAAATTCTTTTTTGAATATAATATGCTTATATTTTCCTTCTAACTACAGATTTATCCAGTTCTATATGATCTATAAAAGTATTCATATTCTTTTCACACCAGCATTACAAATTTTAATAATTTTATTATACCTGTAGCATTTATAAATAATCTTTTACTATCTCTTCAAATGTTAAATATATTCAGATGACATATATATATTACATATATATATATATATATATATATATATATATATATATATATATATATATATATATATACGAGGGTCGTTTGATAAGTATGGTAAAAAAAATTACCATAAAATTTAAAAAGTTTTAAATTTTTCATCAATTTTAAAATGTACCATACTTTACAAACGACCCTCTTATATATATATATATATATATATATATATATATATATATATATATATATATATATATATACATACACACTTCATTTTTTCAAATTAATATTACTAAAAAAATATTTATGAAAAAATGTAATATATACATTTTTTTTAATACTGATGTTATTAAAATTTATGAATTTTCTTTGTTTCTCTTTTAGATTTTTCGTTTATATAACTTTTTTTAATTATTAAATTTAGTATAATTTCTTCTCTTTTATTATATGAGGTCATTCAGATATAACGCCTAGATTTATGTTTTATTAAAAAGAAACATGTGTATAGGGTGGTGTATAGGGAACAAGTGTATAGTTTCTTTTATTTATTTTTAATAAAACACAAATCTAGGCGTCACATTTGGATGAATTATATTTCAGGATTTTTTAAATACTTCTCATTTAGTATTTTTTTATATATATTTAACTATACTATATTCCAAATGAAAGATGTTGGTACTATAATATTTTTTTTATTATATTTAATAATTGGTAATTTAATAATTCTTGTAAAAAAATATAACAGTATTTTTTTTAATACTTTTTAAGCATTTTTATAATTAATGTAAAAGAGATTTTTATATTTTACTAAATGTATTTTTAGCTATGTATGTGTATTTTTTCCTTTGTACTCATATTTATTATAACCGTCTGTACGACATATATTATATTTTTTGTTTGAACTTCAAAACATTACCTTTTTTTGCAAATTACTATAACAATAAAAGGCATGTTGTTTTTTGACCATTGCTCTATAAATACTTGTATTACAAATAATACGTTAGTTGTTATAATTTTACAATATTAATCTTTTTTTCAATTACTACTTCAAAATTAAAAATTGAATAAACTAGCAACATCACGAAATATTGGAAAAAGTTCAAATATTATTTTTTATTCACTATCTTTATTGGTAAGCTGATCAATAGCATTGCCATCATCAGTAAAATACTGCATAATAAAATCTAAATTTTATAATGCAACTTTGTAATAATAATACCATTGGCATCGAAATGCATATCAGTTAACAAATAAAGTGATTAATAAATAGTTATTAAAAATAAACAATGAAGTGAATTATATATAATTATTTTTCAATATATCTAAAAAATAATTCGTCAGTTTCAAAAATTAATGATAAAAAATCAATTTTAAAACAAATAAATTTATTAGTAGGTAGGTAGGTAGATGGATAAATATTTATTCTTTTTTGATTTTTATAAATAAAAAAAAATTAAATAGAACCACAATTGATCTCAAATTCACATCTACGTAAGGTTTAATTATTGAAAGCTAAGTACGTTTTTAAAAGCTGTGTTTTGATAGTAAATATTCATTTAAAAAACTGTTATGTCTACGAAAATTAAAATATATTTTTTTCAAAAAAGAGAAAATTTAATTTAAAACTTACTTTATGAATTAAATATGTAATCATTTATTAAATTTTTCGTTAAAGAATATTGTAATATCAATTCTATAAAATGAACTTATCTGCTGTATTTGCATGGTTGTTAGAGTTTTTATTCTGAATATATTTTTATGTTAATATTTAAAAAAATATAGCTCAGTTCGTTTATTTTTGTTTCCATTTATTACATACATACATATACATATATATATATATATATATATATATATATATATATATAAATATATATATATATATATATATATATATATAAATGTATCTGTGTATATATAATAATACTTTAATTATTATTTTTTAACTAGTAAAGATCGATTATTTATTATTGGACGAATGCAATTAAAAATGATCTCATTTTAATTAAAAAATCGGATTATTTAAGAGGATTTTATTGTAATAAGAGCGAGATAGAAATGCAGATATGTATAAATTCGAACCATCCAAACGTAAAGGATACACAATAAAATTGATAAGGGATACGGAAAATTGAAAATAAGTGTGAAAACGCACATCCATGAAGTGTATAGTGGATGGATGCAAACGGTCAGTCGAGCGGAAAGGTTCGGCTCGGACGTGAAAAAAAGTTTGACGAAAATTGAGGTACGATTTGACGTGTATAAGTTGGTGAGTGGTCAGAATCGAAATTGATATTCAGTAACGGAAAATGAGATGCGATTGAAAACTGATGAGTTGAATTTCATACTGTATGTAGATGCACATATTTTGCACATACGTTTATATGTATTTATATATGATGTTCGAATATGTTACTATTTGAAAGATTATTTACACATTTACTGTTTTATTGATTAGATTTTTTTAATATTTCAATATAGTCGTACGGTTAATTCAAACATGGACTTTATAGTAAACCCACTATTTTTTTATAATAAATAAATCCTCCAAGTCCATTAATTCATCAATATATTATATTTGATATATTACCAAGATATTTTAAAAAATATGCACTTTTCTACATAATATCTAATTAAGTTTTTTTACTACCGTTCATTTTTTATACTTCCTACAACTGTACTAAATCATTCAAAATGGCAGCATAATATTTTCATTAAATATATTTTATAAACGATAATCATTTTATGTTATAAATTATTGACTTAAAATGGATCTTTTTTGTATCTTGAACGGTATACATATACGGTATGGTACACTTTACCATTGCGGATATGGGAGTGCGGCACAACGGAACATAGCAGGATGTTGAGTGCATTAGTTCGTTCGCATCACACATGGGACCGCCACTATACTCCAGGATGTAGACAGACAGGACCGTATTGATAGATTGATTTTCAAACATTCAATTGAGTTTTTATTCTTAAAATAGATTCACAATTCTTATATACGTATATGAGTAAATAATATATATATATATATATATATATATATATATATATATATATATATATATATATATATATATATATATATATATATATATATATATAATCATTTTAGCTAATCTTTAAAAATATAATTTTTTGTACTTTATTTTTTTAAGTAGTAAATAGTAATTGTCAAAATATATTGGAGTATACAATATAAATATTTAAAATATATTTTTACTATAATACTACTTTTACTATATATTTTTACTAATATATTTTTATTTATAATATATTACTAAATTCCTATTATTTTAAATAGTTTTATTTCTGAAATATATACATAACATATGTACATATATATGTGTGAATATATATATATATATATATATATATATATATATATATATATTATATATATCATTGTATGCCTTTATAGGCTTTATTTATGTATATAAGAAATTAAAACTATTTAAAAAAATAATAGGAATTATAAATATATTATAATATATATATATATATATATATATATATATATATATATATATATATATATATATATATATATATATATATATATATATGAGAGTATGAATGATTTTTTATTCTGTTTATATTCAAATCCAATATAGTGATTATTTTTCTATAAATATTTAATTTTACAATATAGTAAAATCACACGCTTGATATCATTGTTCATTTTTGCACCAAATTACATAAATAATAATCAAAAATTGAAAATTGTCTTATTTTTTAAAATATATTATTATTCTTTTATTATAAAATGTTACTGCAACTAAATGTCTTAATATTGTACTGTAATTCCAATTAAATTATAAAAAATGTATCAGAGTATATGTCTAAATGTACGGTATTTTCGAAAAATTAGATTATGTATTTAACAAATAGTTCAAAACAATTGTAATTTGATGAAATTAAATTCGTGATATTAAAATATGTCATATATTCGATTTATAATTTGTCGGCCTTACAATTAATTTCGAATTCGTGTAATCTATTTTTTTAAATTGTTACAATATATAGGGTTATCCATATGTGGCGCCTAGAATTTGTGTTTTTTTAGTTTTTTTTTGTTTCTTTTTAATTAAACACAAATCGAGGCATTACATTTGGATGTCCTTATATATATTATATACAATATTTTTTTGTTTTATTTTAAGGGGAGGTTTCGGTCTAGAACATTAAAAAAATGTTTTTTTGAAAGTTCTAGAAAATTTAAAAAATGTGATGTAAGTTTTTTTAAAAGGTTATTAAAATATATGTAATAAAAAAAAATAAAAAAATTATCTATATATGAGATAATAATTAAAATGATTAAATATAATATTTTTTAAATGTGTATAATTTCATATAATTATACTTCTAAGAACTGTATGTAGGATTTTTTATATTTTTGTAAAGTGAATATAAAATCAAACACAAAAAGTTAATGCCTTAAAGGGAGGTTCCAGTTTAGAACTTAAAAAAAAATCGATTTTTTCACAATTTTTACTTCTTTAATGTTTGAAGAATGTGTAATTAGAAGAAAAATTTAAAATTTTGAAAATGACTAAGGTTACAGCCTTCTAAATGTGATAGCCGTCGCATGGGTTTTATACTTAACTCTACCAAGTCGGCTAACATCATGTAAAACTTTAAACGCGTTTTTCTGGAAACATCATTTTTCGAATAAATGAAATAAATATTTCAGAAATTGATTGACCAATTTGAATGATTTTTTTAAAATTAAAGATTATACTTTTTGCTACGTAGTGAACCTCTAATATATTGAGTTTATTTGAATTTACTAATTTTTAAGCAGTGTAGAACTGTGAAAAAAATCATTAAAAAAAGATGTTTGATTTTGAAATGTTAGAAAAAATATACATTTTTTATATTTCGTAGGTTAACCACTGCCCCAGAAATGTTATGCATTTTAAGAATATTTTTTGGTTTTTTGATTTTAAATTAATAGCTGAGAAGCTAGACGTCTCACCGTCAACAGAAAATTTTTCAAGAGTTAATACGAAGCGCACTACTAAACTTTTAATATATTCATATATTACATTATTATGCTACTTTTTTTTTAAAGTATAAATATTAAAATACAAAAACCCCAGATTACTATCTTGATTATTTTTTTGTAAAAAAATTCCTAAAAATGCCTTTTTTTACCGTTCTAGACCGGAACCTCCCCTTAAATATTTTATAATGTTTTTCTGGAGTAACTTTATATAAAAGTCCGATTTATCAAACAAATAGGATTGTTTTAAATCATTATCTTGTTTTATTTACATTACTAATTAGAAAATTATATATTGTATTTTCTAATGAGTTTTTTTATCTTAAATTATAATTATTGAAAAATAAAAAACATGTGTATAGCCTTTCTGAAAGGCTCTGATGATAATGGCGTCGCCATCGAAATGTATCAACCGATATAATTATAGATTATATAATTATAAATAATAAGTGAACAATAAGTGATTTTTGAACACTTTAAATTATTGTGGTGTTGGGGTTAAAATTCATTTGTGTATATTTATATTGTTCTTAAAAATTATCGTATTTGTCCTAGAATCTTTTTTCAGTATAAACAAACAAAATTATACATATTATTTTTTTAAAAAAACAAATACAGGAGATTAAATTATAACATTTTTTTTAACTTTCTATTATATTTTAATGATGTAGATATTGACTAATTTGGAATCAGTTAAATGTTAATTATATGTATATATATATATATATATATATATATATATATATATATATATATATATATATATATATATATATATGCGTATATACATATAAGTATGTATTTTTATATAATTCTAAATAACTAAAAAAATGTATGTAACATAATATCAAAAGCACTTTACGAAACGAAGTTAACGTAAGTACATAAAAGGCACAATATAAACAGCGCAATGTTATTGTCCAATGCGAATATTGTTGTTATTAGTAAATATACAATTTGAGCTCACACGGTACACAGATCGTGTAAACGTGACAATATTAGTATCGTTTCATATACTGTTATACGCCTTGTTTCTCTGTAAACTATGTAATAACACCTGTTAAACAATTTTACTTCATAGCGAGGAAGAAAAAAAACGGCTGAAATGAATCCGTGGCCGCATGATGGTCATAAACGCGGCACGTGCACTCTGCTTAATAAAAACCCTTCTAATCTTGTTTAAAACTCATTTCCGCGTAGCCTCAGTTCGAGTCACGTATCGGCAAAACGCCAGAACGAACTTGACTACAATGAACATCGGCTGGCCTCATTTCTCGACACTCTTATATCGCTATATAAGCTACATATATTTATGCCCAAACATACTTTCAAACATACGTATATATGTATGTGTGTTTGTATGTCCTTGTGTTTTCAAATTAATTATAAAATTATATCTCAAATCTGTTGAACATGAAATAAATTCAATGAGTTGTATATATAATGTATATATGAAAGTATGTATATAAATAAGTAAGCGTAGTCATGCAATATTTAATACATTTTATACCTTTTTTCGAATTATTGCCTGAAGTTCAGAATGGAAATTATAATAAATTATATATTTACTTGTAATGGAAAAATTATATACTGGAAGAAATTCATATACATAATTGAAAAGCAAAAATTACAAAAAAATCTTTTAAAAATATTTAAAAGCTCTACATCTTATTTATCGTTCGAAAATATTTTTAAAGTAAATACACATACTTCTTTATAAGGTTTTAATTAAAAATTGTTCTTTCGAATTTTTTCCACGTCCTTTTATATCAGTACTAGTGAAAAGTATTTAATATTAACTTAATTAATTTTTAAATAATTTAATTAATTATTACAATATATATATATATATATATATATATATATATATATATATATATATATATATATATATATATAATGAGATAAAGAAAAATAATTTTCAAGAATACTTTTAATATTTTCAAAGAAGTTTTTCTGCCGAAATAAATGCCTTTCAACGAATATTAAAAGCCACTTCAAATCAGATTAGGCTCATTAACTTTAGAACAGCATATTTCAAACTTTTTGTTTAAAACTTTCTTGAAATTTATAACAGACAAAAGGTTTAACTTACATAATATATCTTAATAATATATTTCACAAATAATATATAACATTATTTCAGACGTCAGTTTTAATAAAGTTATGCCCGCTATAATGTTTCTACTCGGTCACAATTGCATTTTAACTCAACTCGTAACCTAATTAATTATCCGATTTTTAAATTTTAATAGTGTTAAACATTAAAACATGTTTATGTCTCTATAAAAAAATTATGTAGAAAAATCTGTATGTAGGTGGTAAAAAAATTAATAATTGAAAAAGTATCATATATGTAAATTTTATCTTAAAATTGATATATAAATTTATGGACATTATTAGAATTTTTAATTTAATTTATAAAAATGTTTTGATATTTTTATAATTAAATAACCAGTTTTTTTAATTAATATAATTTTTAAAAACATCCAAAAAATTAAAATATTCACATAAGCATTAAAATTATTAAATTAAATCTATTTTTAAAGCAAATCTTTTGTTGTTATTACAATTCTTTCAAAGCATCTAAAACATTTTTCTTGAAAATATTTTTGATATGAAAAATTATATATATTTTTAAAAAAAATCATTTTTTATATTTATTTTTCTATAAATTGTATGTAGAGGCTTATTTCATACCATGTACTAGCAAGCAATAAACATTTAATGGTATGTGAAATACGAGTATTTCTTTTTTGTACGCGGAAAGAGCTACATAAAACACCGCGTTCTTCAATCGAACTAAGTTCATAGTCGTGTTTGGTAAAATATGCATTCACCGACGAGAATTTTAATACTGTACAAAATGTGTCATATTCTTCCTTATTAAATTTGAACGTTCCGTGAATTCTCGATGAGATATTAATATTTAAAGGTATTTTATACTAAAAATATAAATTTGTAATAGCAATCTTAAAAGTTGGTATATGGTAAATTTGTATTCAAGTATTTTGATTTTCATTATATACTCTATACATAATGAATATATATATATATATATATATATATATATATTTATATTTAAATATAGATATAATTATATAAAAGACTGGATATGTAGTCACAATATCACCGCTTGTCATGCGACAGAAAGCGTTCGATTCCCGATCAGAGATATAGGACAGGTGGTGCTTTTGTGGAAAGTGTTGATGAAATCTTGTAAAAAATTAAGAAAATCGGCATATTATTATCTAGGACATAATTAGGGAGCTAAATATTGATCATATAATTATTTTGAATCATTTGCATAAAATTAGATATACAAAAAAGCTCAATGGACCAAATTTCCATTTGCGAATTGTTGCTGAAATGGAACAAAATTGTGCCATTTCTGAAATAACTGATAACAAGCGATGAAAAATGTATAACATCAGACAATAATGTTCGAAAAAGATCGTGGTTCGACCTTGGCTGGAAAGTGGTGATGCATCCATCATACAGTCCTGACTCTGCACCGTTAAACTACTATTTGTTTAGTTCTTTGCAGAACTCCCTTATTGTAATAAACTTGATTTCAATGGAAACCTGCAAAAATCACTTGTCTCTGTTTTTTTGCCAGAAACTCCAGAAATTCTTCTCCGGTAGAATAATGACTACTTAAAAAATGGCAGAAGGTCATAGATCAAAATGGTCTATATTTGATTTAATAAAAGATTTATAAATAATTTAAAAAATATGTTTCAATATCACTTCAATTTGTAAAAATACTTTTTCTCTGACCTAATTGATTTTATGAGATGACTTAAATGAGATTGAAGGCTTTAGACAGACATTTACTTGCTTAATATCATTTACTATTCTTTAAAATCCTTCATATTTATTTAGTGTTACATATAATTGAATATTTTTGTGTAAAAAAACAATTTTAAGTTCAATTTTTTTATTTCTTTATCAATTATATAATTGTTCATTATCAAGAATATTTTTTCGTCTTTTCTGTATATTTTTAATTTTCTTCTTGATGAAATTTGGTGACTATTAAAAAAAAATTACATAAGATCATTTCAAGTATTAGCTATATATTTAAAATTGTTATTTACCAAATAATGCTTTCAACGGAACAAATAATAATCAAGTGAATAATATATGTGAAGAATTTAATTTTTGTCAAGTTACATAAAATATTTTTTATATTTAATCCATGAAATTTTACATGATTTACGTAAATTTCGTAATTAATAATAAAATAAGAATGTTTTTTGAAAATTCTCAAAAAATTATTATTTAAATATGTTTAGGTGAAAGTAATGTATTTTTTAAAAATACGATGGGGATCATGATCATTATTACTGTTATAATGAACATGTAAAATATTTCTCTCTCTCTCTCTTTATATATATATATATATATATATATATATATATATATATATATATATATATATATTGACATAACTTAAATTATAATATTCAAGTAATTTGTAATCTTGGAATTTCAGCGCATGTATCTTCTGACACTAAACATTTAATTTATTCTCAAACTATTTATTCAATTTTAATATTCACAATGTATCATTCTTTCGAGGTCTTAAAAAATTCAAGTCTTATTTTATATAAATAATCTGATTTAAAGTATTAAAAACGGCCATTTATCACTGTAAAAATATTAAAAATATATATTATAAAACCAACTCTCTCGAATGTACTGTCTACAATTTTAAATTCCAGTCAACTAAAATGACTGCAAATAAACGTACTGATACAGACCAGTGAAGTAAAGTGAAAAATTAGATAAACCTGCTGTGTACATAGGGATTTTTATGTGTTTATGTTTTAAAGAGGAGTTTTTATGCGATGAATAATGTTCCAGCCATTAAAAGACCTTTCAGTGTCTACATTTTCCCAGTTTTCTTGTTTTCTTTCGCTGTTCGTTCGATATACTGAATATACGATGACAAATTTACATTTCTTTGTCTTGCATGCGTCTTTTCAGCCGAAATTCGTCGCTCGACGTAAAATTATTTTGGTGTTTTAACATTATTAGTTTTATACATATATACTTTCTTTTACTAACATCGTTAACTCAGCATAAAAATGTGGCAAATTATTTTTAGTTGTTTATTTATAATCGTGCACTTCATTTTTATTGGTTTAAAGTTACAAATGTTGTTTTATTATACTTAAAAAGTTTTTTTACTGAGTTTTGTCCAGAAGATAAACATTTTAATATTATATACATTTTTATAAACGCATAATTATATTATATATATATATATATATATATATATATATATATATATATATATAACAATTATTCACATTTAAATAATTTCATTAACTTCAAAGAATAATTTTAATAATTTCAAATAAATTCAAATATCTCGTACTTTTCTCTCTCTCTTTTCTCTCTATATATATATATATATATATATATATATATATATATATATATATATATATATATGCACATACAAACATACATAAATAAATAAAATATTTATGGTTATATTTAGAAAAAATCCATATTAACTCTAGTTTATTTAAAAGTTAATTACTAAATTTCATTAAAGTTTATTAATTTATGTTATAGATAAAATTTGATCAAAAACTCATTTGAATATTAAAAATTAGGTAATAAATTTTAAACTTTAATATGGTTATCTAAATATGACTCCTAGATTTGTGTTTTATGAAAATAAAACATGTGTATAGTTTCTTTTTAATAAAACACAAATCTAGGTGTCACATTTAAATGATCCTATAAATAATATATATATATATATATATATATATATATATATATATATATATATATATATATATATTCCTATTTTTAAAGAAATTAAAACACATTTTTTAATTCTTAATCATTTGTAACTAAACGAATAATATTCGCTGGGATCAATTTATCTAATCAAAGCAGAATTCAATTAATTTTATTCTAAAAAAGTAATTTAAAATTTCTATTGCATCTTATCATTCTTACATTTGGGTTTAATATAACTATTTATTGGCTAATTGAATAAAAGTTATTGTAGAGAAAAAAATTATTAATTTATTAATATTATACATGAGAGTCGTTTGATAAGTATGGTCAATTTTAAAATTTATGAAAAATTTATTAAATTTTTTTAATTTAATGATTATTTTTTTACCATACTTATCAAACGACCCTCGTAAATCCATTTATAATTATTGTTGAAATTCTATACATTTTTTTTAATTTATAAATTTATATATATATATATACACATATGTATATATATATATATATATATAGAGAGAGAGAGAGAGAGAGAGATACACACATATAAACATCATTTATACATACATACATGTATATACATTATCGTCATCATCAACCTCTTTCTATCCACTATTGAATTACTGTCTCTTCCAAAACTTTCCACATTCAATATTTTTCTTCCATTTCATCACCAAATTTCTCAGTTGTGTTTTCGATCCATCCATAGATCTTTCTTTAAGCCTTTTAATATTTTGAAATTCTCAATTTATATTTTTTTTCATCTGTGGCGTTGCCTTCTTGCTATATGAATGACTCATTACCATTTCAAACTTCCCACTGTTGTTATTAAGTTGTAACATTGGTATTCTTTCAAATCTACTCGTTTATTTTCTTTCTTCTAAATATTATTTCAAAAATGTTATCCTTTAATACTTCTCTGTGTTATTTAGAGTCATTGAATTATTCCGGTATTTAAAATCAATATTTCATTATCATAATTGAGAACAAATAAGAAGTATTATTATTAAACTTTTTTCTTTTAGTATAGAACATTTGAATTTTTAATTGAAGTATTTTTTTAAATATATATATATATATATATATATATATATATATATGTGTGTGTGTGTGTGTGTGTATGTGTGAATGAGTTAATATTTTTTGGTTTTTCATAATTTATTTTACTACATTTACTTTACTACATTGAAAAATAGTATCATAAAATACTTTTGTTTAGTATTTATTTAATTAATATATGTATTTTTTTTTAAAAAAAAAACATATTTTTCCATAAAGAACAATATTTTTTTTGGAAATTGTAATATAATATAATATTGTATATATATATATATATATATATATATATATATATATATATATATATATATATATAAAGAGAGAGAGGAATTTTATGCGTGATAGAACTTTAAATTGATTTCCTATTGAAAGTTTTATCTAACCTAAAAAAACATCTTTATATATACATGTGTTTTTGTATGTATATATAAAGGTATGATAAATAATGTTTTTTTAGGCTTGATAGAACTTTTGATAGGGATTCAATTTATAGTTCTATCACGCTTAAAAATATTTTATATATATATATATATATATATATATATATATATATATATATATAAATAGTTATGTAAATTTGGCAATATATTTAAATATAGTTTTCGAAAAATGTCTGTTCAGCAAAAAAAATCAATAAGTAGATTTTTTTTATAAATAATTTGCTTTTTGCATGTAACATGTGTATAATATATGCATTCTATCATGATTTCCATTATTAACCAATTTTTTAATGCATAAAAATCGTTATATTATATTTTTTTGACAAGTTCTTTATATACTTATCAACACATTGTTTCGAAATGTGCAAAGAAATTCTAAAGAAAATATTTGATTTTAAAAAGTATTAAACAAAAAGTACCAAAAAAAATATTGTGACTATTGCTGACGACAATTTTCGCCATTATGTTTTACATGCTGGCTACAAATCAGTTTGTTTCAGTGTTCACATGAGGTTTTGGTTTTCGTATCTAATCTGTTACTACTTTTTTCACATCGACAGGCAACTTTTTTCTTCTATCTAATCTCGAAGAGCATTCTTCACATTCTTTATTACTAAACGTATTTTATCATCGCTTCTAGTAACACTTGTTTGATACTATTTTATGTAATCGACAAAAGTTTCACCTTTACATTAATATGTATTTCTTATTTAGTACGAATTAAAATAATTCATTTTATCATTTACATGAATTTTATTTCAAATATTGTTCTTATTGCAAGAAATATTTTTTTCGTTTATTTCAACTTTATATATATATATATATATATATATATATATATATATATATTATAGTGAACAAAAAAAAATAAATCCAATATAAGAGATGTGACAAAAAAATTTTGAAATAAAAAAATCTTTACTTACTATGAATGATAATTTTTTAAATAAATTTCTAACGCTTGTATCTCAAACAAGTTTATAGAATATCATTTTTGAATCTCTCGAAATTTCGTGATGAAATTTTTGTATTAAAGAAGTATAAAATGTAATATTTATTATTGATGTATTGAAAATAAAAAATATTAAATTATTATCCTTCTCCTCACATTTCTTTCAACTATATTGGTACTTAAATTTTTCGTAGTTTTAAAGAAACCCAAATCTTTTTTACTGTTTGAAAATTATTTCATGGAAAAAATCTTTAACCAATCCTGATATACGTATATTTATGTTTATATACAAGTTTGGATTGAAATTATTTTTGTAAAAAAAAAATCATTTTATAAAACCGACGAAAAATATTTTCTCTATATTAAATATTCATAAACAATCAATGTAGATGACGACGTCGGTGTGGTTTTACCCACCATCGAAATTGTTTTCCAAAGATTTACAACAATCTTGTTTTTAGAGTCTTTTGTGCTACGCCATGTTATGATTTCATCTCGGCCGAAGAAACCCTGAGAAAATAGTCTCACGAGATACACAGAGCTGAGAGTACAGGAGAACGAACGAATAAGTCGACAGAATGGATGAATAGTCTCGACTACATCCTTGTGTTCATGTTTATCGTGCTATTACAATCCACATATTTAATGTGAAAATTTCCAATTTTTTTCTAATTATTCTTTTAAAACGTTAAAATATGTTTTTCAATTATTCATCGTTCATTATTATTGGTTTAGATTTAATTTTTGTACTAGAGTAACAAAAATTATATAAATATGTATATAAAAATTTGTTATGTTACTATCTTTTATAGGACGATAGTAAAAAAGATGCCGTTTCTAATTCTCTTATTTCAGTACTTGTTTTTTTCAATAGATTTTTTCTAAATTTCTTCTTTATTTTATTACAAACAGTTATTTTAATAGATTGATTTTAATTTTATTTCATAATTTTAAAATAAAATTTATTTATTTTTTGATCTTATTAATTTAATGTAATATTTTTTCGTTTATAAAGAAAATTTAAAAATCTGTCAGAATGAAAATTCGCTATCTTATATAAAGAAATGTTTTCAACTTCACAATAATTTTATAAAATTGTTTCACGTTTATATTATTTTCTAAATATTGTGTTAGTTAGAAAATATGTCAAAATTACGTATATGGGCTTTAATTTATCATAGAACTTATTAATTTTTTCATTAAAAATTACATTAAATAGATAAAAGTTTCGTAATAAAAGATTGTTTCATTCATTTGACAATATTCTTATATGTCTGTTATGATGAATTGAGTAGTAGAACTTTAAAATAAACAAAACTTTTAAAACTTGGCGAAATTCTTCTTTTGGTACTTGGTTAACTATTTTACTAGATTTAAAAAAATATACATATTTTTTTAATTTTGTTATCCTGAATATTTTTTTTTCGTTCTAATTTATATTTAGTTAATAATGATGTCATTTATATGGTTAGATACTTAAATTTTTTACATTAAATCTTGTAATTATCAATGTCAAAATTTTGAGTATCTTGTTAAGATTATAAATCAATTTTTATACAGTTATACTATAAATTTCTTGTTTTAATTTTCGTATCTATAACAGATTAACATTTATCTTTATTATTTATGCTGGAAATTAAACATCATTCATTTTTGTAGTACTTCAATCCAAACTTTACTTTTTAATGATTTATCTTCGATTTAAAATCCTTGAAATCATCACCAAATGGGTTTTTTCAATAGAAAATCCTCTTTATAAATGTTTACATTATTTATATTTTTTAAAAACATAAGTTTTGTACAAAAGACTGATATTGAATTTTATCAACGTCTATTTTGCAACAACTGTTTTACTTTTTAAAATAAAATTAGAATAATAAAATATGAATAATTCTTTATAAGTCTCGAAAAATAAAATAGATTTTATTTTTCTTTTATTTAAATTATTTTTCTAAATAATACGTAAATACAGTTAAAAAATTAATTTACTGTCAGTAAAATAATATAATATTTCATATTAAAAAAATATATAATTTTAAAATAAATTTAACTATCAACTCTCGTCTTAATTACATTTAAAAACATTGTAAATAATGAAAAATAAATATGAATTATATTCCAAAACTTTATAGCCTGTTATTAAATATATTTATTTCTTAAAATATCAAAAACAATTTTAATATCAGTGAAATAATAATTTTTAAAATTTTAATTGTAATACAATTAATAATGATAATAGTTATTAATGTAATTTATAAAAAATACCAATATATTTATTTTCTCTTTTCTAAAAATTAAGTTTAATACACACATATCAGTCTTTAAAAGTGTACGTTGTTTTAAAAAATAAAATTCTGTACATTTTTTTATAAAAAACCTATTAAAAGTGAGATTAATATTTTAAAATATTTCTAAATACTTTTCATTTTATTTATAAACCGAACGACATGGTTCCTATATTTAATTTTTCTAAACATTTCAATAATAATCTACATTTTTTTCTACAAAAATGTTTTTAATTTTTTGTCAGTAATTATAACTTCTTTTGTGTTCTTTAATTACATTTTTAATTATGTTAATTTTATAATTATTCAATCTCAATGGCAGTATTTTATTTGAAATGTTAATTAGTGTGTTTAAAAATGTTTTTCATATGATATATCATATATTAATAATGTTCTTGTTATTACTTTTCTAAAAATATTTTTTTATTTCAAATATGAAAAATATTTTTTAAAAAAGCTTTGCTGTATAATTTATATATATATATATATATATATATATATATATATATATATATATATATATATATATATATATATATATATATATATATATATAAATATGTATATGTATGTGAACTGGAGGACATCAACATATTTGTCTGTGCAGTATACATGTACTGTGTTGTATAAATAATTTGATAAATATGGTTTTCATTTAAAACTTCTAAAACCACAACTGGTAACTCATATTTATGGATTACTTCTCTGCTGTATAATTTAAAATGACAGCAGATCCCTTTCATCTGTTCGATTAAATTCCAATTACTGTTTGATCTCTAGGCACACAATGATCATAAATGAAAATTAGTTTTTGATGTTTTCAATGTACTCCGCGAGGCGTTTATCTTCTCTACTTTTTGACCAACATAAATTTGATTATATAATGATATTGAATATTTCGATATTTTTAGGCATTCATAATATTCTCGAACAATGATCTATGTTTTATAGTTATCTATTTTTACAATTTCGTATTGAAACACATTTAGTCGAAAAACATTTCGAATCTCTTCATAACATTCAGTAATTAATTATGTCGAGATTGTAATACCAGTTATTATTTTCATCATTTGTAGTATTTTTTACAAAACTTGTTTTTATATGTGGTAATTATTTTTATTCTTTTGATTTTATTATTTTTATAATTATTGCAACACATCTTCATTATTAAAAAATATCATTTTTATAAAAATAATATTTCAATTAATATACTTTTTTCATAAATTAATTTCAATGAAATAAAATTACCTTTTAATTTTTTTGCAATTTTTAATTTGTCATGTATTTGAGATTTATATAAGAACTTACAAAATTTTATTAATATTAAATTTTGTTCTTTAACTTAAATAAATTAATACTAAATAATTAACTTAAATAATTTGTTCTTTAACTTAAATTTTCGTTATATAATATATTCATAATATCTACACATTTATTTATTTATCAATATATATATATATATATATATATATATATATATATATATATATATATATATATATATATATATATATGGTTATCCAATGGTGACGCCTAGATATGTGTTTTATTAAAAAGAAACATGTGAATAGTTTATTTTTTATAGAACACAAATCTAGGCGTCACATTTGGATGATCATGTATAATAGATGTAAAAACAATACATTATTTTTTTACAATATTATATATAATTATATATATATATATATATATATAATGGTAAAATAAAAATTTAAAGAAATAATTATAAAAAAACTTTTTTTTAAAAAAAATATTTAAAGATACAATCCTATACAATATATTTTGATCATTCAATAAACAATTTAACAATTTTTTTGATTAAATTGAACATTAGTGTATATTTACTTTGAGTATCAAGAGTAATATATTATAAAATAACAGAAAGAAACTTGTCATATTTCATTTTTAAAAATTAATAAAATAGTTTTTTTTGCTCAATTACTGCAGATTCTATATCGTTTTATGTTAATGAAGAGAATATCATATTAGTGTTTGGTATTATTTATTGAAATTTCAACTCATATTTTATTTATTATAAAATTTAAAAAAATATTAAAGGATGATGTGTTCGTATAATCACCACATCTCCACAAATTCACAACGCATGTAATAATTTTGTTCCTAATTATTATGTTAGCTGAAGAGGTGTCATATGGCCTTATCGTGTTGTTTGCTTTGCACTAACTGCTTAATACATTATATGAGTAAAAAATTAAAATAACAACAAGGCAAAAATTTATCAGTAATTCGTTCATGTATGACAAGACAATATTTTACATATATAAACTACCAAATTAACTTCTTAGTTATAAAGAAAACTGATTTTTATTGATCTAAATTGTGTTTATACCTTCTTTTTAATTTCCACAGAAATAAATTTAAAATTTGTCAATTATTTTATATTTTTTTCTGTATATTCAATAATAGCTTTTATTAAATTGTAAATTTTAATTTTTTGATATGAAATTTGCACACCTAAACGAAACTGATATAAATTGTAACCATGAAACGTATAAATTATAAAAAAATAATGCAAGCAATTAAGATCGAGTTTTTTTAATTATATAACACAAACTTTATATATATATATAGAAAGAGAGAGAGAGAGAGATTAAACATTATTTATTTATATATTAAGTCATTATATAAATATTATATCTACTAAACTAAAAAGTGTTTTAAATTTTAATCTCATAAAGCCTTCATATATTTTTTTAATAATTTTTTATTCAAAAATAATAAATTAGAATAAAAAATAACAGATGAGTTATTGTTGTATTTAACCTTTTAAAATCTATATACATATATATATATATATATATATATATATAACAATTTCAAAAAAGATAAAAAGATTGGAATAAAAATTAATATGATTAAATCTAAAATTATATTTAATGGATTTGTAGAAAAAAAATCATTTAGAAAGTCAATTTTTTGGAACGAGCAGATGGAATAAAATACATATAAAAAATTTACAATTTAATGGTGATTGACGACCAGAGATTATTTCTGGAATTAGGGCAGCAGGATAGCATTTCAATGAATGAATAATATAATGAGTAAAATACCATTAAACATATAATGGAAAGTATACAACCAAAGTGCATTAACTGTCTGTATTTATGAATTAGAAACCTGTACACTGGAAGCAAAAATGAACCAAAAACTTTTGATAATCCAGTGAAGTTTGAGGAAGATAATATCGGAAATTTCTAAACGTTATTTAAATATCTGTATAGACAAAGATAACTGATATAATAGAATAAATAAAATCGATAAAATGGGAATGGACAAGACACATATAAAAAAGAGGAGACAATAGATGGACAAAAATCATTATGGAATAATAACCAAGAGATCAAAAAACAGATTGTATCAAAGATGGAGAGATGTAATTGTTAAATATAATGGAGGTAAGGGTTGGATGAGATTAGTCACTGATAAGAAAGAATGGAAGAATCTGAAGAAAACATTTATGATCTTATAAGATTTTATAAAGCTTTCATCCTGCAATGCAATGATATATGTTTTTATAAAAATAACTATATATATATATTTGTTTACATTAAAATTTTCTCTTTAACCACATTATTTGATTTTTTATTGTCATTAAAAAAATATTCGTAAAGAAAAAATAAAAAAAGTGCAATTATTAGTTAAGTATCGAAATTGACGAAACGGCATGAGCATTCTGTATATACACATCATTGTGAAAATTCTGTAACGTTGTCGGAGAAGTAGCTGTGTTAGTGGCCCATAACTCAGTTTCGTGCACGAAAATAAAATATGTTATTTTTATGTAGTACAGACGGAGAAGACTCACGAAAGAACTGAATATGGTCTCATGTTTTCAGTGGCTGCGTGTATATAGCGTTCGTTGCACGACATGTAAAATATAAGTGTAGACACTGTATAACACCTTTGTGTGGCGATGGACTTTCGTCACTTGAAGAACGATCGATGAATATCATTATTTTTATTTTATGACAATAATGTAATAAATAAATGTTATTTTTCGGATTTGTTAATAATTTATTTCACATATTTAATAAATAATAAATATTTCTGTTTTTATAACTATTGTTTTTTTTGCTATTTTAATTTAGTAAATTATATATAATTGGATTTAATGAGATTATTATATTTTCTCAGTTTATATAATAGCAAAAACAGTTTAAAATATATCTTTGTATTTTATTTACCTTCGAAAAAAACATTTACGCAACTTAAAATGCATATTTTATTAATTGAATTGGTTGTCAAATTAAAATATTGATTTTTCAAATAAAAATGTACTAAATGCATATTAATTTTTAATTTAACTTAATGGATTTCAAATTTTCATCATTTTTTCCTGGTATATATTTTTGTTATTTTTAGATAAGATAATAAATCTAAATTAGAAAAAAATAATATTTAACTAATTATTACTGACACAACAAGACTATTTCACGTCTAAACTATCTTAGCTTAAGGGAAAGCAGTATTTTATAGAAAATTTTACTCCTGTCTATTTGGTCGTAATTATTATCTCTATCATAAATGATTTTAATATAACTATAAAAAATATATATAATTTGATCTATTTCGGTATTTAACAATAAATTGTATAAAAAATTGAATTAAATCTAAAAATAACTCTACATTTTATAAAAAAGACTTGAGTTTTTTACAATTTTTTCCATATTTATTGCATGTATGTATATAAATAAAGTATGGCAAACATTTTCAATAAGCAGATATTCCGTTTCATAAACTTAAACAAATATTTCTCTTGTCTCAAACAAATATTTTTTCAGTACTTAAATATTATATGAAATACGATATATATTCAAAGGTAAATAAATATATGGAATTAAATATATTTATATTATTTTAAATTTAAATAGAAATAAATATTTGCTTAAAATTTAAATAAATTATATATTTTTACAATGTCAAATATTATTAATATATATTTATTATGTTATAATTCAATGACAACGGGTTAAACCAAACGTCTTAAACAAATATTTATCGGTCCGTACTTCATCATATTTCTATCTCAACCCTAATCTAAAATTCATTTAATGGATGCGTTGTGTAATATTAAAATATTCTAGTGAATGTTTTCACTTGATTGACCAGTTGTCATTTAAGTTCATTTATGATTGATGTAATAATTAAATCAAACATAGGGTGCATTTGTTTGGTAAAGTGAGTTTAAACTAATTTTAATATGAAAACGAAAATATTTTGTGTATTGAAAATCAACAATGTTATTTTCCAATTTCAGTATTAACTGACATGTTTTTCATTTTAATCCATTTGCAGAACAGATTTATACATGTGAAATGCTAATTAACGTTGGTAGTTTGTTTAGTAAAAACTGGTATAGATATGATGATGAATTTTATTGTCTGTTACATTTTTATTAACATTACACGCAGATATCGGTTAATTGTATCAATTTTTATCGATCGGAGGTTACAATTGTTCAAACAAATAATTCTAAATAAGCGTTACTATTTCAGTATGAAATTAATATGAAAGGTCATCAACTTGTACATTTATACTCAATCAAAAGCTTATTTTTTTATAAAATATTTCCCAAAAAATATTACAAACGTGAAAAGAGCAAAAATATTAAATAAATAAACAAATTGTTTGCGTAAAAAGCAGTTTTATAGATTGTTAAGTATAAGAAAATTATTTAATTAGAAATTATTTAATTATTTTGATACTTAATACTTAATTATTTAATTATTTTGATACTTTATCTAGAAAGTATCAAAAATAATTCCAGTTTTTATTGAATTGAGGTTTTCAAATTAATTATTAGTTTTTTGACTGCTATATATTAAAAAAGCTGGCCCAAACTATAACGATATTTGCTGAAAATAAAAATTATAATAATAAAAAATCTACCTCGAAAGCTAAAAGAATCCCTTAGAACTTAAGTACAGAAAATATGATATCAGATGTTATGACATAATTTAAGTAACTGGGAATTCTAATTAATGGGCATTGTGATATGAGCAAATATATCAATAATAAAATGCAAATTGAAAATAAAGAATTATCATTCCAATAAGCTATTCAGAAATCAGCTTGTGATACAAGCAACGAAAATGAAAATATTGAGTTGAGTCATAATAAATTTCCATTTTTGTATGTCAACTTTAATTTTTAATAAAAAAAACAGTAATTGTACTTTATTCAGTTTTATATTCGCCATTGTTTTCAGTGATTTATTGCCATTTACTAGATAGCTCTTTTATGCCTTTTAAGGTAAAATTCCGATGGTTTTGACTTGAAAAAGTTTTCTACAAACTTTTGAACCTGGTTCTCATTTTAGAAATTTGTGCTCAACAAAGCGTTTTGTAGCGATCAAAAAAATGATAATCAGATGGTGCTAGGTGGGGTTAACATGGTGGGTGGAGGAGAAATGACCATCCAAGCTCCAAATTTTGTTTTTACGTTGCTCTTGCGTTGTCATGGAGGAGAACAACATTTTATCTCTTGACAAGCTTAAAACGTTTTTCAATTAAACTTTGGTGAACATTCTACAGTTGTTGAACATACAGTTCTTTATTTATTGTTTCATTTAACACATTTTTCATAATCACACTCAACTTTATTTTTCTTAAATTTAAGCTTCGGATCCGTTTCTGATGGTTTATCCTTATCAACCTCCTACTTTTTGCGTAAAACATTGTCGTATGTAATCAATTTTCTATCGCCAGTAATGATTTTATCCAGAAATGAGTCGTTCCTCTGTCTTGAAATAAGAGTCATTGCTATCGATAAATAATCTGCTTTGTTTCTTTCACTAAAATCGTTTGAAACACAAAAATTCCACTAAACATTTTAAAGATTTTTCATTAAACTTCGAAGAACGCCCTGATTTAGTTTTATTTTTCAATGACGTATCTCTGGAATAAAATTTTGCAAACCAGTTCCATACTTACTGATCAGTTATGATTCTTTCTCCATACACACTGCAATTTTTTTCACTTGTCTCCATAACATTTTTCTCGTACGTAAATTACCACAACATTAAATAACGAATGTTTACTTTCGATCCTTCCATTTTACAGTCAATAATTTATTATTTGAATACAATGTATAAACTACTATTGTTGTAACAAATCTGAACATTAATCACTTAATTTAAACAAGCAAAAACTTGTCATATGTAATAAGTTATTAAGATGAATGTTAAGTTATTAACATTTGCTCTCAATAACGGAAATTATTAATGAATTAACCCAATATTTAGAACACGAATTCGTCTTGAAGTCACATATAATTCAAAATCCTGGACACGAATGCAAATAAACAAAAATGCACTGAGATATTTTGAAAAAAATCCTACGAAAGATATATGGACAATAATAAATCAAAATTAGTGAAGAATATACTAGAATATAATAACTAACTTATACAATTGAATGAGGGACAAGATATTGTAAGATTTATAAAAACACAAAGAATTTGGTGGAAAAATGTCAGAAACATGAATGTCAAAAATAATACAGAGTGGAAAAATTTATAATAGAAATAGGAAAAGATGACCCAAGAAGAGATTGATGTACAGTGGAGTGTTAAATTAGGAATCATCGAAATAAAAGGGTGGAAAAACAAAGTCTGAATAGAGCCAACTCAAGAAATTCATGATAGGCCAGAACACAACAATGGTTGTAGCACTAGAAATTATAATGATAATATTAATAATAATTTATATATATATATATATATACATAAATTTATATAGATTTTTTTTATGATGCTTGTCTTGATACGACATTCATATTAATATATAGACACCTTAATACGTATAAGAATTGCCTGAACATTTTCAAGCATTTACATTCATATTCGAAATATACGTCGCATGTTATGGATTATTCAAAATATGTTTGGGCCGAGAAATTGTCCAATTGTCGAAGTTATATTCTATTGAGTGAAGAAATTGAACGATAAAACTTTTTCGAAGTCTGCTTGAATTTTTATTTGCAAGCACGTTTACAGATGACACAAAATTCTTAAGATTTTATTCATAAGTAGGCGTTTTTTTTATTCATGCACGAAATTTATAAATATAAATAGTGTTGTCATTGATTTTTTATAGTTCTTTTCTAACAGATCGTGTCATACTTGTTTTACTAAAAAGCTATTTTTTTGTAATCTATTGAATTAAATTATTTATATTTTTAAATATTCAATTTTTGGTTATATTGTTAATTATTTTGTATATTTTCTTAGATTTTTTCCAATTATTATATTCTTGTAGTAAAAATAATTAAAATACTAATAATTATTATAGTATTAATTTTTATTTTTTTTTTATCAAAAGAAATAAATCTAGTATCAAATTCTCTTTAGAATTAATAATTCCTTGAAAATTTTAAAAAAATATTCATAAAATTGACTTTGATTTAATTATTTCAATTTTTCCAATTTTAGATTATCAATCAATATTTACTCTAGAAAATATTCAACACGGATACAGATACTTTTTTAAAAAAATAAAAACTGATAAATAAATATTCAATTATGTATATAAAATTTTTCTTATTTTTATTTTTTTGATCTACACCAAATTCAATTATTTTTCTTCAAGATATTTGTCAGTTTGTGTATTCTTTAACGTTTTCACAATTTAATAACAACAAATATAATATTTGTATGTTGCGAATTTTTATTTGATTTTTTTTATTCGTATAAAAAAGGACTACTTTATTTACGATTGTGTCTATTTTTAAAAATTTTAATTAATTTTCGTTGTCATACTGAATTTTTCGAAAAGTTATTTGTATTTGAAATCTTCAAGTAAATAGCACAATGTAATGTTGCTATGAAAAGAAATATATATATTTTATATTTCTACATCACTTCATACCTATATTGAATATATAATAAATTTTATATACGTTTATAAATTTTTTTGATGTAATATGTATGTAAAAATCAATAATTTGATTTCTTCTTTGAGATAAAATATCTTTCAAATTTAATTTCTATTTTTATGCGTATACACACACACACATACATACATATATATATATATATATATATATATATATATATATATATATATAATAAGTAAAAATGTTGTAATAAAACTGACGTTATATTTTTCATAATATAATTAAATTTTATTTCACATATCTACACAATTTTAATTATTTACTGCACACTGCTGATTTAATTAATCATTTTAGAATTTCTTTTTTTACTTATAATCTCTAAATTTTTATGTCATATTATATAATTATTATATTTAGAAAAAGATACTATATTCATTTTAATATCAAATTTATTTCCTGTACATTTGAAAATGAATATGTTCTATATAAATTTATAAATATATCCATATAAATTCATAATCATTTTCAACAGATGTCAAATACAATTTTTTATATACATTGTTATGTGTTGTAAAAGATAATATCGGCCATAATATTTAAATTCTAATATCCTTTTACTATAATTTAATATGGAAAAATGGCTTTCCGCTATTATAACTGATGCATATTGTATATCTACATTATATAATATGGCGAAACTTTTCAGCAACAATATTTATATGACTTGTGTCGCTGAAACTAAATGTACCGTACTAGAGTTTGTGGTAAAGCTCCGGCACTTTTACACTTTTGTTCTTTCCTGAAAGCTTTATTTTTAGCGCATCTATAAACAAAAATGCAGATGTATGTTAATAAAAATTTTAATGGTTTATTCATGGTAATTCACTGTATGGATGAGGGAGCAGCAACAAAAGCGATTTGTAGACGCATTAGGGATGTACAGTTTTTATTTAATATTATGTTTAATTTTTTACATCGGATTCAATCTCCGTTATTGTCACAATTCGTATGGTTTGAACAAAATATGTATTTAATTTATTATGATTATATATATACACCCACACATATACGTACATACATACATACATATATACGTGTGTGTGACGTTAACTTTTCGAATGGTTTAATTGATTAGTTTTGGTGATTATATGAATTATTAGTATATACAGTTTTAATTAGTAAGGTATGTACAATTTTAATTTCAAGCCACAATTCGAAAAAAAAAATTTCTTTCTTTGTTTAGAAAGCAGTGAAATGCAAATATTGAAACAGTTTTATAGATTCTTTTCGATCAATTGATATAACATGTATTTTCTATATTTGTGCATTTTTTGTCTTGCCAACAAAAAATAATAGACTGATTATATCTTAGTATATTTTCAAGATTAATAGTGAAATAAGATGAGTTTTTATTCAATAGCACTTGGAATTTATCTTGGATTTTTTTTCTCAGTGACATTCCTTAACATTTAGAACACCATTTTAATATTTTTTATACAAAAATTCACAAATAATAATAGATACATAACTCTTTTTAATTAATTATTTTATACACTTTTGAAGCACTTTTCTTTTAATTAAACATAAAAAGTGAAACTTTTCATATGTGCCCTTCGCTAAATGACATTTTTGATCGCAATGAAAACAACGCTGATATTAGTAAAAATTACATTTAATTTCCTTTTTCCTATATTGAATTGTCAATATTAAAAAAAATATATATTTATAAAAAAAATACTTTTTAATGCATGTTATTTTCATTTATTTGTTAACTTTACTTTCAGTGCATACCAGTAATATTTTTTTTTAGATTTACATATATAGATTTTTAAATACAAATATATATATATATATATATATATATATATATATATATATATATATATATATGTGTGTGTGTGTGTGTGTGTGTATGTATATGTATATGTATATAAAAAGAGTTTCCAAACTCTTCATTAGAAGTAAAATTTGTTTATTTCTAAGAAATTAAATATTTCACATTTCTAAAAATTGAATTCAGTGCAATTTTCAATTTACTTTTTTCTCTTTTTCATTTTTTCTCTTTACATATAATTAATATATATATATATATATATATATATAATATATATATATATATATATATATATATATATATATATATATATATATATATATATATATATATATATATACTCAAATAGTGTTAAAAGCATAGACAAAATTGACACCATTAAATAATTATTTTTATTATATTATGTTTTGAATAATTATTAAAAGCCATATTTGTGTATTTTGATGTATACATTACACTAATATAACTAAATAATCATTAATTCAATTAGGTTTTGATATATGTAATCAGTATAATTTATTTTTTATATCCAGTATATTCATTTATGATTTTAGTTACATTTTTTGTTATTTATTTAATATTATATACAAATTCATATTTATTATAGTCTTTTTATACTTATATATATATATATATATATATATATATATATATATATATGTATGTATGTATTAATGCAAAAAGGAATATAAATTTACCGATCCCTATCTACTTGTGCTTATGAACGATGATTTTTCATTTAAATAGCTTTTTTAAGCATTTTAAACGTCTTTCTATACTACACTCACACAACACAAAAGCTCAATAGCTAATGGTTTGTTTCCTTTGTATACAAATACATGTATATCTGATTTTTACTGGTAATTTCTATTCTCCAATAGAAATGCTTTTGTTGATATAATTGCTTTCATGTAGTTGTTTTTAAGTATAACAAGCTTTTAAAAATCTACATTCAATTTTAAATATTTAACTGTTGTCTTTTTTACAAAAATCAATTCACGTTTTTGCATTTTCTGTATTTCAAAAAAAGAATGAATGTTATTTTCACCTTTATTTCAAATACATACATATATATATATATATATATATATATATATACATATATACATCTATATATATATATATATATATATATATATATATATATATATATATATATATATATATATATATATATATATATATATATATATATATATATATATATATATACATATATATATATATATATATATATATATATATATATATATACATACAATATCAGTTTATATCAGCCCTTTGTTGGACAAAACCTTATTAAATATTACTATTCACTCGTACTTGATTACACCTTACTACACTGACGAAATAAATTAGTGAAAAATTTTGCTTTTATGAAACTAATTTGTAAAATGTTTGAATGCAGTTTCGTTATTAAAAACTCTATTCGTTTTTTACAATGCATATTTTTTTTTAAAAAAAAAACATTAAAGGTAATGAAAATGAAACTTTTTTATCTACTCTTTTTGTACTGTTTAAATATATAGAAAATATGATATTACTGTTTTTATATAGCCAATTAATATTTATAGCGCTGTTCCTTGTGGGCCATATGTTATTAATAAAAATTACTATGTTGTTAAAAGATAGAAATACTAAACTTTATAAAACAAATTACAAAATGATTGTCAGTATTAAAATTTTCATAAACCTCGAAGCTCGGTTGAAGATAAATATGAATTTTCCATACAGTGTTATATTCATAAACTCATTTTATAAAAGTTCATATCGACTCTTACGGTAAATATATTACATAAATATGGAACTAGCGTAACAGCTGAAATATGTGTAGTGCGCTCGCTGGCCACCACATAATGTCATAATTAACGACGAGTTATTACTAACCTTAAGAACGTTACATTGCAGTTGCAACTATATACCATCATTTTCATAGTACAGTGGAACATTGTCAACTACTTGTAGATATTACTATATTCCGTAGCGTAATTCAGTAATGTTTATTCAGTAGAGCAGTTTTAAAAATAGATTCAATAAAAATAATAATATAGGAAGTTTCATTATTTTATATTTGTATATGCCATGTCTGTAATATTTTCTACATTTGTTTTTTTTAACAGAATACATAATCTTATTATATATATATATATATATATATGTATATATATATATATATATATATATATATATATAATTTTTCAGTATATACTCTTGAAAAAATTAACGCAATTAAAAAACCTTTCTTTAATTCATATTTTTATTGTACTTACTCTATTAAATAGTCTTTTTAAATGTTCATATTAGTATTTAATTACAGAAATTAGAAAAAAATAAGTATAATTCAATTAAAATTCTTTAATTGAAGAATATAACAAGAAATATTCTGAAATATTACATATGAATATTTTGAGATTTCTTAATTTTTTGTTTTTTTAGAGTTATTGTACCAAATTTTGCTTTTAATTTATTATTATGTATTACTTTCTAAAGCTACAATTACTACATTCATTTTTGTATGCATGCCATTTATTAAATTTTAAACGAAGTTTTGTGAAGTAATCTTCTATTTCTATTTTACAACTTCTTCTAGCCTTTTCTTAGTGCAGGTGAATGTTAGGCAATCGAATTGGCAAGTCTCGAAGACTTTTTTAATACTTTCCCAATATGTTTTATTATATTTACAACTGATTTTCTGATTGGTCACTCGATACAATTAGTACTCGCCGAATTTAAATACTTCGAATATTGTTATGCATTATAAAAAGTATTTCCAATAAATGACATAAGATATCTAACAAACATATTCATTCAAAATCTCTTCTTTGATATATTTAAAAATGTTGATGGTTGTTCCACATATTTCCATTTATTTCATGTAAGCATCATATCAAATCCATGATAAATAAAATTGACAAATGTTTTGATAAACATTATAATTTACTGGAATTTATTCATACGATTTTGATCAGACAGGTTCATGAGGATTTTTTTTATTCAACATTTACTCCCTTAGGCAGACTGGCGTTTTTAATATATATATATATATATATATATATATATATATATATATAAATGATGACTATAAAATATGAAAAAACAAAATTAAAAAAAAATCTTAATGAATAAAGTACAATTTTTTATAATTACTTAAAATCAGTCTTAAAATAGTCATTCTAATCAAAAGGAACAAATATTTATTATACAATATTATTAGTAATTTTTATAAAAATAATCAGTTTACTAATTTTCTAAGTTAATATTTATATCTTACAAAAATTTTATTCTTTTTTAAAACAAATTAGACATATATTTGAAAATATAATTCAATCTATCTGTTGTATTTTTCCTAGAATTAAAATATTAATTACATAGGGTGTTTTTGGGTTGTTAGAACTTTCGATAAGGATTCAATTTAAAGTTCTGTTATGCTTAAAAAAACATCCTATATTAACTATATGTTCTTTTAAGTAACTATATTACCAATATAACCATGTAAATATCTTATTTACTAAATATTTCTAAATGTAAAATATTTTAAGTTTAAACCGACTTAATGTATATACCTTATTTCATTACAGAAGTAATTGACATGACCTTTTTTATACAGCAATGTAGAAAATTGTTAGTATTTAAATAAACATCTAGTTTTACAAAAAGTCAGTACTTCTGTAGCAAAATCAATCGTTCTAAAATCTGTTTAGGCCAAAAAGGACTAAATAACAATTAAACAGAAGATTAATGGATGCTAGTTGTTGCTGTATTGATTATCAATATAAAATTATAATATACTAGCATCTAATGTATAATTTTTTAATTCGTTTATTAGATTTTTTAAATTTACATTTTATAATAAATAATATATAAGGCCATCCAAATATTACGCATAGATTTGTGTTCCATTAAAAAAACTACATATGTTTGTTTTTAATTAAACCCAAATCTAGATTTCACATTTGGATGATCCTATATTTTACTATAAATTAATTTTTTTTAAATAAAATATTAAATTTTTACTCTTTTGAAAATGGTTATAAATATACTTAATATATTTGTTAATTATAATCATTTTATTAAACATTGATGATTATTTTTAATTATAATAGTTAACAAATACAAATGTGTTTTATTGTGCCAAAAATCTTTTAATTTTTTATTTGCAAAACAACACACAGTATAAACAGTAATTAAATAATGTTAATGAATGATTCATTACTACGAACTAATTTAATTTTATTAATAAACTTCTTGTCACAAAGCAAAATCATATATGTAGTACAGTAAAAATATAGCATGTAGTTGTAGTGTGTAGTGTGTAATGTCTTGCTGATAAATTAACTGACCTGAAGGTAAGTCTAGCCTTTATCCAAATTGAATTTACGAACTCCTACATAACGGTTAGTTAGCGAAATACGTGTATGTACAAGTTGATACCAGTAAGTTAAATTGTATGTTTTTTTCATTACTGTTATTAAATTAATTTGTCGTAACTAACGAGATCAAATATCTAACAGCATACATGTTTGCCTCTGAATACATAGAAGGAATTCGAAATTAATGTACACTGTATAAATATCCAAATCAGCTCGTTTATGAAATAAGTGTATGAATCGTTTTATTTAACAGTTTTATACGGAATTTACATTCACGTAAATAACATTATATATTTATTTTGATATAAATTTTGTTTACGTTCCTGTGAGCCTTAAACTACACATTTATATTTTCGATAGATGAAACTCACGAAAATGTTAATAAAATAAAGTAATTAATTAGTACAAAAAAAAACTCGACAAGCAGTTAGAAGAAAACTCGTACAATATTTATTTTCATTCGACCTTGTAACATTGTCAGTAAAATATACGTGTGTTAAATAACCAAACAATAGATGCGTGACTTTTAAGCATTTACATAAAATTCAATAAAACTAAGACCAAATTTGTATCTAGACCATTCACACAGTGACAATTAAATAGATACTATAATATATAAGGGACGATTAAATGGTAAACTAAGAAGATATAAATATATAGATATGGGAATAGGTAAATGTTACTATAAATTATTTTGGTCTATTTAAATATCAAAAGATACCATTAATGTTTGAAATGAACCATAATGTTTGTTAAAATATATAGTATGAGGCTTGTCGTACGAGAGTATTTTTTTATATGGAAAAAAGCACTTCACTTACTTCAATACTAATTATACGAGAATTAATTGTGCATGTTATTTTTTTACAAATGAAACTTTTTGAAATATATGCTGTAATTATTTTTCTTTTTTCATTAGTCTCTTTCTCTAGATATTAATAAATTTTAATTCAATTATTAATACGTTGTTTCTTGCGTAGGTTACATACGACCTACACTGAATTTTCCATTTAGACCTTTTGATGTTTTCATTACTAAATATAACATTATTATTAACATTTTTAATGAAATCATATATTTACGCCTAATTAAATTATCTCTTCATAGTCAACTATTCCTTAGATTTTTGTTTCACATTACATTTATCAACAATTTATTATTTCATTCTTACATTTAATGCATTAAAATCTAATAAGTACTCGATTATAATTTTTTAGTAATAGATGTATAAGATTTTCCAATAAGAATATCAGAACTTTGACAGCTGGTAACAACCATGTTTGATTTTTTTTTAAATTCATGTTGACATTTCAACTCAGTATAGTTTGGCAAATTATTACAAAACGTTTAATACTTCAACAACGCTTATAAATTGTAAAAACTTATAAAAATCAATGTTCGATTCGTAAAATTTATCGTGCGTTTTATGAAATTAACGATTAACACTAAATAAAGAAAATTGCAAAATTTTAAATGAAAGCAATCCACAAGTCATTGAAAAAGTTTAATGAGTCCATTATTTTACGAAATGGACCCATCAGTTGACCACCAAGATCATGTAATCTAACTCCATTGAATTATTTGCTGTGAGATTATGTGGAATCATTGGTTTAGGCTGATAAACCACAAAGAACAGAAACATTAAAAATTAACATTCAACGTGTAATTTATGAAATTGGGCCACAATTATGTGAAAGATTGACTAAAAATTAAACTAATCGATTGCACTATGCCAAGCAAAATCGTGGTAGTCATTTGAGTGAAATTACATTCCATCATTAATACAATGGAATAATTTTTAAAAATCAAAAAATAATAACTAATTAATCAAATACTTTTTGTGTTATTTTCATTTAAACTACTAAAGCACTTATTGGAAAACTCTATAAATTTAAAATTAGGTTTGAATTATATAAGACGATATTTATTCATTGAGTTTAATGCATATACTTACAATCTCATTTTTATATATTAATCGAAATAAAATCATTAATAGACAATTATATATATATATATATATATATATATATATATATATATATATGTGTGTGTGTGTGTGTGTGTGTGTGTAAATCAAAAAATATTTGTTTCAACTATTCATTCATGATAATCTGTTGCTTTTATTTTGTACGTACAAACGATAACATTTTCCAATGTGAATTGCCATCCATCAATGACTTGTAACCGGAACTATTAGGAAATGGGTTTCCGGTATCCGGCCATGACGACTGAATTCTACCGGAGTTGTAGAACTGAAGTTTGAAATTCTCAATCGGCAGATATTCATACTCGTGTGAATTCTATAAATAGGCAATGTATGGTATTTTCACTAATTCTAATATTTTCATTTCGACGCCAAACATTAAAAATCTATTAAAAAGTCAAATATACAAGTTTATATTATATATATATATATATATATATATATATAGGTATATTTTATAAAAGTATAATAAATTTAATATTGCTTTTATATTTCTTCCTAAAAACATTTTCTTCTGCTGTTTATTTTTTGTAATACATCATTTTTAAAAAGCTTTTAGTCAGTGAGTATATTGAATATCGTTTTACATAAATGTGTTGTGAAGAAATCAACCAGTTAAAGGCATTTTATAAAATTTGTTTATATATTTATTTATATACACAGATACAATATAAATAAATCAAACATACTTACTTTAATATATATACATATGTGTGTGTGTGTGTGCGTGCATGCAATCGTGAATAAAATTATTGTACGTAATTAAAACATAAATTTACTTGCTTAATATAATTCACTATTCTTCACCCTTATTTCATTCACCCTATATATATGTCATCATCATTATCTTATCTGGCTTATATCAGCCCACTGTTGGACGAAAGTCTCAATGGGCCTTTTCACACTGTATTCATGCCTACAGTATTCACGGTATATTACTGCTCCTCTTACACCTTTTTACCATTAAACTCCCTCAACTAAGAAAAATATTTTTTTGGAAAAAGGGTGTGAGACGAGAGTTAATGGACCGTGAATCCTGTATGCATGTTGACTAGTGTGAAAAGTCCCTATAAATGTTACTATTTATTTGTATTTGGTCGTAGTTACCACGCTGACTAAGCGGATTAATGAAGATTTTTTATTTAGTGTTTGTTTCCTTATATAAGCTAACTTTTTAATAAAGCTAAAAAGCTTCACCTGTCTTGCCTTTTATATATATATATATATATATATATATATATATATATATATATATATATATATATATATATATATATATATATTTGTGTGTATGTGTGTGTTTACATATATTTTTTTAACTTTTAAATTAAGTATATGTTTATATATTAAAGTAGACTAAAAATGTTTTTTGTTATTTTTTTAAAAAAAAAACAAATATTGAAAAAATATTTTCTCAAATAAATCTTAGATATGCTATGAAAATATAATAGTATTTAAATAATGTATTGTATATGTTTTTAAAATTAAATTAATAATAATTTTTGGAAAAATTCATTTCAAACTAAGTGTTAATTTTCCATTTATATATATATATATATTTAAATTTTTTTATTTTCAAATAATTTTAATTGTAAAATTTGTCCGAGATTGTTGTGAATAGCACTAAAACCATAAATATTATAAAACATCAGTCACAGACGTACTAACAATCATTCTCTTGTCAGACCAATTTATTTTCAAGTACTCTCAACGAGAAAAACTCGCATCGATAAGTACATTATCGTCGTGGTAAACCAAGTATTGCAAAGTACTCGTATAGAACAAATTTGACGTTTTGTTGATACCTTTAACTTTATCTCAATATCGATCAATTGTCATTGTCATTTTTCAATATTTAACTTTCATGGTATAGTCGTTGAGTGTGCTGTTAAAAATATACACCGGCATAAAATTTACTTTAGGAATATTCCAGGAAAATAAAATAAATGTGTATTAATAAATCTTACGTGTTGATCAAATAGAAATGTTTACTTGTTGAAGAAAAAACAACACATTCGTATAATTAATTGTTATTGATATTATATGTTAAAACACGTTTTAGTGAAAACTAATTTAAACTGCCCATATAGATCATCCAGAAACATTAGTTCAGATCCCTCCGGGCAAATATTATCTCAATTCGTAGTAGTAAAGTTTGTCCTTGCGTTAGAGCTTTTCTTACCAAGTTGAGTATTGAATACTGACTATGTTATGGAAATTTATCTTAAAATTAAAATTTTATAGCAATTGAATTTGTAATTCAGAAAATCATTTCATTAACTATTTTTATGTTAAATTGTATTTTTAATTATAAATATACACATGTATACATACATACATATATATATATACATTTTTCCTTTTTTCTCCTTATCTTTGAAGAATCTTTGAATTATTCTAATATTTAAGACTCGTTTTTATTACCACATATAAAAACAAGTATAAAGCAATGTTTATAAACTTCTTTCTTAAAACATAAAGGAATATTCTAATTCCTTATAAAAGTATTTCTTTCAAATCTCATTTTCATGTATTTGTCTTATCTATCTATAATTTTTTTGTGAATGGATGAACTATCCTAAATATATATTTTTTAATTCCTTCTATTCGTTTCAAAACAATTGTCTTCAGATGTGTAAATTCATTTTAAATGGTCATCCAAATGTGACGTATAGATTTGTGCTTTATTCAAAAGAAACATGTGTATAGTTTTTTATGTTATTTTTAATAAAACAAAATCTAGGCGTCACATTTGGATGTATATATTATAATTTTCTTCGTGTTCGTCATAAGATACATTTTTAGTTTATTTTGTTAATTTCTTCGATTTTTTGGGTTAATTGGCTAGATTTATTAACGACATTGCAATAATAACGTCGTTAATAAATCTGACATTATGATATATATATATATATATATATATATATATATATATATATATATATATATATATATAAGAAATGTTCAATAATTTCGACTATAAATTTATCTATAGACATAGTTTTAGCAACTGTACAAATCAATATACGTTTTAAACAATGCATTCAATGACATTGTCCATGAGAGTCCGCCATAAACGCTCTCGCGCACAAGGTCTCGAACATACCGACGATACCGATTCAGAATGTTCTAGTTATAGGATGGGGAACTGGCAAGCAAACTCCATAAATTCACATTTAGCCAATTACATACAAATTTCCATTACACAACCGTACAGTAAAACAGGAGCAACTGCGAACATTACTTTCATACAGTCAGCATCAAGAAAGTATGCTTTTACTTATACTATTTTACTGATCCGTCCAGTTATTTTATTTCACTAGATTTCAAATATTAAATCCTAAATTGAATATAAATGCAAGTTTTATTATTTTATTCATCTTCGTTTTATTATTGTTTTTGAAAAAAGTTAATTATTTTTTTAGAATACGTACCAAAACTATAATCAGTCTTTTACACAATATTCCAATTATATTATACAAATATAATTAATACAATTAGATTTATAAAGTTTTTTTCAAATACAGCCCTTAAGGATGCAATATGTATCTAGTGTTGAAAAAGATATATCTGACTTTAATTATAAAAAATATTTTAAATAGCATAATTAATATATTTAAAAAAATACAAATAATCAATTAGTGCGCCTTAAAAATTACAATTAATCAATACAAAATTAAGCGTGCACATTATTTTCAATTTTTATATTTACTCATATATTTATATAAATATTTATGTTTTATTTGTACTCACTATTTGATTTTATGTTACATTTTCATATTATTTATATATATATATATATATATATATATATATATATATATATGCATTTACCATAACATGAAAACAAGTAGAATTTCGATGTTAATTTAGCACAATAAATTACAATCAAGTAGTAAGAGAAATATTAGTTGATGCAACGAATATCAAATACTAGTCGACTTTGAATTTATAGATTGTATAAAAACCTGCCACTTAGTCAAATGTCGACGATATTAAATACATTAATTTATCTTTTAAATATATTAATTTCTCAATTGAAAAATCGAGAAATTGAAAAAACATATATTAAACTCTTAAGAAATATTAATAAAAATGCTACATCCTCTTCTAGACAAGTATGCGAAGAAACAATAAAGTTATAATTATAAAAAAAGTGAATCAGGATGATACGATATCACCAAAACTATTTACATTTATGTTAGAAAAAGTGTTAAGAATCTGAAGATATAGAAATTAATAGAGAGATGTGTAATCACTAAATATTTGCTGGTGATATTATTATTTTCTCAACAAGCCTATTTGAATTAAAAAAAAATAATAGAAGAATTGGATAAAGAAAGTTAAGTAGTTGGTCTTATCATAAACCTCGATAAGGACTAAAGTAATATTCAGTAAATTTTTAGATCAATTAAAAATTGATCTAATAAGTGAATAAAAACTCCATAACCACTTATACTTCGAACACTAAAAGAACAGTTTAATTAACACTAATAGAATATTTTTAGATAAACAGGAGAAAAATTAAATAGTGTCAATTTGGAAGAAATTCGCGTATTATAAATTCTGATATTTTTTTATGTTAAAAAATACAAACATTTAATCAATTTATCCTACCTATTCTTTATTATGACTATGAAATATGGGTTTTAAATACCAGAATTTCTCAACAGCTCCAATCAGTACAAAGGTGCATGTTAGGAATAGCACATAGAAATGAAAGAGAATCGAGTGAGTTATAAAAAGAAAAAAAATTGCGAATGCTACATCAAAAGTGAGGAGTTTTAAATGGAAATGAGCTGATCGTATAACACGAGAAGATAATCAATAGATAAAAATAATTACTTATTAATAATCTAGATATGTAAAAAGGCGCAGGAAAAGTCCATGGATAGACAAGACAAAAATTTAAAAAAAATTATCGGAATGGATTGGAAATAAATGGCATTGAATTCATCGAAGTGGAAAGTTTTGAAAAAAGCCTTCATCTAACAGTAGATGAAAAAAAGCTGATGATGATTATATATATATATATATATATATATATATATATATATATATATGTTTATATATATACACAGTAATACTTTGCATAGTCCGGCTTCGATTAGTCTGGTTTCATTATAGCCTGGTTTGAAATTTCGAAAAAAAAATTTTTGCTTGAAAAAAATCCTACTAAAAAGTTTTTCTTGAAAAAATCCTCAAAAATTAATACATAAAATTATTTTTATACGCAAATTTTCAAGTTTTCTCCTTTATTATGAAAACATAATAAAAAAGAAAACCGAAATCGCATATGCCCATTATGCGCAACGCACATGCAGTTCTAGTTTTGTGGTCTTTTTTTCTTTTCTAATAGTTTTCAATTCGCAACTCTAGAATAAAGTCAATTTTTTGATAATTAAATTTTAATAACCCATTTGAAAATGAATTTAAAATGTATTTAAAATTAATGTATAAACCCCTGATTTTGTTTAGTTGATACATACACACATTTGAATACTTTACTCTCGTTTTATTTACCGAAAAATAGGGGAAAAAATTGGTTTTTTAACCAATTAACTTTTTTTGTATTTAGTTAATGTTTCGATTAGTCCGGTTTCAGTGGAACCGATTAGCCAGACTATGCGAGGTACCCTGTGTATATATATATATATATATATATATATATATATATTGGTTTGACATTAAACGAATTATGTTTAAATTGATAGGTCTATTATTTAACTTGTAGTATTTTGATAATAGAGTAAATAATTTTTTTACAGTAATTACATCGTTTACTTTTTTTACAATCGTAAACTAATTAAAGATCGTTATCAGTAATGAACACATTTTTCTATACATTAGAGTCATATACAAAAAAATGTAATATTTTATTGTCCTTATCAAACATAATTAATTTAATAGAAGTAATGGCGCCGTGAAAATTATTACACATATAATTTCATTATTTTCTCATAGAGATACAATCATCAGAACACGTTTGTCGTAAAATACTACAAAATATCATTAATAATTTAACTAACAATAAAGACATCAGCGTGAAATAAAATAGGTATCAATTATCAAGTGAATAGGTTCTACTAGTATAAAAGCTTTGAAATAAACGATGGAAAACTACTGAACTGTCTACAAGAAACCGTCTCTCTAGTTCTTCCAGTAACTAGGTCTCGCCATTGTACGAAAATAGATTGAACTACGGTGCTGCACTAGACTCGTTTCCAGACGTATTAAACCAAATATATGTATAATGTATGTATATGTATGTATATATATATATATATATATATATATATATATATATGTATGTATGTATGTATGTATGTATGTATGTATGTATATACTCAATCTTCTATTACTTGTTAATGAAAATTGTTCGTCTCTATTCATTGATTTAATGACATTTTAAAACTGTTTTACTGTGAAATCCATCAATTTAGTTGAAATTTTTGTAAAATAGATTTTCTTTATCCTTTTTTGTTCATGAAATGTATTCATTCGAAAATCTGTTACTCGTAGCAGTATTTTTATTTTACAAATATTCATATGTTGGATATTAATATTTTTTTAAAAATATAAATGTTAGTATTGATTTAAAAAAATGAATTTATGAAAATTAAATTTTGTTATTATCTATTTACACTTTTGTGTATGTGATCACTATGGATGCTACTTTATTTGTCACTATAATCAATTCAAATTAACATGAACACATTTTGAATAATATGGACTCTGTTCATATTTAGTGATTATTTCGACATATTTATTAACAACTGTTTATGTTCATTGTCATCATTTATAACTATAACAACAGTATTTTGTACTATAGATCAATATATAAATTATGTCCAGAATGGAATGGAAAATTAATTTTAAAAATATTTAAAAATAAATGTTTAGTTTTTACAAAATTTGTTTTTTTAATTTGTGTTTAATTTTTAACTAATCAAAAATTTGAAATACTCATTAGATTTATAAAGAATATAATTGTATTTTTTTATATTAATGTAATATTTTTATTCTATAGATTTATTAATATTTTTTGTTAAATAATATCATAAATATCTATACATGTTTTATTTGTTTATATCTATAATGGTCACTTTTAACTTAATTGTAGCATATCTCAAGAGATTTTTTTAAAACGTATGTATAGATGTTTTTTTAAGGGCGCTAAAACTTTAAATTGAATCCCTTTCAAAAGTTTTATCTAACCCAAAAAACATTATTTATCACATCTTTATATATATATATATATATATATATATATATATATATATATATATGCATTCACTCAAACATTTATCTATATAAAAGCTGTTTTTTAGTTTGGATAGAACTTTCGATAAGGATTAAATTTAAAGTTTTATCACATTTAAAAAAAACACCCTATATTCAGTATAATATACTATTTCAAACAGTGCTTTTATTAAATAACTAAATATTGTATCTATAAATATACTTCTTTCTCCATGGACCAATAAAATATTATTCTTGAAGTTGTTTCAAAACTCGTACGATAATCTTACTGAATACCACAAAAAACAGTTCACCATTTTGCTGCTCGTTCACAAAATTTCCAAATATTTTCAGTACGTGTTGTAGATAAGATGAGAAATGAATGTACTAGACAGAAAACAAAATTAAAAAGTTTGAAATAAAAATAGGCTTGTCATATAACAAGAAGAAGAGACAATCAAAAAGGGAAATTATTGATTGGGAACTTAGATATATGAAAAAGGTCCAAGAAAATGCCCATGAATAGATGGAACAGAGATAAAAGGAAATTTGATAAAATGGACTTAAACAAGTGGACATTGGATCGGTTGAAATGAAACGTTTTGGGAGAGGCCTTCATCCTGCAGTCGAATTAAGAGAGACTGCTGCTACTGATGATGATATATATAGAGAAGAGGAGGTAGAGAGAGAGAGCTTTTTTGTATATTTGTGTATATGTATTCATTAATGAAAACATTTGTTTACATATAATTAATTGTATATTTTAAAATTGTTCTAACATTTTGTAATATGAATATATATATATATATATATATATATATATATATGTATATACATATATATTCATATGTATACATATATAAATTAAATATGTGTATGTATGCGTGCAACGACTATTCAACGCTTCTAAATGGAGCTTTTTGGTGTTCCGATGTAACGTAGTGCAGAGACTATAATACGCGTCATGAAAATCACTGTACCACATCAAAAGTTTGTTGCTCCGTGAATAATGGCTCGGCTCGTTAGGTTGGTTGGCTTACTACATTTTCAAATCGGTAACATTCAAAATGTTTTCTGGACAACAAAGTGATATTTATGAAACACTTTAAATCATGTGTTTCTCATAACTCGTACAAAACGGTTATTTGTTTCAGTTCGCTTTTCCAATCAATTTCAGTAACAATTTGGTTCTGTTCAATATTAAAAAAATTGTACTGTATCATTTAGATAAAATCGAAATTTGAATATAGTGTAATGTGTATTGAATATATATATATATATATATATATATATATATATATGTGTGTGTGTGTGTGTGTGTGTGTGTGTGTGTGTGTGTGTAAATTAGAATCAAATGTAATTTTCTCATTATAATCGTTATTCATTATAAATATGAAAAATAATATTTAAAGAGTTCAAAAAACCTATCTTTGTTTATATTTTAATTTTTTTACTTTTTCTAGAAATGTTAAATATTAGACATTGTTATTTTTTTCTTTTAAAATGTCTTTATTAGTTAATTCCTATTTGTTATTTATATTAGTTAAAAAAAATCATATTTTTCCTAATTGATAAAATGATTGCAATTATGTAAACAATTTATATTGATATTTAATCGTTATTTTTTATACAAAGTTATTAAAATAATAAATTTATATATATATATATATATATATATATATATATATATATATATATATACACGAGGGTCGTTTGATAAGTATGGTAAAAAAGTAAGAATAACTAATTTAAAAAACAAAATAAAATTAATTAATTAATTAAATTAAAAAATAAATCAATTTACTATACTTATCAAACGACCCTCGTATATATGTTTATAATATTCTTTACAAATGAATTTCGATATAAATTATATAATAATTTTTTAAAAAAAATAATTTTATCTAGTATGAAAATTCTGTATTTTTTTAAATTTGTTAACGTATCAAATATTTAATTAAGACCTGAACATGTTTGAATGCACTGATAATTTTCCATCTTTAGTCGCACATTGACGCTTTCTAATGGTTAACATCTTGTCGGTGCATTGTGCCAACTGTGTCGTGACGTCGTTAACCATTATGGTTAACCATGCGTTTCCCACATACCCATTGCACCACTCAAAAACTATCTGATATATATATATATATATATATATCATCGCAGACTCAAATTGTACATTTAAACTTTTACAATTTTATTTCTGTTGTAAAAAGTGTAGTAATTTAATTTCATTAATTTGTACAATTTTGTTCTCTCTATAAATGCACATTTATTTTTTATAATTCTATACTATAAAAATGTATATGTATCCAAGTACATTTCAATTGGATATTCTATTTTATGAAATATTTCTCAATGACAAGAATGCAATAATCACAATACTATATTAAATTTGTAAAATAATTTATGACAGAGTTTACAAATGTATAGATGTTATCACGTAAATTGATTTAAATAACATTCATTGATTTGTTTTTAAAACAGTTTTTGATGGAAAAATCTACATAAAATATTTATTAATGTTTTATCATGTTTATTGTTATAAATTATATTTTTATGAAAATTATTACTTTTTATTGTACATTCTAAATTTACTTTTGTTACATTCTGAATTTTAGAAAAACTGACAAAGTTGAAATGGCTTTTTTCTTTTATATTTTGAAAACACACACACACACACACACATATATATATATATATATATATATATATATATATTATATAAAATATAAATATAATTGAGATTATAAAACAAAATTTTAATTAAAATTCATTTTTAAAAAAATATTTTCAATTAATATTTTTTTAAATTTTATTTTTTTATCATTTCAAAATATTTGTATTAACATACATTAATATGGACACAACATAAAGTATTTAATTTTCATATTTTTTATGTATGTACCAAATAATTAACATTGTGATAATTCAGCTTTTTTAAAAAAAACACTCTACATTTAAAGCCACATTACTTTTTTTATTAATTTGTTATTTTTCGTTTTTACATTTGTCGAAATCTTCAAACCAGTCCTTAAGAAACCTTTTCAATTTTGATTTTATACACATATACTCATCTCTAAATATGTTAATTTAATTCCTCACTATGTAGTCTTATTTTTTTGGTTTTATTTTTCAATATTATTATTTACGGTAATATTATTTCATTATTTCTAAACCGAAACTACTGTGTCTCTAATGACTAAAATACTTCAGATGAACTTAAATTATATATATTCCGTCAATTTATATGTAATTTGATATATGTTCAAAGAACATATGTTTTCATGCATTTTTAAACTGAAATTCGTATTAGCAAAAAGTGAACATTGAATGGTTATTTATATTTTATAAAATCCCTTGTCATAGAAAGGTAATTTCTTTGACAAAAAATCTTAATATATATAAAATTTGTCTCTTAGATAAGTATATGAGAATGAGAACTTTTGTTAGTCATTGAGATAATAAATTCTTTGATGTAAAAAACGTATATATATATATATATATATATATATATATATATATATATATATATATATATATATATATATATATATGTTACTTACAGTGAAACAACAAAAAATAATATATTAAACTGTGATTTTTAAAAATTACGTAAAAAGCAAAATACTTAGTCATTGACGATTTGTTTACGATATTGTTTTTTTCAACAAGCTCAGATAGATTTTCGGTAGAATAAAAAAAATAACAAAATTTGCCAAAAATTGGTCATATGATAAACCTCAGCATGACAAAAGTAATATATAATAAATTTGTAAAATTAAAAGTAGTATAAATATAAATAAAAAAACATTTTAATTCACAACTACTCATTTACATAAAAGAAATATTTATTTATGAAATGAATAAAAATAAATTGATGTCAGTTGGGAAGAAATTTCTGTATTATAAAGTCGTATATATATATATTTTTAGAAAAGAATTATTTGATCTGTGCATACTATCTATTTTTAATTGTGGTAGAAAAATATGGATCTTAAATGTTAAAAAAAATCAATTTCAGGTAACAAATGTGTGGAAATATACTTCTTAAGAATAATATATTGAAAAAATAGTAAATTAAAAAAAACAAATTAACATTCATTTGAAATAAAATTGAAAATCCAGAAATATAAAAATATACCTATAGAAGTATATTAAAATATAGATATGAGAAAATTCGTCTATTCATACTTGGTGCGTAGCAATAATCATGGTGATCGAAATAACATTTGGCAGAACAAAGACTAAGTGTATTCAAAGACCACGTGCGATAGTACATGTGAACATAGCATACGATCCGTTCCCAGTCAATAAACCTTCGACTCTGTGACAGTGTGCAATTGTTCATAGTTTAAAGACAACAACGGTACTTGTTCTTTTTTGTAAGGAACAGCAATAAACTATATCGGCGATATTAGTATAAATACGCCGGGCAAGGAAGAAATTATGTCAATGTATATACGACCATTCGACGGAATCGTAATGTGTCGCTGTTGTAACACTAATAAATAAATATCTTTATAAAAACTACAAATTCACTTTATTTCCAAAAACACATTCACGACTTTAAGTAGTCTTGAAATTTTACTAACAAACAATACTGAAAAAAGGACATTTATTCACTGGAAATGGAAATTTTGGAAAAAGTCGTAATCCAATAGTTATTATAAAGATTATTGCTAATTTTATATTTCAACAGCAGCACCTTCCACTACTACATGAAAATTTCTCTAAAAAATTCAATTTCGAATTTTTCTTTTATTCTACTCTGACAAGTCTTATGTCTATATCCCAACTATTTGTAGTCCTCTTCTTAGATATTTTTATTTGTATCTGGATTTCCAATCAATATTTTCTTTTGTCCATCGGTGGTTTTTTCTTCTTACTATATGACCATCTTATTTTCTTTTTAAACTTATTACTCTTGCTATAAAATTCGTAACTTTTGTTTTCTTTCTAATTTACTCATTTATCTTTCTATTTTTATAGGTATTTTGTTAAGTGTGATATAACTTTAAATTGAATCCCTATCGAAAGTTCTATCCAACCTAAAAAACATTCATTATATATACATGTGTGTATATGTATACATAAATGTATATAAAAATGTTTTTTATATTTGATAGAACTTTCTATAGAAATTCAATTAAAAATTCTATCACGCTTAAAAAAACAATTATATAAGCTATTTCTAACATGCTTCTTTATATTGTTTGAAGTCGCTAAATTATTCTAATTAAAAGTGAATTTGATTGCTAATAATATTTAGGCTGCATTGATTACAAACTTTTTTAAACATAGATAAATATTCGTGTTAATAAGACAATATAAGATTTTTCCCGAATTAATTTCATCCCATTATTATTCTCCTGTACATTTCATCTGTGTGTTTATATCTGTATACGTTTTATATATGGATATTATATTTTTATAATCAGGCCGTTATACATGCATTCATTAAACGTTTCTGCAAATAGTTACAGTCATATATCACACAATCGTAGTGAAAAGTGTCAGTATGTGAGAATGCAAAATCCATTATTTCAACACATATTCGTTTAAAGCACATGTATAAAACCTTCAATGGTAGTACAAAAACGATGGGTTAATGTTCCCTGTATAATAACTAATTGTTGATGTATAACGTTTACCAATCACAGCGTTAGTCATATGTACAGTTAACACATTAAACATTGACTAAATAAATAATATCCGTATAGTCAATACGTTTGAAATTCAAATTTCATCGTATTATCGCGTTCATTTTTAGATAAAATATTACACGAAGCCGTATGAGTGTATATAACAAATATCCCGTTGACAAAGCAGACTGGTATGATTTTAATGATCACAAAAACGCTCATTACATACAACTGAAATACGTTGTGTGGATGTGAACTACATCTAATAAATGCATTCGTAGTATACGTAGTATTTACGCCAACATGATTTTATATATACAATTCATATTCATATATTCGTTTATTCATATATATGTATATAAATTGAATTTACAAAAAAAATCATACAAATGTCAATAGAAAAAAATGTCCATTACATAATTTACATCGATCGACATTTCGTGTATACAGAAGCTGTAATAAGGGATACATGGTGTTTTTTCGCACAGATGTTTTAAATGACTATCATTAACTCGTAAACTTCATTAATTATGATGAATAATTGAATAAAAATTTTCATTGGCTTGTAATTTGATTTTTTTCTTCAATTATTATTTATTATACTAATTAAATTTTACAAAGTCTTATAAATAAATGTGATGATCTGAAAGTATAAGACCATCTAAATGTAACGCATAGATTTGTGTTTTATTAAAAAAAAACATGTGTATATGGTGGTGTATAGGGAAACATGTGTATAATTTATTTTTAATAAAACACAAATCTAGGCGTTACATTTGGATGAGCCTTTATATTCACTTTTTGAACTTAATTTTAATTTTAGAACAAGTTAATATAATCAGCCATGATTTTTGGAAGATGGAAAAGATATTTTAATCGCTCTAAATTCTTAAGATTTTATTTAATTTTAATAATTACATATAATTCAATTTTGATTACATACCATATTTCAATAACTTCCATATTTTTATAATACAGATTTATAAAATATCTTTGGTATATTTTTATATGAAATAAAATCATTAAAATTAATCTTAACTATAAATTAAATCTCTCATATTAATTATATTTACATTTAAATAATTTTTTTATATCTTAATGCATTTCTCAGTGAAAAATGATTATACAATAGAAATTACCAATAACTAACTTTTCATGAAATCATGTCTTTATTGTAAATTTTATTTAAAAATTAATTATATTTCTATATTTATTTATCATTCCATCAAGTATTTGAAATTTTTTTTAAATAAATATACCATACATTTTTATGCATTGTGTTTCATGATTTATACTTGAAAATTATAAAAAAAATATATTTAAAAATCTATTGAATTTTATAATTCAAAAAAGTAAACTCACAAAATATATATACAATATTTCTGTAAATGTTTATAATTTTTAAATTTTAAATAAATAACTAACTTTTCAATTGTTCGTTGTAATATTTTTATATATGTATAAAATTTTAAATTGTACTTTTTAAATTCCAAGTACAATATTATTAAATTGTATTAAATAAATATAATAATACTTAGACACACTGAAATATTTTAATAAGCAAATGAATAAATATTATTGATAAGAATTTATTTTTATTTCTATATAAATATATATATATATATATATATAAATATATATATATATATATATTTAGCAGTATTTTTGGGATTGATTTGTCATTGATTTAGATAATCATTTTATTTTTTATTATTTGTAGAATTGTTAATATGAACTAATCTTAGACATTTTCAAGTTTCTAAAATTTAAAAAGATCTATAACAACATCACAAAAATCTTATTTATATGACAAAGCCATGAATTCTAAAACAATTATTATTTATACGAGTCATAGATCTATTTATATATCCAAAATATCTTTCCATAAAGAATAATTATCAATATCGATTTATAAAATAAGTTTCCTGCATTTATAAAATTTTCTTGTCGAGAATAAGTGATATTTTCGATTTACAAAATGAGTTTCTTTTTTTATAAAATTTCTTCTCGATAATAAATAACATTAAATGAGAATAATATATAAAAATAGTTTCACTATCTTGGTATAACATTTTAAATATTTAATAATAAATAATTTAGATTCATTTAGAGAAGCTTATTTATAAGATATCTTTTATAATAAATCCTTTTTCTAAAATTAATTGTAGTAGCGATGAATTTAAATCCCAAAAACTGATATAATAAAGATAAAAGCTTATTTGGTAAAAAAAATTATTAAATTATAAAAGTATTTTATTTATTTAAGTTTAATTTATATGTAATATTTGTTAATTTATTACTTTTTTCGATATATACATAATATTTTAAAATGTATATTAAAAAAAAATATTTTTTTCTAATATTGGTACAGTTGAGAGTGTTATTGGTTGAAATAAATCAATAGTTAAATAGCATGTGTGTGTATTATTTTATATATTTATACTGTTATCTAATCAACAAATTTTTAGAGTTTATGATTTATTAATTACTATAGATGTATATGTAAATTTTATAGAAAATATTATAAAAAAATTAGTACATTATAATTTTTTTAAATAAATTTTTAACAATTTTATTACTAACATTTATGTAAATTTTTGTTATGGTGGTTATAATGATAAACATACTTATATCGTTAGTGTTATTTTGAATTAATGTTTCACTAGAATTGTTTTGAATGGATTATATACTTATTGTGTACAATTATTAAAATTATATTTTTGTATAGCTAATATCTCTGTTAGTGAAAGTCGATTAAGAAACGTATTAATTTAAATGTACAACTTTTGATGCTGTTAGTTTCCTAGAAAAAGTTCAATTCGATGTCGGTCTGTTATGCATTTAACTTTCGAGATTATCCAGTCAAGGGTCGTAAGAATCTTATTTCGGCGAATTGAATTTTACGGTAATCCCATTGAGTGACCGTCCAAGTTTTACTGCTGTGCATCATCATGCGTACCGGGTTGTTGTTTTATAGAATTTAAGCTGCATTCTACGTTTGGTTTTTACTGTTATTTTTATGGTTTCGTACATACATTGTGATTTCGTTAGGTTGTTAAGAAATGTTTCGCTCGTATGTGATAAGATCCGAAGCGCACGTATTCAAAACACAATCCGTTTTATTTTACGCAATAATTTTTTGTCCCAGAATCGAGCAGTCATCATAAAAAAAATGCGGAACAATTAAAAATAAAACACGAATTTCCGACCCAGTCGCAGTGTTGAAATGTTAATGATAAATCCAAATCTGTGTATTATAACAACAGTTTTTTGAAATAACGTCATTTTTATTCAGTCATAAATTCACGAATAAAACGAAATGGCTAATTTTTTCGATTTACTGATGTGAAAGTTCATCAGGTTTTAATTATCAAATACGCTATTGAGAGAGGAACAGTCATTCTCAACATAAAATCTGATAATTACTGTTATCAAATTATATGTTTAACAGGGGGTCGAAATGGTTTTCGTGTTTTACGTAATGTTTTTACTTCTCTAATATAGGTTAATCACATCGATGTATAATTTTTTATAGTTTCCATTACGGACAGTTAATTTCGTATTATATAACAAACGGTGTTTTTCTTTTAATTGGAGAATGAAATAATTTTCTTTTTATATTTCTTGATACGTTATTTTTTATGTACCAATATAAAGAACGAATATCTTAATAAACACTTGCATTTTATTAAAATGAATTATTAATGTACGTGCTTTGCACACATATTATATATATATATATATATATATATATATATATATATATATATATATATATATATATATATATAAACACCCATATATACATACATATTGAATATATGTGTGTGTGCTTATTTCTCAAGTCTATTCAAATAAAATAAATATTTCTAGAAAATCAAATACTTTTCATCATCTTACTGTAATGTGAAACTATTTTTTTATAAAAAAAGAAACAGATTGAAAATAATTTCAAACCTATTTCACTGATATTCAAATCGACAAATTTATTCAAATATCTTATTTTTTTCTATAATTACTCTTTTTCTGAGATTTTAATACCTTTATTTTTTTTATGTCTATCAGTTAACTAATATATATATATATATATATATATATATATATATATATATATATATATATATATATATATTTTTAAGCGTGATACAACTTTAAATTGCATCCCTATCGAAAGTTCTATCTAACCTAAAAAACACACTAAATATATGTATATATATATATATATATATATATATATATATATATATATATATATATATATGTATATATATATACACACAAATACATACATACAAAGATGTTTTTAAAATGGGATAAAGCTTTCGATGAGAATTCAATTTAAAGTGTTATCATGCTTAAAAAACTCCCCTTTCTCTCTCTCTGTTTCTCTCTCTCTCTCTCTCTCTCTATATATATATATATATATATATATATATATATATATATTTGTGAGTTTTGGATCTTAAGTACCTAAATATTTCAACGACTCTAGACAACGTAAAGACGCATGAAGAAATGCATTTTAGAAATAACTCACAGAGACAGAAAAAGAAACGAGTGTATCAAAAAGAAAACGTTACGGACGTTATAGCATAAGTGAGAAATTTAAAATGAAAATGGACCGGTAATATAGCAAAATGAAAAGACCACCAGTGGACAACAGGAATTATTGTTTTCTAAATGGGACATAGAAGTAAGAAAATTTGTCGTAGTGGAATGGAAGAGAAAAATATTAGATTGCTCGAATGAAATATTTTAAGAGAGGATTTCATCCAGCAGTTGATAGAAAAAGGTTGATTTGAATGATTATGATATACTCGTACATATTCATATAAATATATATGTATATATAAATAATTGTAAAATATTACTTGATTTTTTTTAAAGAAATAATATTAAGACTAGAATTATTGTCAAAAATAATTTAAAATTTTTATTTAGTTATTTCCTAATACTTGTTTTGTAAATTGTAATATATTGTGTAAATTAAATTTAATATTATGTTTCATTTTAGAATATACAATCATTATGAATATTTTAAAAATACATTCGAATATTTTCTCATTTTCCAATTATATTAATTTTATAAATGAAATATAAAACAGTGACAACTATTTATTGTATAAACTAAATTTGTTTGAAAAATTAAATGTACCATTAAAAATATATATAAATTATAAACCAAACAGATAGTGTAACATGACCAATTTCTTTTTCTGAACAAGATTATTTATAAATTGCTAAGTAAATCAATGTTTGTAAAATTCGTACATTTGATCATAGACACAATTCTTTTTAATTCTACGTTACAAAATTTTTGACAGTCAACGAAGTCGTATTTCTTCGTACTAGTTCACATTACTTCATCCAATTGTTCCTGTCAAAATAAAACCAATATTGTGGAGACACTTTATCTTCTGTGGGAGTACACAAAAGAGAGGAGTCGTTTTTGTGATACAATAATGTTACGACGTACACTAATGTTTTCTGTTGCCTGTTTCTATACATACAAATACACAATAATACATTCTCACATGTTTATATGTGAGTGTATGTGTATATACATATATATATATATATATATATATATATATATATATATATATATATGCATCATTCCGTTTATTTCTATACAACCATATATATACATATACGTACATATATACATAAAGAGAACGTCGGCTATCATGTGTTATTTTGACATCAAAATGTGGTAAAACACAGGGGCTATAAAACAGACATATGTGCGGCGGAATCAAGCGCCCATACACGTTTTGTGGTCCGAATCCAACGGCGAAACACATCAATTATATCACATAATTATGATGATCATGTGAGTTTAACGTTCGAGAAAATCGAGCTTTGTTCATAGCTTGTACAATTTAATGCATGATTCATCTTCTAATTTAACATTAAAACTACTGTTTGTAAACATTTTAAGTTTTATTAATTTTCTATATTTATATATAACTTGTAATTTTGTATTTTTTGTAAAAAAATAGAAATATTTTAAATTTTTTCTGTTTTTTTTTTTAAAAAAAAATCATGACTTGTATAACTGACATATTTATTAAATATTTTAAAAATTATATTTGCTAAGTAACAAGAAACACTAGTTACTTTAAATGCACTAACTAATAGACTTGTTGGTAATGTAAATTGTGTTTAATTTTATTTTTTTGGATTTTTTTAAAAAGTTAATATTAAAATTCAAAAAATATATAATGAGATTTTATATTTAAATATTTTTTATTAACACTAGATTTACTGAGCAAGTCAGTTTGACTCTTTTAAGATTTTGTTGCTATATATATAGAAAACTTAAATATTATTTTTTAAAAACATATGTTGGTTTTTAATTACATAATGACAATATGTAATATAATTTTTTATAATATGCAAATATGTAATATAATTTTTTTTTGCATATGTGTCACTATGTAATTAAAAACCAACATAAGTTTTTAAAAAATAATATTTAAGTTTTCTATATCTATAGCAACAAAATCTTAAATGAGTCAAATTGACTCGCTTCGTAAATTTAGTGTTAATAACCTTTTTTATGTTATGAAAAATTGTAGAAATATATATTATATTTCGTAATATTTTTTTTTAAATATTATAAATTACTCATTTTTATATCAAATTTATATTCTCTCTCTCTCTCTCTCTCTCTATATATATATATATATATATATAGAGAGAGAGAGAGAGAGAGAGTGAGAGTTTAAGCATGATAGAACTTTTAAATTAAATCCCTATCGAAAGTTTTGTCTATGGACTATATATATATATATATATATATATATATATATATATATATATATATATATATATATATATATCACCAAACACACAAACATACACATATATGCTGTTTTTTAGGTAGGATAGACCTTTCGTTTGAGATGCAATTTAAAATTTTATCACACTTAAAAAAACTTTATATTTATACACACACACATACATATAAATTTTTTTTTTTAAGTTGGATATAACTTTCGAAGGGGATTCAATTTAAAGTTCTATCATTCTTAAAGAAATATCCTATATATGGATTTCATTTTTTTACGTATGTAGGTCAAATCCAAAAAATCTGTTCTAATTTTAAGAAACATACTCGTGAAAATTTTCTTACATTTAAATAAAAAAATAATATTTTCTATGATGTTGTGAATTTTATCTTATTTTCCAGATGCTCATGACATATTTTTTATCAAAACAAAATATGAAAAAAATTATGTCTTTTTATCCTCATTCTCAAATTATTATCTTGCATTTTAGTAACAACAGTCGAATATTTATTGAAAGAGATATTCGATTTTGATTTTATAATGAATTATTAGAAATATAATTTTTAATTTTCTTGTAACTAAAACATAATTTATTAACAAGTAATTTTAATGAATAATTTATGAATTTTATATCAAACTATAATATTCGCCTATTTTATTCAAGATAAAATATTCAGTTATGGTATTATAAAAAGAGAAAGAGAGGGAAATAACTTGTATTAAGGAATTTCATATCGGAGTAATTATTGAATATTCTGAGTCAAACGAAATTCTAACAATGAATAGTTATGCAGATAATTTTTTGTTACTCTATCTTTTTATCTCCGTAGTCGTAGTTTTTAGTTAACATGTTTTTATTGTTACGATTAGAATTTAAATTGAAAAGTTATTTCAAAAATAAATTTCTTATAATTAATCAAAAAATTTTCATTGGTAAAATATGGATATCTAATATTTATCTTGATTTAAAAACTTGATTTAGTTTATATAATTCTGTTATATATCCTTTTAAATATTTCATGAGTACATAAAAAGTCATTGGAATAATAAAAGTATAAATAATTAAATTGTTAATAATTCTGTCATTGTCCTTAATATCTAATGAAAAATTTAGATTTTCATAACAAAAGTAATTATCAGCCGTGTAGTTTATTTCAATTATATAAAAATAATATTAATGATTTACATGTCTTTCTTGACAGTATTTCCGAATAGTATTTATATTTATTATATCAAAGTTTTTATATTAAGAAAAATATGCCATATAGCATCGTGTAGCTAATGTAAACATAAAATATTTTCATATTAGTCAAATATATATCATATTTTTTTGACTTTTGTCCAAATATTTTTATTTTTGTTAGCAACTTTTATATGAAAATCCATTAATAAAATGAATTAACTTAATTATCACATGGTTTGTGGAGAGGTTGTTGTCAAGTTGTTTAAATAGTAATTTTTTAATATTTCTTTTTTAATATTTAGTAATAGTATACGAAATATACGTTTACTTGTTGTGTATGTATTTTTCTATAGAATTACAATTCATTAATTTTCAAAAAACAAGAAATCAAAACTAAAAGTCATGTTTTTCTTCTAATTTTTTATAATTATAAAAATAATGTCCGGGCATCAGATTATTCTACATAAAGTTACGTTGTACTGAAAACAAGCTATTATTTTCCATTAGAAATATTTTTATAATAAAATGATTTTTATTATATATTCACGGAACTGTCTTCCAAAAATATCAAAATATTCTAATTGTTTTTATTAAGATATATTGGAATAAATAATCAGGCATTTATTCATATTTTTAATAAAAAAATATAATTTTTCGTCAAAATTCTTTCAATTTCTGTATATTAAAAGTTTTGTATTGATTTTTGTACTTATTTTCTTCCTAGTTAGTATACAGAATTCCGTGCAATTTTATTATACATATTTTTTAAAAATAAATATTTTAATATATATATATATATATATATATATCTGTGTGTGTGTGTATTTATAAAATATAAAATGAAGTATTTTGAATATTTTGAAAAATACATGTAAAAAATTCGTTTCGTAAATGTATGCGAAAAATTTGTTATTCTGATTTTCTTCGTCTCTAAAATTCATAAACCTTGATCATTTTTTCGTATATTTATTTATAAAAAAATGTTATTTTTTTATTACAGCGGATAAATTGCCTCCAGGATTTCCACTCATTACACAAGCTCCCACAACAAAAGTCGTTGAAATCGGACATACAGCCGTTTTGAGTTGTAGCGCCAATGGTAATCCATCGCCTCGTATAACGTGGGTACGAGATATGTTACCAGTGGACATGAGTTCAAATCAACGGTATTCGTTACTCGATAAAACTATGCCAGGTGAGTGTATTTTAAAAATATAATCACTTATATAACGTAGCGTTTATACATTCATTCTATTAACAATTAATTGTATACAATTATATTTTTTATAATATTATCATTTTTTTAATCATTTTATCTTATTCGCTTTTATTATTTCCATACATAAATCCTGTAGCTAATGCAAAAATTCTCAGAACAATTATTCTTTATGTTCATGTAGATGTATAGTAAATACTGCTTGTTAGTTTGTTACGTTTTATAACAAGAGTTAAAAATAAAAAAGAGAGTATGTATATAAAATTTTTATAATATAAACAAAAAATATGTTTTTTAAATAAATAAAACCATAATTATTAGTGAAAAAAATATTTACATAATGTATAATTAGTGTACTTTTATTGTTTAATTTTATTTTATTCTAATTCGATAAAGATTTAAATGTTTTCAAAATTATTATTTTAGAGATTAATTTTTATATTTCGTTATTAAATATCCATGTAATTACTTCAATGATTATTTATATCCTTTATATAATTGTCTATTAAATCAATCACACAATTTAATATCAAAATATAAAATAGATCCTTAATAATTTTAAAAAATATCTATTTGTTTATAAAATATGACTATTTTATTTTTTATTTAATTAATATATTTTTATTAACATTTTTTAAACAGAATAACGAATTATAAATATTTATATTACAAGTAATACATAGCTATGAAATTCAAAAGACCAGAAGGCGGAAGGGAGATATTTGCCAACCTAATATTTTATTTGTTGAATTTAGAAAGATATATTGTTCATTTAAACTTTATATTTATTATAAGAGAAATAAATTTCAAATGACTAAATAACCTAAATACCATGTAAAATTATATATATATATATATATATATATATATATATATATATATATATATATATATATATCAAAAATATATAATCAATTATTATAATTTTTATCGCTGAGGTACAGATATAAGTACAATAATCCATTTAAATAAATTAACATCTTTTATTTTTGAATTTAAATCTTCAAAATTTCTAATAGTTCGTATTTTTAAAAAAATGAACATTTTAAAATTTATATTATATAAATATCAAAAAAACTAGAGATGATGAGAAAATATAGTTGCAAAAATAATATATTATTATTAATTATTATTGTAGTATACTGACATACATTAGGAATTCTTAAAAATGTTCTTAGATTTTTATCGTATTTATTGTCACACTAAAATTATTATTTGCTTGTAAGTTTCAAATGTAAATCCAGAATTAATATAAATCTATTGTGACATTTAACATCCGATATATTTTGATTATTGTGACACTATTTCCAATAATGTCGATAGTAATAAAATTACAAATTTGTTTTATCTTTTCGGATCGCGTGACATTTTTGTGAAATATTTTGTTAATATGATCTACATACTCTGTTTCTAAATTTATGACATCATAAATAATTTAAATTATAACACATATATTTATATAATTTGATCATCAATAAGCATTATATATATATATATATATATATATATATATATATATATATATATATATATATATATATATATATATATATATATATATATATATATATATATATATATATATATATATATGTATATATGTATATATATATATATATATACCAAAATTCAAAATATTAGTAAAGTTTAATTTTATTTTGTTTCTGTTTTTATTTATTCGAATTTATTTATATGTACTTTATATAATATTATATTTATTTATATCCAATACTAGTGTTTTAAACAATGAGTGTATTAATGTTTAGAAATATTTTTTTTAAATATCATTTAAATATTTCCAATTATTAAATAAACTCAAAAATAGAATTTACTACAAAAAATGTCTAAAGTCGAATTCAAAAATTGACTAAAATACGATTTCTTCTATTACTCTTATATGAATTATGATTGTGATAATAATATATTACAATTGCTAATAGTGCATAATACAAGAATATATTTAAATTTATTTTTTTGTAATGTAGAATATTTTCAAAAATTAGGTATCATCAAAAAAAATTATATATGAAGAATAAATAAAAAGATTTTTATAACAATATTAGAATTTATATTAAAAAATTAGAAAAAACTTAACAGTTCTTCTATAAGAATCTTTTTAAAACAATATTAATAGCATTGTATAGGATTTTTCAATAAGCGCTTCAGAAGTTTAAATGAAAATAAAACAAAAAGTATGTAATTCATTAGTTGTTTATTTTTTTATTTTTAAGCATATTTTATGATATTAATGATGGAACATAATTTCACTCATATGACCACCATGACTTCGTAGTTCATTCGATTAGTCCAATTTTTAGTCACTTTTTCATATAAGACCAATTTCATGAATTACATGTTTATTTTTAATACTTCTGTTGTTTGTAGTTTATCAATATAAACCCATAATTTCATATAACCCCACAGAAAATAATCCAATGAAATTACATCACATGATAATGATGGCCAATTGATGGATCCATTTCGTGAAATATTGAACTCATTAAACTTTTGTTCCAATAAGTCTTTTGAAATTGTTACAATTTCTAAGCGTTGTTAAAATATAACACGATCCATGATAATTTCCCAAACTATGCTGAGTTGAAATGTCAAAATGAGGTTAAAAAAATCAAACATGGCTACCATTAGCTGTTTAAGTACTGACATTCTTATTATAAATGACAAAAAACTACATCAGCCCACTGCTAAAGCGAAAACTTCATCAAATATCATCTTCTTGAATGTTTTCCTAAGATTTTTTCATTGCTTTCTGTTCAATTTTAACTATGCACTATCTGTACTATACTTGACAATTTCACCCTTTCATCTTGGGTACAGTTTTTTCTTCGTTTATTTTTATCCCTTAGTCGCTATTCCATATTTATTTTTGTCAATCTATTTTTTTATTATATATATATATATATATATGTGTGTGTGTGTGTGTGTGTGTACACGTGTATTTAATAATAAATCTGAAATTAAAATACAATAATTTCATATATTATTTACATTTCATTCGCATGTTAAGAGATCCGGCTCTGTCTACACATACATACATCAAGCAAAATCAATATTCTACCAACAGGACACCGGCGTATAGCGTGTGCAACATCTTATAGCTGAAGTCCTCGAAGTAGACTTACCGCGATGCATGTAAAATGTTTTGATATGTATGCACATCTTGTTTATTTCCCCTCTATTATGCATGTGAGCTCTTCTGTACGTCGAATGAACCATTTCAGATAACAAATATATGTGTGTGTAATATATACACACACACGTATATATATATATATATATATATATATATATATATATATATACATATATACAATATTTTCTTTTTTGGTTCAATTTATTATACTAAACTGTATTATGAAAGACATTCTTTTTGTAGTAAATATGTACGTTTATATTTATATACAGAATTAAATCTATATGTTTGACTATAATATTTGTTATAATTGTATATTTTAATTTTAGTAAAACTAACGTCACATAGACAACAAATAAAATATCACTATTTATTTTGGAATTGTGACAGAGTCACTTTTATACAAATAAACATTCCTACACCACAATATATTGAAAAATGTTCAATAGCTATTTATTGTTCATTTTTTTGATCATAAACTATAAAATCTAAAATTTTATAACACAGTCTTTTGATAATAATAAAATTGCCATAGAAATTCACATTAATTTATAAATAAATTGAAAAATAAATTGGCATAAATTATACTTAATAGAATAACTAATTAATTAAATACTTTTTGTATTATTTCCATTTAAACTTCTGAATCCTATATTTATATTATGGCTATAAAACATCTATTTTTTAAAATTATTTTATTTTTTCAAAAAAGTTCCTTCTATATATCGAATTTACTTCTTTGAAATAGTTTTTTTTTCTTTATGTATATTGATAGATGCATTTTACGTACTGCCATTGAACGTATTCAGATTTTTTCGTGTTATTTTTTTTAAGTTTCCTCCATCTTCTTCTACATCTCTAAAGCACATTGACAACATATTTCGTTAAGCTATTTTTTATTTAAATAAAAGACATTTGATTTTAATTCTACATTTAAATATATTTTAATTTCAAAAGGTTACTTTTTGGTATTGTATTTTTATACAAATGAATCATTTATCACAATATTTTATAAAAGTGTTCATTAATCACTTAAATGACATTTAAATGACATAGTCATCGAAATGCGCATTAACTAATTAAGTAAACAGTAAATTATTATATTGAATTGTTTATTTATTTTTATGATTTTTATTTGAGTGATTCATTTGAGTTTAAAAATGTGTAAAAATATATGTTTTATATGTGTTTGAATAAATTTTATTTCTAAATATTTATATCTTATGAATATTTACTAATATAGCAATCAAACAAATATCAGTTCAATAAATAAATTGCATTGTATAAATAATTTCAAAAATATGAACCAATTCAATAATAAAATTGTAGTTGTCTATGCGCGTTAAAATCAGAATTCTAATAATACATCGTCCATGCAAAACGTCAAAGATGATATTTCATGAGAAGCGTACATTGCATCGTATAACAACATGGAATACAATCAAAAGTAATGTGTTCATTTTTCTTGTTTGCCGCCGGCTGCACGAAGAATCTAATATATTTTCTCTGGTGGTGGAAAACAAGCCAAGTATGTTGTTTTGCCACGCGTAGTTTACTATCTGCTAGACAAAAAGTCCCTCATTTTGTTCATAATATTCGTGATATGCCCTGTACTACACCTGCATAATAAAGTACATGGATACGAAGCGTCGTCACTTTGTCACTTCTTATCTTTTTATTTTTAAATATGCTGTGAATTTATTCTAGCATATAAATTATGTAACATTATATTTAATTATATTCAGTACAATATATTAAAACAATCGTTAGATTTTTCTTCATAAATGGATAAAAAAATATATATTTTATATTTGACATTATTTTGGAAAAATATAATTACAATTGTTTAAATAAATTATTGATTATCATTTTATTTAATAACATGATAAATTGTTTAAATGACATCGTAAACAAATTATGATGATCTGAAAATAAAATTAATATTTACAATTTTAAATAACAAAAAATTAAATTAATCAACATTAATATTATTTTTACAAGATATGTAAAATTTATTTTATTATAATTTTTTTGTAATTTTTATAAAAATATAAAATATTGTAATTTATATATATATATATATATATATATATATATATAATAAATCATCATCATCATCATTATTATAAAAGCTTATATCTAACATAGGTTTATCATAACTGATATAGACAAAAACCTCATTGAAAGCCACTAGCTCTTAAATTTTTTCATAAGATTCTTGCATTATTTCCTGTCCGTAGCTAATATTATTCAACCCTCGCCTCTACAACACTTTACAGTATCATCTCTTCATCTTTGATAGGGTCTCTTCTTGGCCCTCTTTTTTTCTCTTGGTCGTCACTCTGTAATGATTTTTATCTTTTTCTTGCTTTATATCATACTCTGATTTTATTCATTCTGTTATATCAATTACTCTCGTCTAATCTTATATTTATTTAAATATTTTCCGATCATTTTTCAAAATTCCTAATGTTCTCCTTTCAATGCTTTGTAGGGCTATTAAAAAAATATTCAATTTGGCATTCCATGTCCAGGTTTTTGACTCATAAGTATAATTACATAATACACGATATTTTACTTTTCATTGTATAGGGTCATCCAAATATAACACCTAGATTTGTGTTTTATTAAAAAAAAATATGTGTATAGGGTGATCTATAGGGAAACATGTGTATAGTTTCTTTTGTTTGTTTTTAATAAAATACAAATCTAAGCCTCGCATTTGAATGACCCTATACTATTCAGCCTTACAAATATTACCTATGTTGCCTTAATTCTCATTCTAATCTCTGAGTTTAAATCACTATCATATATATTTGTTCCAGTTATTTTATTTCATACATTTGTTCCAAGTATTGGCTCTCTAATTCTATATTTTCTTTCTCTACAAATCTATTGACATGATTTCATTTTTTTTCATATTTATTTTTAATTCAACTATTTTACTTTTTTCTGAGAATGTTTCACGTTTAATTTATATTTTTTCTAGGTTTTCACTTATAAGTAGTACGTCGTTAATAAATCATAAATGTGACAAATATTCTCCATTTATTTTAATACCTTTATTATTCATTTGATTTATTCTCGTTATCTAATGTAATTTGAATACTATTTTTGTGGTGTTCAAAAACTCATTTAATTAAAGATTATAATATTTTAAAGAATAATTAAAATCAGCATCTTATTTTTTTTTGAAAAATTTTAATGTTAAAAAATTGGAATTCTTATTAACTAAATAAATCTATTTTTTTTACATTTTATTTAGTTTAAAAAATATTTTATTTACACGAAATTAATGAATTTAAAAAAACAATCTCTGTAAATATTAACCCTTAGAATTTGAAAAGTACTCAAGCACGTGTATCTGGCTGATTATAATAGTTTTCTAGTATTTTCTTTAATTTTCAAATTACTGATACTTTTTAATTATATAACAAGGAAAATATTTCTTTAATTTAAATAAAAACTAACGAATTAATTAATAACTTTTACATGATATAAACTTCTATGTATAATACTTTAAATTATAATTAGATTTAGATATTAATGTCCACATACTTTTTTATAATAGATTGCAATTATTTATTTTTAGTTATTTCTTCATTCTACATTATAAATAGAAGTGAAATGTTATTTGTTACCTATATTAACTTTTATTAATTATTTATTACCTAGTATATGTTCTCAAGCAATATTTATTCTTGTTTTAGGAGCACTTCAAATTACAAATAGTGAAGAACAAGACCAAGGAAAGTATGAGTGTGTGGCAGAAAATTCAATTGGTACAGAATATTCAAAATCGACAGCACTTTATGTTAAAGGTAATGCCTTTTATATCAGCTTTTTATATAATATTAAATATTTAAAATTATATAAGAGACAAGAAAATTTTTCACTTTTTTGCAAACATCTGCAGTAAAAATTAACAATTATATTTACAAATATAGAAATCATTTTTGCTAATTAAAGTAATTAATATTATCTATCTATTTATATGTATATTGGAAATTTCAGTTCGAAGAGTTCCACCACAGTTTTCTATTCCACCACCTCCAGTTACAGATGTGATGCTTGGAGCATCTGTAACATTAAATTGTGTAGCTTTTGGATCCCCAATGCCTTTTGTTAAATGGCGAAAAGGCGATGCACAAGAACTCACACCAGAGGACAAGATGCCTGTAGGACGTAATGTTTTACAATTAGATAATGTCAGTGAATCAGCAAATTACACTTGTATAGCAGCAAGTGCTCTTGGAAACATCGAAGCACACGCTCAAGTAAAAGTTCAATGTAAGTTATATTTTGGTAATAAAAATGTATATAATATATTATTAGTTTATTTATATATATATATATATATATATATATATATATATATATATATATATATATATGTATTTGTATATTACTCATTGTAATTATTTTCATATAAATTGATATAGAGAACTATTAAAAAGTTAAAAATTAATTTTTCATATGAATGAGGTTTGAATTAAATGTAATTAATAGTAATTATAATCATTGAATAATTTTATGTTATAGCTGTTTGTTATTGTTAGATTTACAGTTGCGGTGAAAAAAATATTTAGTGTTTATTTTTGATTAGTTATATCAGTATATTGTTTTGAATACAAAATATCATTAATTATTTCAGCTCTTCCTGGTCCTCCAACTGATGTCAGAGTATCAGAAGTTACAGCCACATCTGTACGTCTCAGCTGGTCTTATACTGGACCGGAAGAATTACATTATTATGTAATACAGTATAAACCAAAACACGCAAATCAAGCATATAGTGAAATTTCCGGAATAATTACAATGTACTACTCCGTAAGAAATTTAAGTCCTTACACAGAATACGAGTTCTTTGTCATTGCTGTTAATAACATTGGGCGTGGTCCTCCAAGTAGTCCAGTTATTGTAACTACTGGAGAGACAGGTAATATAACTTTTTATTAATATAATGTAGTAGTTTCTCTCTAATATACTCTTTCACTGTTTATACTTTCTAACATTTACAGATTGTTTTCCAAGATTTATCTTTTTTTGTTCTATTTTTTCCACTAAACTTTTTGATAAATATTTTTGATGTATCATTCCACAAAAAAAAACAAAATTCATTTTTGACATACTTTCTTAGCATAAATTTTAAAAACCAAATATTTGTTTTTTGAACAATGTTTTGAAGTGAACACAATATTTTTTATTTTTCCATGCAACAACATTCCATTCATCCTACCGGAATGGTGTGCGTTATATTAATGTAAGTTTTTGAGGATTTTGAAATGATTTTGGTTTTTGATGTTACACTATTTTTTATACAGTTTTTTTAAATTCTGTAATATAACACCTGCAATATTAATTTTTTGTTTTATTTATCACAGCAGTATGCACTTGTGTTTAGAAAATTCTATGAATACTTTTTAACTCTTATTAAAGTCAATATAAATTTTTTTCTAGTTGACTCTTCTTCTTATGGAGGTGCTAGTAAGTACCATAGTGGAAATGATACTAGTGTGTGTTTTTAATAAATATTTATTATTTGTATATTAATATTTTTTTTTTGCTATTCTTAGCACCTGGTACAGCACCAAGAAATGTTCAAGTTCGGCCACTCAGCTCTAGCACTATGGTTATACAATGGGATGAACCAGATACAGCTAATGGACAAATTATGGTAAATATATTTAATCATTTTACTTTGCTAAAATTATAAAAAAGAGCATGTTTATTTTATTCAAAATATGTTTTTGTGTATACTTACAAAACTTTAAACATAAAATTATATTTGTCAGTAAATAATTCTATATACAGGGATACAAAGTCTATTATACAACTGATCCTATGCAACCAATGGCATCTTGGGAATCTCAAAAAGTTGATAATAATCAACTTACTACCATTAGCGAACTCACACCTCATACAATATATACAATACGTGTTCAAGCTTTCACTTCTGTTGGACCTGGTCCTGTAAGTGCTCCTGTTCAAGTTAAAACTCAACAAGGTATATATCAGTATATAAGTATTTTTATTTTTTATATTTTCATGCAGTTTTAAAAAATATGTAGAAGATATTTTTTGTGATTTTTTTATTAATCAGTAAAATACATACATATAATATTTTCACCTGGAAGTTAAAAAAAATCACATAGCAAGTAATTTATATATAAAATTAAATTTCATTTCAATAAAATTATTATTCATAATTTATTTTACTTTATTGTAAATTAAATACATGTTTTTAAAAGGTGTACCAAGCCAGCCTGATGGTTTACGTGCTTCTGATATTGGTGAAACATCAGTAACTTTACAATGGAGCAGACCTCAACATTCTTCTGAAAACATTGTTGATTACGAATTATACTGGAATGACACTTATGCAAAAGAACAACATCATAGACGAATTCCTATATCAGAATCATATACGTTAACAGGCCTTTATCCGAATACTCTCTACTATGTGTGGTTAGCAGCAAGATCGCAGAGAGGTGAAGGTGCTAGTACTCCACCAATTCCAGTGAGAACAAAGCAGTATGGTATGAAATAATTCAGAGTTATACATTTACAAAAAAATATTTTTCAGATATAAACTTTGTTATAATATTTTATGTAGTTATATAGTTAAGAAATCAGTGATTTTAATGATATATTTATTTATCTGTAATATTAAATCAGTATAAAATTTTATTTAAAATCACTGACAGTGTTTAATAAGAAAGTTCAAATATTTAGTTTCTTTATATTATCTCATTAATATTTTTGTATAATTCAATTTATGCATACAGTACAAGTATTTTGAACATATATTATATATATATATATATATATATATATATATATATATATATATATATATATATATATATATATATATATATATATATATATATGTATATGTATGTATAAGTTCAAATATAATAACAAAAATGCTGCAATTGTAATTAATATTTGAAAATATTGATAATTTCAAAACTTTCAACAAAATGTTCTCTTGTATTGCTACTTAAATTTAAAAAAATTATCTTTAAAAAATGTAACTTTTTAAGTAATTATTTGAAATTAAATAATTGAACTTTTGTATAAATTAAACTAAAAATTAAAACAATTTCAAAGGAACTATGAAAACTACAATTTCTCACGTATAATTTTATTATACATAATTTAATGATACGGAATCTTTACATACATAATAATTTTCTTTACATGTGGGTATAAGAAGTGTGAAAGAGTGATTTTGTGTTTTTACACAAATTGCATGTTATAATATATATTTATTTTTGTTTGTCAGTGGGTATTGTTTTATTTTCAGCACTGCACCTTTTAAAATAATATAAATTAACCATGTGTTTTTTCGCCAATTTTAATATTGATAACATACATAACTTACATTTTTAACAGGTTGTTAAAAAGATTAAATTGAATTTACATATTAGAAGGTACTCCAAAGAAACAACTATTTATTTCTGCCACCATAATGTAAGCATCCATTAAAATATATGTGTGTATATATATATATATATATATATATATATATATATATATATATATATATATATATATATATATATATATTTATATTTATATTTATATATATTTATTAAAACACATATAAGATTTATTGAGGGTTAGTTCTCAGAAAAAAATATTTTTTATTTATTCCTTGAAATTGATTTTGTTTTTAAAAAATTATTTCATATTAATTTTTTTATATAATGTACCTAAATATAAATGTATAGTACCGGGTGCTCCGCCCCGCAACATTAGTGCTGTGGCTATTGGGCCAACAGCAATCCGAGTGACCTGGGAGCCACCTGCAGTAGAACGATCCAATGGTTATATAGCTTACTACAAACTGCAAGCTGTAGAGGCAGGACGTTCTGATAGTGAAGCGACTGTTATAAAGCTGCGTGATACAGAGTTTGTACTGGATGAGCTTAAACGTTGGACTGAATATCGCATTTGGGTGTTAGCCGGCACTTCCGTTGGTGATGGACCCCCCTCATTTCCCATCACAGTTCGCACTCATGAAGACGGTATGTATTGATTTGGGACTTTCGGATTATTTAGACTTAATATTGGCACTTCGTACCTAAAATTCGTGTATTTTAAATTTTTTAATGTAACTTTTTCAAACAGTATATGAATTTAAACGAAATATTAATTAAAAAAGAAATTAAAAAATATTATTGTAAATCAATACAAAGTTTATTTTTATTTTATATACATATATTTTTCATATAATTAGTATATATTTAAAAGTATATATTTAAAATTTTTTTTTTCATGAAAAATCCACTAATGTATTTGAAAATAGTGCAACAACTGGTAATATAAAAGATTATCAGTTTAATTTACTGCAATTTTTAATAGTTTCGGAAATTATAATTTTTTAAACATTAATCATTTGTAAATATCTTTAATTGTATATAGAATATGAATTAATAGAACTACAATGAGGCATAAATTAATATTTAATTAGGTTTGAAATAGGTGTTTTAAATCTCAGTTAAAATATAAACGCAGTGTACTTTACTGAAGTCATATTCAGTTAAATTTTAAAAATAATTTATATATATATATATATATATATATATATATATATATATATATATATATATATATATATTAAAATCTTAACATTCACCTATCCAAATTAAAACCTTTTTACATCATTGTTATTTTATGTATTTTATGATCATATTTATTTTATTTTACAAAATTTTCATTGTCACTTGGGAATTTAATGGTAATTTTTCGATTTTTTTGACATACTTATATAAAGTATGTTTGATATTTTTGACTTTTGACTCTTTCAGCTTATATGTTAGACTTTATAAAAATTATTTGAATATAAATGTGAGATGAGACCATACTTCTTAAAAAAAATGTTGTAAACTTTTTACATTCATGTATTTTATCAAATAGAATACTATTTATTTTTAATTGCATAGTTAATTTTTGCATTCTTTAGATCTTTATTTTCACATATATATTCAAAGAACTGTATATTTTTTGTACTACATGGTGATGGTGATTTTTGACTACTATGTATGTATATATTTTTCAGATATTTTTTTTGCAGAAATATTTTTGTATTTTTCTTCTGCTGGTGGCGGGTTGTAATGTGCAATCTGTCGATCTTGTGCTATTTACTAACGTAGCTATTTAAATGTATAAATACTGAAAATATTTACTAATCGAAAATATTTTTCTTCTGTCTACAAAAGCGTTTGCAGGAGTACCAACTTATAAGGTTCTATATAAACTTTGTTTATAAAAAGTAAATTTATTATTAATATTCTAACAAAATTTTATGTCAGTTTTTCTTCTTTTATTATTCAATGTCTAGCTAAGAATAACTCACGTTAACATGTAATGATCGCTTTTTTGAGCACCATACTGTTGGTATTGGCACACGCTGACGCAAGCATTGCAAATGCACCGTTTTTGATATTATCACATAATCGGCACCATTTTTATCACTATTCTTATCATTAACAATTTTTTTTATAGTTCGTGCACAGTTTTTTGTATATTAGTCTTTTTATTTGTTGCATGCTTCTTTCAGTTTCATCCTTATAAATCCTAAAAATTCTTTACCTTCAAATATTCAATTGTATTATCTGTCTCTGAGAAAAAATTGATCAATAATAATTAGCTTTTCTATCACTGTAGTTCATATATGAATATATATTCAGTTTCATATAGAAGTAAATATTTAAATGTTTTTAGATTTATTTAATAAGAAGCTAATAAATAAATATTTATACTTCGCAAAAAAGAAATGTTTAGTTGTATTTTATATTATATTATATAATAGATACATATATATATAAATACATATGTGTAATGAAACATAATTTAACTGAAATTAAAACATTGATATTAGGTATATAATAATTCACATTTTAATTTAAAGTCATTAACAATAATTAATTTATTTGATCTCAGAAACAGTAATAAAAACTTATCTCCTATATTAATCCCTGTTTACTCTAACTTTTAGGAAGCACAAATCTCACAGTAGGATGACATGATGCACTTTTTGGCACATTTTGATTACAGTCACTTGTGTGAAGTAACACTGCACTTTCTTTTTTATTATATTTGTGTGTGAGAGAGTATGCGTTTGAAGTCAAAAAAATTAATAAGTAAATAAATAACAAGTAAAGAAATTAATAGGCACATTATTTTCTTACTGACTTTTGATCTGATGTTAATGCGTACTGAATATGTATATTAAAATTATCACACATATACAACTTTCATATTATATCATATAATTATAATTCTAAAATATATTTTTAAATCCATATACATTTGATCTTAATAAAATAATATATATATATATATATATATATATATATATATATATATATATATATATATATATATATTGAATCTGAAAATGAAAAATCCAAAAATTATTTTATTAAGATCATTACACACTTGTATGAGTTTTTTGTATGCAGATATATCTATACATACATATTGTTTAATGAATGTATTTATATACGCATGCATACACATACTTATATATGTGTGTATAACATATTTGTGCATTCACACATACATTCACAAACATACTATATTCACATAAAACACACATATACATAAAACACAAAACTATAAACACTTTAATACAATATTATATACAAATACTAGTAAACATAAAAATTTATAATTTTTATTGAATTAATTAAATATTTGGCATTCATTTAGTATAACAAACAGGATTTAATTTATGATTTTTCAAAATTCCAATTTTGTATTTTTCTTGTAAATGTAATGAAAAAATCTTTAAGAACAGTAGGATTAATATGAAGTTTTATTATATAAAGGTTTATCTACATTTGAATACCAATACTGGTGATATCGTATGGATTTAAGTTTTTGGACTATTTGTATGTAATAATATTGTTTGTGGTTTTGGGGTTAACGGAACTGTTATAACTTAATGTAATTATATTTTTTTATTATTGTAAAAAATTATTTTGCATGATTGATATATTAACATACAGATATTTATATACTGGTTTATATAAATATAACAGTGTTTCTCTTTCATTTAAATATGAATTTTTTTGTATATCTATATATTATCAAATTTTTAATATTCTATATATAATGTTAGTTTTTATATGTGTGTTTGTGTGTGTGTGTTCATATATATATATATATATATATATATATATATATATATATATATATATATATATATATATATATTGAGAATTCATTGCCATTGACAAAAATGAGTGAGTGTTTCGGAAGCTATACACACATTAATTATTTTTGATAACATATTTATTCTCCAGACAGTATTTTTGGTGAGAATAAAATACACTTATACACATTTTTATATATATTAACATTTTTGTTATTCCAGTTTCCAAACATTTTTTTAAAGAATCCTTTTTTTAAAAACTTTTTTATCATATATTTTTTTATCCATTCTCCGCCGTCGGGTATTTTTGATTGTCAGCACATGTGTGCATATTTTGACTGTTTTTAATGTACAGTAACATTTTTTATTCCCCTCATAACTACCTTCAAGCATTTTTGTAGCGGAGGATCATAATCTATTTTAACAGAAAATCTTTTTTTATATAGCAACGATTTTTTGGATTTTCAAGTATTTTGAGAAATATTTGTATTTTTTATAAAATACAATTATATAGGTTTATGGCTACAATAATGTAAAAATCTAATATATATACATATATATAAATATATATATATATATATATATATATATATATATATATATATATATATATATATATATGATTTATATATTTATATATTAATATATTAATATTATATATATATATATATTATATAATATTATGATTTGTATTTTTATATAAAATCAAATTTATATAAACCTATAATTGTATTGTAATAAAATATATAAAAATATTAGTTGCAACGTTTTTTTGCATATGCAAATACATTTTTTTCTCTGACTTTTTTGCTCTGGCTCTATTGTTCATCTCTCAACAGCTGTACGGAGTGAGTATAAGAATTATTGTGGTGTGCAAGTAGTGATCTTTTAGTGTCAATCTAAATAGAAATATATATATTTTTTACATCAGGCGAAAGTAATTTTTGAAATTGTGACTTCATTCTTATGTCTTAAATACATCTTAATACTAATAATATACCTTTTATTCATGCATGTGTACTCTTTATATATATATATTTATTAACAGTAGTTGTATAAACTGAATTAATATTTTTTTAATAACTGTCACAGTTTCATTAGAAACTATTATCAACTTTTTAATAATGACTTCCGATACAGGTTTTAGAATTTAATATTAAATTAGGTGATTTATTTAGATATTTATTGTGTTCCATAATTAACATTTGGAGAAAGGTAACTACCTATATAAATTGTCATGGTGTGTTGGTATTCAAATGTTAATGATGTAATTAACAATGTTAAGGTTCCGGAGAAATTATTGATCAAATCATAAATTGATCAATTAATAATTAAAAACAAATGTGGTATGTTTGCATGTTCATTACCACATTTTATGTGAGAAATAAAATAAATGATTGTATTTTGTAGATAACATAATCTTGTTAATGTGAAGAATCATTAACATTTATAATGTATTATATTATCTACAAAAACTTATAGTGTTTACAATTCTATTATATTGGATTCTATTTAATACATTTATTAAATAGAGTTTAGTATGCAATAGACACATTTTGCATAAATATTCATAATTTTTGTATTACTATAGTGCCTGGGGATCCACAAGATGTAAGAGTAATTGCTATTAATTCAACAAGTATTCGTGTAACATGGAAACCTCCATTAGCAAAGGATCGAAATGGTGTCATTCGTGGTTATCATGTACATGTTCAAGAAACAAAAGAGGAGGTAATTGTTATAAGTTTGTCATAATTTAATCATTTTTTTATTTTCTATTTGTCTTACATTTCGATTATAAATTTATATATAATATTTTAGAGCAAAAGTCTTTTAAACGATCCATTGAGATTGGATGTTTTGGATGGAGGTGTATTAGAAATGAATGTAACAGGATTACAACCAGATACCAAGTATTCAGTTCAAGTTGCTGCGTTAACAAGAAAAGGTGATGGAGATAGAAGTCCACCGGTTGCAGTTAGAACACCTGGCGGTGTTCCAAATCGTCCACAAATTACACTCAAGTTAGTAAACTTACTTAAAAATATTTTAAATCATTTATAATAGTCTTTTTTTAAACACATAATTTTCAACTAATTTATTAAAAATATTAGGATTCTTGAACGAGAACCAACTGTGTCAATTGAATTGGAATGGAGTAGACCTACTCAAACTTATGGTGATTTAACTGGCTATCGTCTTCGTTTTGGTTTAAAAGATCAACCTCTCCGTGAAGAGCATTTAAAAAGTTCACAAACTAGTCATCGAATAAATGAATTAGAACGTGGTGTAGAATATGAATTTAGAATTGCTGGCTTAAATCATATGGGAATTGGACAAGAAAGTATTAAATATTTGCAAACACCAGAAGGAAGACCTACTGGACCACCATCAAATATAAGTTACCATTTTCAAACTCCTGATGTTGTTTGTATAACTTGGGATCAACCAACTCGGGAGCATAGAAATGGACAAATTATTAGATATGATGTACAATTTCATAAAAGTCATGATCATACTACCATTATTGATAGGAATACAACTCAAACAAAAGCTGTATTTGGAAATTTAGAAGAGAATACTGATTATGTTTTTCATGTGAGAGCTCATACAAGTCAAGGCGTTGGTCCTTTTAGTGAAAAGGTATAAAAAAATTAGAAAAAAATTTGTAAATTAAATTTATCTTATACTTTCTCTTCTATATTTATGTCAGTACAAATTATGGTATTGATTATATTATGTGTATTTTTGTTCAATTTCATTAAAATTACAATTTAATTTTTAGATATCAATTCATACAGAACGAGATATCGGTCGTGCACCAATGACTGTTCAAGCTGTTGCAACTTCAGATTCAAGTGTTGAAGTCTGGTGGGAACCGGTTCCTTCAAGAGCTAAATTAATTGGTTATCAAATATTTTATACAATGACTGCTGTGGAAGATCTCGATCAATGGCAACATAAAATGGTTGGAATAACAGAATCTGCTGATTTGGTTAATTTAGAAAAATATGCTCAGTATGCAATAGCAGTTGCGGCTAAAACTAAAGCTGGCTTAGGTAGATTATCAGAAAAAGTAACGGTGAAAGTAAAACCCGAAGATGTGCCTTTACATTTACGAGCACATGACGTTAGTACACATTCAATGACTTTAACTTGGTCTCCACCAATTCGACTGACTCCTGTTAATTATAAAATATCATTTGATGCTGTTAAGGAATTTGTTGATTCACAAGGAATTACACAAACACAAAATATACCTCGACGAGAAATTATTTTAAAAACCGATGTTACCACTCACACTATAAATGAATTGTCTCCTTTTACAACTTACAATGTTAATGTTAGTGCTACACCACCTGATTATCAATATAGGCCTCCTACAAAAATAACTGTGACTACTCAAATGGCAGCTCCTCAACCTATGGTGAAACCAGATTTTTATGGTGTAGCTCATGGTGAAGAAATTCAAGTTATTCTTCCACAAGCTTCAGAAGAATATGGTCCAATTAGTCATTATTTCTTAATAGTAGTTCCTGAAGATAAAACAACTAATCATAAACATCCTGATCAATTTCTAACTGAAGATATGTTACCTCCTAAAGGACAAAAAAATGAACGTGAAAATGCTCCATACATTGCAGCTAAATTTCTACAAAGGAATATTCCCTATACTTTTCACTTAGGTAGTGGTAGTACACATGACAATTTTACGAACAGAAAATTGGAACGTGGAAAACGATATAGAATATTTGTCAGAGCAGTTGTTGATACACCACAGAAACATCTATATACTAGCAGTCCATTTTCAGAATATCTCGCTTTAGATATGCGTGAAGTTCCACCAGGCGATCCACCTCGCAGACCTAATCCTAATGTTTCAATTGAACCTGATGTTTCCGTTAATAGAAATACTGATGAACCAGGAATGGTTTGGATAGTAGGACCTATAATTGCTGCATTGTTTCTTTCAATCATTTTAGTTCTTTTATACATAATCAAGCGTCGCAGACGACCATGTAAAGCATCCGACGGGCCAGCAGTTACTAGACCACTAATGGCTGCAGATTTAGGAGCAGGTGATATTGGAACAACTGATCCTACAGATCCTGTGGAAATGCGTAGATTGAATTTCCAAACACCTGCCATGATTTCTCACCCTCCTATACCTATATCTGAATTAGCGAATCATATAGAAAGACTTAAAGCTAATGATAACTTAAAATTCTCTCAAGAATATGAAAGTATCGAACCAGGACAACAGTTTACATGGGATCATTCCAGTATGGAAGTCAATAAACCAAAGAATCGATATGCAAACGTCATAGCTTACGATCATAGTCGTGTAATTTTACAACCGCAGGACGGTATACTCGGTGGAGATTATATTAATGCGAATTATTGCGATGGATATCGGAAACACAATGCTTATGTTGCAACTCAAGGCCCTTTGCAAGAAACATTATCAGACTTTTGGAGAATGTGTTGGGAACTCCGTACTGCTATAATTGTAATGATGACAAAATTAGAAGAACGCACACGTATAAAATGCGATCAGTATTGGCCTGCTGGTAGAGGTTCTGATACCTACGGTTGTGTAACTGTCACAGTTCTAGACGTTCAGGAATTAGCTACCTATTGTATCCGCACTTTCCAAATTCAACGACAAGGCTGTTTGGATAGACGAGAAATCAAACAGTTGCAATTTACTGCATGGCCTGATCACGGTGTTCCTGATCATCCGGCTCCATTTTTACAATTTGTAAGACGAGTTAGAAGTTTAAATCCTATCGATGGTTCAGCAGGTCCTATGGTGGTACACTGTTCAGCCGGAGTGGGACGTACAGGATGTTTTATAGTAATTGATTCAATGCTGGAACGAATGCGACATGAAAAAACTGTTGACATTTATGGGCATGTTACTTGTTTGCGTGCTCAACGAAATTATATGGTTCAAACTGAAGATCAGTACATTTTTATACACGATGCTTTACTTGAAGCTGTCACATGTGGTAATACTGAAGTTCCTGCACGAAATCTTCAAGCTCATATTGAAAAGCTGGTACGACCATCAGATAATATGACTGGAATGGCATTAGAATTTAAAAAATTATCAAACATGAAACCTGTAACTAATGAAGCTAATCGTTTCATTAGTGCTAATTTACCTTGTAACAAGCATAAAAATCGATTAGTTCATATTCTTCCCTTAGAGACGACTAGAGTTTGTTTAACACCTGTACGTGGTGTGGAAGGTTCTGATTACATTAATGCTAGTTTCGTTGATGGATATCGTTATCGTAATGCATACATCGCTACTCAAGGACCTCTAGCTGATACCGCTCATGATTTGTGGCGTATGCTTTGGGAACATAATTCTACAATAGTAGTAATGTTGACAAAACTCAAAGAAATGGGACGTGAAAAATGTCATCAGTATTGGCCGAGTGAACGTTCTGTACGATATAATTGTTTTGTCGTCGATCCCATTGCAGAATATAATATGCCGCAATACATTCTTCGTGAATTTAAAGTAACTGATGCTAGAGATGGATCTTCAAGAACTGTTCGTCAATTTCAGTTTATTGATTGGCCAGAACAAGGTGTACCAAAATCTGGAGATGGGTTTATTGATTTTATTGGTCAAGTACATAAAACAAAGGAACAATTTGGTCAAGATGGTCCTATAACAGTACATTGCAGGTATTTTCATTAATAATATTTGTTTTTGTATTAGTCGTAATAATTATTAAAAACTGTAAATAATATATTATTGAATTTTTGAAATTGATTACATATTAAGAGTGTGTATTAATATTATATTAATTGTTCATTTTTATTACAATTCTGTGATCAAAAATTAATATAAAATAACTTTTAGTGCTGGTGTTGGTCGCACTGGAGTATTCATTACTTTGAGTATTGTCTTAGAAAGAATGCAATATGAAGGAGTCGTGGATGTATTTCAAACAGTACGTATATTGCGTACACAACGTCCAGCTATGGTGCAAACTGAGGTATTATTATTTCACCATAAATTTATTTAATATATTATATTATTTTCAAAACTGTTTCTTTTTTTAATTCAAGATTCTTTCGGTACATTATGTGTTTATATTGAACATATCTACATACATATGTTTTAATATAAGTAAATCTTAATTTACGTTGTTAGCATTTTAATTTGTATTTCTTTTATTCTAGGAACAATATCAATTTTGTTATCGTGCTGCTCTCGAATATTTAAATTCATTTGATCATTACTCCAACTGATCTTCACCTATTGATCGATTATGCTGAGATCAGGCAAACTTGAAAATACGCCTGGTTTGATTCAACGCTGCATAAATAAAATTTTCAGATGTTTTTGTGACATTTATTCACCAGTTATTTGTGTAGCGACTCTCAACTGCCGTAGTTTGACATTATATTCGTGTATAACAAGTCTGTTGTGAATATGATAATTATAAAAATAAATTCTTTATAAATATTTCCGGCAAATGGAAAAGCTATGCCGATCATTAAGATAATCTTGCACTCTTTATTTGACTGCAAATTTTACTGACTAAATGAATGTGCGCGTGTTAAAGACAGAGTGTGCCTAACATTAAGAAAAGTGGACAAATTTCTATATTTTTGTTCATTTTATTTTATATAAGAATACATATATACTTGTTTGTAATATATATCTATGTATATATCTATGTGTATGTTTGTATGTGTGTAACATACGTACACATACATACATACATAACATTTATATACATTTTTTTTTAAGACTTCATTTGATAATTAGATTTTATTTTTATATTTTGTTATGTGTTGTGCGGTGCTTCTCATTGTAACAAAATAATTATTGTATAACTTATAATGGGATGGCGACATTGGTTCATTGTAGAAAATATAATATTAGTGGTTTTAATAGCCTTAACCCAATGTTGATGTGTCTGCAAATTAACATTTTCAAAAATTAAATATCTTATCTCAAAAAAATTCAATTTTTTTATTCATAGATAAATGACACGTCTAAATTAATTATAACTCAGTGGCAAGAGTTATATGATTAACTGAATGAAAGTTGCATTGATGCTCACTAAAAAAAATGTTAAAGTTTGTTACTACTGTTATAATGTTTTTTAGAAAATTAATAACGTCTTCAGACATTGAATCTAATTATCAGATAGAAAAACTGTATATAATATTTTTATGAAGCAGCATAAATGAACAACAGATTTCATTAATCGATTGAAATATGTGTGTAAAGGATATATTTAAGATTACATTCAATAAGTTCCGATAACTAATCATGTTAGTTATTACACTGTTGTTGCGAAGTGATGTAATAGGTAGTGATTACGGTAAAGTGTGAATTTTTTTATTTTATAAGCATGTAGCTGATGCTATAAGTAATATTCAAATAATATTTTATATATTTTTTTGTCTTGTGGATTCAATAAACAATACTCAATATATTTCACTTCTCAATGTATATGACATATATGTTCTAATATCAAATTATACATTTAAAAAAGTGGCAAGTATTTGTGTTACTTACTTCATTCTTATACTTTATATATATATATATATATATATATATATATATATATATATATATATATATATATATATATATATATATATATATATATATATATATATATATATATATATATATATATATATGTATGTATGTACAGTAGGAGATTGTGTTACTTTTATAGAATTTTGTATACATGAATTACTTTTTATACTTTTATTACAGTTTTGTACACTAATTTTAAAGATTATAACTTGCTACTGAGAAGACTTAATTCATTCCTCATATGTACTTCAATTCATATATTAGAAAATAGGTATGTTTTGCAATAAATTAATATTTTTTTTATTAGTTTTAGATAATTATATTTTAAAAAGGTGTAAATTGAAATTATTTCAGTTGCCTTTTGTTTCCTGTTATAACTAAGGGGATCATTTGGCAATAAATATTTTATTTTACCAATTATTCTTACATTTTTATTTAGTGCTAGTTATGTACTACTTTTGCAATTTTTAATATATCACCTTTAAAAGTAGTTTATTTTTTTTATTTTTTTGTTAACAGTACATACATACATACGTGTATATATATATATATATATATATATATATATATATGTTTATTTTTGCTGACCATATGAACCCCTTAATACCATTATCCTAAAATAAATAATCTACTTTGAAATAATGATAAAAATATCATTTTAATAAATGGCAACAATTAATCTATGTATATCATATTTGTTACCAATAAATATTATTAATTTGATCAATTATATTTTCTAATATACTAACATCTATATGCATGACAGTTTTATTCTCCATAATTTTTATGTTGTTTTTTTTTTGTATAATAAGTTATATATTTTTTTAAACATATTCATTATTATCATTTTCTTTATCAAAATATGTAATCTTTTTAGATAAATTGTGAAAATGTAATATACAATAACGAGTAAATACAATATTTGTACAAATCTAGTGTTTATTTCTTATTTTTTATATATAACATTATAATTGGTATCTAATATATATATATATATATATATATATATATATATATATATATATATATATATATATATCACATTGCATGTTTTTTAGTGTAAAGTAAAACATTTAGAATATATTTTGTGTATAGAAACAAAAATTAATTTTTAAAGGTAGAATTAACAAACTGAGTACTACTATCTGATATATATATATATATATATATATATATATATATATATATATATATATATATATATATATATATATATATATATATTTCAGATAAGTTATCTCGGGATAATTTTAATGCATTTTTTTTTATTAATTGTAAAAATTTAAAAACTATTTTAATATTAAAATATTTACTACAAAATTCATCAAGATATTATAATGAAAAATATAATAGATAATAATAATTAAAACACTTGTAAATATATTCAGTTTACTTTTTTTATTAAAATTTTTTTTTAAATTTTCTTTTAATTCATGATCAAATTATTGTTTTCTTAATGAGGAATATTATTGCACTTGAACCATTTTGTCTTTACTGAATATATATAATTGCTACAAAAATAATTAAAATTAAAGGTCTCTATAATAATACAATTAAATGGTAAGTTAAAATAAACACACATATACATACATATATATATATATATATATATATATATATAAATATAATATAATATAATATATATATATATATATATATATATATATATATATATATATATATATATATATATATATATATATATATATATATATATATATATATATATATATATATATATATATATATAAATATTATATAGATAGATAGATATATTGTATAATGAGAAAATAACATATACTAGTTTTAACAATTATATACATAAATTGTTCATATAATGTTTTTGGTAAAATTTAATTGATATAATTATCTAAGTATTAAAACATCTTTTAAACTTGTAAAATATATAATATCATGTTTATTGTGGATTAATTAATAATGCCTAACATTAGGTTTCTTAATAACTTTTTGGTACAAATAAATATATTTATCTATTTAATACTATATCTATTTATCTATCTATCAATATATATATATATATATATATATATATATATATATATATATATATATATATATATATATATTATATATATAATATATATATATATATATATATATATATATATATATATATATATATATATATATATATATAAATATACAAAAAAAAATTAAAAATAAATAGGGGAAAAACCAAGGTCATGTTTAATAATTTCACTGAAAGAAGTAACATACAATTAGAGAATCAGTACCTGGAACAAGTGGACTAAATAAAATACCTAGGGAAAACTATAAGATACGATGGTGATTTATGGCCAGAAATCAAAACGAGAATCAGAGCTACATGGGCAACATTTGGGAGACTAAATAGTATAATGAAAAGCAATATACCAATCAGTTTGAAAAGAAAGGCATATAACCAATGTGTACTACCGGCCTGTACGTATGGAGCAGAAACTTGGACTCTAAACATAAGAATAAAACAGAAACTGTTAACTGCCCAGAGAAGTATGGAAAGAATAATGTTAGGAATTACTAAACTGGACCGAAAAAGAAGTAAATGGATAAGAGAACAAACAAAAGTAATTGATATAATAGAGCTAGTTAAATCGTTGAAATGGACAAGGGCAGGACATATAGCGAGAAGAGAGGACAAAAGATGGACGAAGATTGTTATGGAATGGAGACCAAGAGATAAAAAGAGACCTAAAGGAAGGCCATATCAAAGATGGAGAGATGAAATTGTGAAGTATTGTGGAGGTCAAGGTTGGATGAGATTGGCCAGCGACAGGAAAGAATGGAAGAGGCTCGGAAAACTCTTCTTATTTTAATTATGACATTCGACGAGGCTTTCGCCCAGCAGTGAGCTGATGTGGGCTGTCAGTAGTAGTAGTATATACATATATATATATATATATATATATATATATATATATATATATATATATATATATATATATATATATATGCACAATCATTAAAATATTTCTACTTTATAATATACAAGTAAATACATTAATACAAACATGACCTTTCTGAATGTAGGAAGGAATATGTAAGTTTTATATAACATTTATTCTATTCTAGTTCAGAGTGTTGTTATGAGACTAAGTTACGTAATAATTCATTTAAAACACAGTTAGAGATTCGTTAGTAATCGAGTTGGTTGTGGAAAATATTTCTCCTGTACAATATAATTTTTGTAATACAATATTTCTCATTTTTGTTTTTCTTAAAAAATCGATCAAATTTATATTAAAAATTAGTGTTTTAAATAAAAAAGGTATTTGTAAGTTGTGAATAATGTGATATAAAATTTATATTTAAATTTAAAACCGATAATATTTATATCCAATCAAACAACCAAGTTGATTTACATTGAATGCGAGGTTTTTTAACGATCGTTGTATGCTTGAGTGCAAAATTTGATTTCATTCATTTTATGAAAAGTGGATATGGCTTGTGGAAGTGATATGGATTCACCTAATAATCTATTCAATATAAATACAAGAAATAAACGATACTACAGTTTGTGCATAATTTAAGTGATTTGTTTCGTTTCGTCTCAACGTGAATTTTTCTGTTGAAAAGAATAGGAGTTTGCCAAGTGTTGATTCCTGAACTATATGGTAAGTCTTATTTCAATTGAAATTTAATTTATTTTTGAAAATTTTATGCAGCTTGAGATATTTTTATATGTTTTATACAATATTAGATAATTGTAACAGGGAATAAATGGATTTGAATTTAATTTAGATTAATTTTTTTATCAAATATTTCTCTGTATATATATATATATATATATATATATATATATATATATATATATATATATATATGTATCTTAATTTTGTGTTCTTATTTCAAGATAATATTAATAACTATTTGTTTAATTCTAATTATTGTTAATAATTTAATGGATTTTTTTAAGTACAATAACATTTTATTAAAATTTTCAATCCTTATTTATTACTTTTATGTACGTTTTATGCGTATTTGTGTAATCATACTATCGTTCTCAAAGAGTGAGAACGATGTAGTCATTATTTTAATGCGGTATGAGTATCGAAATGTGTTGCAAAAAAATTAACAGTAGTGAATTATTTTTTTATGTTTTCATGGTGAGGAGAAATTTCTTTATTAAAAAATGACACGTTGGTTGGTTGATGAAAATACATCCTACTATCATTTGAATTTATTTATTTATTTTTTTACATATTTTATTTAACCAGATCAATTTGTATAATAATTATTTTATTGAATCCTTAATCACTCTGCGTTGTTTATATCATTTAAGTAATTAATTGAATATCTTATCAATTGATTTTAAATATTGACTGACTATTTGAAGATGACAAACACTGTCGTAACCAGTTGTTACATAGTACCGAACAATAAGTGTGATTTTAAGATCATAAGAAAATATTTATTTCAGAATGAGATGATATACAAGAATATAAGAAATAATAACTTTAAATTTATCGGAGTTAACTGTTAAATTAAATAATACCGCTTTGTCATTACTTATTTCTCGATTTCGTGTATCGTACCTAATTCATTAATTTAAAAATTAAATGCCTTTTTATATACACAGTATAATACATTATATCAATTTCTATATACAAATATTAATTTCGAATTTTATTTTACGATCAAAATTAAATGAGAATTGAATCGAACTTTAAAATATTTATTTAATTTAAATATCATGAATAATTAGTGCAAAATTAAGTATTATGTAATTTTTGTATAGTTACCTTCTATTTGAAATGATTATTTTGTTATATTTTCTCTATATCAGAGTAACAATTATATAATTTTTCAAATTAGTTATTTACAAATATTACTTAATTAATTTAGAAAGATAGGAAATATTTTTGATGTTTTGTTATTTAGTTATTTTTATGATGTTTTAACTACACTTTATTTATGATAATCTCTAAATTTGAAATAGGGTTTATTATATATATATATATATATATATATATATATATATATATTGTATTGCAAAATCATTTATTTTATTTAAAATATATTCCTTTATCATCAATACAATATTTGTTCAACTAATACATGCATCCATTTACGCTACTCAATTTTTGTTATCACCGTGATTTCCTTTATTACGAATGTGTGAAATGTCATATTGATACCCTTTTATAGCTAATTCAATGAGAAAGTAATTTCATTTGAACTAAATCAGGTAAATACGGCTGATATTGAATCACGAAACAAAGTTTTTGGAATTGTGGCGAATTCAATTTCACACAAATGAATTTTTATTTCGAATGCCACAAGTTATTAAAAATTGTTTAGTAATTACTTATTATTCAGTTTATTTGTTTATAATAACAGTAAGTTAATTCATATCTTAATGGCGATGTTATCAACAGAATGTTGTGTTATAAAATCTAGGTTTTATGATATCGCTATTGAAATACATATTAGATTATTACTGTTATAAATAAAAAAGTGTATAAGAAGTAATTATTGAACACTGGGGTTATAACTGTTTTGTGTCACACACACTTTATTTTTTTTACTAAAAATTCACGTGCAGAGACAGTTTTGTAAACTGGTACATTATGATATAAAAATATTAGTTGTTTGGGTTTCAATATTCAATTAATAGTCGACAATCAACGAAGATTTATATAATCAATAAACAATTATTCCTTATAAATGTTTTAAAAAATATTAATAAATAGTAAATTTGAAAAAATTCTAATAAATAGTAATTTTTATTTACTGTTTAATCTCCTGTAACAAATTCCAAATGAATTATGAAACAAATTAATATTGGAATCGTAAAAAACAATTGAATGCTATCTTGATTTATAATTTCTAAAAATGTGATTATTTTACTTTGGTAAGATTGCTGGCTTCTTAAAATTCTTATTTATAATAATTTAATACTTGGACGTATCATTTGAGGGTTGTATTTAAAAATAAATTGTAGGAATTCTGAGGTGTTTTAGAATTGTTTTTAGAATGTTCTACGTGAGATATTTTCGAATTATTTATTAATCATTGAGAAATAAATCAAATACAATCTTTTATTAATTTGTGTCATCATTAAATTTGAACTCCCCTTCAATCATTCTAATAATTACATTTGTATCAAAAGCAATAATTTCACCATTTTTTATAGTTTTTGAGTAATTACTGTTTTTGAGTAGTACAGTTTTGGATCATTATTGAAGTCTTCTTTACTGCTTTGAAATCGTTTTTAATACATATAAATGTATGTACGAGAAAAAAAATTATTAATAAACTCTTCTTGCTACAAGTTTAATATTTTGGTATTTTTTTTATTGGTATTAAACAAAATTTAATATTTGTTCCTTATTCCATTTAATTTTTGTGGAAAGGTATCAAAACATACAATCAAATTTATTCGTATCACTCATAAATAGATGTTCGATATCAACCACATTTTGGCAATCTGTAGAGAAGATACGATGTTTTCAAAAAATATTTTTGCAATTTCAGTTTTAGAAAAAAATCTTTTTATTTTTCGATAAACTGTGTAATATCATCATTCCACGAATTGTATTTACAAGTTCTTAAATTTAAAATAAAAATGAGTGTTTTTTGTCATTGAATTTTTTTGATCTATGTATTATTTGTTTTAATTAAATAAATTAATAAAATATTTAAAAACGTTTATAATTGAAAATAATTTTAAATATTTTTTAGTATTTATTAACAAGAATATTGAATAAATTTTGTTACTTCGAATTTATAATAAAAATGCCATCAAATATCTTCGCTAATACTACTGTTGCTTTATAAAAAATAATTCATTTTTCCAAATACCCATTTATGTAAATTGAATGATTAAGAAAATTGTTAGTAATTTATTGATAGAACTTACGATTATTTTATTTAGTAAACCGTAACTATTAATCAGTTATTATACGAGAATAGTGGCATTCAAAAGTGAATATATAATAAATGTGGGATGCAGAATAGAATGCAAATTTCAATCTTCATTTCAAAAAACAGTTACGTACACACGCCTGGCTATAAATTTATTTTCATATTCAAAATCATGCTATCATTCTTGGCTGCCATCTTCTCAACGTGGGAATACAGTAGCTGTCTAAACGATTTATTCACCTGCCAGTACTTTTTATTTATTCAAAAACTGCCGCCAAAAAACAACACCAACGACTTTACCAACAACAATATAAACAGTACGTCTCTACACACACGTACCCATATAAACCGTCTACTACAGACAAAATAGAACCACAGCTTTGTAATTATAAACAGTACTTGAACTTAGTATTTGAGTTTTTATCTCGATTCAGGTTTATTACAATGGTTTTGATTTCTCTTTTCATATATATATATATATATATATATATATATATATATATATATATATATATATATATATATAATTTACTGAAGGTAATGCCTTGTCTCTTTAGATAAGCTCTATTCTCCTGCCTGAACTCATTTTATTATTTTTTTGTAGAATTTGAAATCCATTTTTTCTATGATCTTACTTAGTTAAGTTATGAGAATAATTTACAATAGGACGGTCTTGCCCGTTTTCTTATTTTTTACATAGCACTTTATTGTTGAAAATGTTCATTAATATTGAAAACAGATTTGCAAATTTTTATTAAATATCATAATAACTATGACATTCTTTAAGTGTAGCAAATATTGAATTTTGATATTATAGTTGTACATATAAATAGATGATTATTATGAAAATATTGAATTAAAATAGATTTAATTGATTTTTGATCCTTAAATTAATTTGGTCAAACTTTCTTTTTTAACTATTAGAAATATTTAATTTTTTATGTACGAGTAAATACATATTTTCTATATATAAACAACATATTTATTTTTATGTATTTAATAAAAAAATAATTGTTTACGAGTGTATATATATATATATATATATATATATATATATCAGAATCAGAAAAAAATATTTTGTCTAATAATTACATGAAGTTTACATGATATTTTCGGGGTTAGGTAGGTTGCCTATCTTATGATAATTTGCCTATGGTTGAGTATTATTTTCGATATGTGTTAGTGAGATTTTGTAACAATACAGGAAAAATTTCAAGAAAACCTGTTTTAATGTGAATTTTTTAACTATTTTAACTTATGCTAACTTAACTATCTTAATTAATTATATTGACTTAGTTGTAAATAGCTTATTTTCTAACTTAACCTATTTAAAAACATTGTTTACAGCGGCTCTAGGCGCTAAGAGTTTTGTCACTGAGGGGTTGTTGAAGTCTTTGAACTGTTGTTCATCATTAAACGCGTGGGTCACTGATCACTCGCTGTATTGTGATTGCTTAATGGGTTACAGTTGTATAAGCTGTACAAGGTGAATGGTTTGCCAGACAATTTTGAAGAATGCCACAGGTAGCATCGCCGTGGGGGTGTTTGTGGTAGTTTGGGTGGGATGTGAGTTTTGTGTTGGCTGGTCGTTGGGATTTGGGGGTGTTGTGGAGAGAGGTTGATTTGGGGAGTTAGTAGGTTGGAGTGTGGGTTTGGGAATAAGGAGGGGGTTGTGATATGGAGTCTGGTGAGGGAAGGTGACCCTTTGAGCCCGTTTAGTTATGGGTTTTGGGTGCAGGTGTGAGTTGCGGATGATATATATATATATATATATATATATATATATATATGTATATATATATATATATATATATATATATATATATATATATATATATATATATATATATATATATATATATATATATATATATATAGGAAAACCTCGCATAGTCCGGCTAATCGGTTCCACTGATTAGCCGGATTATTTGAAAACGTACTAATCAAAACCCTAACTACATACAAAAAACGTTAATTGGTTCCATCAATTTTTTTCCTGTTTTTCAATAAATAAAACGAGGATAATGTACTCAAATGTTTGTATGTATCAACAGAACAAAATTTGGGGTTCATAATTTCATTTTAAATTCATTTTCAAATGGATTATTAAAATTTAATTATCAAAAAATCGAATTTACTTTAGAGTTGCGAATCGAAAACTAATAAAAAAAGACCCCAAAACCAAACCTACGCATGCGATGTGCATATACTTTTCGGTTTTCTTTTTTATTATGTTTTTATAATAAAGGAGGAAATTTGAAAATTTGCATATAAAAATTATTTTATATTTTAATTTTTTGGGATTTCTTTCAAGAAAAACTTTTTAGTAGGATTTTTTTAAGTAAAAAGTTTTTTTTTGGAAATTTCAAACAGGACTATAGTGAAACCGGACTAATCGAAGCCGCACTATGCGAGGTATTACTATATATATATATATATAAAGAGAAAGAGAGAAAGAAAAAGACATTTAGATAAATATTATATTATAAATTATACTCACAATATATTATAATGACCGTCGAAATAAGTAACATTTAATATTTTAAATAATAAATTTAACATTTGTATAAAATACTATTATATTTGAATAACTATTACTTATAGCAAACAATTCATTTAAAGAAATATTTATTGTGATATTTTATGAAATACTATATGTTGTGAAATATTTGACATACCAAAAAAACTAAATTGATTTTCTTTCTGTATAAAAAAAACTGAATTCAAATACTGTTCTATTTTATATACTGTGGTAGATCGTCCCTCTTGTTATACGTTGGTGAGACGTCGAGGGTGTATAGAGGTTCGAAAAGCAGCGAAATAGAGCTATATGCCAGCCCTACAATCCATATAGCTCCACCGCATTAATAATTCATAACACTGAAGTAAAACTGTTGTACCTACACCTACCATACCCGAACGGCCCAGCGTACACTGAGGTACCTTGTAGTGACGGCTGTCATATTTTACAGGGCCAGGAGAGACACGTGTGTGCGTGAGAGAACGAAACCACACGTGGAGATGTGATATTTTTTTGTCGTGTCATGTTCAAGTACTTCACTGTTTTGTTTGTTTTTGAACTTTAAGTCAGTCATTACAATAGATACAAAAGCCATTTCAACAAGTTATTGCTCTCGATACAAATCGATATAGACATTTTTATATACACAAACACATTTATATATATATATATATATATACTTGTGTGTGTGTATAAAACAATGTAGTGAAAAATTATAATGTTCTTGAATTTGGAAAATGTAACAATAAAATTCTCGAGGGGAAACAGTAATAAAGAATTAGCTTACACAAAATTGTTCTGGAATTAATTAGGATTGTAGAATATATATTAGTATTTTAGATAATGATAATTTTGTTTGAAAGGTACATTATAGTAATAGAAAAATTATAAATTTAGTTTATAATCTAATGGTTTATTGTAGAAAATAATTATATTTGGTGGTATTTTGAAAACATTAATAATTTGAAATAATTTATTATAATTCGAATTATTTTAGCTTTTTTGGGGAAAATATTCCAATTTGTTATATTTTCAAATATATATATATATATATATATATATATATATATATATATATATATATATATATATATATATATATAATTAACCTCTTTCTATCCATTACTAGGTAAATGCATTTCTCAAAATTCATTTTTCAATTATTCAATGTCTTTCTGTTTTATTTTTTATCAATGAATTTCATGTCTATATCATATTTGTCTCTTTTTAAACCATTGGTCTCTTTTTAAACCGTTTTATTATTTTCTATGTTTATCTAATGGTTGTTTATTGACGGCTTTCTCTTCTTGCCGGATGATTGTTTTATTTTAATTTTACTCTACTTATTGATAATATAGATATATCTATTGATATATATTGACTTATTGATATATTTACTTATTGATATAATAGTCATTTTTATTTGTTTTTCATATATTATATATAGGGTCATCTGAATGTGATGTCTTTGTGTTTTATTAACAAGAAACATGTTTATAGGGAAACATATATATAGTTTCTTTTAAATAAAACACTAATTTAGAAATCACATTCAAATGAACCTTTATATGTATATATATATATATATATATATATATATATATATATATATATATATATATATATTGTTGGAAAAATCTTCAATTTTACCAGAGTTACTTAAAATGACCTTTATAAATACTTTATTATGATGAATTACAATTAATAGAATATTTACAAATTTTTATTTTAAGAAATACTTAATTAGTTTATTCCTTGTATAGTAAAAATATGGCTTTGAATAAAATTTCTTTTTCGTTGATAATATTTTATGAAGTTAAACATATATCAGTGCTGTAATTTGTTAAAAATATATGTTGGGAAATGATGCAATTGCTGAACATATATGTAAATTTTGTTTCAAAAAGTTCCATTTTGCCAATTTTAATTTAAATAATAAATATATTCTAATTTTGGAAATTATTCAGTGATTGATGATAACATTCTAAAATACACGGTACCAGAAAATCGGAGAAAAACTTTATTATCAGATAGTTTTCACTTTCATATATAGTATATCATATAATAGTTTTCGGACACTTGAAAAATATTTTAAAATTTTGTTAATCATACGAATTAAAGAAATTCTGTGGACAGATTAACAAATTTAAAAACTTTATTTTTTCGTAAAAAAAAAACATTTTTTAAACGAATAATTATAGGAGATTAAAATAGGTTTCGTATTGTAATATGGTGAGGAAAAGACAATCACCAAATTGTAAAATCGCGTTGACAATTTGAAAAATTGAAATACACTAAAATAAAGTGATTTTCTTTTGGTGGTGGAATTGCAGGTACATGGTTTATTTTAAACTTTTCAAACCTGGTGAAATTATTAATAAACCATTTAATCAATTATTGACTGTTGTTAATAATTAAATAAATTGAATAAGGTATTACATATAGATAAGCCCGATTTGGTGAACAGAAATGGTATTAACTTTCCCCAGAATACTTAATTTTTCAATATTCACTCGTTTTGGCATATTCTATATTTTGATATTTGTAAAATTATATTAATTTAAAAAATATTTTTTTGTAAAAATAAGATCATGTATTCAATATAATTTTTATATCTAAGCCAATTTATTTTTTTAAAAATGGATTAAATAATATTTTAAAATATAAAATATAGTAAAAAGAAATAGTGGAAATTACATAATTAATTAAATAAAGGAAATGAAAGAAAATGTTCGTTTTTCATATATCAAATCTGAAAAAAATTCTAATAACTTAATATAATTATAATTAAAAGTCGTTTAAGTATTTTAATCCGTTTAAATAGCATTTAAATTCTGATATTTTGTATTTTAAAATTTTCTTCATTAAATAAACTTTAATTTGAAATACATTAATTTTTATTTGTTCAATATATGAATTTTATTTTTATATAATAATTTATGCGCAGAACTTTTGAATTTTTATTGATTTTAATATATATTAGAATAAAAGAAAATAAAAAACAGAAAATATTTGGTCGATAACTTTGAGATTTCATGTAATAAATTTCATTGTAGAAAATTATTATTCATGATGGAAAATTATACAGTACTCTTATTTATTAGAGTTGACCCTTTTATTATAAAGGTAAACTATCATATAAATGTCCCAATGGTGACAAATATTCATTTGATATGATAGTCTCGGTGTGTAGAAGATTAAAATAGATGATATTCTGAGTGCAGTTATTCAATAAAAATAATATTGTTATATATATATATATATATATATATATATATAGAGAGAGAGAGAGAGAGAGAGAGAGAGAGAAAGACTCTTCAGAAATAGAAATATAAATAATAAAACAATATTATAGTAATAAAAATAATTGACTTTTAATAGACTGTTTTATATTAAAATTTCAAAACGCACATTTTTTACCACATTATGAAATGGGTTCTAAGAACATTATTTAATAGTAATATTACAATTAACATATGAGTTATTAATAATAGCTAAACATAGTTTTGAGAAATTTTGATAACAGTTTATATAACGTAAATTTGAAAAATCTAACTATTTCTGGTATTCAATTACAATCGTTCATTAGTTTTTGCAGATTATTTGAGGCATCATATTATTATATAGGGTTTTCCAATAAGCGCTTCAGAAGTTTAAATAGAAATAAAACAGGAAGTATTTATATAATTAGTTATTTATTTTTTTTATTGCTAAGCATATTCTGTGGCATTAATGATGGATCACAATTTCACTCTTATAACCAGGACTACGACCTTGCTTCATTGGTCCATTTCATGAAATAATGGACTCATTAACTTTTGTTCCAATAAGTACATTGACATTTTTACAATTTCTAAGCATTATTGAAGTATTACACGATCCATGATAATTTGTCAAACTATACTGTGTTGAAACTTTAAAATGAACTTAAAAAATATTCAAACATGGCTGTCAAAGTTCTGACATTGTTATTGGAAAACTCTATACAAGGCAATTAAAATGATTACTGAGTTATTTTTTTATATTTTATACCACTTTCTGATATAAACAGTTATTATAAAATAGTAAGAATAAAAATTAATTTAAAATTAATGTAAATTAAATGATTCAATATTTAAAATCATTTTATTAACAGATTTATTGTTATTTCAATTTGTGGTATATAAAAATTTTATTAAAATAGTTATTTATTTCCTATTATGAATTTTTAAATTTTGTTACGTCATCCTCAACTATGCTAATTTATTAAGATCAATAATTTTTAAAAACATATTTAAAAAAAAATCTTAAATGATTCTGACTTTTCAACACAATATTTTCAATATTCGGACTCTATGTGTATTTTATAATTATTAATTTAGTGTTAAATTTCAAATAATTATTGAAATTTAATTCAGTAATTTTTAGAAAAAAAAAACACTTCAGTTCTGAATAATAATATTTCTGAATTAAGATTTCACAGTCTTCTTCCTCTTATATTTATATTTCAAAGTATAAAATCTTGTATTTTCTTTACCAACTGAAATTTTCATTCTCATGTTTTACGATACAATGCTTCATAATATATATTAGAGCTCGGGAAAAGAAAATGTTCAAGTCCCTATTCGCAAGAAAAAAAATGTTTAAGATTTTACAAGTTCGAGAAAATGAAAGCATTTGTCAGATTCTGGGAAAATTTTCATAATTTCCTGGAAATAAGAAGTAAAGTTGTAACTTCAAATGCAACAGGTTTGTATTTACAATAGCTTTTAAAGTTGATGAAGAAGAAAAATAAGAGTTTATATATATATATATATATATATATATAAGGTGTTTCAAAAAAATGTATATACATTTTAATTTACATACATTTGATTGTGTATACATTTTGTAGGGACACTCTGTATATATCAAATAACTTATATCAACCTATTGTTGGGCGAAAATCTCATCGAATTTTACCACTCGTTCGTATTTGGTCATACTTTGCCGATAAGGCGTGTTAGTGAGGTTTTTTATTGAAGATTTACTCTATTAATATATCATCATTATTAGCCACTTTATCTCTGCTAATAAATGAACCTTTCTCAAACTTTCTATTTTTACCGATTCAATATCTTCCTTATTCAGTTCATTTCGACAAATTTTCTTACATATTTTCTCATCTATTCATACGTCTCTTCCTGGACTTTTTTTATATGTATATCTAGGTTCCCAACAATTTCTCTTGTTCATCAATGGTCTTTTCTTACTATATGAATGACCAATTTCCATTTCAAACTTTTAATTTTTGCTATAACATCCGCATCTTGTTTTTTATTTCTAATCCACTTGGTTCTCTTTCTGTTTCTACGTGTATTCTTAGCATGCATCTTCCATATTTTTTTATGTTGTCTGGGTTTACTTAATTATTTTGGTATTCAAGATCTATGTTTAACTGGCATAAATGAAAACAGGTAGGATGTAATGATCAAAAACTTTTCTTTTTAAACACAGAGAAATATTAAAAATCTTAATATGTGAATATCTTCCAAATTGACACCATCTTGTACTTTTCTGTTCTTTTTATCTATAAATGTTCTTTTAGTGTTAATGAATTATCCCAGATATACATAACTCTGAATTTTTTCTATTTTTCTTCTATTGAGTTCAATTTTTTTGTTCTGAAATTCATTGAACACTATTTTTGTCTTACTAAGGTTCCTCAAAATACTTTTTTTACTTGCTTTATCCTCTTATTTTATTTTTTTAGTTAATCTTGGTTTATTGAATAAATAAATTGTCGTTAGTAATTCTTAAGTGATTAATCATCTTTCCATTTTCATTTATTTCTTCAGATTTCCAATTAAGTGTTTTAAATACTTCTTCCAAAGCAAATGTAATATCTCATTCCTTTCATGATTTTAAAATTCTCTGTTTCTTCGTGTGTTTGTACAGAGAAGGATGTAGCATTTTTATAAATATTTCCTGAGAATTTAAAATAAGTTTCTTCAATTCCTGGATTCTTCCATGTATTTAATATCACTGATAAATTGACTGAGTGGAAGGGTTTTTTAATAATCTTTGAATTAAATAAATAGTGTAAATTGTTATTTCTTGCATTGATTAATAATTTACCTTAGTACTTTAATCTGATTCATCGTGTTAGATCCGCTATGAAATTCTGCTAGTCTTCTGGCTATGATAAATCTTGTTGACTTCGTAGCTGTTTTGAAATAATTTGAATGAAAATTTTATATATTTTCCTATTTATATATATATATATATATATATATATATATATATATATATATATATATATATATATTTCGACCGATAGTGTAGTGGCTATCATCACCGCCTGTCATATGGGAGTTCATTCGATCTCCGGTCAGAGATAACACAGGTACAGGCGATATTCTTTTAGTGTAATGAAAGCAACCTGTTTGAGGGAGTAAATTTTGATTAAAAAATCCTCACCAATCCTCCTGATCATCATAGTAAATATAACTAAATACCGGTTTTACTAATTTTGAAAATTTTCATAAAAAAATATTTTATTTATTAGTACCAAGAGACAGTATTTTTTTCTATTTTTTTTTTGGTCTGCATCATTTTTTCGTATTTAATTTACTATTACTATTTTTCCACAAATATACATTATTTAAATTAAATTTGGTATTTTAAATAAAATTCACGTAGTTTTTTCATATATAACACAGTTCGTTACTAATTAGAACGCTTCTAAATCATTACCCCTTACAGTTCTTGTGTATATTGGAAGTTCTAATTAAAATTTGTTAATTCTTGTTCAGTCTTGAAGTAAACAGTGGCGTTGCAAAAAAGTAAATACCAATTCAAATAATAAATATGTATTAAGTTTGATTTTGAAAGTATAATAGATCACTAAAAATATTTTTGTAGTTGTTTTATTAAATTTATATTGCAGTAAAATGTAATTGAGGAAAAAAATTGAAATATACACAATTTTAAATAATTTTATAACATTTGCTTTTATAGAACAAGTATATTATAAACAGATTTTTGATAATATATTCTGTATTTGTTATTAATTTTTATGTGTAATCTGTATGATAAATCTAAATCATTCGTCATTATGTTAAACTATTTATTGAATTTTTTTTATATATTTATACATGAAAATATGTCAAAAAGTCCTGTTAAAAACATTTTCTTCTTATCTTCTCCATTTTGATATACGAGAGTTATACTTCTTGAAAATGACTTTTTATTTTCTAAGCCAAATAAATATTATTTGATCAGTTCTAGATTTTTCAATAAAAATATTCAATCAAAGGTTTTAATTAAAATATTATTATAGATTTTAATATGATGTGGCATAATTTTAATTTATGTATTTTGTAACAGTGTTTTTCATTTCTTTTTTTATGATTTTTTTATATATATTCAGTACAGATTATACTTGTCTATTATTATATTTCTGTATTTTCTTATTTTTATTTGCTTTGCCTCTAATTTTATTTGTTTTTGAAATAGAAGATAAAAACTATATTATTCACTATTGTCCATTTTTTTAAAAGGACATAATTTCGTAATAAAAATGATTTAATACAATACTTAAATTTGTTTGTACATGTTTTTTTTTATAAACATTTTTGTCGGTTTTTCCTTCTACTAAATATTTATTATTAATTTTCACAACACTTGTATAATATTATTTACCCAATTTTTAAAAATAGATATCTCCTATTCATATACTGATACTCAACAAGTTGGAACTTGTTTTCTATAGTATTTTTTATTTATTATATTGATTTTTTGTCATTTATTCTTTTTCTCTTATATACATAAATACGCACATATATACACACACACACTATATATATGTGTATATATATATATATATATATATATATATATATATATAGAGAGAGAGAGAGAGAGAGAGAGAGAGGGAGAGGGGAAGAGAAAGAGACTTAAATGTAGTATAACTATTTTGGTCGAATAAATTATTAAAATTTGATGAAATATTTCAAGAACAGAAAATAAAGAATATTAGAAGATATATTTGAAATATCTTCTTTTTACGAATGTAAAATTTAAGTAGTTTTATTGAAATTATTTATTGTACAGTCAGTTATATATATATATATATATATATATATATATATATATATATATATATATATATATATATAATGATCAATTTTCATGGATATGAACTTGACAGAATTGAGAAGAGATGATTTTATTTAATTCGAGTATTGCGAAGCAATTGAATAATTATTATAATGAAATGATATTTGGAAATCGTCGAAACGTATTATTTACTTATGCAATACAGTCGTTTTTCCAATCGACCCATATCCAAGTCACGTAGAGCCGCAGAAAAAAAAACTTTTCAACAATCTGCCCCCATATTAAAAATCCACATCTGTCACCGTTTGAAAAGGAGTCGCTACGCATTTATTTATAACGGATTCATGTTCTTCGCAAATCTTCTCGTTCTCCTGGTATTTGTATTATAAAGAGTTTGTATTTGATTTATAAAAAACTTTGTGTTTCGGCGTTCGTTATACATACAGTCAGTCGACGTCCCATCAATGTTGGCCGACGCGTCTAGATTATTACAAAAGTTACAGTTATGGAATAAATTTGAATTTCGTATTGGTGTTTTTATTAATGCTTCGCCTGACTCCGCTTCTCGTTTGCATCGTTTGCTGTTGTAATGAATCGAAGTGATTTTATAGTCAATATTCTGGATATGTGTTTAGCGACATTCGTATGAATCGTAAGCACATAGTTTTCAAACTTTGTAAATAAATTGAAAGGCCTGAAATCTAAACAAAATTTTTCAAATTAAAAACAGTTCTTTCAAAAAAAAAGTAATATTACTTTAGTAATTAAAGTAGATACATTTTTGCATCATTTAAGAATCGTTTTAAAATATTACAAATTTAAAAATGATGAATTTTAAGAAATTGATAATGAATATTTCGTTGTTAATTACAATTTAATTAATATATTTTTTAAAACTGTCGAAAATTCATTCCATGTAAATTAATTATCATTCTCAATACTACAAGATATTAAAAAGTGTTCTATAAATTTTTTTTACATTACTAATTGAAAATTGAAATGAAGGTCTTTTCCATAACTTTCTAAATTCAATGTTACACGTTTTTCTTCTATTCCACACTATTTTTTTTGTTTTTATTTCTTTTATCTTTAGGACTTTCTTTGTTCTTTTTTGTATTTATGGATTCTCAATCAATAATTTCTATTATCCATCTGCAATTTTAATCTCTTATCATATGATAAGTTTGTTTCCATTTTAAAGAGTTTACTCTTGTTATTATCTTCATAACATTGGTTTTCTTTCAATTCTACTCATTTATTTTTTTATGTACTTCTTATACCTAATGTAATTTTATTTAATTAGTAAAAAAATAATTCATTTTCTAAACATTTTAATATTAATTTTTTTTAATATACGTTATACAACATAACATTTATACATACGAGGGTCGTTTGATAAGTATGGTAAAAAAGTAAGAAAAATTAAATTGAAAAATTTAATTAAATTATTAAAATAATTAATTAAATTAAACAATAAATAAATTTACCATACTTATCAAACGACCGTCATATATCAAACATGTTTTCATATTAAAAGCTGTTAATCTTATGTCTGGAATATTTTTGTTTATCTTTTTTTAAGTGATTTACTTTTATTTTGATTCCATTATAAGGTCATCCAATCTTCGATAAATTTTATTGCATTTTCTTTCTCAGAGGATTGAGATCTATTCTATAAGATTGACATTTGTCCTTTTATTCATTATTTATAAGTTAAAAGCAGTTCTATTTTTGTTTAGAAACTTCTTTTTGTATTTGATTTGATTGAAAATGTTTACACACTTTTTAAATTTTCTATAGTTTTATTATCAATTACTGTAAAACATTAAAAAGAAATATTAATTCTTCCAGGAAATAATACATTTTTAGACTTCTATATATTCGAGTTTGTTTAAATATAAATTCTCTCTCTCTCTCTCTCTATATATATATATATATAGAGAGAGAGAGAGAGAGAGAAATAGATTATTTATATTGAAATTTTCACAAATAATTACTAAACTATTATGTGAACCTAAAAACTAATGACAATTATTTTTAGTACGTTTTTAATTTGCTTATTAGAAAGTTAATTTGATTGAAATATGAATGATTTCTGTTATTTTTCTTTAAGTTGTTTGTATTGTTTCGTTGAAAGTTATTTGATGAAAATTTATGCGAGTTTGACATAGTAAAGTTGTAATTTGAAACCAGCATGAAATTTTGTAAAATATATTTATGAACTTTTCAAAGTTGGTTTTTAATAAACGACATAACTGTAAGTAACGTGTATGGAAATCATCTGTGTACGTTTCTCTACCAGCGTCGACCTACCACTACGAGTCTAAAGACCGACCGCTGTGTGCGCTTGTTTCTAATTTACTCGAAATGATTGGTTTGTTCAAACGAAATTAAAATCAGGTGTCAGACTTTGTTAAGCACTCTGCCATGTTTTATTTATTTTTCTCTTGAGAGTCGACGCCGTATTGATTTATTCGTCAGCGTTTTTTTAATAGTTTCTCCTTTTGTTCGCGTACATACTTACCAAGAAACATTCTGTGATCGAGTTTCGACGGGGAAGTGGATTCGGCGACGAACACGGTGGTGTGGTATGGTTTTGATGATGCGGTTTCTGTTATTGTATATTTTTTTCACGTCTTTCGAGATAAATAAACGAATTTGTTTTTCATTTATGCGAATTAAAAGTGTTTATATATATATATATATATATATATATATATATATATTTTGAACGATTTATGTGCATAATTGGTTTCAACGAAATCGGTTTCCACAGCGAGAAGTATGCTTTCAAGTATATTACCATTTCAATTAAATTTAATCAATCGAAAGTGTATTTCAAATTTGTTTCATACAATAAACATATTCAGTGAGTTATATTCTTTTTTTATTTTTTCATATATTTTGTATTCTTATATATACATAATTGAGATTATTTTATTTTATATGAAATATAGTACGAAGTGTAACAAAGTACTCTTAGTATTCTCATAAAAAATTCAAAGTTTCTTTTTATTTCTTTAGTGATTTAAGTAGAGAATATATTAAGCAAATTATCATTTTTTTTAAATTAATTGCTAGATTGTGATTTATGACAAATAAATGAAAATGCATGGAAATTTTATTCTTAAATAATTCATAAGTCAATTTTATTTTCATTTAAATTGATTTTGATTTTTTAATGAACTTAAATTTTTATTTTATTAAAAAAAATAAAAAAATATTTTTATTATTTAAAGAAATTATTTTAGAAATTACTTTATTCATTTGATTTTTTATATACCCTTATTTTATTTTCTTGTAGATACTTTATTTTAATTGAAAAGAATTTGGAATTAAAAAAATATATAATATTTAAAAAGTTCAAACAATAAAACTATTTTTATGAACGAATAAAAATTAACGATATTTTCCTGTTGAACGAAATTTCAAAAATATTTCCTATATAGTGTCATCTAAAATGTTTTTTTTTATATAAAACACAAACTATTTGGAATTTTTTCAATCTGTTTTTTGTATTGAAAGTATGATTCATTACAATTATATGTAGAATATCTTTCAAATATCTACCACGACTGCGTCTGCAGGCATTAATTCAAATATCGAAATTTCTAATGACTTTTCGACGTGTTGCTGGATTTATTTCATGAATTGTAACTCAAAAGTGGTTCTTTAGGTCATTAATCGTTTATGATCTGTTAGCATAGACTCGACTTTTCAAAAAATCCACAAAAAAATTTAATTGTCTTAAATCGAATGATCTTGGAGGCCAATTGAAATCTGCATTTCGTAAAATTACATGTTAATGAAATTTCTATCACAAAAAATGATTTTTTTCTCGAGTTGTGTAACATGTAGCATCGTCTTGCTGGAAATAAACATCAGACACATCAATATCATTTAATTTTGATCATAAAAAGTTACTCAATATTGATTGGTATTTTTCAGCATTTACATTAACAACATTTCCAGAATTATCTTTTAAGAAAAATGGCGCAATGATTCTATTTGCCCAAAATGCACACTAAATAATGACTTTTTGTTGGTGTAGAGATTTTTCATGAATAACAAGGATTTTCATTATCCCAGGTACAAAAAGATTGCTTATTAACAAATCTATCTATTGTGAAATGAATTTCACCATTAAATAAAATTTTGCTTAAAAATAATGGATCTCTTGTTTGTTGTTCAATAATCAAACTAGTGAAATTACGACGTTGTAAATGATCTTTTTCTTTCCTGGGTTAATTGAATTTTGTATGCATATAAATGCAAATTTTTATGCTAAGTCCTCTATAAAGAGCCATAAGATAAGTCCAATTCTTAAATTATTAAGAAGATTTGGCAGATTGAGACATATTATCTAAGAAAATTCATCAGAATAAATTGGATGAGAAAAGCATTGGATCGGTAGTAGTGAAAAGTTTTAGGATAGGCTTTCATTCAGCAGTGGATAGAAAAAGGCCGATGATGATGTTAATGATTATATATATATATATATATATATATATATATATATATATTTTTAAAAATGTATAATTTTTATTTGTATTAAAAATTTTATATTTATTTATATTTTGATATGTATGTTTAGATACATATATACATATTTATACTTTTTCTGAGTTGAAATGCTATTCCTTTAAACAATTCAATAAATAAAAATAACTTGATTATTTTATATAAACACACACATACACATACACACACACACACACACACATATATATATATATATATATATATATATATATATATAATTCAATAACAGTAATGTATTTTTGTGCCGATTCGTATTTTCTGATAATCGAATAACTACTCATCCTTACTTGTGACACAATATCTCTCGTGCTTATTGGCAATCTGCCATTATTGTGCCTAGAATATCATTAAGGCTTGCAGATATTCTACCTTTTTTAATTATTGCGTCTCGTGTACTTTTTGCCTATTAAATGAATTTATTTTCATTTTACATTTGTATAAAAGACTGTTTGTTATTCTATAATGATTTTTTATTGCTATTTAAGTTGAATTTATATTAATTTCTTCTATTTTATATTACTTCTGTAAATGTTTTCATTTGATAATATATTTAATATTACGATATTGAAATTTGTAATATATATATATATATATATATATATATATATATATATATATATATATATATATATATATTCGAATATTTTCATTCAATTCATAATTTATTTAAATGTATTTTACCTTCGAGTTGTTTTAAAATAATATTTTATTTCTGTTTTCAGCAACCACTCGGAAATATATAACTGGTTGTGTTTTAAAATTAATATAAAAATTATATAACTTAACTATAAAATATCTTCGTGTTTTTATAACAGTTTAATCAATAATTTAAACTTTTTAAATAATCGGATTTGCTTATATTGTGGTTTATCATTTAAAAGTTGATTTAATTTTTTTTTTAAATTTTACTTTTTCTAAACAAGATTGTTATTTTGTCTCATTTCCTATTTTTAAAGTTTATATGAAAATTCAAATTATTGTAAAAAATCATTCAGTTAATTACAATTTTTTTTATAATTCATTTAAAACTTCTTTTTATACCATATTTGTTTTTTGAATAAAAAATTTCAAATATAATTTAATGTTTATATTAAAATGTATTGAATGAAAATGGTGTACACAAATTTTACATTTTAAAAGTTTTTTCATTTAGAGGATACAATTAACATTTTTTTATTATATTGGATAAATTGGATTTTTTATATTGAAAAAATTGACAATTTTTTTATTAAAAATATATTATATTAAAATGTCATTATATTCATATTTTAGTATATTTTTCTTAGGAATTTTCTTTGATCTTAAATATTATGTTCAACGGTATTATATTTCAAATGAATTAAATAGTTTATATAAAATATAATTGTATTTCCCATCGGATGCAATACACATATGGCAATGTTCAAACTACTTTTTGAACCAGTCTTCATAAGACGATTTATGAATGACTTGTAGCTTCTTTACTGAATTATCTTTTATGGATTCTATCATATAAAACTTTTTTCCTCGTATTGGTAATTTTAGTCTCGGAAAAAGAAATGTCACACGATGCCATATTCGGCGATGACATGTGTTGTGTGTTTGGCCAAAAATTCGCTTACAAGAGTCAATGTCTACGATGGTGCATTATCATGATGCCAAATCCATGTGTTTTCTTTTCATAAATTTGGTTTTCTTTGACGGATCGATTCACGTAAATGCTTCATAACTCCTAAATAATATTCCTTGTTGACTTTTTTATCCTGCGGACGGAATTTATAATGAACAACACCTCAATAATCAATGAAAACTGTCAACATTATCTTGATTTTTGAACGAATTTGGCGTAATTTTTTAAATTTCGACTCATTTTTGAAGTGCCATTCAATAGATTGTTGATTTATTTTCCATATTATATTTACAAACCCACGTCTCTATATCAGTAATGATTCGTTTCATGAATGTACTGCTTGAGAAATCATCTCTTCGGTCATCAATTTCGATAGTTTTTTTTGCATGAAATTTAGGTGTGTTGGAAAAATTCGTGCCTACAGCGCGTTTCATACCTAAATTATCAACTAAAATGATATGAACAGAGCCGAGAAATATTTTAAGATGTCCAGCAATCTTTCTTCTAGTCTTACGACGATTTTCAAGCACTAATTCTATCACTTTTTCAAATTTTTCTTCAGAGGTTGATGTTGATGAACATCCAGAACTCTGCAAGACTTCAACGACTCATTTTGAATGTATTATATCACTCAAATTCTCATGTTTTTGACATACAAATATCACCATAGGCTTTTATATAATTTTTAGATCTTCGGCACAAGAAATATCATTCGAAATACAAAATTGAAAACAAACTCTTTGCTCAACAATTTTCTTCATTTTAAAAATTAGTTTTTGATACTTGCGATCGACTGATAAAAATATCTGTCATAAACAAACTAAATAATAGATCGCGCTCAAACTTGACGTAAAATTCAATTGCAGTGTTGTAAACTTTTTCCTCTCCAAAAAAAGATTCCTTTAATGTGCGTCTTTTAAATAAACAATTCCTGGTACTTCTTAAACAGGATTATATATATTGGGTGTACCCATAAGTATTGTCGTTTTTTGATACTATACAAAATTTTATTTTATTTAATTAGTAGTTTGAAATGTTTTTAAAATTTGAAAAAAACGACTACTTATAGGTACACCAAATATATATATATATATATATATATATATATATATTTATATATATAAATATAAATGTGTGTGTATGTGTATGAAAATATGAATTTATTTGATAATGAAGATATATTTCTACCACAATGAAACAACGATAATCGTTTAATTTGTTCATCAAATGTACTTTACTGGAATAGATTAAGTATTTCACATCAGTCAATCAATGCAATAACATCAATTATTGTGTTTTGAAGGTAAAGTGCGTGATGTGTACACATTGTCTTCGTTAACACACAACGAACATGTATTTGATAGGTTTACAGACGTATTACTTATGCATTGTTAGTAAGTTAGTTACAGCGTGCACATGCATTCACCGCCCAACCATGCGCCCAGCTTAGCGTGACCATTTATCGTCATCTCTGGCTCTCATATAAACTTATATATATATATATATATATATTCATGTGTGTGTGCAATTTACTCGTATCTACAAGTTATAAGCTTTGCTGGTTTGCTTATTGAATTTCTCCCATTTCGTCGACAGACGTCGCGCCGAGAACGTTTTATACAACACGCGATCCTGTCTTTTAACCGGATTTTATAATTTGAAATTGTTACTGGTGCTGCCACTGTTTGAATATTTACTGACAAAGCGCCGACATACCTCTTCCGTTTTGTCATAATTGTATCATTGTAAAATGATTTTTCCATTCGTTATATTACTTTATTATGTAAAATATTTTTTTTAAAAAAAATCTTTAGATATTTGTAATATAATAAATTGGTATTAATTAATATTTCATTTAGTCGATAATATACCATTTAATTAAAATTGAAATGCGTGTCTCGTTTCAAAATGATCGTATGTTTTGTATATATTTGTGTGTGTTGTATGATTTCATATTTTAATAATTAATTATTACATTTGATATTACTTACAATAAACTATTTTTTAAAAAAATAGAACATTAAAAATTGTTCAAATATTCATTTTTCATTCTAAATAGTTTTATTATGAATATATATTTTTATTTTTCTGTATGCTTTATTTCACTGTAAATGGAACGATTTTATTTATATAGCTATAAAAAGAAAATTCTGTAAATTGTTTCTATCTCTGAATAGGATATTACTGTTATTTGTATTTTGCATTACGTGCACTTGATAGTAAATGTCAAGTGGAATTATTGAAAGCAAAATAGATTGTCTTATTAGACTACGTTGCTATGACATATTTTAAAGCAGTCTGTATTTATTTTATGATCTTATTATAAATAGCATTTTTATTTATTTGATTTCAGTTTTTATTTAATAAAAAAAATATTAACTTAATAGTTTAAATTATAATCTATTAATATTAAAAATTATTAAATATGAAGTAATATTTTTTCAAATATTGTAATTAATTATAATATAAAATTCAGTAATTTTATCAATTTTATTTTTCTTGGTTATTTTTTATGATCGATTTATTGTAAAAATTATTTAGATTTTTATTATTAATTTAATTTTTTAAATGTTTAAATTTATATGACATTATTGAAATATAATATGCGTAATTACTTCACTCAGTAATTACACTTGATGAGATAATTTAGTTCAATATTGATCATAATATTTAATATTATTAATTAATATACATATATATTGTTTAATATTAAATTGAACTATATTATTATATTAATTTGAAATTTAAATCATTTATTGTTAAAATTAATTCTTAATAGAATTTTTCGTAAACTTAAATATCTTTATGGGCATAAATTAAAAAGTGAATATTATTTTCTTTTTTTTAAAGAATTAATATGTTTCTGAAATAAAAATTAATAATATATCTTTTTTAATAAATTAATGAAATAAAATTAAAAATTATAAATAATACCCTTAGCCAAATATTCCATAATATTAAATACTAATCACTTAATTAAAAACTATCTCTATATTCTTATGGATTAGGTTATAAGTATTTTATGAAATTTAATTTTCTTTTTGAAGGCTTCAAATATATATTTTTGTTTTAATTTTTGAAATTTGTATTAGTATAATTGTTATCTCTTTTTAACTTTTTATAACATAAAAATAGTCATATTATATATATTTATTAACCTATTTTTATCTAATGTTGAATAAAGACCTCAACAAAAAATATTGTAAGCGATTCAGTGCTTTTTTTATTCCACACCAATAAATGTTTTCATATTTTTATTCATAAATATCTTCTTCAGGTTCCTAATCAGTAATTTTTTTCATAGTAGTCTTCTCTCTTTTCTATATGATCATACTATTTCAATTTAAAATTTTTCATTTTTGTTGTAAAGTCCATGATTTTGGTTTTCTAATAAACTACTCTTTTATTTTCCTATCTTTTAGTGTTATTTCTGATATGCATTTGTTAATACTTATTTGTGATATTTGGAGTCGTTGAATTATTCTGGAATTTAAAATTTATGTTTTATTATTATAAGTGAGAACAGGTATGGCGTATTAACTAAAAACTTTTTTTAAATATAGAGGAATATTAAGTTCCCTCGTATCTGCGGGTGATAGATTATAAGACCTATCACGGATGCCCGAACCCATTGATAGTAACCAATCCTATATGTAAATAATTTTTCGTTTTACAGATGTAAATACCTATTAAAATATTTATTTGATAAACTATGCATAATAAGTCATTATCAACATTAAATAATAATAAAATAAATTGTATATTATTATACTTGTTCTCTCTCTCTTTTTCTCTCATGAACGTATTATCGGTGGCCGAATTAGTGATTGTCGTAATATATAATAGGGTCATCCAAATGTAACGCCTAGATTTGTGTTTTATTAAAAAGAAACAGTCTATAATTTAGTTTGTTTCTTTTTAATAAAATACAAATCTAGGCGTCACATTTAGATGATCCTATATATATATATATATATATATATATATATATATAATTTATAAATATATGTAATGAAAAATATGAACAACAATATAACAATATAAGTCAGTTATTTAACACTAAACCTACCGCGAGGGGTCAAATGACCCTTTTTAAACTTTTTTTCAAAATTTCTCACATAAAGCGTTATCACATCGCTAGTTGACTTTATGACTTTTAATATAATTTATATACAATGCATTTTTCAATATTTACTCCTCTCTTGTTATTTTTTTTACCGAGAAATAAATGTAATGTGCCTTAACTACCGCAATGGGGTCATTTGACCCCTGCAAAGATTCATATGATATCATGAAGATTTGTATGTGTGGTTGTGATACAAAACCATTGCATTATACATTTTTGCTATTTCATCATATATTTTGCTGTATTGCGTTATATTTGTTGTTGGCTGACGAATGAATAGCGAATACTCTACTAGCGATAAAAGTAAATTACAAACAGATAAATTTGATTTAATCTCTGAAATATGGTACAAATTCATCGAGAATAGACAAAATTGTTACAAGCCTGGGGAACATATAACTATCGATGAACAGCTTTTCCCAACCAAAGAGAGGTGTAGGTTTACGCAATATATGCCGAACAAACCGAATAAGTTTGGTATCAAATTCTGGCTAGCTTCTGACGTCAACACCAAATACATTATAAATGGATTTCCATATTTGGGAAAGGATGAAAACAGAGGAGCCTTCATCTCCGCTTGAGGAATCAAATTACTGGAACCGTTCACAGGATGCGGAAGAAGCGTCACTACAGATAATTTCTTTAGCATCACTATGCAAAATTACTAGAAAAAGAACCACTATTGTTATATCCGCGGAAATAAAAGAGAACTACCAAAATTCGCCAAGCAGGCGAAAGATGGTATGCCACGCTTCTCAACAAAACTATATAAATCGAGTCATTGTTCACTTACCATTTACAAAAGTAAGCCAAACAAAAAAGTGCTTCTACTAAGCTCAAAGCATAAATCTATAAGCATCGAAAAAAACGGTAAGCGTATACCTGAAACGATCAGATTCTACAATAATACTAGTAGACATGACGGATCAAATGGCAAGAAAATACTCCGTGAAATCGAAATCGCAAAGATGGCCTGCGCAGATTTTCTTCAATATTCTTGACCTGGCTGGAATCAACTCGTGAGTTTTATACAGAGAAACAACCGGCGAAAAAATTTCTAGACAACAATTTTTATTCCAATTAGCTGAAGAACTTGCCAAAGATTTTCAACATAAGCAACAGGAAGAAAAAGAAATTATACAGAAAACGTCAACAAATTCAAGTTCGGATTCTCATGTACAAATGCGAAAAAGGTGCCAAATAGGTTTTATAAATAAATAAATAAACAATTTTGAATCGTTATTTATTGTTTTATTCATGTACCAAATTGTGCTAAATGATATATTTTTCGCTATACATAGTAATATATATATAACATTTTAAAGAGGGGTCATTTGACCCCGCTGTGGTAGGAATAGGTATACATGAAGTATCGGTAGGTTTAGTGTTAATAAAGTTCCCATTAAAAAAATCTACACATTGTCAACTGGAAACCAAAATATCTGCGAGCGAAATTTAACCACTCAAAAATCCCGTTTAAACAAAAACCTGCGTATCTGCTTTTACCACATAATTACAGATTTAGTCTCATAAAATATATATTATCGATAAAAACATAAATGCTTTATATAAATAATTTAATCCAATGGCTTTTAGATATTTAGCGCATTCATTAGTATTCATTCGAATAATTATAGTCTGGTATCAAAACATTTACGTTCAAAATGATCTATATTCAAAAATAAACTCCCTGCAATTAAATTCGAATTTGAATATTAAAAATAGTAACGGGAATGGCTGTTTTTATAGAAATTATATCGGTATTGACATCAAATTGAAGTTAATAACGACGATTATATCAATTATTTAATTATATTACAAATAAATTTGAGTTGTACTTGATTATTTTAAATAATAAACTTTCTAAACATTTTTTTTTATTTTTATACTTACAAAATCAGATTTGTGTCATATATAGGAATCCCATTAAAGCAATTACAGAATCTAAGATTATATGGGTTTTATTTGATTGAACACGACAGACAAAGAAGTTCCTTTCTAAATTTTAAAGGTATATAAGTAAATTGTATACTTTGTAGATGGTTGTTAGTTTTCCTTTAATCTTGAAAAAGGGGGGATTTCAATTCATTCTAATGGTGAAGGGAAAATTTTAACAATGCCATAGTTGATATATATACTAGTTTAAAATTTTATTTACTTCATTTTTATTGTTTTTAATATTTAATAATATATACACAATAAATAACTTAATACCAATTATTTAATTTTTTATTATAATTTCTTATTTATAATAAAAAATAAAAAATATTACCTATACAATTTCTTATTGATTTTTTTCTTAATTGAAATAGTACGTAATTTCGAATATTTTTTATATATTTATAACATAAATTAATTAAAATCTTTATTGAAAAATAAAATGTCATATCTAAGAAACTATAGTTATCAGGACAAATCATTTAGATAGTTCAAAATAATAATAATAATATCAATTTTAAAAAATTAAAAAAACTAAATAAAATTGTAATCAAAATAAAAACTGAAGATGTATTTTTAAAAAAATATTTGATAATGTTTTATTATTTATTTTTATTAAATTAAAAATGTTTAGCAAATTGATTTGTGTTTTCTCATAGCTATATTAATTTATTTCTATTTTAAAAAAGGCTATTTCTAATACACAAATGAATTATCACCTCCAACAATATAAGATGTTAAAAAGTACTCAATAATTACTTATTGTTAATTTTATTTTTTATAATAACAATAGATTGGATTTTATTGGCTTAAATTTTATAACACGATATAAAATCTAGGACTATAATATGTTTTTCCCTTTATTATAAACAACAAAGTTAACAATAGTGATTATTTAACACTTTCTAATATCAAATGGTGTTGGAGGTAATAATTCGTTTGTGTAAAAATATATTTGCCATTGTTTCATAAATAGTATTTTCAGTAATTATTATTATTTTTGAACTTATTGTACTTTACAGTTATACATTTATATTTTTCATACTAAAAATATTATTATATGAATCACAGTTATAAATTTCAAATACGTAACTTTTTTATATTTCCTAGAAAATATCATTATTTCTATTATTAATTAAATTATTATTATAAACATTATTGTTATTACAAATATAGTGTATAAAAGTAAATATCCAATTATACTTTTTGATTATTGTTAGCATAAGGATGAGAATAGAATACAAACTATAAGAACTTTTACTAATTAAAATAATTTATACTGTATAATTAACACTACGAATGGAATGATTGAATATAGCTGGGAAAATATATAGTTATAGATATAAATTTTAATATGAGATATAATATTTTATACGACAGATATTAAATGTACGTTCAACAGTAGGATTTAAATACCTTAATAAATATAAAATAATTTTTTTGTAGAATAAAATAATATTACTATAATTACACAAATATGTTGTAAAATATATAGATAAATATATTTTGTTTATAAAGAAATAAAGATAATTGTAATATGCAATTAATATAGTTTATTTCTTAAAAAAATTAATTTAACAAAAATTTATTTGTATTATACGTATCTATTATTATTTTTTTAGAAAATAACTTTCAAATCACAAATTTTAATTTTGAATAAATGTATTATAAAAAGAATTATATTTTATATAAACGAATTTTTACTCTAAACACTATATGATATTAAAGTGTTCATTAATTACTTATTTTTTACTTTACTTGTAGTAACAATGAGTTGATATGCATTTTGATAGCAAATCTGTCATCATCAGAGCGTTATATTAAAAATCTGATGATGATGGAATCGCTACCGAAATGCAAATTAGCCTATTGTTACTATAAACAAAATGAACAATAAATAACTATTGAATGCTTTTCAATATTTGTGGTATCAGGGGTGATAATTCATTTGTGTGGATGTGAATTTGCCTCAGTTTCTATACAATTAAAAAAAATTAAAGAATTATATGACAATGATTATCTACTTTACAAATATTGTGGATATAGTTTGTCATTTTCAATCATTTTTAAAAGAATACATTTTTCAAACAAACGAAATAATTGTTAAATAATGATCCGTAGAGTGGTTGTCTGAAAAAGTTTAGGAATTGATAAATAATTTATAATTATTTATTGAAAAAAATTGAGAAAGTAGCAGAGAATAAATAGAATTCTAAGTCTTGTCAATAATTATTTTATTATTAATTCATGACATATTAATTTATACAAATACAGATGTCTTCTGATATTAACATTTACAATAATAATGATTTTAATAATCTACTATATTTAAAAAATGAACTGATTGAAATTTATTGCAAGAATTTCCGTTGTGATTTAGAGAGATACGTATATGTAATTGTTATTCAATGCCTGTTTGAATTTATTTTTTTGTACCTTGATAAAAATAACATTGAAATAAATTCATGATGTAGAAAAATTCTTATAAAATCAGTTTTTTCTTCCATGGATAAATATTTGACCTCCAGCAGCATTAAATTTTGTCAACATTTCAACAGAGATTTTAACAGAATGGCTCTGACGATGATAGCATCGCCATCGAAATGCATCAGCCGATATATTTATAAATAAAGTAAACAATAAGTGATTATTAAACACTTTAAAGTTATTGTGGTATTGGGGTTAGAAATTTATTTGCGTTAAAGTGAATCAACCACAGTTCCAAATCAACAAATAAATTCTTTTTTAACTTTTCTTTCACTTCACTTTTTTATGTATTTGACCACTTCTTCCAAAATTCATTCTTTATAAATTTTCTTTCTTCAATTACACATATGTTCTTCTATTACTTCATTAATATCTTTTATTTATAACTTATTTCTAATATCTTAATTTCTCATTCTATCCACCATAAAAAATAGTCTCAATTCTTAACAAATCCAAAATATCTCATTTCATTAGTTTAAATTCCACTTTTTTTTCTGATAACCTTTAGTACCCAATACTCAAAATCATATGAGAAGATTGATTTTACTATTATTCTGTATAGTTTCAGCTATGTTTCTTGTCACAATTTTTAAAATTTTCAAATATTGTTTATAAAAATTTCTTATTCATATATAATAATAAGAGAGGATCAGCGATGGAGAAAAGGAAAGTTATTTATTAATAATTTAGATAAATAATAAGGTCCAAGAAGAGACTTATAAATAGATAGGACAGAAAAATAAGGAAATTCTTAGGAATGGAATGTATGAGGAAGATATTGGATCTATTGAAGTAGAAAATTTCAAAAAAGGCTTTTATTCAGCTGTGGATTGAAATGGGCTGTTGCTGATATCTTTATATATATATATATATTGTGGCCCAAATGAAACTGAAGGGTAGTAAAGTATAGTTAATTGATATTAAATCAATAAATATGTCTCTAAACCTTTCAGTCTTATTGAATCACCCTATATATATATATATATATATATATATATATATATATATATATATATATGACAATGAATAATAGTAATAGTGACAATGAATAATAGTAATAGTTCTAAAAAAAAACATAATTTAAATATACAATATAAACAACTCGTATTGAAGTGTCAAAATTGGTCTATTTTAAAAAATCGATATCAGTTGAAAAAGCGTAATAAAAATGATCGTCATGAAAGAAAAATTGTGTCAAATAATATATCCAATAAATTATTTTCAATTCATGGAATTTAACGCTTCGGTCAAGTCACTCCTATGAAAAGCAGTCAGTTGTTGAATGTAGGTCAATAATTTGAGACGGTCAACTAAAATTTATGATTGTGAAATTGATAAGTGTACGCAAACTCACTTAGAAAATAATATTTAATTCAAATAAAACGAATTTAAACGCATACACGTAATAAAATAAATGTTGAAATGATAACACCGTTAATAAAACGTGCTAATATTTACCTATACAATAAAACAATCAAAATTTGATACCAATGGCATTTTATTCTGTGTGTGTATTAAACAAGTACACGTCCACATTCGTACGATTGTGAGTGTATGTGCGAATATATGCGTGCAGATACGCTATTATTTTTCAATTATATATGCTGTTGTACTTGTAAAAGGCAGATAACCCTTTTCCTCGTTCAATGTTATAACCACTGTGTTATATATTCGAATACGATAATTCTTGAATTAATGCACTGAATTAATTGGTGTTAACTGAACACTCAAATGCGGTAATTGCCTATATTGCTCATGTACCGTTATTTATCAAAGCGATTTGAAAATTTCAATCAAATTTAGGGCAATTTTTCAGATAAATAATTTTTTGCGGTGGAAACAAAATTGTAATTAAATTAGTACGTTTAAATAATCACAATATTAAACGTTTCTATGAGAAATTTTAAGAATATCATTCGATCGAATATATATTTCTTATGTGACAAGAAATTTCTTCATTATTAAAAAGTCTTATTTTTCATTTTAAGTATTAAATAGAAACTTGTTAAAATATATATGTTAATGATCATAACGTTTATAATATTGAAGGTCATAGCATTTATTTTTAATTGGTTGGAAATTAAAAATTGTTTTCGATTTAAAAAATGATCTGCATGAAAGTTTGAATATAAATTAAGTATTTTCTGTCAATAACTAACGAAACGTAAACATATTTAATTTTATTTATTTTTAATATTATGTATAAATATATAAGGAAATAGGATTCGTTTTTTTAAATAATTTTATAGTCTGAAATACGTAAATTAGTAATATTTTTTTAAAAAACATATATCAATTTATGTTAGGATCATCTTTAGAAATATTATTTTTTTAATTTTTTTTTCTGTATTTTAAAAATAAATTCTATAGAGATTTTTTTACTTAATATAATAAATATGGTACATTATATGGTAAATTAGATAAATAAGTGTAGATAAAATAATTAGGTAAAACGCTGCTATAAAAATATTTATTGTGTGGCTGATATTATCTTGATATATAATTTGACTATTGGTTATAATTTTGATTGGTTGTTTTTAAAATTTTTGGTTTTATCAAAACAAATTAGTAGGTAACTAACAAAATTTTATCCTTTTCGTATGTATCATGATTCCAAGAACTAATTATCTACGTCGAGCATGCTAACTGGGTACCAAAGTATAAAGTTTTCCAATAAGTGCTTTAGAAGTTTAAATGGAAATAAAAAAAATATTTAAACAATTAGTTTTTTACTTTTTTATTTTTAAGTATAATGATGGAACACAATTTCACTCATATGACCACCACGACTTTTCTTGACATAGTACATTCATTTAATTCAATTTTTAGTCACTCTTTCACATAATTGTGGTCCAATTTCATGAATTACATATTCCATTTATTTTCAATGCTTCTGTTGTTTGTGATCTATCAGCATAAACCAATGATTTCACATAACACCATAGAAAATAATCCAATGAAATTAGATCACATGATCCTGGTGACCAATTGATGGGTCCATTTCGTGAAATAATGAACTCATTAAACCTTTGTTTCATTAAGTCTATTGAAAGTTTTATAATTTCTAAATGTTAAAATAATACACGATTCATAATAATTTGCTTAACCATACTGAGTTGAAATGTCAAAATGAGTTTGAAAAATATTCAAACATTTCTGCCACCAGCTGTCAAAATTTCTGACATTCTTATTGGAAAACCCTTTACTACCTTGTTTCATTCGTTTATTGCATCTCGATATGTTTACTTTAAAATATAATTTAAACTCTTCAAAATATCTGTTTAAAATAATGTAAGTGTTATTTATTTTAAAAATTTAAACTTGATTTAAACGTTGTTGAAGTTACAAGAAAAATGTTTAGGGCATTTAGAGAAAAAGTAGTTACATCAGAAATATGATTCAGAGGTGGTTTAAAAAATGTTTCTGGAGATGAATCATTAGAAGATAAATTCAGATAAAGTAACCTAACAAATGTAGATATCGACGAATTACAGTCAATAATTAAAAAAAAATCGAATTCAATGTATTAACAGCTTACTGAAGAGTTCATAGTAAATGACGAAATAATACGGAATCATTTTCATAAAATAGAAATATGTGAAAATTAAGTAAACGGATACTACACGATTTAACCCCTTACAATAAATTATACCGTTTTAATTTTTTTGTATATCTCTGGCTAAAATCACAAAAGTTTTTGAATGAAATTTTAATCTGTGATTATAAATGGATTATTTACCAACTATAAACGTAGTTTCCATTAGTAATCATCAAATGATACTTGGATATATGTATCTAAAACAAAATTGATTCGAGGGAAAAAAATTCTGTGTTTGATGAACTTCGGGAGGAATTATTTATTTTAAGTATCTAAAAGTTGGTCAAGCCTTCACAGTGAACATTTATACTAAACAGCTACAAAGAGTGCATAATGCATTACAACAAAAACAACTAACGTTGGTAATCGTCAAAGAGTTTTATTTTTAAAAGATAACGCTCGGCCACATGTTGCGGTAGTGACAAGAGAATAAATAATGAATTTAGGATGGGAAATTCTCTCTCATCTCTCGTCTTCTCAAGACATATCACAATTGGAATTTTACTTATTTTTATCTCGGTATAACCATATTCCTTGTAAAGAATTTAATAGTACCATGGAGTTAAAAGCAGTTTTTCACTTTTTTTAAAAAATAAAATTCTGAATTTTATAAAAATCGAATTTATGAATTATCTTCTCGCTAGGAAAAAGTGGTAGTTGAATATAAAAGTGAACATTTTGACAAAAAAGATACGAGGGTCGTTTGATAAGTATGGTAAAAAAGTAAGAAAAACTAAATTGAAAAATTAAATTAAACAATAAATAAATTTACCATACTTATCAAACAACCCTCATATTTTAAACAAAAAATTAAACGTTTTTTTTTAATCTCAAAAGTGACATAACTTTTTTAATTATCTAATAGTAATGTTGGTTAATTATTTGAACTTTGAATAGCTATTTACAAAAAAAATTCTAAAACGAATGAAAACTAATAATATCGTTGCTTCAATTTCAGTTTTCTTTGTTTTGAAAAAAGTTTTCACATTTATACTTTTTTTATACGTTTGGAATAATCACTAATTCATTTTTATACAATTGGTTCACTTACTTTAGCATCACAGGTTTTTATAAAATTACTCAGTCACTTATTGTTTACTCATTGATGCGTATTTCGATGGCGATGACATGATAATAGTTCTGTATTATTGAATAATAAGTGACTATTAAATATTTTTATAAAATTTTATAACTGGAATTGCTAATTTATTCGAGTAAAAAAATCAAGTTTTGTGATTCAGTTTATAGATAGTACTGAAAAATTGAAAATCTGTAGCAAATAAGAAATGATTTAAAAAAATTTTGATTTTAAATTTAATTTTTCTTACCATATTAGTTTCTCTAGATTTTTTTAAAATTCAAATTTTGTATCTTACGTCTTATTTTTTTAGAATTTTGTCAAATATATTCTTTATCAATTAACTATATCAATTATTATAGTAATACTTGATTGTATGTTTTTTAAGATTTCATTATTTTTTATTTTCATATTTATCTATTTTTTTTGTAAATTATAATCAGTTAAAGACGTATTTAAATCTGTTTCATTTCAATTGCCAATAAATATATAATACAATAAAAATTTAATTTTTTCAATCTAAAATTTCTTTACTCATTTTTTATTCATTAAAAAATTAAATATTAATTTTTTATTCGATTTTAATGCTTCATAATTTTTTTAATTCTACCTGAAAAATGTACTTTATTCTCGATGACATCTTTTACGTATTACCTTACTAAACAAGTTAAAACTTGTAAATATGTACTGTTTATTTGAATATAAAATTCTGTATAAAGTTTTATGATATAGACGTACACAGTACTTCTGAACTTTGTTCAGTTATATTCTAACTGCACTCGTATATAAGATTAAAAAGTACATTAAATAGACGTTACAAATTTAACTTCTTTTATTTATTCATAGACATTCTGTTATTGACAACTAACTGCATGTTGAAAACTAAATTTTTGGACATATTTATTGTAAGATATATATTTTTTAAAAAAGTCTGCGAAAAAATAATCAGTTTGAATTTATATTGTTTTTATAAAATTAATATAAATAAAAAAATAAAAATAACCTCTTTTATATTTTAAAAAATTAAAAATTGTCTTATTTATTTTTTATTACAATATAATAATTTCATAAATAAATCTGTTAAATAAATTTAAAAAACATTTTTTTTAGTAATTTGTGTGTAGATAATTATAAGATATTTATATTTTTTATTATTGTCAATTAAACAATATTTGATATTCTATGGAAAAGAAAATTATATTTATACACATTTTTTCCTAAAAAAATTAATTCAAATTATAATAACGGTTTAAACTTAAAATTTTAAATTGAAAAGTGTTAGTTATTTCTAAAAATTACATTGTGTAATTTTTCAATTAGACATAAATTTTTTAATTAAATTTTGCTATATTATTGTAGTTCTTTATAAATGAAAAATGACGTAGAATTTGTATATTAAAGTTTGTTTTAAATATTTTTCAATTATATTTTTGTAATATTGTTAACATTTAAATTATAAATATTTATGATTATTCTTATATGTGAATATAAAGGATGAGTAAGTTTAATAATATTGGTTATATATATATATATATATATATATATATATATATATATATATATATATACGTAGAGTACATTTAAAATGTAAAAAATTACATAAACTACATTAGATACAAAAAGTCCTCATGACATACAATGAAGAAATTCCACAAAACGTTTTCTTAAGTATAAAAAAAATGACACCATTACCTATGCGGAATTTTTCAGACATCCATTAAATGTTTGAATCACGAAATGTAAGCGCGCTAGCAAAAAGTCTGACAAGTTTTCGCTAATTTTAAGAAAAGTCACAAGGCATAGAAGTCTGCATACAACGTTCCTTATGTTGGGTTCACATAATTCCCGTATGCATGGCTCACTCACTATATCTATCGTTCCCTGTTTGCTCAGTTCTCCTCTTTGTGGTATGGGTGACGGAGGTCGTGGCATAGGGACTCCGAAAGAGATTTATATGCCACGTTAGACGAGAGGCGGGTCCCGCAGGGGCTGTTTGCCACTTGATTACCTGGCCATGCCTGTTCGCATCATATCACTACTATACTGTTGTGGAGGCTTAATCGTTAACTCTAATGAAAATGTACACTTTTTATTCGTTTTAAATGAATAGGCATTATTTATACAAATTTTATAATAGAATAAGTACCAAATTATATATATATATATATATATATATATATATATATATCTATATATATATATATATATCTCGATTGCCTTCAATAATGAAATGCTATTACAAAAAAAGCGGAAGGGAAATCTTTAATGTTACATATATAAAAAATAAAAATCAAATTTTACTCTTTAATGTTCTATAAAAAATTCTATTTCTATAAAAATAACAACATGAAAACGAATTGAAATAAAATATTTAAGTATTTTATATTGTCTTGTTTAAAAAGAAGAAATCTCTCATTTCTTATGGTGATATGTTCTAAGATCTAAGATCAAGATCATGTAATCTAACTTCATTGGATTATTTTTTGTGAGGTTATGTGAAATCATTGGCTTATCCTGATAAACCACAAACAAGAGAAACATTCAAAATAAACATTGAACTTGTAATTCAAGAAATTGGACTACAATTATGTGAAAGAGTGACTAAAATTGGACTAAACGAATGCACTATGTCAAGCGAAATCATGGTATTCATATGAGTAAAATTATATTTTTTCATTATTGCCATAGAACAGGGATCGGCAAAACGTGGCTTGCGAGCCGCATGAAGCTCTTTTGCCACTTGAAAGCGGCTCTTCCACAAATAATGACTATGTGCATTAATTGTGTGCCATGTAATATTATAATAATAAAAAATACTTTTTATCAATAAACAAGATTATTATTAATTATGATAGGTATCTAGTTTTTTTTATTCAGTGTTTAAAGTCAAAAAATCGATTACTCAAAGTTGGTATATTGGGTACACTTTTTGATTGTCAATAATAATAACGCAATATTTAAAAAAACTAGAGGCCCGTTTCATAAAACTTGCAGTTCCTGTATTACAAGTTCTTTCTTAAAATATCGCATATAAATTTTAAATGAAGAACTTGTAATACAGGAACTGCAAGTTTTATGAAACGGACCCTGGTACCCTTTTATCACTTTGTAATATCACTCTGTAGAGAAGAAACAGCGCAAGGATTTCCACAGGAATATTCTTTTCAAATATTATTATTTTACAAATTTGACATTATAGTGGAGAAAAAAGGCAATCCAGTACATGGAGCGTGTCTAATCCTATCTATCACATATACTAGTTCCTAGTTTTAATCGACTTCTAAAACAGATTTCTTGTAAATTTGGCTCTCAAAAAAAATATTTTGTTGTACTGCTGACATTTGGCTCTTTTGACTAATGAGTTTGTCGATCACTGCCATAGAATATGTTTAAAAATAAAAAAATTAGTAACTAATTAATTAAATACTTTTTGTTTTATTTCCATTTAAACTTCTGAAGCGCTTTTTGGAAAACCGTATATAAATCTTTTTTCGTTTACATACATGCCTATGATAAAGTTTAATTGATAAATTACTTACTATAAGATACTTACAACATTAAAAAGCAATAAAATGCATTATACATTATTATACTTAATATAATGATATAATATCTACGATGATGAGATGAAATGAGGTGATGATGTAGGCATTTTGACTCTGTGGTAGGCTATTGACCTTTTGACGAAAAGTGATTAGAATGAGGATTATCTTTATCTAGTGATTATAGCACCTCGAATAACAAAGCTGTTAAAAAAAGTAGCAGATAGTATTAATGGTTGAGTAAAGTCAAAAATAGATGATATTGATAATTGGGAATTGTCGATAGTGAACATATTTGTTTTTCAACTTCTTGGAAAAATATTATGGTAGGAACTAGTTGCTTCTTTCTTTTTACCTCATTAAAATTTTGCTAGAAAGATTCTAAAGCTTTATCGATTATATTGGTAATTTAGTTCTATGTTACATCATAGAATCCTAATTCGTGATTTATTTTTAAAATATGTACAATCTGATACACCTGACTAATTTTTTTTCAATATCCACATAGTTAGTACAAGAATACCTCGTATAGTCCGGCTAATCGGTTCCACTGATTAGTCGAACTATTTAAAACCGGACTAATCGAAACATTAGCTAAATACAAAAAATGTTAATTGGTTCCAAACAATTTTTTTCTGTTTTTCAGTAAATAAAACGAGGGTAATATATTCAAATGTTTGTATGTATCAACAAAACAAAATCAGTGGTTTATACATTCATTTTAAATTCATTTTCAAATGGTTTATTAAAATTTAATTATCAAAAAATCGATTTTATTCTAGAGTTGCGAATCGAAAACTAATAGAAAAAAAAATACCACAAAACTAGAACTGCGCATGCGTTGCGCATAATGTGCATATACGATTTCGGTTTTATTTTTTATTGTTTTCATAATAAAGGGAAAACTTGTAAATTTGCGTATAAAAATAATTTTGTATTAATTTTTTAGGATTTTTTTCAAGAAAAACTTTTTAGTATGATTTTTTTCAAGTAAAAAATTTTTTTTGTGGAATTTCAAACCAGACTATAGTAAAACTGAACTAATCGAGGTATTACTGTACTGTTTCAGTTTATTTGTCATCAGTCGATGACTTGATAATTTTTTCTAATTCCTTATTAATTAACTATTTTCAATACTCTTCCATTTGTCGATCTATAATATGGAAAAATTCTTTCTATCAACTTGTTTTGCTACGCGAATGATTTTATTCAACTCACATAGATAGCTTGGAAGCCTTTAAAACATTCACAATTTCACTCCACAAGTTCTTCCAACATGTATTTACTATTTCTGATTTTAATTTATCTATTGTCACTTTGATAAATGTTATTGCTGGAATTTTCCATTTAATATTTTCAAATTGTGAAAAAACACAAATATTGGGTTTCTACTGTACGTTACAGTTATTTATATTTTAACATTATTTTATTAACATACTGATTTCATGACAAATTTTATATATTTTATAGTTCACGTTTTGATGAAATCTTAAATTCAATCTACTTTATATGAAAATGTGCATTTTTATTTCATTTGAATGAAAAAAAATACACAACAAGTAATTTTATAATCAAAAGAAAAATCGGATTATTTAAATTGTTATAATTTCCATTAATTATTGTGGAATGAATTGTATTAAAAGCTTTCAATCATAAATACAAGGATTTCAATGAGAGAACTTATTGAAGTTGTTTTATATTAAATTATATGAAACAAATTTCAGTTCTGAAAACATAATAATGATTTAATATGTATTTAGTTAGTGTATGAAATTAATTAATATCTATTTACTTACCTGATATACTCGTATGAACACGATATCATTTTCTACATTAAAAGTAATAGTCAAATTACAATAAATATAATTACTGGATTTTCAAATTTATTCATTTAAAATTTTTATTAAATATTATTTTATGGATTGTTTAAAGTACAAGTTTATAGAAATTTTTGAATAAAATATAATTATATAATTTAAATAATGATGCTTGTATCAATTTAATTAATTATTCAATGAATAAAAATATTTTTAATTACTCGAAAATAATTATATCAAATATCATTTATGGTGTAAGTATTTTATTTTAATAAATTTAATTAACAATAGATTATTGATAGAATAATTGTATTTAGATTTTCTTCCACGCGTGTCATTGTTACGAGTGGTAATTTTTTTTGTCAGTAAAATATTTAGATAGAATTTACATGTCAATTCGTGATCTATTCGTATTCTTTCAACCGTGTAACCTGTAGTTAATTCCGTTCAAACTGAAATCACAAGATTGTGGAACTAAGCAAATATCATGTCACATCTTGACACCCTCTGTACAAACATTCATCCGAATATATATTGAATTGTTTTTGATTCAAATTCAACACGTTGACTTGACTGTCGTAACGAACTAACTCAAAACAATGCTGCGGACATTTTGTTTGATCGTGCGTGAGTCTCTGCTACCATTGATATGTTTTCAATCAATCAATGACTTTTATTTATCGCATGTATCTATGTTTTATTCTGTTTGGTTCTGTACAGTTATTATATTTAGATTTTAATTAGTTTCATTGTTCGAATATGATATTATGTTCGATGTGATTATATTTGGATTACATTGTTTCAAAATGAAATATATCTACGTGAAATACTCGATAAAGCTTTTTATTTCAATAACAATCTTAATTATATGTCAATTTACGAAGTTAAGAATAAATTATTTATTTTAAAATTTTATATTAATCATGAATTATGAAAAAGATCATTTTAAAAAAAAATATGTTTTTGAATATTTTTATTTAAAATTTTTTTTAAAAAAACTTAACCTTGAATTGAATACATAAATTATTCAATGAAATGTTATGAATTTTTCACCTTTTAACTTTTATATATTTTATATTCGTTTTTTTACACTTAAATAATTTTATATAGATGATCATTTCGTTCAAATTCATAAATTTGTCAAAAGTTTAGATTATTTTGACTTTTTGATCATATTACTAGTAATTTCATTAAAGCTTGTTTTAAATATTAAATATTTAATTATCAGATAGACATTTATTGACTAGTATATGTACATATTTTAATAATTATAGATGTTTAAATAAATAAATAATGATTTAATTTTTGTACCTTATTCGTTTTTCTATCTTCAGTCTATTTTGGTGTTATATTAAAAATGTAAAATAATTTATGATATTTTTACATATTTAAAAAATAATATTAGTTAATATAATTCATATATTTTGTGATAAATATTTATTGTTAAAATAAACATAATTAAAAGTATTTTACATTTATTAAATATGAACTAATGATTATAATTATAAATAATTAAAATGTAATGAAAATCTCAATTTTTACTATCAATATTACTAATTGTTTTGCATTTATGTGACAATAATAGGTACATTTGTTAAAAGGAAGAAAACAGTTCTAAATCCATTAACATCAAATAATTTTCAAAAATCAAGTCTACTTCTTTCGAAACATTTAACTTTATAGAATAAGAGATATATTTACAAATCGTAAGACGACGACCCTCATGTTTTACAATCAACAAATGACAACTTCTTTTTGATTATAAAAGCCTTTGATTTCAATGACATTTATTCTGTGTTTTTTGACAAGACTTGCTTTGAAAAGTCTTCTTTCAAAAGATGTTATTAAACAACATTACTATATATATATATATATATATATATATATATATATATATATACATATATTTGTGTGTAATTTTATTTAATTATTTTTATATAAATCAATTTATATTATAATTGATATTGTATTTACATAGGTATAAAATAGTTTAAAAATACTTTTAAAAATTTATTTTTCACAAATATAAAATTTAACCATAGAATATTTTTTTTAAAAGTAACAATTATAAATATTTTTATCTGAGTAAATTTAAAAAATAGTAAATAATTTTGCAGGTATAGTTCAGTCATTTATATGATATAATTTTTTTATATTTTATGAATTTATTTTGAGTATTTGAAATTAATCAGACCATGACAGAAGCTGCTATATAAGTATAAAAAAAATTGTTTCGAAGAATTACCTAACTTCTAATTCATCCATTAAAAATTCATTTAATAATTTACATTTAATATGTAAATTTTGTTAAAGTTTTTGTAAAAACCTTAATGTTAGATATTTATTTTTCATTTCATATATATATATATATATATATATATATATATATTAATTTTAACTAAGAAATCAAAAAAAATAATTTAAAATTACAACCGTATTTCATCAAAATAATTATCACAGTAGTCGGTAAAGTTTAACAAATTTCTATTCCCGAGGGAAAATCGTTTAACTGCGTCACTACCGATGCCTCCATTTGAAACCCCCATCCCTTTTTGCTGCATTCATTTCCAACATTCTTATCGGCAGTTTTAAATTTTACAACCACCATCGCTGATTCTCTGGTTCGCATGGTATAAGGTTTTATCAGACACCATTCAGCATTTCTACTCGGTCGATATTGTAATATTCTATGTGATTTTTTTAATTCATTCCTTCATTCTAAATATACTTTACCTCATTAATTTTTAACGTTATATATTATATAAATGTAGAATGAAATGAATATTTTTAAATAAATTGAAAAATTAAAAAATATTAAAATGTTAAAGATTCTTTATTAGATATTGAAGAATATGTGTTTTTTCTTGTTAAATCAGATTAAATAAAAATTAGCAATTGAAAAGTAAAGAACAGAGATTGTATTTTTGGCGTTAGTATTTTTTGAATTTAATAATTGAATTTTTTGAATTTTATATAAAAATTAAATTATATAAACGTTTCTATATAAATATATTTTAAAATATTGAGCATGTTGATATTTTTTAACAAAAATGATGATAGGAAATGAATTAATTAAAAGATTAAATTTTTTACTCCATCGATATATCTGATTAATACCTTTCTAGCTTGAATTTAAAAAGAATTTTTTTTAAGAGCTACAATTTATTTGAAAATATACACTGAATATTTTCATATTTTTCAAAAGAAGTATGACGATTAAATGGAAATATAATCTATTTTACGAAATGTCTCATTATTTTTGTATCTCAATTAACGACATATCTAAAGTCCATTGTTTTTTTCTGTTGAATTATTTATGAAGTGATTGTGACATTTTTTAGTACACGAATCAGATTTAGAGCTACAATTTTTAATCTTTTAAGTACTCGAAACACGTATCACTGCCACGGTGGATGTTTGGTATTAATAGACTATGACCACGCTAGAGTGCTTTCAATATTTCGTTCCATTTTACTGGTCTCGCACACACATACACGCTATCATCATGAGAATCGTCATAAATATCATCCATTTTCTGAACAATAACTCTCGACGTTGGCCTTTGGCTGAAAATAATACGCAATGTTCGAATCAAATGCATGATATTAAAACGTTTTATGGTATTATTATATTACTCGTATTGATTATATCTCGAAATAAATAAAAAAATATAATCAACATTGATATATAATCGTTGGTGGTAAACTAATGGTTGTTTAATTAAAGATAAAAATAGAAAAAGCAATGCTTGAAATTAAAAAGGTTTTTTATTATGGTACAATTTGACTATTTTTTTATTTAGAGGAAAATAAATTCCTAAAAATAGTCTTCAATTATATATACAACCTTGCTCATATGTATGAAGCATCCTTAATTTTTATTCCTAAAGAAATAAGTAAAATCCATTTTTTATTAAGATTGATTATTTTATTATTTTTCTATTTCTTATTAGGTTTTTAATATTTTGTTATGTTCCTTTTGGTTTTTAAGACTGCAATCACTCTTTTCGGTATGTTCTGAATTAACTTTCTGCAAATATCAGGGACTATTTTTTCCACTTCTCTTTTATTTTTCATTGCAGTTCTTCTTTCGTTTCGCAACATTTTTCTCTAATATTGCCACAAATTTTCGATCGGATTTAAATTTGGAAATTGGAGTGGCCATTCCAAAATGATAATGTACTGATTTTGCAACCATGTGATCATGGATTTACAATTCACGCATCAACAATCAATTTATTCTTTAGCTTACTTCTAAATTTACATTTAAAAGTATATTTTTTTTAACTTTTTCATTAAATAAAATAAATGCATCTATTATTTTTAACACCTTAAATTTATTGTTCTTCGGTGTGAAAAAATTGTATGTTTTTTTAGCAGCTAATCAAACCTATTTTAACCAGTTGCGCTGGAATGACGTGCTATGTACGTCAACTGCTATCTGTACCAAATGTCGATAAGACGTACATAGCACGTCGTGTGATTTTTGCTAAGTTAAAATAACATCGGAGTTCAGTTAGCAAGTGTCACACTTCTGTTTTGAAGACATACAAGTGTTTTTTTGTAGATCTTCATTAATTTTACATATTTTCATTGAATAATAATCAAGTAACTACAAAACACAATATTTTTTGTTATTATTATAAAAAACTATTTTATCAAAGAACTATTTTATTTTGATAATAGCGCATCAGAAAATGTTGTACAGGATTTATGTAGACCTTTAGTTGATTTTGTATACACCCTCTTTTTAGATAACTGGTATTCGTCACAAAAACTGTATTGGAAATTACATTTGCAAAAAATTAATACTATCGGAACAGTCAGATCTAATAGAAAGAATATGCTTAAAGATCTCGCAGCGACAAAATTAAAAACATTTTAAGTTCTTTTAAGATCTTACAATGGTATCTTAGCTATAAAATGGAAGGACAAAAAAGATATATATTTACTTTCTTCAAAACATTCCAAAGCAGAAATGATTACAACAAAAAAGAAACAAAATTAGAAATTATACCGACCAAAGTGGAAACATTACAAAATCCTAATATAGTTTTAGATTATAATGATGGTATGGGTGGAGTAGACCTGCAAGATAGCTATTTATCATCTTTTCCTTTAATGAGAAAATTTGCAAAAGTTACAGAAAAATATTCTTTTATGTAATGGATATGGAATTTTTTAATACCTTTATTTTATTCGGTAAAATAACAAACGTACCAAAACCCAAGAAATACTCCTTTTCAAAAATTATTAATAAATTTATTAATCAATTTAAGACTTTTATTATAATGTTAATGTGTGTGTGTCTAAAAATGTATAAAAAAATGATTTCAAATACCAATTCGCTGCGAATTGCTTTGGACGGATTTGCCACGCGTGCATGTGAATTAATTGCCAGCGCAACTGGTTAAACTTAATAAATAAAAACTATTTTAAATTAATATTCCAATTAAAACACAAATTATAATAGTGCTTGAAATATACATTTAACAATTTTTTTCAATGTACATTTATTATTTTTGCACATCACTGTATATATATATATATATATATATATATATATATATATATATGTATATGTATATGTATATGGGTGCATCCGTCAATAAACAAATACTATTAAAACATTTTGTTAAATTTTTATTTTGTATGAAATTTATTGGTAAAAAAATATTATTTTTTTAATGTTGCATTAAATATATATTACTTTATAAAATGATGAGACTATTGACTTTTTTTGAAAAAATGAATCATTTATATTCATATTTATAGTGTACTCTTGAACATATACTATGTTTTAAAGTGTTAAATAAGCTTTTTGATATTTATTAGTGTTCTAAAATAAACCATAGTAGAATAAAAGCAATCACATATCTCTTTATATCCCTCATGTAAAATAGAAAATCCGTATACAATAAAATATTCAAAACAAAAATTAAAAATCATAACAGCACATACATATATTTTACTGGAAAATGATTTATTTGAAAGTCTATACTTTTGTTCTATTCACTTTTATAATGTATTATTGAACTTCCGTTTAGTATAACATTATTTATTTTATTTTATATTATCAGTATAAATGAATGCATACATGAGGTTTATTTTTATTGAATATAATGGACATATTATATATATATATATATATATATATATATATATATATATAATATTTGAAAAAATCGAACTTTTTGAATAAAAAATATTTTTTATATTTTTCCAAAAAATTTAAACATTTACTCAAAATATCTTCCTTCTGCATAAATATGATATTGGGCACCTTTTAACAACGCATGGATGAATTTCAATAAGTCTGTTTTTAAGATGACTTTGATGATCCTCGTTACGGTGGTTTGTATGCTTCAACGTCATCGTACAAAGTTTCTTTTATCTCCATTTTCATTTTTGGGAAAAGAAAATAGTCATGTTAATATGATGGATGCTGAATATTGCATATTTGTTGTTTAGATAAAAAAAATTGTATAGCAATGGTCTTATGAGGCAGTGTATTGACGTGTAGCAAAAAACCAGATTTTTTATTATTCATATTTTGACCTAATTGTTACTATTGCCTTCCATAAATGTTTCATTATATCTACATAGTACTTTCTAGTAAGAGTTTTACCTTCTGGTACAAATTTACAATAAATGATGGCCTTTTGAATAGTAAAAATAATTGGATATTATCCTCATTTGCAATTTCTAAAACACATTTTTTTATTTTTGGTAAGCTTGGTTACTTATTTATTGTTTTGAAAATGTGACTGATTCACTTTAGCATAAATGAATTTTAACCCTAACACCATAATGGTTATAAAGTGTTAAATAATCACTTATTGTTTATAAATATGTCGGCTGATACGCATTTCGATGGCGACGCCGTCATCGTCAGAGCCTTTCTGTTAAAATTTTGATAAAGAGATTAGATATTTTAACAGAAAGGCTCTGACGATGACGGCGTCGCTATCGAAATGCGTATCAGCCGACATATTTATAAACAATAAGTGATTATTTAACACTTTAAAGGCATTGTGGCGTTGGGGTTAAAATTCATTTGTGTTAAAGATTGGTTGCTTTTATAACGTATTCTTGGCACTTACTTTTCGGGTTTTATTTGAAGCACTATGTCTAGTCTTCAGTAATGGTCGAATTCAAAAATTTGGGATTGTTTTTGGTAGTTTTAATGATGTTCTTAAAATGATTAACACGTGTCCTATCTTGATTTTTCGTCAGAATCGAATGCAAACTTTTTTTGCTCATCTCTAATAAATTCTATTCTTGGATAAATTCTTTTACAAACATTTTACTTGTCACATTCGAACTAACAGCTAAAATTTCGGAAATTTATTTGAATAAGTTTACGGTTCTGGGACAACTTTATCTTGTATCATCATTAATGTTCTTTCTACCATTTTTAAAATATGTGCTTGAGGTGATTTTACATTCATTTTGTATTTTTGTCACTTTGTTGTTGTTGTTTTTGAATTATTGTTTATAACTATTTAATGTTTAAAATGAAATAGTGTTATATAGAATATTTAGTAAAAAGAATCGATGAAAATATTAGTTTTTGCTTTTTAATTCGTTGATTAAAAATGAAAGTTGCTGTATACAAAAAAACTAATTTTTATATCTTTATATAAAAAATCTATGCAAATTTTCTGATGTTCTAAGTTATAATTTCTAGAGACACATTTTCATCTATTGAACAATCAAATGAAGATATAATTTCGATTATTACTGTAATAATAAATTCTAAAATTTATTGCACTGATAGAAGTAATGTATGTTATTTAAAGAAATGGTTATGAATAAATCATATCTATAAATTAGTCCCTGTAATAACTGATCAACATATAGATTGTTTCTCTAAACTAGTAAAGATGCGCATAATAAATATATCATAACATTAAATATATCAGTTGCATAAATATTCTTCGTCAAATATAGATAACGTCCACTATATACCCATAAATCAAGAAATGAAGATAAGAAGTAGTTTGTCGCGCTAGGCGGAATATTCGAGCCCTGGCTTATATAGACGATGTTTCAAACTGTGAGACATACGAGTGTGTTAAGATAAAATAATGTATTTTATGAATTCAATAAATTTATTTACTTTCTTTGTAGACGTACGGGGTTTTTTGTGCAATGTAGAAGTTGTTAAATCCAGATATTTTTATAAAAATTGACAGATTAAAACTAAGATTTTTTGATGTAAAATGAATGTATTGAAATTTCTGTTTTTCTTTAAAAAAAACAATTTATTTAATAAAAAAATATTATTTTCTGTATTTTTCAATTCTATTATATAAAAAATACTATTATATAAAAGATATATATTCTATTATATAAAAGATTAATATAGAATATGAAAATATTTAATTATTCGAAATTAGTTTTATAATAGAAATAAGTTATCAGAAATAATAACCGGAAATTAAAGTTGAAAAAAATAATAGCAACTTTTTGACATTAAATTAGAGTTTTGTTTATTTAATATATATTGGTAAGATATTTCAAGCACCGGGGTATATTATAAAGAAGCAACTCCTGTACTGTCTGGCTAGTGTACTTAGGGTACTTGTCTTTATGAAAATAAAATGTCCTTTCTAGTCCCAATAATTGTGCACTTCTTTCGATTTTTTTAAAAATTTCAGTATAATAATATTGATCCATAATTTCATCAACAACATGCAATTTTCCCATTCTTACATAATTTGTACCCTCAAACCATAATTATATCTTTTTTTATATTTTAATTTGTCTCTCAAAATTTTTAAATTTCAAACTTTTATTTGATTTTTGATACACTCTTTGCCTCCAATTTGATACATGAATATTGAATTTAATTTCATTAGAAAATATAATAAATTCCCGGAAAGATGGGAAATTTGTTAAGTATTATCTGGAGAAATCTTATTTCTGTTTTTTCGCTTATAATAACCAGCTTCATTAATTTTATTACGTATTGTTTGAGATATAACTTGGAAATTGTATTCATATTAAAAATTCTTTGCTACTTTTGGAGAAAGTGAGGTAAATTCTTCTATTATTGTCTTTAAAATTATTCTTTTGCGTTTACTTTTCACGCTTAAAGTACAGAAAATACGATGTCTGTTGTACATTGAATTTAAATCTTTATACAATTAGTTACATTCTGAAAGAATTTTGCCAATTTGTTAAAAAACGTTCTCAATTTTTATGTAAATGTACTTTAAAAAGTTGCATTGTGATGCTAAAATTGAAACTAAACTTTATAATCTTTTATAGAAATTGCTTTCTGAATTTTTAATAATCTGTTTAGAAGAAGATTTTTAAAAGCTGTTTTTAAATAGTTTCTAATATTAGGTTTACTTAGGTGTACAGAGATTTTTTGCATTATATTTCCTTTTTATTTTAAAATTTACTTTTAATTTCGCTGGAAAATTTCATTTTATTTTTACATACTAGAATATTTTAAACCACAATATTTCCCGTGTTAGAAAATATTTTTAGATCTTACTCAAAATTATTAAAAAGTATAAAATATTATTATTATGGAAAAAACTGGTAGTTGTACAGATTTTTTTTTAGGTACAGTATATAGATATATATATATATATATATATATATATATATATATATATATATATTCGAATTTATTAATATAAATTTTGTAAACACTTCGTGTAAAAAATTGTCAAAAATATATAGAAAAAGAATTTAATTTATTCAAAAAGAAAAAGAATTGAGATTAATATGAAATTTGTTATTTTTAATATTAATAAAAATGAATTTTGAAAAAAGACCAGATATATATATATATATATATATATATATATATATATATATATACACATATATATATATATATATATATATATATATATACACATATACAAGAGTTGTACTAATATTTTTTTTATCCAAAAGTAAGTTATTACATTTATAATACTTTGGTTAATGTTATGTTAGAATATTTTATTATTTTTGACAAGAAAATATTTCATTTCTTGATTTATTTTTAAATTAAATTTTCTTCTAGAACAAAAAAGTATACTATATATATATTATTCTTTATATAAATATACTATTGATATGATTTATTGTACAATATGAAACAGTAATCTGTATTATTGCAAATATGTTTTAAAAATATTGTGCACAAGTATAAAAAACTATAAAAATAGATTAATAAAAAACTATCATTATTCCTTCTTGTATTGCAACAAATTCACTTTAATATAAAAAAATCAATCACTTCAATATCACACATTTTAAAATGATTTTCAATAATCATTTATTATTTATTTATTCATTGGTGGACATTTCTATAACTATTTAATCACTTTAACAGCGTTGTATTTTAAAATCCAATAAATTTTAATCTAATAAATTTGTTATTCTCATGCTGGTATACATATTTTATTTGTATATCAATATATAAATTTTAGTTGAGCATTTGGATTTCTGCGTTAATACAATACATTATAATAATATTTTTTAAATGATAAATAATAACTATAACTAAATATTTCTCTTATTTCATATTGTATATACTTGTTTATTACTAAAAATAAAAGTTAGTTGAATGAAATTCTCTTTAGCGTCGATGAGATGAAAATAAAGATTAAAGCGTTTTTAAATAAAGATCAAAGAAGAAAAAGTTCAAAGATATTTTCAACAGTGAAAATCTCCAATAAATCATTATTTGTTTATTTTAATGTACTTATTATGTTATAATATTAAAATAAAACTATTATTAAAAGATTTTTTTTTAAATAGCTTTAATAAACAAATATAATATGAAGATAGGAAATATTTCAATTAATGTATTTTTAATTCTTGATATACGATATGTACAAACATATTTATTACTGTATAGTTAATTTTTATTTATTTATACTGTTATTTGCTGTTGTAGGAATAATTTTGTATCAAAATAATAACTACTCGAGTATCGTTGAAATTCATGAAAACAGTATAGGATTAAGTATTGATTTAACAATAATCTGTAGATTTGTAAAAATATAATACTATTTTTTGAAAATTCTATATTTATACGTGATTATAAAAAATATACTTTTTATATTTTTATTTTTCAAAATATTGTCTATTTAAATGTTTCGAACAAGTCAAAAAATACTTTTTATAAATCATTGTTTCAAACCTATTATAATGAACTTAAAAAAATACTTAATACAAATTGTAATATAATATACTTAAGATTTTGAGTAACTATAAATTTATAAAGCTTGTATCATAGTTTATCCAATCATCCTTCCATATTATAATATTTGATATAGGTTTGACAAGCTGATTAAATAGAATAAATTCGATTCGAATGAATAGAATAATGTGGATATAATGTTAGTAAAATGATACAATTAAGCATTGTATTCTACCTATATTGGGTTCTTGAACAGAGATCACGTAGGGCAATATTCTAATTTGTATAGATTTGTGAAATTATTCGTGGACTTATCTGCATTGATATTTAATTCAAAATTAAACAAGAGATACTGTATTAGTAAATGTATTATTTCTGTTGTGGAATTTACATCTTAATCAGGAAAATAGATTTTAGTTTATAATTATATTTACTTACATATATGAGATTTTAGTGATTTTTATTATTTATCTATAATTGAAATTTAATTATTTTTAGTAGATTATTGTAAGTAGAATAATTATTAATTGACAAAAACCAGTTAAGTTTTTGTAACGTTTGAGTTTAAATAGCGAAAAAATTGTATAATTATCAAGAATAGAATTATAACTTAATTTTAATTTTTAAAAAATAAATTAGTTCGGTAAAAGAAAGTCTAACTAGGTTAATAGATTAGATAAAGTATTTAAATATATTTTCCGCTGTTCTTTTATTGGGAATATAAATAATTATATAATTAAATATTGATTTTGATATTTTCACTTGACAAAAAAATTAAAATAATTTTAAAATTTAATAAATTAAACCAACAATTTATCAATAATGTTATTAAATAGTTTATTTTGATTGAAAACAATTTTAATATTACCATATAAACAATTATGTACTTTTTATGATAGAATATTTGTTTTAAATGATATTGTCTAAAAAAAAAATTAATCGATTTAAATTAAAACACATTGTGTCGAAAAACAGACTGAATTTTTTGAATAATAAAACTTTTTTTATATTTTGTCAAAAATATAAATATGTTCTTTCTGTATTGGTGTGAATAAATACTGAAATAACGCGTGGATGAATTTTAATAAACCTTTTTTGGGATGACATCGATAATCCTTGTTACAACGGTTTGTATGGCTTCAATGTCATCGTACAATTTCCTTTCATCACCTTTTTGGGAAAAGTAAATAGTAGCACAATGACAAATCTGGCAAATGTGATGGAGGTTTGGGTGATGCACGTCTTTTTTTGATCAAAATAGGTGGTTGATTGTCGTGTAATTAGTATTAGTTTCTTGACTTTAGATATTTTATCCTAGTTTTAATTATCATCTTCCATAAATGTTTTATTACATAATTTCATCTTCTGGTAATAATGGAAGTAATAATTTCTCACAATTTTTTATTAAGTCCTTCGGTGATTTGAGCTTTGATGAACTTTTGTATATTAATATTCATGTAAAAATATATGTTACTACTTTCTTGTAATTAATTGGAATTCAGCTAAAGGGTTGAGTTATAAATAATGTTTGTTATTGAAAAAAGTTTGAATGACTCATTATTCATCCTAATGACTCATCACATATGACAAGTTTTTGTTTGTTTAAATTAAATGAATAATGTTTAGTTTTGTTACGACAGTGGTAACTTATACATCGTGTACAAATAATAAATTATTGGTTGTAAAATGGAAGAATTGAAAATGCACATTCACCATGTAATGTTATGAGAGTTTAAGTAAAAAAAATACTGCGGAGACAAGTGTAAAAAAGCAGTTTGTATGGTAAAGGAATCAAAACTGATCAGTAAATATGGAACTGGTTTACAAAATTCCGTTCCAGAGATACGACATTGAAAGATAAATCTAGACCAGGGCCACTTTGGACTGTAATGCAGAAACTCTAAAATCATTGGTGAAATGCAATTCATGCCAAAGCACTCAGCAAGTTAAACGCATTACAGTCCACCATATATCATCATTTTGAAAAGATTGGTAAGGTCAGCAAGTTGGGTGTTTGATTTCCACACGATCTTAGTGAAAGAAACAAAGCAGATTGTTTATCAGTAGCGCAAAGTCTATTTTTAAGACAGCGGAATGACTCATTTTTGAATAAAATCATTACTAGAAATAAAAAATGGATTACATACGACAACGTTACTGGCAAAAGGAAGTGGGTTGATAAGGATATTCCTCCAGAAGCGGACTCAAAAGTTAAGCTTCATGGAAAAAATGTTGTGTGTGGTGAGGTCATAGTGGAATTATTTATTTCTAATTTTTAAACCGTAATAAAACAATAAATGCATAACTGTACGTCCAATAACTGCAACCTGTTCACCAAAATTTGATCGAAAAATGTCCTTTGCTCGTCAATAGGAAAAACGTTTTTCTTCATCATGAAAACGCAAAAATATATACAGAAAGAGTAACACAAGAAAATATTTTAGAGCTTGGGTGGTCAGTTTTTTCCCATCTACGAGAGATTTGACACCATCTGATTATCATCTTTTCGATCATTACAGAACGCTTGATGTGCATAATTTTTTTAAATGAAAACCAAGTTCGAAAGTTCATCAAAAACTTTTCAAGTCAAAATCATCAAAAGAGCTGTCAATCAAATGGCAACAAGTCATTTCAAACAATGACGAATATATAATTGATTAAAAGTACAATTGCTGTTTTTGATTAAAAATTAAAATTGAGATACAAAAACTGAAATTATTTATAATTCAACCCAATAGATTAATTTGAATTATAAAAATGGATTAATATTTTCCTCGATATTAATATTTTGATATGTATCTTAGCAGCTTTATGTTTTATAAGAAATTAAAATTTTTTATTATGAAATAAAAATCTGTTTAAAATTTCCAGACGTCGTTTGAACATTGTCGAATGTTAAAATGTTTAAATAGCTTAAAGTCAAAAGAAAACAATAACGAATAGTACTAAGTCTTGGCTGATACTTTATACTGTACTTGTAATAACTTTTCATTATAACATGTTTGTAAGTTGTGTTATCTTCTTCCTTTCGCTCTTTATATATCATGCCACTTGTTTTACAGTGCTTGCATCACAATCTTTTGATAGTAAAACAGAGTTTATATTCAAGCACATACTCACTATTACTCAAGTGCAGCCCTGTTGTATGAGCTGAAGAACATATACATTCATTACGCCAGTTGTATACGTAAGTGTTAAAGTTTTGCTTGCAGCGATTCAACGTTCGTGCGTCTTCGGTAGCGTCCGAACGTAAATAAACGGGACAGTTGTCCTGTGTAGTGTTGCCGATATGTCGGTCCTGTGTGTTAAAGGGGGAGCAGGAGGTTTGTAACGGTGGGAGTATGAAAAGGGTTGATAGCGTGGAATGAGTCTGGAGATGGAGGTGGGAGATGAGCATGTTGCTGATGGAGGTGTGTTCGGTCAAGTTGTTTAGATAATGGTCACCAGAGGGAGAAACGGTCAGTTTTGTGTGTGGGTATAACTGTGTGTCACCCACAATATAGTTTAACAAGTTCATCGTAAACTTCAGTAACCCGCGGCTATTTATGCTTTAATTCGAGTGTTTTTATACTTGTTTGTGGCATTGTTAATACAGATAAATGTTTATTACGACATAATTTTCATTATACTATTTTTAAACTATATTTTTAATTATCATAAGATCTATAATTCACTTGTGAATCTTTTCATCCACTGGTTTAAATATACTTTTTATTAGATCAAATTTAAAAGTATGTATTTATAAAATCTGATTTATTTTACCCGTTTTTAGTATCTACATCATTTTAATATTAAAGATGATACACACACACTATATTGTGTGTGTGTGTGTGTGTAATTAAATTAACTAAAATCTATAAAGTATTATATTAAATATTATCTTTACTATTTTTGAAATATCCAATTAAGTGTGATTTGTATAATTAACATTTTTTTTAATTTTTAAAAATAAATTACATATTGTAAAAATATTCATATTTAAAATATTTTATTGCAAATGAAATTTTTGATTTGTATATTCACATTTGAAATTGAATTTCTAAAATATATACTCTTAGTATGACTTAATTTTTCTTAAAAATGTTTTGTTCAAAACATAATTTGTATTTGAATAATTGAATTTTTTTGAATTGCAAGGATGATTTTTCGATTGTGATGAATAATTTAAATTGATGTCAAATTTATAGTAATTAAATTAAAAAGCAATAATGGTTAGGAATTATATAAATGTACTATTATGATAATTTTCAGTTTTTTTATATATACTATTTGGACAATTTAAAATTGGTCTCTGTTACGACTACTTAACCTCAATAGAATTCAATTTTAATATCAGATTCATAAATTCTGCAGTATTCTTTTCAAATATAATTTCAAAGTTATCTATTCAAAGTGCATATCACTGTTTTAGTTTGCATATTTCATGACAGTGATATTAAGTTTTTTTTATTATTTTTTCGTATTAATTCAAAAACGTTGTATTGATAAAAATAAAGAATAATTTATGAAACGTTTTAGTAAAAATTAATTTATTATTCATTATTATCTTAAAAGAAACGTCATGATAAAAACAAATATCAAAAATCATACGAATGTTTATTTTCTAAATTTTTAAAAAACTTTTTTTAAAAAAAATTGCAAATTTAGTTCTTTATGATAAAAAAGATCTTTAAAATATTGAAGCATGTAAATATTTTTCTACTTAAATAATCAGTATTTTATTAATATAAATAAACTACGGTTATTAAAAAAATATCCTAACAAAACGAGCTATTAAATAAAAAAAGATTTTATTTACAACAAATCTGATATATATTAGGTTGGAAAGTATCTCCCTTCCGCTTTTTTTTTTTTTTTTTTTTGTACATAGCTGCGAAATTCAAAAGACCAGAAGGCGGAAGGGAGATATTTGCCAACCTAATATATGTTTAATCAAATATTAAATTTTGTGAAAAATTAAAAATGACATTTAAGAAAACTCCCAAATGTTGAATAAGTTATATGGAGAAGTTTTATCATGTACAACAATTTATGAGAGGTACATAAAAATTACAAAACGTAGAGTCATTAGAATTTTATGAACGCGAATTGTTCGGCATTCTTTGAAAAACATGAAAGAGTGCTTCATACTTAAGACATTATTTCAGTCTCTATTAATGATCTAGATATATTAAAAAAGTATTGTAACTGTTGAAAAAAAATTATGTTTATAACATAAATCATTTAAATGTCATTCTTTTCCATTTCATTTCGACTAATTTTATTACATCTCTATTCCATCTATCTATGGAACTCTTTCTAGGACTTCCTAATTATTCAGGTACACAAATATATATTTATATATTTATTTATATATATATATATATATATATATATATATATATATATATATATATATAAAGTTTTTTTTTCGATCAATGCATCGTACTTGTTTATATCTATGATAGTGAAATGTGGGTCTTGCAGCTGGAATAGTTCAACGACTCCTAAAAATACAAGGAATCGTAGAATATGGTATATTGGGAATAATATGAAAAGGTAAAGAGAGAAATAAATCAATCAGGAAAAAAAATAAAATGGAAATGGCCGGTAATATAATAAGAAGAGAGAATCATTAATGTACAAGAGAAGTTATTATTGAGAAACTCAATATACTAAAAGGTCTAAGAAGAGATTCATGGATAGATGAGAAATAGAAATAAGGAAATTCGTCGGAATAAATTGGAAGAGGAGTGCATTAAATTGGTCAAAGTGGAAAATTTTGGATAAGACCTTCATCCAGAAATGGATTGAGATAGATTGATTATATATATATATATATATATATATATATATATATATATATATATATATATATCTATATATATATATGTGTATCGATTTATATTCCACATATTTTTTTATTAAATCTACAAAGCTAGTTATTTTTTTTGTAAAACACAACTGTTATCCACTCAGTAATGTTACAGTTAATTATTTTTTTATATATCATATTAAATAGTGAAAATATTTTTCAAGTATCTACACTGCTATTTATTTTGTATGTAAATTTAATATAATCATACTAATTATAATTGTTTAATAAAAAAAAATTTAGCAGAAGGTAAATAGAATTGTTTTATCAAAAAGAAATATTTAAATAGTAATTTGTTTATTAATATATTTAAGTTAAATTTTTAATTTCATGAAATTACAATTATTCAGTAATTAAAATTTAAATTAAATAAATAAAAAATATTTTTACATGTTATCATTTATTAATATAATTAAAATGTATATATGTGTATGTGTGTGTGTGTGTGTGTGTGTGTGTGTATATATATATATATATATATATATATATATATATATATATATATATATATATATATATATAAAGAATAACAAAAGGAATAACATTTTAACAACTTGTTGTGTTGTATTTGAGATCAACGACCACAAAAGCATAAATTTATATCCGTTGTAGAGGTGCGTAAGTGATATAAGGATATAGGTGCTTCAAATTGATATACATCGATTACTATTGAGTATTGACATGGCACTATAAATATGAGGGTATGTCGTATATGTGAGGGGATATTCTAAGAGCTTAAGGGTGTGAACAAATAGCATCTGTATATGACGTCATAAAACACAAACACCCCGAAAAAAATTTATATCTGTTTCGAACGAAATATCTTGTATATTTCTTTACCGCATGGAAAAAGTGACCCTTAGGTTTATTTTTTCGACAAGCTTTTTTAAACGCAATAAAATTCAATATGAATTTTTTGTATGGGTTTGATTAATTATATATATATATATATATATATATATATTTATTTATTTAAAATTATTATTATAATTAAAATAAAATTTAAAATATATTAATATTTTTAATATTCATTCTTATATATTTGTCTAATAATATATTTGAATTAAATTTAATAATAAAATTAGGCACCATTAAAAAAGTAAATAATTAATTATACATTAGCTAGCTAATTTGTAACAGTGAACATTACGTTTATGCGTTTGTTTGATATTTTGTCATCCGTTGACATTTTGAAGTATTAGTTTTTTTTTTGCAGTACACAATATTGGTTAGCAATGAGTTGGTGGGTTATCGATAAATATCAGTTGTATTACAACATTTTTTTGTACACTTTTTCATTGTTATTGAATCTATTTATAACATTAATTTGATGAACATTATTGAAATATTGTTTTTGAAATACTGATATAAATTCGAAATTCTAAAATATTCATTTTTAAATGAACATTTCATACAACAAATAAAAAATATAAGATAAGAATTATAAATTTATTAACGTAATTTTATAATTTTTATTTAAAATTGAATTTTTGTAATTAAAAATCGAGTTAAAAAAATATATTTTTTATTATAATTATAAGTATTTATGTTATTTATTACTTTGATAAATACAAGTTATTTCAGTTTAAAATTTATAATTAATTATATTTTATATATTGATTGATTTAATTATAGAAATAATAATACATATTTATTATTTTACTATAAATATAATTTTATCTACTTATAAAAAAACTATTTATCAATTTTTAAAACAGACTTATTAGACCTTTTTTCATTTTTATGAATAAGTAAAGAAGTCATAAGTAATTATCTTTGTATTAGTTTTTAATGTTATTATCTGGAGCTGTTGAATTACTTTGGTTTTTAAGATTCTTACTGTGATGGCCAGTAAGAGGTTACCCCCACAGTCAGCCTGGAACTCCGTTGATCAAACATCACGAAGCAGTCTCAATTGAGATTTCGAAAATGTTCCTACATTAACACCGAACTATAAGACGCACAGATATTTGAGACGTAACAATCGTTACCTCTCTCACGGGTAGTCACTCAAGTACTACCAGCTCTTCGAACTTGAAGCCACAGACCAGGCCATAAGTGAGAATAGATAGGCTGCATTGAATAAAGACTTTTTCTTTAAACACACAAATAAATTCGACTTCGTAATATGAGAATTTCTTCCGAATTGATACTATCTCATTTTTATTCTTCTGTTCACTTTATCTATAAATGTTCTTTTTGGGTTAATAATTTATCGTAAATATATATACTTTTAAACTTTGTTTTCTCTACTCTTTTTAATTTAATTGTCTTTGATTTGAAAATTCATTGTATATTATTTTATTTCACTTACTGCAGTTCATCGTAAGATCAACTTTTTACTTAATTTGTTTCATTTTTTTAAAATTTATCTTTTTTGAAATATATATATATATATATATATATATATATATATATATATTTCAAAAATGGATATATCGTCATATACAAAAAAAATCATAAATAATGTTATCTTAACATGTTTATATTATAAAAAATCAGTAATTTTAAAGCTACAAGTGACACATGCAATGTGAAAAATGAATAAAACATGCTCCGTTTCTAGTTTATTTGAAACGAAAATTTCCATAAAAAAGTATCATACATATTTTAACATATAGAATCAATTAGTGCATATAAATCCGGTCACTAATTATCATTGGGGATCGTGTCTGTTGTAACATTGTCGCATAAAAGCTAATGGTTCCAATCACGATGATTTAGAGCTTTACCGCATTCATATATTTTCAAAATGCGCACCAATTTATTCCGTTTTATTTGCGTGAAAGGAGGAGTCATGTATTATCGGGTACACTGTTGATTACTTTTGTGTATCAGAACTTATATCGTATAATGTGACACATGCTTTTAAGCGATGTTTAAATAACCAATGTTGTATTGTAGCACCGTATTATAAATTTTGATAAATTATACTCGTTGGAATGTGATTCAGTAATTTTTTTACGTTTGAGATACATCCATATACGATTTTGAATCGTTTTTTAAACTATATTTTTCCATATTTTCATTGTATGTTTCAATCAAACATGTTAGATGTTTAAATGAATTGTATTCGTATCATAATTAAAATTTATACCTACAGAAATACATTAATATGATAATATTTATTTCATAAATATGATTATATTATATATTAATATTTTTAGACAGTAATTAATTAAGTACAGTTTTAAAACAAATAAAAATATTTTACAATTGATCTTAGAACATTTAATTTAAATAAATTTAATACAATTTTTTTATATAAAATAAGCTTTTAATAAATGAACTTCATATAAAAAAATTAAATATTTTTATATGAAATATATTACTTTCATTATTTGTGGTCTTCGGATTATTTTTTCTAAAAAATACCTTTTTCAATCAAAAAAATATTTAAATGCGTATCTTATTTTTTTAAATCTCTGTAAATGTATGCAGAATGTTATTTCAATAATTAAAAAATCTAACATTTAAAGAATTCTGAAACAGAAAATTTATTTTCCAAACGAGTTCCTTCGAAAAAAATTCAGCGGTTTCATGTTTTTTCATATAATGTTTTTAATAACAATTCTACTTTTGAACATTTAATTTACAAAAAAAATCAACAATGTGCACTCACGTAAACGAAACCGTTAGGAAAATATCCTTTATATGAATTAATTTTATATAACTTATATATTTTCATTCATGTTATGTATGTATATATATATATATATATATATAATATTATATATATATATATATATATATATATATATATATATATATATATATATATGTATGTATGTATGTATGTATGTATGTATGTATGTATGTATAATACAAGAAAGCTGCATGAATTCTCAGAGTGGTATTTGATATAACAGTGAATATTATAAACCAAAATTATATATTAAATTATTCAAAATTAGTTATAAAAAAAATATTGAATTATAAATGAATTTACTGACAGAGAGAAATGAACGTAAGCAATTTTTATACAATATTAAAAAAAATGTTATAATGGAGATATCTTATTTGTATGAAAATAAATTAATCATTTTACTAAAGAAATTTTTGAAATATTTTAGTGTAATTTCGAATTTGATATATATTTATATTTTTAACTAAATTAAGTATTTAAAGTGTTTATATATTATGTTGTCAAGTATCTCCCTTTCGCTTTTTTTTTTGTACATAGCCGCGAAATTCAAAAGACAAAAAGGCGGAAGGGAGATATTTGACAACCTAATATATATATATATAAAACTTAAAAGAAAAGATTACCGATGAATAACAGAAATTATTTATTGAAAACTCAGATATATAAAAAGGTACAAGAAGAGGCTTATGGTTATATAGGATACAAACATGAAAAATTTTATGGTATGGGAGAGAGACATTGGATAGCTGTAAGTAAAATTTTTAGAAAAGACTATCTATAAGTGGATAGAAATAGATTGATATATATATATATATATATATATATATATATATATATATATATAAACAGTGGCGAAGTTCTATAAAAATGGCATGTTATGGAAAATCGTGTTATACGAGATTAAAATCTGGTGAAAAAAACAGAGTTACGTTAAAGTTACAAAAATACATTATTTTACTTAAATAGTTAGCAAAAATATGTCTATTAAAAATATTAATAAAAAATCAAATATGTTATACATCAAAATGTGTAATATTGAATATAAACGATATTTTATTTTTCATCATCGCTGCTAAAAGCAATTATACGATAATGATTTCTTTGTTAAAAATATTTTTAATTTCTAAATTTTCGATTGCTGTATTTAGATTCCCATTTTCTCTTTTTTAAAAATTGGTTATTTTTGTTTTCTTGCTTTTTTAACAAATATTTAACAATTTTATAGTTTGGAGTAAACATTTATATAGTTCTATTTTTAATTTTGAGCTTCTTTGAATGGAAATATCTGTATTCAGAAAATATAATATAAATTACTCAGCTAAGTTTATATTTTTTTCTAAACTTTTTAGTGTATAATTTTGACTTTTAGAATTTTTTTCTGTGTTATTATACTCTAAAATTTTTTTTTTATAAATTCATTTCCATTTCAACTGAATCTTCTTCATTACTCTCTTCTTTACCAGTAATTCTTAAATATCTTCAGAAAAACATAATGAGTTTTAACATATTTTTAGTAGTTTAATTAAATATTAACTACTTTCTCACATTTAATTAATAGATCAAATGAAAAGTAAGGATTCGAAAGCCATAAAAAAACCTTGCAAAGATATTAAAAATCAAGAACAACTCTCTTCTTCAATTTCCAATTTAAATAGCCTGAAATGGAATTTTTTTCAAATTCTGATTATTTGAAGAAAATGTATTGACTTGTGTTAAATGCAACTGTCCAATTATAACAGACTTTGTAAACCTCGTATCAATGTAAAATATATTTCATTATCGTATTGGAATAGAGACTTCGTTACGATTTACCCACAACTATATTCAGGATTATTATCGTGTTTTAGTATGTGTGTTTTTTTTTATTTGGATAGTATTGGAATTTTTTTACCACGATTGAATGAGTAGCAAAAAACAAATCTTTTATTCTTATTTTTCGATTTTTTTCGTTTTTTTGAAAATTATATACTCGAATACATTGAATCTTCTTGCAGCAACGTTTTCAAATAATTTAATTGCATTTCTAATGGCTGTCTGTAACGCTTATTACTTTTTAAATAGATGTCATTATTTTGAAACTTTTGAAATAATTTAAGATATAAATTCTCAACTAAAGAATTATCATAAAAGGTTTGATAAATGATTATAGTGACTTCTGCAATGGTTAAAATATTAAATAAAAATAATATAATATTAAGAATATTGTATTTTTTCCAATTTTAGACAAAATTAGAATATATTTGTTAACAGATTTGTCTTGCGTTAATTTTTATCAAGTTTAACTATATTAATAAAATAAAATTTTAATGCATTTAAAATTATTAATGATGAAAATTTTGTGTACAGCCAATAGTTATAATGTAGGTGAAAGAAATGTCGATACATATATGCTATTATATGTATACATTATATATATATATATATATATAATATAATGATTAATGTTTTATAAAAGACAAAGTCATTGAGCATTAAACAGGTCATGTAATTCCGTACGAGAATTATTATCGATAACAACGTAAGAAAATATAATAGCCATCATCTTATCGTGTTATTAAAAACTGATTAGATCGTGTAATGTTATTAATCACTTTTATTTTTCTTTTGATTTGTTCGTTGTTACAGATGAAAGTATTTATTTTCATAATCAAAGAATGTAACAAAGAACAAACTGATCAGAATTATAATCAATAAACAACAGAGGATATATAATGGAATAAGAGAAAGAAATTATAATAAAGTGAGTTTTGTGACGGGATCAAAAGAATGATATACTTGAGTTAACCAGGATGCAATTTAAATCCGCACCTATAATAAATTATCATTAAAAATTCAATTTCTTTAAATGCTGACAAGCCAATCTACATTCAACTTGTACTTGTATAGTTGGTATACTAAAGTTCGGTTTTATTTGAATTGACGATAACAATTTTAGAAAAATATTTTTATATTTGTCTCTATTTATTTCCACTGTTTTATCAATTTTTGTTCTTTACTTATATATATATATATATATATATATATATATATATATATATATATATATATATATATATATAAATTTTTACGTCACAGCCTAAAAGTGGCAAGAAAATGTGAACGAGATTTTTTGAATATTAGTAGGTCTAATTAAGCAGAAAAAAATTAGAAATTATTCCCGGCCAAAGTAAAGAAGTACTCACTAACACGCAAGTAAGGTCTGCAAAATCAGTCAAAATATGACTAGTTATAATATATATGTATAATTAATTAACGCAATGAAAATATATTTAATTTATAACTTTTACATTTAAAATATTATATTCATTATAAATTATATTCTTAATTTAAAATATAATAATAAACTTATTTTCAAGTTAATTAATTTTAATATTTACCATTAGTATTACATTCGTTTTAAAATATTAAATTTACTTATTTAATATTTTGAGAATAATATATTATTAAAATAATATTGTATATTATTTTTTGAATAAGTAAAAGCATTATATATGTTATTATATTGTTTCTATAAAATTTACAGTTAATTTAAGGAAAGGTTCCGGTTTAGAACAGTAAAAATGTCATTTTTAGTTTTTTTTTTTATAAAAAAATAATCAAGATAATAATCTAGAGGTTTTGTATTTTTAATTTTTATATATATATATATATATATATTAAAAAAACTACATAATAATGTAATATATGAATATATTAAAAACTTAGTGGTACTTTTCGTATTAGCCCTTGAAAAATTTTCTATTGATGGTGAGACATCTAACTCCACAGTTATTAATGTAAAATCAAAAAAACAAAAATATTTGTAAAATGCATAAAATTTCTGAAGCAGAAAACCTACGAAAGTTTAAAAAAATGCTTTTTAATTTGTTCCGACATTTCAAAATCAATTTTTCAATCAGTAAATTTCAAAATCATCTTTTTTAATGAATTTTTAAAATTTTTACATTCTTTAAAAATTAGTCAATTCAAATAAACTTAATATATTAGAGATTCACTGCATAGAAAAAGTGTAATTTTTAATTTAAAAAACTCATTCAAATTGATCAATTAATTTTTTGGAGATGTTTGTCCCATCAGTTCCAAAATGATGTTTCGAGAAAAATGCGTTTAAAGCTTTACATGATGTTAGAGTCAGGTATAAAATCCATGCTGTCATATCTAGAAACCTGTCATCTTGTAATTTTCAAAATTTTCTTTTAACTACACATTTTTAGACAACAATGAAGTGAAAAATATAAAAAAAATATTTTTTTAAAAAGTTATAGACCGGAACATTCCCTTAATTGCATTATTTTTTTTATTCTTGTAAAATAAATTACACAATTACGTACATATTTATAAATAATTATTTTTATAAATATTTTGCTCTATTTCTATTTCTTTAGTAGTTTATTGAGTATTTTAAAAAGTTATTAGATGAATTATTAAATATGTATATAAATAATAATAATTTATTACAACGTAGGATAGTCCCTAAAATGTTAATTGGTCATACTTAGTGAGGAGGTCGAAAAAAACGTGATATTTGGGATTTTTGCAAGAACTACATGTTTCTTAAAAAATGTTTAGGTATCTAAAAACGTATATTTTGAAGAAGTATATATATTTTTTTCAATAAAAAATATTTAAAAATAAAACAGATTTGACTATTCTCTCGTAAGTCCTCTGAAAAAAAATAAATGACCACTGATCAGATTTGGATCGTATGAAATCAAAAAATTAAGAAGATTCATTTTATACATTAAATTATTTAGTTCTTGAACGATCAGTTTTTTGAAATATTGATTTGAAACAAAATGACTGACATTCAAATTTAGATCGATTTGCTATAAAAAAAATCACTCGTTTTTAGTCAATAAATAAGAAACTATGCAATAGAATAATTCTTCGTTCATGAAATAGTTTTTTGTATCTAAAATAATCTTACAAAATTTTAAATTAATCGATGGTAGTCATTTTGAGATATTTTGGTCACCGGTTTTGAAAATGCGATTTTCAGAAAAATGGGTATAAATTTCAAAATTACTTTGCAAAATTTTCATTTTTTAAATTACACAGGGAAGGTAATCAATTCCAGGTCCATATAATAAGTCTTCTAAACTAGATGCTGTCTTCAAAATATTAATGTCTGTATATTCTCTCTCTCTCTCTCTATATATATATATATATATATATTCTATACCTATTCTAAAATGATCAACTGAAGCGTACATTTTAAATGTTTATATCTCCATCAATTTTAGTCGAATTAATTTGAAATTTTCAGAAAATATTTTCCAAATATTCTACTTTCAGAAAATCTTAAAATTAAATTTTTCGATCTTCTGACCACTAAAAAAAATTGTAATTTTATTTTTGTACAAAATTGTGTAACTAAGAATATAAAAAATAAACAGATTTTGAATTTAAAGTAAATATTTTGTGGAAAAAAATTAATTAAATTTATTTTTTTATTTATATTTATTTCGTATTATAGTCATTGTACTACTATTTCGTGTCTTTTTTTATTTTAATTCATTATATTATTTATTACTGATCTATTGTTTATATTTTTTAATGATAACTATTTTATATCAATGTATGTTCTATACTCCCGTTTACTTTTAAAATATACTAATATGTAAATGAAAGTCGCCTTTTTTAAATCTGTATTTGTTTTAAAACACAATTTATTTTATCGTTTGAAATTAAGTTCTTGCCAGTATTTCATTTTTCTGTTGTCTGAAGCGCGCACAGGATTAATTTTTCCGGATTTAAATATAGTGCTAAAATTAATTACAAAAAGAATTAATAACATTGCATACAAATTTAAAAATAACGAGAAAAACTTGTTATGTCAACACCCTAAAAACATAACTTCAACTCGGTACGATGCAGTAACACGGACAAGAAAACCACAGAGGTGCGATTATTAATATCTATTCCATTAAGTAAATAAATTATCCGTAATGTGACACGGATTGCGTAGTGGGTGTTGTTCTCAACGTACCAGTATGCTTGTATAGTGCGAACGATGGGTACTGGAACCTGGAAAAGCGGGAGAGTCGTACACACTCGCACAACAGACAGATACAGACAAACCAGACGAGACGATGGAAACGGAACCGCGGTTTTTAATTGAACGCTTTCCCAACACAGGAGCAGCTTGGCCGTGGTTACAGTATGGGTAAAAGGGCGACGAAAAGCATAGACGACATAAATTCATTAAAAATCGCATCGTTTTTAAGCTCATTTGCGTGTTTTACTGCTGATTGAGGCTTGGATCGTTGCAAAATACTTTCTCTCTCACTTACTCGTACGCGTTCTCTTTCTCTGTCTTTTAATGCAAATCTAAGAAATAAATCTGACGCAAAGAGCGAAAATAATATTAAAAGAATATTATTTTGTATGGGTTGGGAAATGTAAGGATATATATATATATATATATATATATATATATATAATTTATATATATATTTCTACTACTTTACTTACGTAGGAAGTTCGCAGTTAGGCTTTATCTTTGGATTGTGTGTCAGTTTAAATGATGACTTTTTAAAAGTGAATGTTTTATTAAATGAAATGTAAATGGTATTAATGTAAAAGGTTTTTTTCCGATACGCTTCTGAAGATATTTTTTGCAATAATTAGATCAAGTACTTTAATCTATATTTAAGTTTTAATATAGTACGACGAACAAATACACGTTCAAATGAACTAAAAGATTTATTTGTACTCTGAAACGTAATTATTGAAAAATATTTCAAGACTGAAAAACTACATCTTTAGAATTTGAACGAATTTTATAAATTGCTGTCGAGATTTTATATCGCTTTATATTAGTTCTTTGATAAAGTCTAGTTAATTAGTGTTAATTGTGTAACTTTCCAATGACTAAAAGTATATTCTATAGGATCGGTTTTATTTGCTTTATATAGTGTTCATTAATAGTTTAAATCAAATACAAAGTGAATTGATGTCCAGTAATTAGAGCATTAAATGTAGTTATTTTTTAATTCGTAGACTGTAATAACGATCTTTATCTATTTTTGATTGTAGTTTATTTTACTAGAAGAAATAATGAAATCGTTTAATTAAAGCTTTATTTTTCATATATGTACGAGGTGTTACTCGATAAAATATAAACTTTAGAGTTGTAATGAATTCATGCATATATAAAAGTTTGTATAGAGATATTGGGTTGGAAAATAAGTAATTACGATTTTCACTAATAAATGTATCTGACCGTTTTTTAAAATACAAATTCGATATAATATTTGACAAATAGTTGTTTAAGCTTGATTTCGAAAGAAATTTTGGATGATTTGGTTAAAAATTGTTTGTCATCAAGATGAATATAAAAAATAAAATAAAAAATAATTTTTTTCTTTATTATTTCCATAAAGAAAAAAATGTAACGCAAGCTTATAAAAAGTTATGTGCTGTATATTAGGGCGATGTTTTAAAATAACGTCTGTGTCAGAATTGGTTTGCTATATTTCGTTCTGATGATTTTTCATTTAAAGATGAATATCGTTCTGATCGACCAGTAGAAGTTGATGACAACAAAATCAGAACATTTATTAAAATAAATCATCGTAACATGACTAAGAGATTGTATATATGCTAAATGTATCATATACTAACATTGAAAATTATTTGAAATAGCTTGGTTAAGTTAATAAATTTGATATTTGAGTTCACATGAACTTGAAGAAATCTTTCTCATCAAACTCATAAATATTTGCGATTCTCTCATGAAACGTACGAAAATGATACATTTTTGAAACACTGATAACAGGTGGTGAAAAATGGATTATTTACAATGTTCAACGAGAGAAAAATTGTGGTTGAAAACCAACTCAAAGAAGATGTTTATCAAAAGAAGATTTTTTTTATCAGTTTGATAGTATTAGAAAGGAATTGTGTTTTTAAACTGCTTTCAAGAAACCAAACGATCAGTTCAGATATGTACTTTCAACAGTTAACCAAACTGAATTATGTATTGCAACTGAAACTTCCAGAATTGGTGATTTATAAAGATGTTGTTTTCCACCATGGCAATTCAAAACCATATATATCTTTAATCACTCGCAAAAAAATATTGGAGCTTGATTATGATGTAATATCACATCCACCATATTCACCTGACCTTACATCAACAGATTACTATTTATTTCGTTCCTTGCAAAAATTTTTAAATGCTAAAATTTTCACTTCAGTTTAGGCTAATAAATCGTATTTTGATCGGTTTTATATTCAGAAAGATCAAAATTTTTGAGCTTGGAATTATGAAAATGAAAGATAGCAAAAGATAAAGGAATAAAGTGGTCAATTCAGTATTGAGAAAAAAAATATTCCATGAAAAAATCGTTTTTTATTTACTTTAAAAAACCGTAATTACTTATTTGCAAATCCAATATATTACATCATAAAGAAATAATTATATAAGTTCTAGTCTATATTGTAAGAAGATGTATTAAGAACATTTATCCGAATATAATGAATTTTGCTGGAAGAAAAAAATGTTAGATATTAAAATCGAATAGATAATTAATAATAAATGTTTAAAAGGATAAAAAAATCTTACTGACTTTCATTAATCAAAAAGAATATAGATATAAATATATAAAAACTTAGTAGTTCCCTTTATTAGCTTTTTTTATATGACTATACGTGAATAATATCGAGAGCTGATTATTTAATATTTAATTTAAAATACTTTAAAAAAACTAATTTTAATTATCCGATGGTCAGTTAAATATAAACAGAACTTAAAAAAAATATGCAAAAATCTGTATGTTATTTGATTTAAATTTTCATAGAAAAAATTATTTTGAGAGTTGTAATTTGATAAAGAAATATCCTTATTAGTCGATAAATTTGTATAACATTCACAAATGAATTACTCACATAAAAAATACAAAATTTCATAAAAAATATTCAGTAAATATTTATTATCGATTTTATTCGATAATATGAATTACAAATGACATATTATTGATGTCAAAGTATTTTAACATATAATAAACAATTTTTGTATTATAATTCTAGATAAAAAACTACATTTTATATCACAGCTCTCTAATGATGATGGTATAGTCATTGAAATTCATTTCACTGAATAAAGCAATAAATGATTATTAAAATTTTGTATAGGTCTTGTGGTGTTAAGGTGAATGATTTATTTATGGTAAAGTGAATTTACCACGGTACCAAACCAAATATGATTATAAAGTTCATTAAAACTAAATATCAAATTACAGGTCACATTTGCATGATATATGATATTAATATAAGCATTTAATTAAATTCGATATAATCCAGTAACTGTTAATATATGCACTTTCATATTTAGTTCTATTTTTTATAATTTTAATAAAGTAAGAAAGCAACAAATTGTACAATATATACTCGTAATAATAAATTTTAAATATCGCTTATGGCGATCAAACATGCACTTTGAAAATATAAAATGAGAAGATTGATAAGTAAAGTAACAGTATTAATATGAGTTTTTAATTCCTAAATAAAATAGTTTTTTTTTTACAACGAATCCTAATATATATATATATATATATATATATATATATATATATATATATATGTATATTAAAAAAATAGTCTAGGACTATATTGGATTATTATTTGTTTAAAAAATAGATATAGGAGAAATTTATATATATGTTATTTAGCTTTTGACTAATATTTTAATTTTTATATAAACATGTTGAGTAGTTAAAAACACGCCAGAGATAATAATTAATATCCCTTATTAAAACGTAAAATTAGTTTTAGTGTATTTTTATTCAATCAATAATATTGAAAAAATACAGATAATTCGATTTTTCAGTACTTCATGATATTTTAGTTTGTGGAAAACATATTTGTTTTAGTAATGGAAGAAAATTTGAACAGAATAAGTTTTCAAATATCAATGTATCTTTTTTTATTTGCTTAATTTTAATGCACTTTTATTGTATAATTAATATTTAGAAAAAAAAGTAAATTAATTTTTTAGTATTTAATGATATTTTAGTTTCGGGAAAAATTATTTATTTCAATTGCTTATTAGAAATACATTTGGATGGGATGTCTCCAAATTGAAATTAAGTTATAAATATTTTTTATTTACTTTATAAAGCTTATATGGTTTGCTATAGTAAAGTTGATAATAATTTTATTTCAAATATACTGGATACAAATATATCAATAATATATAATAAAATATTGTTTAAGGAAATATGGATTAAGTTGAATAGCGATAATTGGACAATTTTTTGATCAATTTCAATTAAAGTTGGATATGTATTTAGTATTTAAAAACTGTATACATATATATATATATATATATATATATATATATATATATATATATATATATATATATATTGGGTTGTTCGAAAAGTTCGTAAAGATTTCCAAGGGATGGCATTGAATCTCAGATAGACATATCACGCTTAATCCAAGGTTACGATGTTATATATATATATATATATATATATATATATATATATATATATATATATATATATATATATATATATATACTTAAAGAAAGGGTACTGTAAGTGGAAGTACCGTCCAAAAGCGGTTTATTCGATTTAAACGTGACGATTTTAATCTCGAAAACCGGAAACGTTGAAGCAGACCTTTAGCTGTTGACGACGGTCAAATCAACATGTTGATTGAAAATAATCGGTGTTATACTGCACGGGAGATAGCAGACTTGCTAAAAATATCCAATAATAGTCTATTTAATTATCTTAAAAAGCTTGGGTACGCGAATCAGTATGATATTTTGGTACCACATAACCTTAATAGAAAAAATAGTAGAATCCATATCCGCAGATGTAAGAGTAATTTCAAACTGACATAACACCATAAATATTGTGCAGCAATGTCGTGAATACCTGATAACACAAGTTTTAACAGGTTTACGCTCGCATCAACTTATTATAAATATAGTATTCCGTTTACGAATGATAATCACTTTCCTGGAAATTTTTGAACATCTTGCGTATATATATATATATATATATGTATATATATGTTGACGGATACAAAAATTGTTCGTTTTTGAATGGGAATTTTGTCAATTGAAATAATATTGTGAACAAACTAAAAAAATCTCTACTAGTATTTATTTTGTGTAGCTTCATGCTATAAAAATAATTCTTTTTCTAAATATTGAATATGTACATTTACATAAATACATACACACACACATATATATATATATATATATATATATATATATATTCTATATATATATTAGGTTGGCAAGTATCTCCCTTTTTTTTTTTTTTTTTTTTTTTGTACATAGCTGCGAAATTCAAAAGACCAGAAGGCGGAAGGGAGATATTTGCCAACCTAATATATATATATAATATATATATATATGTATATAATATATATAATACATATATAATATATATATATATATATATATATATATATATATATATATATATATATGTTTGTGTATATGTAAGTTTGAATGTATATATTAAATGAGATTTTAATTTATTATACAAATATTTAATAGTTAATTTTATTATTCATAAACTCATTGTTAATAATAAAATTTCATAAATTTTAGCATTTGACATTATAACTTATTTAAAATTATTAAAATTTAATACCATTTGATTGTAATATTGAGTTCATAGAAAGTAAAACATTTTTAAAAACGTATACTTTAAGATAGTGAATTTTTTGTGTCGTGAAATAAAAAAATATTATTTTAAGTGTTTCGATTTTGACGAAATGAAAATCAAAAAAAATTTTTGTTTAATTAATGTTAATTAGAATCATTGTATTTACCTATGAAATATTACAATTTTATCAATATATAATAATTAATAATTTGAAATATTCCATATAATTAAATTGTGTTATAAGGTATTAATGAGATTTTTGATATATATAGTTAGTAACTTTTTTTCTGATCTAGAATATTCCATTATAAGGTTAAATTTTGACTAGAAAAATCTAATTCTTTTATTCTAATTTTCAATTCATTTATATTTTTTGAGGAAATATAATATTATCATGAAATGTTAAGTGACTAAGTATCTTATCATTTACTCTTATTTCTTTAAATTCTCAGTTTAGTGTTTTAAATAATTCTTTTAGCTCCTCTATAAATAGTTTTAATGATATAGCATTGTCATATCTCATTATATATATATATATATATATATATATATATATATATATATATATATATATATTGGGGTTTTCAATAAGAATGTCAAAACTTTGACAACTGGTGTCAGCTATATTTGATTTTCTCAAGTTCATTTTGACATTTCAACTCAGTATATTTTGGCAAATTGTCATGGAACGTTTAAAATTTAGAAATAACGCTTAGAAATTGTAAAATATTTAATAGACTTATTGAAACAAAAGTTTATTGAGTTCATTATTTTACGAAATAGACCCATTCATTGGCCAATTTGATTTAACTTCATTGGATTATTTTTTGCGAGGTAAAGTGAAATCATTGGTTTATGCTGATAGACTAAAAAAAAAAACAGAAACATTAAAAATAAACATTAAATGTGTAATGAAATTGGACCACAGTTATCTGAAAGAATGACTAAAAATTGTACTAAACGATTGCACTATGTCAAGCGAAGTCATGGTGGTCATATGAGTGAAGTTGTATTCTATCATTAATGCCATAGAATGTGCTTAAAAATAAAAAAAAGTAACTAATTAATTAAATATTTTTTGTTTTATTTCCATTTAAACTTCTGCAGCGCTTATTGGAAAACCTTATATACAATATATATATATATAGTGCAAAATTTAATAATAAAATGATTATTCTGTGAAAATTGTCCTAATGACTTATTTCAGGATATATATATGACTTATATAGGATATATATATATATATATATATATATATATATATATATATATATATATATATATATATAAATATGTTTAAAACATAAAAGAATTCATCACTGTCTTAAAGCGAATTTTGACATAAATATATTCATTAAAAAGTTAATAACAAACATTGCTTTTATTACAACAGTGACATGTTTTTCATTGCTTGAACAATAATTTTTAATAACTCGTGTTGGTTTCATTGAGCTGAAATTTCTTATTACTTTTTTTATAAACTGCACGTAACTTTACTAAAGATTATTTCTTAGGTCAAGGTAACTCTATACTTGTCATAAAATCAATAACATTTAAATATTTGAAAATGTCGTGAATAAAGTAGAACGTATAGTGGCAAGAAAAATATATTCATGCGAAAAAACTATTGTAAATATTTACATTTATCTGAAACATACATGTATACATCATTAATACGGATATATGAGAAAGTATATAAAGCCTTATGTATACTTCATATCATTTGTTATGATTTAATGTAATATATCAAAATGGAAAAAAATAATATTAATGCCATAGAATTAGTTCTGTTTTATTAAAAACATGTTTCATACGTAAAGGCGTGTTTTATTTTTTTTAGTAATTATACATACAATAATGATAAGAGTTCTTATATTAATATACTATTTATTTTAATTCAGTCAGATCACTGTAAAAATCACATTATATTTATTTAAGTGTAATGACTTTTTAAGGTTGAATTATTATTTATTTAATTTGACAAGTATTAATACAATAGCTAATTGATTAATTATTTTTCTTCATTTATATTTAAGACCTTACAATTAATTTTATGATAAACGATTATTTACTTTTGATAAATTCTCCTAAAATATAAAATTAATCAAAATCATACATCAAAATCAAGAAGTAGAAAATTCATTTATCGATGTATGAGATTAGATCTATCGAATTTACTCACATAGAAAAGTGTTTTAATGAAAGATATAATACTCAATATTTTAACTGTTATATTTTGCCATTGGTGCCCTTCAATATACTGAAATGAATATTTTAATATCAGTATTTACCAAGAAATGATGATTGAAAGATGTCTACTGATAAGATTTATTTACAATATTGTATATTTCACAAATATCAATAAGAAAATAATCCTCCAGAAGCAAATAGAAATTTGATAAAAATTTTTGGAGTAGACTTAATACCTGAAAGGACATACAGAAGAAGGTTCGAAAATTTTAAAAATGAAGATTTTAACCTTAAAGATTATCCACGATTTGAAAAATTTTCTGTGCTCAATGATAATCTTCTTTGCAATAATTTGAAAGAAGATCCATTTTGGATTCGTGTACAAATATATTAAATGAGTATTATATGAATTAATTGTTGGAAATGGTAAGATTGTGTAACCATTTGCTCGTTTCTACTTTCATGCAAAAAATTAATAATTTTTTTGGATGCCTTGTAACTAGAGTTGAAAGTAGACTACATATGAAAATGTAGTAACAAAAAGCATATTGAAAAGCTCGACTACTCGCTATATCAACATCTAAACTAAGTTTAAGTATGAAAAAAAATATTGTCCATATGGTGGGTTATGAAAAGACTAATTTATTATGAACTTCTGAAGCCAGAAGAAACGAATAATTTTGAAAAATATTATCAACAATTGGACAATTCAAACCAATATTTTTTTTTCAAAAATACTCTTGCTAATAGTAAGCAAGTTATTTTACATCATAACACAAGACTACATGTTTCTTTAAAAAATCAAAAAAAAATTTAGGAATTTGGTTGCAAGGTTTTAAGTCATTCTGCATGTTATCCTAATAAAACACCTTCTGAATACCAATTTTTGGTTGTACATTTTTTTAAATGGTAATAAATTAATGAAGATGGATATGTGAAAAAGGTACTGGATAAGTTTTTAGCTTTCAAGGACGAGTGCTATTAGATAGAATTCAAAATCTTCCATCAAGATAAGTTATTAATAATTATAACAATTATATTATTAATTAAATATTGATATATAGCATGAAAAAATATTATTTTCTTCCACTTAAAAAAGGATAGTACTTTTCAGTAAACCTAATATATATTTAAATTTATATGATTGTCATTATTTCATTTTTAGTAACAATAATAAACTATTTTTTAATATATTTTATATGGAATATAAAAATATTAGGGTACTGTTATTGAAATAAATGTATTGTATTAAATGTAAACTGTTTTCTGATTAGTTTCTAGGATCAATCATATATTTACTTTCAATTTATATTATAATTACTCTCAAATAGATAAAATTAATTTATTGTGGAAATTGCGTAAATATAACAAAATTAATATTATTTACATTAATATTGTTTTAAAATCTACACTATTAATTTTTTTTTATTAATTTATTTTCAATATTATATTCTATTTGTTAATTTTTTAACCAATTAAGCTTTATTAAATTTAATAATGAATATTTTACATAATATTTAAGTAAATAATATAATATAAATTGAATTTAACGTTTCTAAAAAAAAGATACAATTCTTTTTTAAATTATTAAAGTAATAAAAATTGAAGTAAAGTTCGGTTTTGGACTCAGGTTATTTTAGATTATATTCCAAGTTTTAGAAGTGTTGAATCTTGCGAATTATTTATTACGTAAGTTCTTGTTGAAAATCTTATTTACTTTTATTTGATTTTTTTATTTAAAAATTGTGTGAGCATTGAGTTTTGACCTTAATAATTTTTTATATTTAAATGCGGATAATAATTTAATTAACATAAAAAAACATTTAAACATTTATTTTAAACCTTTTTTCGAATTAACATACATACACATGTATATATATATATATATATATATATATATATATATATATACAAATATATATATATATATATATATATATATATATATATATATATATATATATATATATATATATATATATATATATATATATATAATTTATATATATATATATATATATATATAAATAATTTATATATATATATATATATATATATTTGTATGTATGCATGTATGTACAAAATATGTTTTAATAATTAAAAAATAAATCAAATTAGGATATATAATTAATAAAGTAATAATAGTTTATGTTGTTTATAAGATTGGTAAATATTTTAAATGTGAATTTATTTAAAAAACTTTATATAAATAAAAAATACCTCCACTATTTGTTTTGATACTCTGACGAATTTACTTTAACATAAATAAATCATATTTTAAAAACCACAACATTTTATGAAAGTGTCCAATAAGCATTTATTGTTCAATCTGTTTGTTTAAATGCTGATACGCATTTCAATAGCTATGTTGGTTACATTACAAAATATCGATGTTATAAAACAGTTTTTATATTTCATTACTCTGACGATGATAGCAAGACCATTGAAATGTGTATCAGTTTTTGACTAAATAAAATGAACAATAAGTAATTTTGGAATAATTCTATAAAATCTTGTAATGTTGTGATGAGAAATATATTTATATTAACAAGTACGTTTTGTATGTTAAAAGAATTTATAATGTCCTTTATTATTTTATGAAAAACGTATTAAACAGGCTTGCTTTTTAAACATGTAATAGTGAAATATTACTAACTCTCAATATATTCTTTATCGTTATATTTTTATACACAAACAATCACTGAAATGAATAGTATAGTATGCAATTTACCATCATTAATCCAGCGATCAGTAATTAAGTTCTACTGCTAATTCAGACATCATTTCCGCAAGTGTATTTTCTCATCTTCATTTAATGTGTCTCAAATTACTGATAGATTTATTATTTTTTATTTTATTACGTATATGAATTGCCTATCTGCATGTGTTTATCTAAGAATTCTGTCACTTTTATATAAGAAGATGTTATATTTTTTTAAAAAAAACTATGGTTTGTGTATTTGAATCGTATCTATTTTTTCAGAAAAAAACTAAATTGACATACTTCTATTGCATATTTCTTAATAACCAAAAATATTTGAAATTGTAAGCTTGTAAGGTCTGCTTGAAATGGATTAAATATCTACATGTGTTATGTATTCATATTATTTATTTTTATGTTAGAGTAGTGTGTTTTGATTTTATATATCTTCCCCTGTATATTGTTGTCATATATATGTGTCATAATTACATTTTTGAAAATATTATTTTCAATGCAAAAGGTTGTACAAACTCTAACCTCTTAGACCCTTATCTGAGTTTATTAAACGTAATTTATTTTTGAAATTTTTGGATTAACTATTGGATAAACTCTATGTGCTCATCTAATCATCAATGATCCGGTAAATTCACTAATCAAGCACCCTATAGGTCTTAAAGATGCCGAATTTGTGATGGTTTGATGTATTACTATGTATTTTTATATTCACTAATTATTAATTGGTAATTTGCTCTATAAACAAACTAATGGTAATAAGTTGATTCACTTTGCAAACACAACAATTTGAAATTTGTAAATAATTTTTCAAAAATATTTTTTTTTGAAAATTATAATTACAGTTTTATTTAAGATTATTTGAAATTGTTTACATATATATATATATATATATATATATATATATATATATATATATATATATATAAGGTAGCAAGCAGCCCAAAAAAAATCTCGAACTTTATAATCATACTGTGATTTTTAATACACGTTAAGAGTACGAGTGATTCGAATGGTGATTTGTGTGAGTTGAGATGGGGGGGGGGGTGTATAGCTGTGACGTTTCCATGTTATGTAGATACTAGAATATTGTCGTAGCGGGGTCTCAACGGGACGCTTGCTTCTATTATTACAAAGAGTGTATTCCTTTGTTGAATGTAATTAATATAGAATATGGATTTTTGTTTGTCAAAGGCTTCGAAAATCTAAAAGATGTCGAAGAGAATCGATTCTTGAATGAGGAGAATAATTTCCAATTCCCCGTAAAAGATGAGAGCAAATCTTTGTGTCTATTGTAGTACCTGCCACGTTTGTCGATTGCTTCATTGCTTAAAATATTCCGTGAATGAATATTTTAGATATTTGAATTTATATAAAGGTTGTTGGTCGGTGACATGGTCCATGAATAAACCCTTTCTTACACACACATTTATATATATATATATATATATATATATATATATATATATATAAGTTTAAATTCACTCATTCAAATTTATATAAAAATGTATTATTATTTTATTCAACTATTTCTATTTATAAAATCTACTCTCCGATTTGAATTCTGTTTACATTTTACAATGGAAAATCAATTAATGAATACTATTAAGATTTTAATTATAAAAATATATTATAAATAAAATATCTATATGTATATTTTTAAAAAGCAAATTGGTTAGTAATATTAATGTAAACCAATAATATAGAATGTTTTTTAAGCTTAATAAAATTTTAAATTGAATCTCTCTCAAAATTTCTATCCAACCTAAAAAACAACCTATATAAGATTTTTTTTACAATTATTTTTATTTAACCAGAAGAATAAAATTTAAAAATATATTCAAATTTTAATTTTCATTATTTATATTTCAACTAGAGATTGGAAAATTTACCCAAACATCTTTGTTTTTATTTTATTTAAATATATATCAGATTTAATTATTAAATTAATTTAATAAAATATATGAGAGTAAATATATTTAATTATAATTTATGAAACAGATATAAATAGGAAACTGATATACAGATGTGGTAATAAAAAATCAAAAATATTTTTTTAAAACAGTTTTTTTTTTAAAATATAAAAATTACTGTTTTGAATATTATTTCAAGTTGTTATCCTTAGAATTGTCTTATCAAATATAGTATGTGATATATATAACAGGTAATTTTCTTTTATCAAAGTAAATTATGATATAGAATTATAATAATTAATATATTTTAAAAGAAAATTGGATAATTTTACATAAAAATATAACTACTATTTGTTTTATAACTGGAAAATTCACTTTTATACAAATGTACCTTCATTCCAATTCTTAAGATATTGATAAAGGTGTTCAATAATTATTTATTGTTTACTTTTTTTGTTTATAAGTTGATATGCATTTCCATACCAATGCTATTATTGTTAAAGCGAACGTTTTAATATATTTAATGATGCATTACAAAGATTTTATAATTCAGTTCTCTGCTGATGATGATCTTGTCATTGAAATGCACATCAGGTTACAAATAAAGAAAGTAAATAATAAATAATTATTGAACATTTTTTTAATACTTTGATATCAGAGTAATAGTATATTTGTATGAAAATAAAAATATAAAGTTATGTAAAATTAATACAAAGTATGAAATTTAATTCTTAGAAAATTAAGAAAAAATATTAATCTTGTATATTATATAGAATAATACATATTTTGTTACTGTTTTTCAATTTCATTGTTAGTTTTTAAATTTTGTATAAAAATATTAACTTTACAAATATAGGGTGGCCCCAACTAGACTGATGAATAGATAAATTATTATAAGGAAGTAAATGTGTGTCTAAATCCTTCAGTCTCATTTGGAACTTTCTTTCTCTCTCTCTCTCTCTCTCTTTCTCTTTCTCTCTCTCCACACACGCATAATATATATATATATATATATATATATTATATATATAAATTTTAATCATTATGGATATTTTAAATGGGGCTTTGTTTATACATCAAGATGTATAATATTTGAACGTTGTACGATAAGGGTTTGAGGTATTAATTATAAATATGTAGCGTAGTAAGATTTACGTTTCAATGATAAAAATCAAATAAAATGGAAATTTAAAACGCTGTTTTTCGTTTTTACTTCAAATAAAAGCCATATAGTAATTGTATCATCAAAATGATAGATTTTTGATAACATTTAATAATTTAAGAAATGAAAAAAATGTTTTACTTGTCAATAAATTAATGTAGATATCTAATAATTTATTTATACATTATATTAATTTGGCATTTATTATATATATATATATATATATATATATATATATATATATATATATATATGTATAGTAATATGTAAAGTTTCGATTTTTCAAGTTGAGATTTTCACATATTCAGTATGAACTGAATAATATTTAATTATTAGAGTGTATTATTAAAAATGTCTAAATAAATTAGCAAATTAAAAATATAAATAAAAATATCCTAAAACTGTTAACTACATATTTTTTCTTATAAAAATATTTTATATAATGAAAATATAGAAACATATTTCTTATCATAATTTTAATTAATATTTATTTATTTGAAACTAAAATCGAATGACTATTCGGCAATCACATTTTACATGATTTGAAAACATTCAAACATAATAGCTATAAGATTTTTATCATTGCAGTAAATAAGTATGTTTGGAACGATAAAGGTATTTCGATTCTGTGATCTTTTTGTTCCGAAATAATGCTGTAGATTTATTTTCTACGTTTTTGTCTCGTTCATATCTATTTTTTACTTTCTGCTTGTGTTACGGCCTTTGACAGATATTGACGTTATTATTTTATTTGCTTTTTGTCTACAAATTGGTTGATGTGGATGTCCTTGCTTTCGACGATGATATTTTATCTTCTACAAAGTTTCCACGAAATTTATTACTCGGTGGTTTATGAAAATTAAAATATGAAATAAATTGATGTACTTATATATATATATATATATATATATATATATATATATATATATATAATACATTTCTTAATAAACATTTACCACGTTATTATACTGATACAGAAATATATATATATTTATTTTAGAATTTTTAAATTAAATTTCGGTTTAACTTCAATTAATTTATTTATTTTTACAATTCACATTTTTCTTATCAATTATGTTATAATCATTAAAATTGATTAATTTTAATTCACAAATTTTATTGACAAAAAATAAGGTACATTTTCTCGATATTGTTATTTTTCTTTCCAAACAGTAAAATGTAACAATTATTCAGAAAATAGTTCTAGTATTTTCAGAAAAGTTGTTTCATAATTAAAAAAGTAAATAAAAATTAATGATCTTATAGCATTTTTAAGATTGATATTTACAAAATTTTTACATTGGTTCAAAATAATTTTTATTACCCCTGTAAAAATTTGATTTACAGATTTTAAAAATGATTTATTTTATTATAATTTGATATGATATAAATTCATTAAAAAATTTGTAGTCAGCATAAATTTGAAATACTTAGACGTCACTAAATGATATTTTTACTTAACTATTTTACTCACAACTAGTAATAAAAATTGATTTTTAGCAAGTAATATTAAATTAAATATATTAATTAAAAGCAATGTGGTTTACTAATAATAGAATTAAATATTAGTTACAATTTTAAATTTTTATATTATATGGGATTAGTAATATGATATATCATTCATCTAAAGCTTTTAATTACTAATCAAACTGTTGATACAGAAAAGCATATCCCTGTCTTAATCAGTAATTTGAGAAAAATATTATTGGTTAAAATATTTTTATTCCAATACAAAATTAAGTCATAGAAATTTAAGAACAGTAGATAGAAGTTATATTTTGTGTCATCCTTCTTATTCATTAGATTTTTCCTTGTCAAATTTTAATTTTTTGTGATATTCCATAATAAATTAAAAAGAAAAGAATTTGAAAATTTAGTGTCTGTCAAGTCATCTGAACAATTTCTTAATTAATAATTCTGTAGGTATTTAGCATATGGAATAATGAAGTAACTTGGAAAATGGCATAAATTTATATAAAATAATATTTGTTTAATTAAATAAGAGCTTTAAAAAACAAATAATAGCACTATGTTATTATTTTTACTTTATGAAATTAATTAATTATTAATATTAAAAATAATTAAATTTTTAAGTCTAATATAGTTATGGCATAAAATTTTACAATAATAAAAAGAATTGAAAGTTGAATTACAATTTACACAAATATATATGCAAATCATTCATTTACATTAAAAATTTTATATTTACATATTTTATATAAATGTACATTTGTTACTAATATTAACGTGGGTTTAAGTTTAAAATACTTTTATATAAAATATAATTCAATTTTTTTTTAATATTCATAATGTATCTCTAAATTATTTTAATACAATATATTGAAATATAATATCAAATATAAGAACATTTTTTTACTATATTTAAAATGAATTCATTTTGGCTGTACAACAAAAAGGCAAAGATTATAATTTGATTCGCACGACTGAACAATGATTACAAGCAATGTTTTCTTATCATTTGCATTGAATCCATCACGTGAACTTAAACCATTCATCTCTGATGAAATCAATGGCGGTTTTATTAAGACAGCTGCTCAGATCCCAGAGGTTCTGATTTCATACTCCACTTCTCGACGTATTTACATTTCAGGTGACGGTGGATGTAAGAAACAATGACGACATGAAAGTCAATGTATATCTATACCAAATTTTAAATATATTCATTAAATGAATTCTTTTTACGATAATTGTTTTTTATCGTGAATTTTATTAATTGTTATTTATTAATGGTATCAGAAATATTTTCATATTTAAAAAATAGATTTTTTTAATATAGTTAAAAATTCGATCAAATCGAAAATTATTATATTTGGAATAACTTTCATTGAACATGTGTTAGTTATTGAAATGTATATCAATATTTAATACAGGGTTTTCCAATAAGCGCTTCAGAAGTTTAAATGAAAATAAAATAAAAAGTATTTAATTAATTAGTCATTTATTTTTTGATTTCTGACATATTCTATGGCATTATTAATAAAACACAATTTCACTCATATGACCTCTACCATTTCACTTGACATAATACATTCGTTTAATCCAATTTTTAGTCACTATTTCATATAATTGTGGTCCAATTTCATGAATTACACGTTTATTTTTAATGCTTTTGTTGTTTGTGGTTTATTAACATAAATTAATAATTTAACATAACCTCACAGAAAATAATCCAATGGATTTAATTAAATCACATGATCTTGATGGCTGATTGATGGGTACTGAACTGCTGATTGATGGACTTATTAAACTTTTGATTCAATAAGTCCATTCAAGTTTTTACAATTTCTAAGTGTTATTGAAGTGATAATTTGTCAATCTTTACTGAGTTAAAATGTCATAATGAGCTTAAAATAATCAAACATGGCTGCCACCAGCTGTCAAAGTTCTATCATGCTTATTAGAAAACTCTATGTAGTCATAAAAATGTTATATTTTAATAATTGTATGATAATAATTATATGATAAATAATTGTAATCATAAAAATGTTACATTTTAATGATGTATGTATTACATTTTAATAATTATATTTACTTAAGTTTCTTCTTTTAATTTATACATAATTGTATTAAGTTTGTTCATGGTACTGATGGATTTTTTTATTTAGTAGAAAGTGATTTTATGGATAAAATCAATAAAGTAACTTTTTTTAATATTTATTGTTTTAAATGATTTCTGTTAAAGATTTTTTAACAGAACAATATGTGTGTGTATTAAAAATACACATACACACACACATACATACAGATCAATCCAGTAGTAGAATTGTCATTTAACATGAATAAATATTAAGTAATTAATTACTATTATTTGGTTTGTGAGACTAATACATTTTTAAAAACATTTTTTGTCTCCAAAGAATACTATAACTACATTAAAATCAAATATGAAAAAAATAATAAATATATTTATGTTGAATAAAAGAACTGTACATTAGTAATGAAGATATTTTGAGAAAAATTATTAATTGGAAACTGTTGGTTAACTAAAATATTTTCTTTCATTTTCTACATTTATAAATATATGATTTTCCAATAAGAATGCCATAAATTTGACAGCTGTTAGCAGCTACATTTGAATTTTTTAAGCTCATTTTGACATTTCAAAACAATATAGTTTTACAAATTATCATACAACGTTTATCACTTCAATAACTCTTAGAAATTGTAAACATTTCAATAGACTTATTGAAACAAAAGTTTAATGAGTCCATTATTCCACGAAATGGACACATCAATTGGCCATTAAGATCATGTGATTTAACTCCAATGGATTATTTTTTGTGAGGTTATGTGAAATTAATTATTTATATTGGTAAACCGCAAACAACAGAAGCATTAAAAATAAACAATTAATATAATTCATGAAATTGGACAACAATTATGTGAAAATGTGACTAAAAATTGGATTAAACAAATGTACTATGTCAAAAGAAGTCGTGGTGGTAATATGAGTAAAATTGTGGTCTAGAATATTTTTTTTAAAAAAAATAACTATATATATGCGTGTGTGTAAGTGTATATGAATATGCGTGTATTTATATATTATAGTTTTTTATAAAACAATCAAAGATGATGGTCAAATTTAATCGTATTTTGTATCCATCCACATGAGTACATATTGTTTGTATCCAGGATACTTACATCGTGTGTGGAGTTGTTACGAAGCCACTTACCTGTGGCACTTTAGTCTGCCACGTAATTCGCGTAATTGGATCTGGGAAGCGACGTTACGTTAACGATATAGGTACGTTATCGTTTACTTGTAAATACGCAGCATTCTCAACAGTATATATCTATTGTAACAGATTGTTTTAATAGACGGCAAGTTGATGAACGATCGAGTCAAAATAGAAATTAAATTTCGTAATTAAATTTCAGATTATATAATTAAATTAGAGACGATGTAATTTTATAATGAATTATTAGTAAAGATGTAAGTACTGTCGTCGTGTGCGGTTTTAAAACCATATGGTAATCATTTTATTACTGACAAGGCAATAATGGTGTAATTATAAAACGTTCCAGTGTCATTTGTGGTAATTTAATATTCAGTTCATATTAGTATATACTTCACGTAATACTGTTTTTTGACTACATATGTTCATAATACCACAACCGAATTATCCTAAAAAAAATTTCCTTACAAATAAATAATAAATAGAATTTTTTTGTTCTATTTCACTCTCTTTACATTAATTAATATTAAGGATTTTCAAATTATATTTGTATGTGTATTTTATTAAAAAAAACATTAGTAAGTTCAAAATTGATTTCATATTAAAAAAAATATAAACAAAAATGATTTTTAACACATAATAAAATTTTATATATAGAGTGGGTCAAAGTGAAACTCATACAGAGTTATGTTTTCAATAATTTTACACATATATTTTAATATAATAACAATTTTCTTTATTTTTTTTTGCTTAATTTCTTTATTAAGGTTATTTTTATTATATTTGAAAATTTTAAACGTAAATTAATATTTTTACTCCAGAAAAAGTATCAATTTCTGAAAAATGAACAAAAAATACATCAAAATGAAACTCATATGATTCAGAAATATTATATAAAAAAATGTTATTCAATATTTCATTGATATAATTATTTTTTTAATAATCTGTTATGGTATATTTTTTCTTTATTTACTTCTTTCAAAGAAAAATTATTTAAATATAAATTTTATGAGTAAAGAAACTAGTTTTTGAGGACAAGTCATTTTTAGTTAATTTATTACTGAAAAACGTATATGTTTATAATTATTTTTATAGAAACATCTAATTTAAATCAAAAATCACATTAAAAAAAATAAATTATATTAAATATTTGAATATTGTAATTATTAAGTATTAATATATTTTTGATGCAATTACTTTTATATATAGTATATATGTGGTTTTTAAGCATGATAGAATTTTAAATTGAATCCATATCGAAACTTAGATCAAACCTAAAAAACATTGTATATATATATATATATATATATATATACACATACATGTATGTGTGTATGTATATATAAAAGTATAATAAAGATGTTTTTTAGGTTAGATAGAATTTTTGATAAGTGTTCAATTTAAAGTTCTATCATTCTTAAAAAAACATTCTATATTAAGAATTGTTTTTGTGTAAAATATAATTTTTGCAAATAAATTATATTTTGTGATTTGTTCATTAAATAAATTCCGTGGAACGCATTACATTTTGTATTATTTATTTATTATTTAATTTATTTTGAAATTTTATTTTTCATACACTTATTATTTCTTATTAATTGGCAATTTGTATTGAATTTACAAATATGAAAATTTAGTAATAAATCTATATGTAAATGAGTGTCGTGAACGTATCTGATCGTTATTCATATAAACTAATGTCGTTTTAATCAGTTAGTAGACACCAATTATCGATTTCCAACGCAAAAGTTATAGGATTCGAAAAGTCACTTTTTTTATCATCCACCTTAACAAATGTTTAATTCCGCCTATCGAGCAGAGATGTCTCGACAGTTTTATTGCCGGAACTAATTATATACATCATCGTTCCTTTTCTAACACATCATCGGTTCCAGTCGTTCCATACTGTGAATTTCATCTTAGTAACTGCACTGTTCTGCAGACAAAGCAGTTTTTTTATCCATTTTCCCCTATATCCATGAGGTTTTAATACCACTGCAGTAAGATGAGACATAAGAAAGGAATTTATTCCATTAAATTCGAATATTTAAGGAAACTCGTTGAGTACAGTGAGTACTTTTTCAATTGCGATTGCGTCGTCTCGCTCGCACAAACGAAATTCATATACGTGTGCGAAACGATATTCTTATTGCATTGTGTAAACAAGTTTCTAAAAGCTCACTTGGATTATATCTTAAACGCTCGAAACGATTAATTTTAATGTTTATTTTAAATTGTGCTTTGAACATAATTGTTCTCAATTTTCGTTTGCCATTTAGTAAAATGATGCCGAATTATTTTACATGTAAATTGAATGAAGATTGCGAATTTGTTTCCATTAATTTTTTTCTCCTATTTGGTCATTATTCATCTCAATGTGACATTAGCATAACTTTTGTTAAGCTTCCAATATTTCATCTTAATACGACTAGTTTGTTGCAAATTATGTTACGAACTGTGTTTGAAATGTGTACGAAGTTTTTTTCGTGAAAGTGGAGACATTTTTCATATTTCTACATCTTCATAAGCTATTCTATTTCTTTTTATTCAACATACACTATTTAAAAATAATCCAATGACCTTAATTTGTTTATAATATAAATGGATGTATATATAAATCTCATTTTTCTTCTCTACCATGAAAAACGATTACACTTTATGTTCATTGCATTTTAAATCAATCTCTATATTGTTATTTATAATTATAGTTTGTGAATAATTGTAAATTATCAAAAATAATTAATTGATTGAAAACTTACGTTATGAAATATTATATAAAAAAAAGTTAAATATTTTCGAAAATTGTTAAAATAAATTTGTCACAAATAAATATTTAAAAATTGAAAATCCTATCGAGAATTATTTTAAAATCGTAAGATTATTAGAGTGAAATTTAATTTATATTTTCTATTCATAAAATATATTTTTTTATTTAAATACTAAAATATGTTCAAATAAAAATATTTAAATTATTGATAGTTAAGATTTAATAAAAATTTAATAACTCAATTAGTATATTTTTATATAATTAAATGTAAAAAGGATTTATGTAGATGATATTAGAATAATCTTTTGAAGTTTTAATGTACAATAGAAAGGTTCAAGATAAATATAGATAGTAATACATTTTTTAATTAAATTTTAATTAATTAATTAAAAAATTCATTATTTTTTCTTCAATTCAAAGCTGAGATAAAAGAAAAGTTTATTTTTACTACTAATATTAATTGACATTTTTATATAATTAATTACAAAGTATTTGTTATTTAGATTTAAACTTGCTATTGTAATAGAAATATTTAAAATAAATAATGTTGGTGGTTTTTATTTGAAATAAAATTCGTTTATTTTGAATTCTCTTCTAAAAATATATTTATAATATATATATTTAAATATAAATATGAAGGAATAAATTTCCAATGTATTATTTGATAACAATATTATTTTTAGTAGCACTGGATATTATTTATAAAATATATTAATAGAATTAATTAAGTTTTCCAACACTCATATTACACTCTCCAAAATTATATTCTTTTTCAATTATTTGAATATATATATATATATATAATACTTTAGAGAGATTAACAACGATCTTAATTAAAATTATTGTCAATAAATACATAAATATCAACTGACAAAATTTCAGTAAAAATTAAAAAAAAATGTATTATACATTTTTAATTTGTTTAAAAATTTGATATGGAGTACCTAATTAAATAGTACAGATTAATTTAATGTATTTTATTTAAACATTTATTTTTAATGAAATAATTTAATAATTGTATTTATAAGTCAATGGTAATAAAAATTATATACAATATAAACAGGTACGAAAATTGAGTTGAATATTATTTAGTGAAACTACTGTTCAAATTTGGATACAAGTTAAATAAAATTTTGGCTAATTGTTGTTAGTCATAACTAAATTAATTATTAATTACAAATTATTTTTCTTCATTATTTAGATTTATTAATTTATTTTTAAATAGACTATATATTAGTCATTAATTATGACTGATCACAAATCACTAATCATTAGTTATGAGTACAAATTAATCATTAGTAACTATTTGTTATAAGTAACTAAGTCCGAGAAAGAATAGGAAATGTAAACATTATTATCATCAATTTGTACCCTTTGATCTTCGAATCAATATTTTAAATCCTAAACTAATATTACACTCAGTTTGAATTTACATTTTCTTTGTAGATACTTGATTTTTATTTATTACCTATTTGTAAAACTTCCTACTCGGAAAATTCTTTAAAGAAATTTGCTAAATATGCAAAAAATAAAATGGTTTTTCAAACTGTCTTTGACTAATGATTAACGATTAAACATTAGTCAGACTGAAACATAATTTACTTTGATATAAATGTCTGATTTAGTCATTAATCATTAATTATGTGAGTATTTTGGATTAATCAATAATTATAGAAGATTTGTAGTTAAGACTCAGGGTTTATTTATTAGTAATTTTTATCTTTTCTGATTTAATTACTATCATTAGTTATATTTTCTGATTGAATTTTATCCAACTTAGCCACTATCCTACTAAATTGACTTGTATACTCGAAAAATATTGTATGGTAGTGAAATTGTAAGACAGTAATTTTTTACAAGTTGTTATCATCTGAAAAAATATATTCGATAAATATTTTTAACAATTCATGGAAATGTTCAGATTTAATTTATCGAAAAATTTTGTTATTTATTTTGATAATATTTGATCATGCACAAAGTAACAGACTATCATTCGTTCTTATTTATTATCTATTTTTTTTAAATACAGCTTCATTGAATAATTGTTTACCTAGTTATTACAAAACGATATCAATAGAAAAAGCTTTAAATCTTCGAAGACCGTTAAGTTACCTGTCTTGGATTTACTATAAAATATTAATATTTTGCAATAAAGATACAGGAATGTTAAGATTATCTTTTGAAATGAAATGAATAAAGAATTTTTTAATAAAAAAATATCAGATTAATCAACAAAATATCAATTTTTTTCAATAATATTGGTTCATCCAAATGTGACGTCTAGATTTGTGTTTTATTAAAAAGAAACTATACATATGTTTTCCTATTCACATTTCTTTTTAATAAAACACAAATCTAGATGTCACATTTGTACGATCCTATATTTCAGTTGTAATTCTATCTCAATTCATTAAATATATAAAATATTTTATTAACGTTTGTTTAAAATTTCAATTAATTTAGCAATATGTGACATTTTAATTTAAGAAATCAATTGTATCGAATCTTTAATGAGAGTCAATATTAATATTGTTATAAATAATTTGAATGACTTATTATTTTAATCAATAAGTGAACATTGAATTTAATGGATAGTAAAAATTTAAATCTCAGTAATAATCTTTTTAAACAGTTTGTATAAAAACGAAAAAAACATATTTAGTAAAAAAATAATGAGTTATTTCCTAGTATTACTTAATAACATGTAGAAAATTCTTATTATTATATTTAAAATAAATATTGTAGGTGAAAATATATATTTTAAAATATTTATATAAAATTTTCTGTCAGTTCCTCAAGTACACAATAATAATATTTTTTCGTGGCTTGAATCAAAGTTTACTAATATATTCGTCAGTAATTATACGCTTAAATTTTCTTCGAATCTCTTCACGTTCTCATTATGTGAAATAATGCTCTCCAAGAAATATTTTCTCTCGTACCCTTATCAGTGTCATAATAATTATGACGAGACTCGACCCTGTACGTCTCTCACTTGAAACACTGTCTCGTGTAACTGTTACATATGTGTATGTTAACTAAACATGTTTAAGGTCGTATCATATTTATTACTCGAATGCTTATCTTGAAGTATATTAGATTAATTGCTACGACGGGAATGTAGTAATATTTAAAAAGCTCATCAAATAATTAAAAAAACTTAGAAATAAATATTACTTTTAAAACATTATATAAAAAATAATGATAATTTTTTTAAAATTATCAGTAATTTTTTATAACTTTCATAAAACTCAAATAAACTTTATTTAAATATTTTTTTAAAAAAAAACAGAACAAGTATTAGACGTTATATTATAAGAAATTTAATGAAACTCGATTAATCTTTGCATTCTTTAGTCGTATGTTTGTAAATTAATTAATAAACACCACAAAAAGTATTTCAGATAATATTTATCGCAGAAAATATTTTGAAACGTGATACGAGTACTGAACTTCGCCTTATAAGTTTTGAACAGAAATATATTACAATATATAAAGTTCATTTTACAACTTTTCCTTACATATACCTAGTATGTTTTCTTAGATTGTTGTGGAACGGAAAAAGAAAAAACTAAAATTCTTTCTGTACAATTTGTTAGACGTATTTTAATCATAATATATTACACTAGACACACACATACACAGACTCACACACACACACACACACACACACACACACACACACACACACACACACACACACATATATATATATATATATATATATATATATATATATATATATATATACAGGATATTCCATCAGAAGTACACACTCTCATCACTCAAAAAAAATTATCACTGACTCAAAAAAGATGCATTTTATTTAAAAATTAAACTGCATGTTCCTGATGGAATACTCTATAATATATATATATATATATATATATATATATATATATATATATTTATATATTAGGTTGGCAAATATCTCCCTTCCGCCTTCTGGTCTTTTGAATTTCGCGGCTATGTACAAAAAAAAAAAAAAAAGCGGAAGGGAGATACTTACCAACCTAATATATTTATAAATATTTTCTTTATAATTAACAATTGCATAGGAGAGAAATATATATTATTTTCTAATTACTAAATATTTAGAAGGAAAAATTAATTTGGAAACAAATTGATTAAAATAATTACTTATTTAAAATAAAATTTATGAATAACTTTTTTTAAAAAACGAAAATTATAATATTTGAAATATTTTTATTCATTATATTGTATACATACATACACACATACATACATATATATATATATATATATATATATATATGTATAATAATGTTCAATAAAATAGCAATGGGTAATGAACTGACAAAATATTATTTTTTTTTTTACTTTCCCCTAAGTGAAATGAAAATCGTCTGTTTGTCAATTAACGTCCATATATAAAGAGGTAAATGCCATAACAATGTGTTGTATATATTTGATCCATTCGGGAAATCACTAAATTGTGTAGAAAAATAAAGCTTTGTGTTTATTCTAATAAATAACAATATAGGAAGTAAAATCAATTAAATCAGCACTTAATATATTTTGTGATTATGGTTAAGAGTTTGTATGTTCATAGATAATTGAGAGAGAGGTTTTTAAGTTATTATTTTGTATAAAAATGGGTAAAAATAACAAATATTGTAAGAGAGAATAAAGATAGTTAATCAAAAATTACTTTTGAAAAAAAAAATTACGAATATTTATAGAATGTGATAGGATATTTAACGAATGCTCTAAATAGAAAAAAGTTTAAGATTCGAAAATAAAAGAGAAAAAGTATTAACAAAAATGTGTGTATCGTTTTCCTGAAAAAATCATACTTTACCACATAAAAAAATAAAACAAGATCTTAAGGTAAATATGAGTAGGATTACTATTAGAAGGCATTTATTGGAAACCTTGAAAAATTACCGATCGACAAGTCTATTTGTGACATTGTAGACTGTTATAAAGTTAATTGAATTTTTCATAACAATGAGAATAAGTAAGATTTCGAAATAGATTTCGCATAATAGATTACATTTAAGTAGTAAGAGAAGTTACTAGTCAGTAAAATGATTATCAAATACAACTCTGTTTTGGATTTATAGATTATGAAAGAATTTTCGACTCAATCAATTCATCAGTGATATTAAATAATTAAAGAAGCATATATTGAACTTTTGGGAAATATTTATAAAAATACTATATCTTCTATACAAGTTTAGGAAGAAAAAGGAAATTTTAAAATGATTAAATGGGTAAGACAAGGTGATGCAATATCATTAAAATTATTTATATCTTCGTTAAAAGTATTTAAGAGATCAAATTGAGAATAAAAATAAGTGGATAGATGTGGAGTTACTTGAAATTTACTGATGGCATTATTTTTTCGACAAGCTTAGATCGAAAAAGAATAGAAGAATTGGTTAAAGCTGGTTAAAAATTGATATTTTGATGAATCTCAGCAAGTCAAAAGCAATATTCAATAACTTTTTATATCAAATAAAAATCGAACTAAAAGGAATAAAAAAAATATGACTAAAATGTATATATCTACGATAGTTTATTAAAATAATATTTATATATAAAATAAACAGGAGAATAAATATAGGATGGTGCCAATTCAGAAAAAAAATTGTATTGAAAAGTTAAATATTTCTCAATATTTAAAAAGGAAAGTTGTTGATCAATGCATCCTACTTGTTATCATTTTTGGTAATGACATATGAATCTTGAATGTCAAAATAATTATGCGACTTCAGAAGACATAGGAAACGTGGATTTTAAATAAATAACACATTGAAATAGAATGAAAATTGAGTGGATCAGAAAAATACAAAAATTTCAGACATTAGATCAAAAGTGGAGTTTGGAATGGAAATAGGCAGGTTTTATAATAAGAAGAGAAGATTATTGCTGGATAAGAAAATTATTGATTGGGAATTTAAATATATAAAAAAGCACACACATAAAATATTTAAAAAATTTAATTATTTAATTTTTACTTATATGAATGTTAGTAATTTTTAAGAATAAATTGAACATATAATAAATAATGTATTAAAGCAATGCAAAAGATTTTTAAATAATTATTTTATTTTCAGTTTGATTATTTTATAGTCGATATTGTTTGTGTAATTTGAATAAAACGAAAGAGCTTTTTATATCTGTTAAGTGAAAAAAATGTGCCTTTGATATGGTAATACTAATTGTAAATTAAACACATTAAATATTGAATTGAATTGTAGAATGCTTTTAATTAAAGTACCTTTTAACAGGTTAAAAAGTAATTGATAAAAGGTCATTAGTTTGGAAACATTACCAAATTGAATAAAATTTTAATTCGTGTACTTTCAATGAATTTTAATCAGCACACGAGGAAATGCTACAATCAAAAACTATTAGTAAATAATTGAAGCTTATAAAATACCTTCACGCATTGTTATTTGAGTTTAAATACTACTAATCGTGCTCGTTTGTAACATAGTAACGGCAAAGTTTCAACTATTAAATGAAAACCACTTTGCTTAGTAAATACCCGAAAAATAACCAAAGTTGCTGGCACATCCAACTCACTGGTATAGCTCGAGATTCGCTAGTATGGCTACGGCGATGTGAGTATCTGAATCCTTTAAGCCACAGGTTCACTCGATAAGTTACACCACCCGGTCACCAAAGCGACAATTTAAAAGACCGTGTAATCGATAATGTGGCATAGTAACGAAAAGAGCAGTTTATGCGAGTCAGTACGCGACATGAAAACTTTATAAGAATTTTATTTGAATATATGAACGCGTTTCTTAATGATCATCTTAAAAATATTTTCAATGTATTATAGAACTTCATATTCAGTACGAAATAAGATTTGTACCGAGAAGGTTGTTTTGTATAATATAGGGTTTTCCAATAAGCGCTTCAGAAGTTTAAATAGAAATAAAACAAAAAGTATTTAATTGATCAGTTTTTTTTATTATTTTTAAGTTTATTCTATGACATTAATGATGGAACACAATTTTACTCATATGAGCACCATAACTTCATTTTTAGTCACTCTTTCACATAATTCTGGCCTACTTTTATGAATTATACGTTCAATGTTTATTTTTAATGCTTCTGTTGCTTGTAGTTTATCAACATAAACCAATGATTTCACATAACCCAATAGAAAATAATCCAATGGAATTAGATCACATCTTGGTGGCCAATTGATGGGTCCATTTCATGAAATAATGAACCCATAAATTCCTGTTTCAATCAATCTATTGAAGTTTTAAAAATTTCCAAGCGTTGTTAAAGTGTTAAACGTTCTATAATAATTTAACAAACTATACTGAGTTAAAATGTCAAAATTTGCTTGAAGCTACCAGTTGTCAAAGTTCTGACATTCTTTTTGGAAAACCCTATATTTAAGAGACTAAACTAGGAATCTAATAAAATATATAAATTAGAAGATGTCTAGTTACTTAAGATTTGTTGATGACATTACTATTTCTCAAAAGTCTAGATGAACTCAAAAAAAGAATAAAAGAATTCAATAAAAAAAGTTCAAAAATAGGTCTTATGATAAATCTTGACAAGATAAACATAATGTTGAATAAATTTTCCGATCAAAAATTATTTGAACTAAAAGAAAGCGAAATAGAAAAAATAGAAATTATCTATATCTGAGATAACTACTTAACACTAAAAAATCACTTATAGATGAAGTAAATAGAAGAGAAAAAATGAGATAATACCAATTTGAAAGAAATTCTCATATTATGATATTAGATATTCTTCAATGTTTGAATAGTTTTTGAATAATGTGTCTTACCTGTTTTCACTTATGGCAGTAAAACATGAGTTTTGAATGCCAAAATAATTCAATGACTTTTAAAATCGTAAGAAAGATGTATGTTTTAAATAATATGTGAAAATAAAAAGAAAACAGTGTGGATTAGAAAAAAGACGAAAATTATGGACATTAGAACAAAAGTAAGGAGTTAAAATGGAAATAGTCTGGTCATATAGCAAGAAGAGAAGAGCACTGATGGATAAGAAAAATTATTTATTGGGAACTTAAATATATAAAAAAGTTCAAAAAGAAATCATGAATAGATGGAAAAGAGAGATAAGAAAATTAGTTGAAATGATTTGGAAAAGAAGAATATTGTATCAATTGAAATAAAAAGTTTTGAGAGAAATTTTCATCCAGCAGTGGATTGAGAGAGGCTGATAATAATGATGATAATGATTATACAATATATATTTGGTTATCCAAAAGTGACGCCTAGATTTGTGTTTTATTAAGAAGAAATAAAATAAACTATATACATGTTTTCTTATAGACCACCCTATATATACGTTTCTTTTTAGTAAAAAACAAATCTAGGCGTGACATTTGAATGGCCCCATTTATATATATATATATATATATATATATATATATATATATATATACACACGAGGGTTGTTTGATAAGTATGGTAAATTTATTTATTGTTTAATTTAATTAAATTTTTCAATTTAGTTTTTCTTACTTTTTTATCATACTTATCAAACAACACTCGTATATAAGTTTTTATATTTAAAAAAAATTAAGTAATTGAATATGGTTTAGCCTATTTACTTAATGAATTTTGAACTCTAATCTTATATTTCTAGTAGAATATATTTTTTTAAATGTTAAACAAATTACTTTATAGTTAAAAATCTAAGGTCTTTACAATTTTAATTTATTTTATAAATAATAGAAAAATAATAAAACATTTTAATCATCTTTGATATGTTTTTTGGATCATTACCTTATTGGCGCTTTTTTGGAATTATAAAATATAATGACTTAATACGTTATTTTATATCTTTTCTATATCTATATTAATGCTTTTTAAGTTAATAGTAATACTTAATAAAAATTAAAAAATCATTTTTTATACACACAAAATAGTACTCAAAATTTTTCTACATTTATATTAATGTTAATCATTTTTAAACGACATAATACTAATTTTTATTAGAGAGAGAAGAATTAAATATAATTAAATAACATTTTTTAAATTTTCTGTTTAAAAAAATATGGAGCTTTATCACTACTAGAGTTTATTTTTTTTAACAATTAGTTCTTGTTCATTGATATTTTTGTAAATTATTTTTCAATTCAACAAAATTAAATAGCTTTTTAAGTTAATTACATAAGTTAAAATAAAAATATAACCAAATAAATTATTTAATAAAAATATTCAAAAGGAATTAAAAAAATTATTAAAATTTAATGAAAAAAATATTTCAATATACAATAAATATATATAACATAGTTTTATTACTGTATGGTATATTTTAAATTTAACACTGACAAAATAAATTATGTAAATTATAAATCGCATTATTATATTTTCAGATTACTTATAATTAACTTTTAATATTTTATATATATATATATATATATATATATAAATGTGTGTGTGTATCACGTCTGTAACACAAATATAGAAGCTTTTTTAAATTTGTAACATAGAAAAGACATGGATGATAGCTTCTAGGGAATCAAATACTTCTTCAGCTATATTTTATTTACATGTATAGTAAGAAAAAGAAATACAAGTGAATGGGAAACCTGATTTTTAGATTCTTTCTTGCTCGATAGAAATAAATATATTGTATAGAATTTTTAAAAAAAATATAAAAATATATTTCAGACAAGTTTCATTTTAGACTGTAATGATAGTTTGTATATATATATATAATTTTTCTATAGAAAATTCTATACATGCATATTTATAGAATTGTTTGTATAGAAATTTCTATTGACTTCTATATGGAATATTTCAGATCTGTTTTTATTATGTTTTTAAAAAGAAATATGTGTTTCAATGACACAAATAAACATACGTATCAATAAAATGTATCTTCGAATTGATTTATAAGAACATGCTATTTTAACAGTATATATTCAACTCGTTAAGCTCACGGTTCCAGTATCTGAGAACGGCTGATACGTTAAATTTATAAAGAGTAGGCAAGTGCCTATAGGCGAGCAATTCATTTAACGATATCTGAAAGCTGTAAATAATCCATAGACTGTACAGTTTCCAGTAAGCTTTCGGTATCTTGTAAAAGTATCACTGTACTTATTGTTAATTTCATAAAGAAATTATCTTACATGACTTTTGATATATCCTATAACACCAAACATACGAGAGAGAGAGAGAGAGAAATTTATATGAATGTGTGTGTGTTTTACACATATATTTTACATTTTATCGCATCCTGTTAATATTTTAATAAAAAATGCAAACTTTGTATACGAAAGAGTAATACGACAAATGAAATATTGCAATACATTTTCTTGACGTGCACACATAACTTGTTTTAAACACCTTTAATATATTCCAATTAATCTTCTATCATATTATTCACACATTTTCTGTTTTCATACATTTTTTATTTTATTTTATTATACGACGTGCTTCTAGATAAACCATAATTGCAAAATTGCATGTCTACATATACTGGTTTTAGTTAGTTTGCGATTAACTTACTCCATAATTGATTGTAGTTGATAACTTCTGTAGTAAATTGATTTTGTGTAGTGCGAATGATGGAAAAGCGATGAGAAAATTCGCAATATATAATATGTTTTTTTCTATTATCCTACGCAGTTAGACTTATTCTGAGAAAATGTAGACATTTAATTATTTCTATAAACATTTCTTTAGTAATTTAAAATTTAATATATATAGGCGTAATATGTTTTTTAATTAATAATTTTATGAAAGAATTTAATTTGTTTACTGTCAAGTTTTTATACGCTATTAAAATACTTAGTACATGTTTTTATTTACGTAGTATTTTCTTCATACTATTTGCCTTGTTATTTAGATGTATATCAATTTTTTATGCTCAATTTATATCGTTCTTTACTGAACATCATAATACTATTAGTTTAATTATAATTAATATCATGTTATTTTATCAAACATCTATAATGATTTTTAGTATTAAGTTTTTAACTAGTAACTAAATAACAACAAATATATTATAACATAAATATTTAAAATAATGTTTTTTATATACATTCATTATATATAAATATATAGTTTTTTATTCATAATTTTAATACATGAATATTGTATATGTTTGTATTAAAATTATAATTTATTACGTTATATTTATTAGTACACAGATTATAAATATGATTTTAAAATATAATTAATTCTTATTTATGATTTATCAAATTTATATTTTATATAAAATTTAATAAATAAAAGTTAATAATACAATACTTATTTTTAAAATTCAGTTTTCATAAAATTTAGGTATTTTTAGAAGTATTTATATTTTAATAATTTTATAACACATTTCGCCACTGTTTAATTTTTGGTTAGATATACATCATGCCACTATTATATTAAGCTTTATATAAAAATTTGTTAAAATATGAATCAATTAATTTATTGGTTCAAAAATTACTCATTTGAAAATTATTTTAAATTTCATATTAGTGTAAATTAACAACATATAATTTATTATTATTATATATATATATACTTAAATATTATTTATTTGCTTTTAAAGTACAAAAATACATATTTTCATACATATATTTATGTCTATAATTTTAAATAAAAAATTGCAGGAAAAACACTTTCAAGTATTGCAAACATAAATGTACATAGTACAGACCAGTATTTTTCAGTACACATATAATATTTTTAGATACGAATCTTCGAAGTATGTTGTTTGGAATAAAGTGTCATTATTTCCAAATGCATATTTAGTATTAATCGAAGACTGTGGTCAAATATTTTTTTTTTAAAAAAAACATAATTTATTTGTTGTTTTAGAACTGTGACTGATTCACTTTAACACAAATGAATTTTAATCCCAACACCACAATGGTTTAAAGTGTTCAATAATCACTTATTGTTCACTTATTATTTATAATTATATCAGCTGATGCATTTCGATGGCGATGTCATCATCAGAGCCTTTCTGTTGACAATTTATTATGAACTTGCCAATTGAATGAAAAAAATCTTTTCAATGAAAGAAATTAATTCTTAAAATTATCAGATTTTATACGCCTAAAATTGTTTGAAAATCGATTCTTCTATTTTTTGATAATGAGCATTTTAATAGCCATAGCGTCACTTTAGAAACAGGAATTGAAAAATTAATTAATCTTTGATAAGGTTCAAAAAGATTCAAGATCAAAGTATCACACATTTTTAATCTTTGAATTCATTTCAAAATCTTAATATATTAGTTTTTATCAGTATTTGAAAACATTGTTTTTTTTAATAATATAAATTATCAAGATTTTTATAATAATTATTTTTTTAAATATGAAATTACCAGTTGTTTAAATAACTAAAAGATAAATGTTAATATATAAATTTAAATTATATATTAATTAAATAAATATTTAAAAATCTACATATTTTAAGAAATAAGGAAATTGATACATATAAATTTTTTTTTAAAAAATACGTTAGTTTATAAAATATTAGTTTTATATTTTTATGATTGTTAAAAAATTATCAAGATTGAAATCAGATTATTTTTATACTTGATATTGTTCATTTTTATTCCTTTAATCCGTTCGTTTACATTAAACTTTTTTAAATACGACACCTTAGAGAATGAATGAATGAATTTTAATGAATATTTTTGTTTTTTAATTTTAACCATGTTAAGTAATAAAAACGAAATTGTATATCATTTCTAATAATATTATAAATGTTTCAATATAATAAAAAAGGAGAATAGTGAAAAGTATAATCCACACGTTTTACTTTCTATGTTTTATGAAACATAAAAATACTACAGAAAGGCATGAAACAATTTTAAAGATATATAAACAGAAGTACGTTTCCATTAATGCTTGTAAATTTTCGTTTAGAATTTTCAGAAATAGTGAATTTGATAAGAAAGTTAAGACATTCTGAATAAGTAAAAAAAATTAGTAAGTATTAAAAAAACTTAGCTCAATAGACTACCGATTTTATAAAAAAAGTCGGATTTAATCATTTATTGTTTATTGACATCTACAAGCCATAAAAAAATATAAAAAGAAAGAAGATAGTTTTTTTATCAACTTATAACTAGCGGTTAAAATGAATATATAATATTTTTAAAGAAAAAGTGACTAGATTAGTCAATCATTCATATCAACACTAAAACGAAACGTCTACTGTCTGACAACTTTACTGTGTATCTGGTGGGATTAAGAAGAACTTGTCTACTATAAGCTGTTGCCATAGCGTAAAACAGTTACAGCCGATAAACATAGACGATAATTATTCAAACTGAAACAGGAATTAGACGAAAAACGAACATTAGTAGCCACTAATGTCATAAGGTTACCCTGCTACATGAAAATGCCAGGCTGTATGTTGCTAAGGCGATCAAAAACATATTGTGTGAGTGGATAGGAAGTCTTTTTCTACCCTGCGTACTTATCAAGACATTAAGTCTTTCAATTAATATCAGTTAAAATCGATGAATTTTGGCTTAAAGTAAACACTTTTGATATTATAAATAAGTATGAAATTAAATAAATAATTTCATATTATCAAAACATGATTTTTTATGTGAAATTCATTTTTTAATTAAAAAATGAAATATGTCGTAGAATATATATATATATATATATATATATATATATATATTTATATATATTGTATATACACAAAAAACCTTCTAGAAGTTATTATGAAATAAACATTTCCAAGTTTTTAAGTAACAAAATGTTTAATAGCTTGGTTTCTCATCACTGGCTTATAAAGTCATGATTTATAATTAAAAGTATCATTGTTTTTTAAAAAGTATTTTCATAAATTCAAAATATTAAATAGTACGTAATCATAGAAATTCACCGCACTAAAAGTTAGTTGGAATCGAACACTCGTACTACTTGCATTGGAAAAGGGTCTTTTTGTTAAGGTTTAGGACATTCTCGTTAATATTTTACATTGAAGTCGTAGTATTTAATCTCCAAAAATATAACTATTGTTCATTATTAGTAAAAAAATGGTTTCGAAGCAAATATTAATTATAAAAAAAAGAATTTGAAAGACTGATAAATTATATTGCGGTTAGTAAAATATTCAAAATTAATGCAGAACGAGTCAGAATCATGAAAAATAGTAGAGAAGTTCCAAAACTTGTAGATAAAACCATATTAGGGGTAACCTAGAGTGACTATTGAGAGCGATGATCTGTGTAGAGTAAAACAGTGTAAAATTAATCCGAAAATTGTTGTATTTTTTAAGAGAAATTCGAGAGGAACTACATGAAGCAGGGACTTTATTTTCTGAAACCACCATTAGAAAACATCTTTATGGTGCTAAGTTGAGGGTCCATGTGGTCAGAAAGAAACTGTTATTGACATCTGCTCATTGAAAAGAAGATTTAATTCTGTCAAAAAATGTGAATAAACCACTGGACATCTGGAAACAAGTAATTTTTAACGACAAAATTAAGTTTGAAATATTTGAAAATCATCGACGTGAAACAGTTTGACAGATTATTAGTGATAATGCTTGCATTAACAACTTCCTGCAAGTAATTGTAAAACATGGAGGAGGAAGTATCATGGTGTAAGCAGATTATATATTATTGAAGGGAAAATAGAAACACAATTGTATTGTAATATTTAACAAGAAAATTTACACCAATCTGCTGAAACAATGCGATTGAGTCGAGCTTTTACTTTTCAAAAGGTCGATATCCTGAAGCACAAGGTTAGAATAACTAAAGAATGTTTTACCAACAATGAAGTAGATGTACTGGAATGATCATCGATGTCGCCCAACCTTCATTCTATTGAACAATTGTGGAACGAATTAAATCATAAGATTCATATATCTTCAATACTCAACAATATTCAGATTAAAAACAAAATTTTGGAAACGAGGTCTAATTTTATTTTTAATGCTTTATAAAATCTGGTAGAATCAATGCTTAGAAAACTTAACGATGTTCTGTGGAATAATGGCGGTTATACAAAATATTAAAAAATAAAGAAAAATGTGTTTTTATTTTTTATATAATTTTCTTTATAATTTCCAATTGATTTTTGACACTAGACCTAGAAATAGTTTTTGTATAATTTATGATTCGTTTGAAGTATGATTGCTAATTCTTTATCAAAATGACTATTATTAACCCGTTAAGCGTTTTGTTTTATTTTGAGAATGTGCACTAGTATGCTTAATTATTTCTAGGCGATGACGAGTAAACTCGACGAAAAAAAATAAATGCACTTGCTGTAATATTGGGTTTAATTATAAAAAAATGAATAATTTTTTTGGTTGTTTGTTAAATTTTTTTTTGATTTTATTGATAAGTAATTCACAAATGGTAGGTACAGAAATTAACATTTTATTTTTTGAAAATTATCTCATAAAAAACATTAAAAAGTGAATATTTTCTTTGTTGCTTTGAAATATTCTAAAATGTGCTAAAATTACAAATATATATTTGTTTTTACCTAAATTTTAGAAAAAAAGCTAAAACTATTTTTTTTCTACATGTCAAGTATACTCGACATTAAATAAAAAAATGCCATTTCTTCATGACAAATATACTTTATTTAAACGTTTAAGGAGTTAATTAATGTTTAATAAACAGTGTTTCATTAAGAGATATTTTTATTTTTCCCACAATTTTTCATTTTCAAGTTATTTTTTTATTTCAAATAATTTTTGGAGGGTGTTGTATGAGGGTCGTTTGATAAGTATGGTAAAAAAGTAAGAAAAACTAAATTGAAAAATTTAATTTAATTAATTAATTAATTAAATTAAATATATATTTTTTTACTAAAACTTCTTGTCAATCAATAAATAAATTATCATACTTATCTAACGATTTTTCCCCTCTCAAATAATTTTTGGAGGGTGTTGTATATATATATATATATATATATATATATATATATATATATGTATATATATGTATTTATGTATATATTCAAATATTTAAAAAAAATACATCATTTCTTTTTAAATAATATATTTATTTTTTATACAAAACAAATTTGTAAATTCAGTTGAAAAATCAATAAAGAATGAAACATAAATAAAATATTTTAAATTAATAATAACTGAATGTTCAAAAGTAAAATAATTTTTTCTAGTGAAATTGAAAGTAAGGTATAAATGTATTTGAATTTTTATTCTGGTAAACAATACCTTCCGTTGAAAATTTCCTAGAACGGTTGGATTTATAGTACATAAACGAGGCGCAAATGACTAAGGTTAACTGAAATTTATATAGATAGTTGTAGTATATCCGTGTCTACAAATAAAGAACAATTGTTGGGTTGATTTTACAAATGCGATTGTATAGTTATTTTTATTTAGTCGTTTATTAGTAAAGTGAATTACATGTAACAAATGTAATTTTTTGAAAAAAATATAGTTATATTTTTTTATTTAATACAACGTTCATATTTTGTTAGTTACTTATGATTAAGAAGAGTAAAAGTGAGTTACAAAATCAAAATGGAATTTATATAATTTTATTATTAATGTATTTAGGAAAAAGGCGGAAAGAATTTTTTCTCGTATAATATTTTTTTTGTTTTATTTTTCATATATTAATAATAATTAAAAAATAAACAGTTTTATTTATCAATTTGCTCATTGTGAATAGATACGAGGTATAAACAATTCAATTCGAGCGAAAATTTATTTAATATAATATGACAATGTATTAAGAGACATAGTTCTCGTAAACATTTCATCGGATATTTTCACATAAGAACCGACATATTAAAACAGTGACAGCACACATATTTATTTGTACATTTGTGTGTCTCTGATTGTGTGTATGTTCGCGTCAAATTGGACGCTTTCATTTCAAGAACATAAAATGAACTCCGACAGAATTTTCCGAATGCCTGAATTCTCTCACTGTACACCGCATATTTTCTTTGTGGTTCGTTCGGTATTACCTACACACTACGTACGATACAGAAAACTAGAACGCTCTTGATAAACACTGGCTGTTCCATGAGTGATAAATGTGGCATTTGAATCTAGATTTGAAGACGTTCACGAAAAATACGACCAATGTTTTCCTTTTAGCGTAGAAAAAATATCACCAGAACTTTAAATGTCGCAATAAAATACTTTGAAGCGCTTCCACAACGCAGCCGTTATAGATTCAGTATAATAGAGTTGGGAATTTGAATGATGTATTCGAATGAAGAAGATGTTTAAAAATAAACCGAGCCATTTACGAAATTGTCTATGTACTGTCAGATCGTTACTTAAACTTTTTTAGTACCTTGTTTAAAAACATTGATTATTGTAAGAAGTTTTTATTATTCTATTTACAAGATGTAAAAAATAATAATAAAAAAACATTTTCTTAATCGAATTATTACCAAATTTCTACAATAAATGAATACATTTTTAATATACAAACTTATTTTAACAATTTAATTAAATTTTTTTTAGTAAACTTTATATGTTTTAAAACGATTATTAGTTATATATGTAAAACTTTATTAGAATTTCATCTTTTAAAAGTCTTAAAAATATACAATTTTGATTTTTATAATTATTTTACTGATTTCATGAAATCATTAGTATTTTTTTTTTAAAAAACATTTATTTTAGACTTGTAGATAATAATCGAAAATCTTTTCTAAAACAGATAAAACATTTATTATATTTTGAATTTTTTAGAAAAATGTAAAAAAATTTCTTAACACTTATTTTTTATTCAAAGCCTATTAAATTTACTAGTAATTTACTGATATAAATTAGTAGAAAAATACCATGTCCATTTTTTTTAATTAGTGCTTTGAAAATTTATACTACATTAAGTGTATAAAATAACCATCGACTTGATTCAAATTCATAAATCTATTATTAGAAACAACTCTGCTCAATCAAGTGGCTCATTTACTTTGTAAAGAGAAATTATGTTTATTCATGTGGATATTTACTCCTCTTAATAATGTCTACTCCTCCTTAGTACAATATCTGTAATACTAAACTATTTTTTTTTATTAAAATTATATAAATATATTGGTTGTTTGTATTTTATTGAATAATTTTACATGACTTTCATTTCAATTAATATTAGGTTGTCAAATATCTCCCTTCCGCCTTCCGCTTTTCCGAATTTTTGTTAAAATTGACAACATAATATTTTTGTTAAAATTGCATATATTAATGAATAATTTGTTTCATTTTGATATATTTATGGCTTTTATAAAAATTCTGAAAATATTTCTTATGATTCTAATTCTAAAATATTAAAAAAGGAATTAACGAATATTACCTGTAATTTTATATTGTGGATAATTTTAATAAATAAATATTTATTGATTTTAAAACAAATAATTTATTAATATATTTTATTTGGTTGTACAGATTTATTGAATTAACCGTTTATATAGAATAGGGGTAAAATGAGACTGAAAAATAATGAAAAATAGTAAATGATAGTAAGCAAATAAATGTATGCCTAAATCATACAGTCCAAGTCTTATTTGGGCCACCCCTATATAATAAATTGTATAAAGTTAAATTTTTCTATAGAATCATCCAAATGTGATGGCTAGATTTGTGCTTCATTAAAAAGAAAGAAAAGAAACTATACACATGTTTGTCTATAGACCACCCTATACACATGTTTCTTTTTAATAAAACAAAAATCTATTCGTCACATCTGGATGACCCTATACATGATTTTAATATTTCTTTCCTCTAATATATATATATATATATATATTATATAGAATAACAATATTCTGATATTTATCATGACATTTAATCAATGTTTTTGCTTCTAGGAAATATTTAAATTTTTATAATTTAGATTAAAATAATATCAACAAATTATAAATTAACCTATGAAACAATACCTTTTTAAAAAATAAAATATATTATTGTATAATTTAAAATAATTGTTTAAAATTATTATTATTTATAATTATTTTCTTATCAAAATAGAGCTTCTTTATTTTTAAAATATATTTGAACGAATATATATATATATATATATATATATATGTATGTATCTATAATAAATCATACATGTTTATAATGTTGGAAAAAATTTCGTAAGTGAAAATTTTATCACGACATAAAGAAACAAACACAACAAAAGAAAAATCATAAATTTCTACGTATCGAATGTTGTTCCGTGATTTCAGTTGGTAGCGTCCATTTCGGTCACGGTGTGTATAAATATTATATAATCTGGCTGGAGCGATGGCGAACGAAATGGGAACGTATGTACGATGTCGTGGGATGGAGTGTTGGAAGAAAGAAATGACACAAAGCGCGCACGCTGTCTTGTGGCCTGCCACGAATTTGATTTTTGTGTCGTCAAGACGAGAAAACTTTTCGCATGATGTTTTGAAAAGTACAAATTGAGTTTTACCACTCCACTATACGAGCATTGAAAAGTCAAATGGACATTCTGAATCAGATATTTTTTTCATTTAAAAAGGAGAAAAAGTAAAATTATATATACACATACATTATTTTATATATGTATATATATATATATATATATATATATATATATATATATATATATGTAAATATAAATTCAGGATTCATTATTTTTCATTACTCATTTCATTAAAAACTAACTACAAATATAATTCAGAGTTTAAAATCAATTAGTTATATTTGAGATTTATATTTTTTGAAATAAGTTATTCGTTTTTTCAGATCATGTTACACGTAATAAAATAAACTATTACAAAGTGATAACAAAATTTTATCTTATGAATAATTAATATTTTTAAATCAAATATATTTCTTGGTTTCTATTTTTATACAAAATACGATAAAAGTAATAAATCAATATAAATAATTAAAAAAATCAATTGAAAGGTGTAAAAAATTTAATTTAATTTTCAATTAACAGTATATATAATAGACATTACTATTTATACAATTCAATAATTGTGATCACTAGAATTTATTACTTATACATATTGATTTTTCTTTTATAAATACCAGAATATAAATTATAGCAAAGAAGAGTTTAATAATTCTTGAAAAACTTATATATGGATATATATATATATATATATATATATATATATATATAAATATATATGTATATAACAATATTAGTGGATAGATAGGACTAAAATATAAGAAAATTCGTTAGAATACATTGCAAGAAAAAGTTATTCGATTTGTTGAAATAGAAAATTTTGGTGTGGGTCTTTTTTCAGCAGAGGATAAAGAGTAGTTTTTGCTGTTAATAATAATATATATATATATATATATATATATATATATATATATATATATATAAAGAATGTTTTAATAAGTGTCTTAAAAGTTTAAATAAAATAAAACAAAAGGTATTTACTTAAGTAGTTATTTTTTTTATTTTTAGGCATATTCTTTGGCATAATTGATTGAACACAATTTCACCCATATGACTACCACGATTTTACTTGACATAATGTATTTGTTTAATCCAATTTATAGTACCTTTTTCACATAATTGTGGTCCAATTTCATAAATTACACGTTCAATGTTTATTTATAATACTTCTGTTGTTTGTGATTGATCAGCATAAACCAATGATTTTTCACATAACTCTACAGAAAATAATCCAATGAAGTTAGATCAATTGATCTTGGTGGCCAATTGATAGGGCCATTTCGTGAAATAATGGACTCATTAAATTTTTGTTCCAATCAATCCATTGAAGTTTTTACAATTTCTTAACATTGTTGAAGTGTTAAACGATCAATGGTAATTTGCCAAACTATACTGAGCTGAAATCTTAAAATGGAGCTAAAAAAAGTTCAAACCTAGCTGCCACCAGTTGTCAAAATTTTGACATTCTTATTGTAAACAAGAAAATCCTATATGATAATTTTAATTGTGATGCACGAAATTACTACCTTGTTTTAAATTTAGATACAAAATAGTTATCTACATATCAAAATTCCAGAATATGATGAAACAATTTAATACCTTACATGAAATTTAATTACTGATCATTTTTTTCAAAAAAAATTGCTACAGAATTGTTTCGAAATTGTATATATGTTTTAATGGATATTATATATATATATATATATATATATATATTATGATATATATTAATTTGTGTAGTGTATATATATATATATATATATATATATATATATATATATATATTTATGTGTGTTTGTGTGTGTGTACACAAAGGAATTAGCTATAGAATTTCAGTATATATAAATTACTGAGAGAATTTACAAAGAAAAGATAATGTACATTTTGATTTTCATTGATATGATATCTCTTGAATGTGCAATTTTATTTTAGTAAAATAAACTGAATTTATGATTGCATTTACTGTAAACTTCATATTTACATCAGTACTAGTAATAACGTTATTGCGATTTGAAATGAACTTTAACATTTATAATGATATTGTTTATTTGTATATATATATATATATATTTGTAATATTACTTATATAGTTATAATATTTTTAATATAAGAAATGAAATAAAAATATTGAATATATATATATATATATATATATATATATATATATATATATATATGATTTAAAGATTGCTTACAGTTAATGAAATATTCATTCGAGTTGTACATAACGACGTATAAAAAATACAAAATGAATAATACAAACTTATTATACGAAATATTCTGTTTTTAAATGTTAATAAAGTATATCATGTTTATATACATAAATATTTTCTTATGAAATAAGAAGAAATTTAGTTCAAATTCTGTAAAATGTTTCCTTTTATCATTATATATACAGTTTATATTGTTTTAAATAGTATTTTTGTTGAAATTTCTGATTTAAAATAAATTTTCAATTACTTAGCTTTCATCTTATATTATTATGATAAAATAGAAAACCGTATATTATTATACTAAAAACATTTCTATGAAATATTTCCTCATAAATTCAAATATATATATATATATATATATATATATATATATATATATATATATAATATCATCATCATCAACAATATCTTTATACCCATTACTGGATAAAGTTTTCTCTAAACATTTTTCACTTCTATCGATCTATGTAATGTTTTTTTTCCAGTTCATTTCAGCGAATTTTCTTATATCTATCTCATCTATGCATGAGTCTCTTTTGGTTCTTTTTATATATCGAGATTCTTTTTAAATAATTTTTCTTTTTTATTGACAGTGTTTTCTTCTTCCTATATGTTCGTTCTATATCCATTTAAAATTCCTTATTTTTACTATAACATCCGTAATTTTTGTTTTTGTTCTGATTTATTAATTTCTCTTTAATTTTTTTTTATTATTGGTATCATGCTTTTTTCACACTTCTTTGTGTTGTCTAAAACTGCTGAATTCTATAATTTAAGACACATGTTTTACTTTTATAAGTAAACACAGATAGAATACATTATTCAAAAACTTTTCTATTTAAACATAGAATAATAATCGTTTTGCTAATACATGAATTTTTTTCTGAACTGACATATTCTGGTTTCATTCTCCTGTTCACTTAATTTTTAAATATCCCTTTAGTTCCAGATGTATAATGTTTTCAATTTCCTCTATTGATATTTATTTTAGTTAGATTCTGTTTTGATTTAAAAATTCATTGTGAAGGTACTTTTGTTTTGTTAAAATTTATTATAACAACAATTTTTTGACTTTTTTTGTTAAATTTTTCTTTTTTTTTTGTATTCATTTGGATTTATTGCCAAAATAATAATGTTGTTAGTAAATCTTATGTGACTAACCATCTGTCTATTTATATTTCCAATTTAGCTTCTTATTCTATTGAAGCACGTTACTAGAAATTTCTGAAAAACCTTATTTTTTTAAATATAAAGTGTGACTCATAACATGTTTTTAATTTTTTAAAATTTTTTTTGGTAATTAAAAATAAATTATAAGAGTGGTTCCACAATGAATCTATAATATCGCTAAAGGAGTTATTTCTTAGGATATATATTTTTATTTCTTTGGATATATATTTATATTTCTTAGGATAGAGAAAAACAGAGCTATGTATAGAGAATGATTTTATGATGAAGGGAGACCTATGTAATAAGAAGAAAATTATTTTCGAAAAGATGGTTATATCGTAGAACCACTATTCTTCAGAGGATTAAATACTTCCTCTAATGCAGCTGTAAATAGTTTTGGTTATACTGCATTACTATATTTCACTGTTTTTTAAAACTTTCTTGTTTTCATTGACAATGTAGTATTTCTATATTTTCAAAGAGTTTATTATACATTTCTACAATTTATTGATTCTTTATTGAATTTTATATCTGTCGTACTGATTGAATCAAAGGTTTTATCAATGTATTCAGAAAAATATTTGATTTTATAGTAAATTTATATAAAAATATATTTTAAAATTACATTTATTATTCTATGTCTCAAAAACAAATACATTCTATTATAATACAAAAAAAGATTTAATTTCAATATAAATTCATAGTCATAACTCAAATATTATATTAGTTTTATGGTAAAGTTGATATTTATTTAATATTTGAATATTGCCCATTCTGTTTTCAAAAAGTCTACATAGATTTCCAGTATGCATAATTCTGAATGTAGGTTATCACAACAAGTGAAGTACATATATTACTTTGAATATACATATATATCCACTGTTGGTTACAGCTGTGAGATTGCAGTTGTTGAATTACTTCTTGAACGGTAACTACTTGTCCAATTGTAATGTTAGTGTGTATGTATATAGATAAGTGTTGTAAACGTTAAACAAATTTCTTACATTCACTCCTTACTTATTTTCTTTTATATGAAACGTTTAAATTGTATTTTACATTTGAAATAATATTATTTTCATTCTTTAGAAATGTACTATACGGAAATATTTTTAAATTTATTAAAATGTTTTATTATATATATATATATATATATATATATATATATATATATACAGTACCCTCTGAAAGTTAATTGAAATAAACATGTCTAAGTTTTTAAGTAACATAATGTTTAATACCTCGGTTTTCTCATCACTGGCTTTTATAGTTATGATTTATATTTACAAAGAGTCATTGTTTTTAAAAGGATATTTTACGAAATTCATTTCCCTAAATAAAAAGTACGTTATCATAGAAATTTACTACTTCAGAAGTTAGTTGAAATTGAATACTAGTACTAATTGCATTGGAGAAGGACGTATTTGTTCAGGTTTAATACATTTTCGTAGATATTTTACAGTAAAGTCGTAATATTTAATCTCCAAAAACATAAGTATTGTTCATTATTTAAAAAAAATGTATCCGAGGCGAAAATTAACTATAGAAGAAAAATTAAAAGTTGTGAGTGAATTTGAAAGACTGAAATATTTAGGTGCAGTTTGAAGAATATTTAAAATTTGTGCCAAAGAAGTAAGAAAAAATAATAAAAAAGAGTAAGCAAAGGCTCTGACGATGATGGCGTCGCCATCGAAATACATCAGCCGATATAATTATAAATTATATAATTATAAATAATAAGTGAACAATAAGTGATTATTGAACACTTTAAATTATTGTGGTGTTGGGGTTAAAATTCCTTTCTGTAAAGTGATTCAACCACAGTTCCAAAACAACAAATAGAGTAAGGAAGTTTCGACGCTTGTAGATAAACCACGTTCAAGGAGACTTAGAGTCACTTCTGCCAGTGATAATCGACGTATAGTACGACCAGTGCAAAATTAATTCGAAAATTGTTGTAAGAGAATTTCGAGAATAACTGCATCAAACAGGGACTTCAGTTTCTACAATCACTATTACAAGACGTCTTCATGATGCTAATTTGAGGAGCTATGTGGATAAAAAGAAACCATTATTGATATTTGCTCATAAAAAAGAAGATGAAATTTTGCTAAAAAAATATATAAATCAATCACTGGACTTTTGGAAACAAGTAATTTTTAGCTACGAAATTAAGTTCAAAATATTTGGAAATTGTCAACGTCAAATAAAATGACACAAAATAAAATTTAAATCATTAAAATAACTTTATGTTAAATTTTATTTTTAATCCATACATAATAAACCTCATATACGAAAATAATATCATAGAAAAAAAATAGAAATATATTCATGGCTCTAGTCCCATTTTTTTAAACAAAATCTATACTATTTGACATTGAAATTTTTTAATTTATCTAATGGTGATGGTTGTTTTTATTAATAATTATGCTATCATTATTTCTAAAATTCATTATATTAAAACATTTTTATAGAATAAATATTAGAAATTTATTCATAATGTTACTCTAGGTTTTTTTTTTTAAAAAAAATAAGTTACTTGACACATATTTCTCAATTAACCTACTAGTGATGGTTGTTTTTATTAAGAATTATACGACCATTATTTCTAAGTTTCCAAAAAAATAACAAACTTATTTTCATACACACAGTTTTTTATTACAACTGACATTTTGTTCTTTTCTAAATATTCTAATTGTTCTTCGTTATATATTTGTTGGAGTATAATAATAAATTTCGTCGTCAATATTAACTGAATCAACGAATCGTGTCAAATCCATTAACTTAGCTTCCATATAATCCCCAGTTTATGCAAATGTAAATGAACTAATTGATTACTTATATTATATATTCTAGAATCTTGTGGAAAGTATGATTTTCACGTGATTTTCATCTGCCTGATTGAATTATTTCAATATATTTCTATAAGATTTTCTTTTCTTTTACACAAATGAGCCATTTATTCAACGCTACCAAGTGTTCAATAATTATTACCTATAGTTTATAATTTTTGCTAAAGTAAATTTCGATATCCATTCCATATTCATCAAAACGTTACAGTATAATATTACGATAGACAGAAAAGACTTTCAATTTTTAATTTGTCATATAAATTTTTATTTTTGGTATTAATTTTGTTTTATTTACTCGAAATATAATATTTTTCCCCGATTATTTTATATATAATTTTGAAAAAAATAATAGAATTTCGATAGATATTTAAAATTGAATATTTTACTGACTATCATGCAGGAGATTACGATTGATCCTTGGACAAAGAGCTCCCGCACGTTGGGTGTTGAGCTCAGGGTTGACAACCCTATATCACAAAAGAAATGTAACCGACATGGAACTAAAAGAGTAAGGAAATGAACTGATTCTAGCTCGGATAGCCGGTATAAGCAAGTAATATAAAATTGAATATAAATAGAAATATTATGTGTAGTTTGATTTAATTTTAGTTATGATATTACTATATTCATTTAATTTCGTTGGGCAGAATTTTTTTTTAATTTTTCGATTCTCTAATTAATTTTAAGCAACGTTTGTAATCAATTAAAAATTACAGTTAGAGATAAGGAATAAATTGTAAAATTTGGTCCAAATGAGACTATAGAGTTTACATATATATTTATTTGCTTTCTATCATTTGATATTTTTTATTATCTTGATATCATTTGGGTCAACCCATACTATTTTCTGTTATTTTTTTTAATAATTCTGTGAAACATATTTTATAATTATCGATTTTTCGTACACAATTTGATGAAAAATTGATGAGTAAATATTTATAGAATTTTGTTTACTAATGTCGATTTTAATCACTTAAATTTTTGATGTATGTTTTTCCTTATTATAAAATTTTTCTTTTTGATATAGTAATAGTTTATAAAATCAAAATTTTCAATAATTCTTCTATTATTATTTCAATTTTTCAGTAGAAAATAAATAAAATACATCCCTAGTTACATAAAACTAAAATGTTATAATTTTTTATCGATCTGCTTATTATTTATATAATTATAAAAATAAATAATATAATTATTTCTAAAAAATAAATAAAATAACATAAATAAAGTAAACAACAACTGAATGCAAATTATTGTTTGTTGATTATTTCCAAATATTAACCACTGTTTATGTTAAAATTAGTCAAGTTTTATCAAGTTTGAAAGTTATATTTAATCTAATAATAATCATTAAAGTCATTTATTTTGAAATTCTTCTTAAGTTTTTATTTAATCAATAAAAATCAGTTTGAAAACATCTCGAATCAAATATTTTATTTGTATTTCTAATATCGATGAATGATTATTTATTCATTATTATTTTTTAATAAATTGTCAGCTGCATTAAAGAAAATATTGCTTCATTGTTAAAAATATCTGCTGTTATAAAAACTGTGTTAAACACAAGAAAACTTATTGTCAAGCAGCTTAAGTTTTCTGTAAAATGTAAAACTTTCGAAGAATTCAACAAGATAGAATAAGTGACCAATTCTCTAGAGTGTATTTAATGTCCAAGTTTAAATTTTATGTATGAAAACTTTCTAATTCTAGGTTTATTTAAGTTTCCATTATTACATATACATACATATATATATATATATATATATATATATATATATAAAATACATAAATGAGCATATTATGTTTGTGTATATGTAGATATTTAAAAAAATACTCATTTTTCATTTAGGTGATTAATAAATTAATAATGAATTTTCTAATAAATTAGTTGATTTCGTCGATTGTCTCTTTGGTTTTCAATTTATATATATATATATATATATATATATATATATATATATATATCTGATGCAAATAGTATCTAACTTCATCCTTTAATATTGATCTTTATATTTCTAAGATGTAGTTCGTTCGAAATTGTTGTATTAAAGTTTGAAAATGTTATTTGGTTTTCTCAGACTGAATATTGTCTATTTACTTTATTCAAGTTTATTATAGTTTATCGAACCTAGCATCTAAATAAATTATTTAAAAATTATAACAGAATGGTTTGATTATATAATAAATCTTTTTATATGCGTTCACTTAATTGTTTTATTAGACTCATTAAATGAAAAAAAAATCAAACTAAAATATTTATGTTTTTAATACACGTAGAAATATTTTTCAAATTTTAGTATTCACTTATTGTATTTATTACTAGAATACAATATACAATATGTTATTTATATTGGACTAAGAAATATTATATGATTTGTCAAATTTATTCTGAAATAATAAGTTGATTAAAAAAGTTCTATTCGTTTTTTAAGTAGAAGAAAATAATAAATGTTTAATTAACAATGTAATTTCGATTAACATTAACAACATCTTTTCATATTATTTGAAAGCTTTTGAATTCCTCTCCGATAAAATTACTCGTTCTTGGGAGCTAAAACTTATTTAGTGACTTTTTCATATATCTAACTTCATTAATTTTTTTCCATTTAAAAAATTTTGTTAAGCCAAAAATTATTGGTACTCGGAAGAGGCTATATTTGGAAAATATACTGGATAACTTAGAATCTTTCAACTAAGTTTTTTTCTAATTTGTTAAAGAAACATGCGACTGCATTTTCATGTTGTAAAATAACTTGCTTTCTATTAATAACAGTCAGACTTTTTTGAGTTCATTGTTCAAATTTTTCAGTTGTTGATAATATTAAAAATTAATCGTTTCTTTTGGCTTTAGAAGTTTATAACAAATTGTTTTTTTTCATATTCTATCATATCAAAACATTTTATATTTCACATATAAACTCGGTTTAGTTGTGCACAGAGTGGATTGTCCAGCTTTGTAGTATACATCTTCTCACTAATTATTTTTATGTAGTAAACTTTTCATCCCCAGTTACGATGAGTTTCAAAAATGATTCATTTTTTAGTGTAAAAAATATCAAGATCTTCCCTATTTCCAACAGTCAATTCATATGGTACCTATCTCGTATAAATGTACACAAATCTAAAATGAATTTTCTTCCGAAATGTTACGAAGAATAACATAGAAGATCTTCTAAACAATGATTCGTCGCTAAAGTTAAAATTTCCATTCTTAAATTTCTCAAACAATTTTTTATATGTACTTTCAAATATTGAGTTTGCTTCAAAAACTTTTAACAAACTTCTCTATGGTTCTGTAAGCATTCTGTACTCGTTGATATTCGTGAAATATACAATTCTATAAATAACATTTATGGACAGACATCTTTCCTTTATGATTTCTAAGTAAATACTGACTAGAAATAAAAAATAACAAGTTATATATTTTTTATTAAAAAACTTTTCTACGTACTTAAAATATTTGTGTGCTAAATAGTTAGAACTTTTTATACATTTAATATATACAGATTTTTTAATTTGTAATTGATATAAAAAATATGCTTATGATTTATCAATTATTATTAATATTAAATAATTTCGAATTTTTTAATGAAATGTGTATTTGTATACACATTTTTTAAAAAATAATTTCAATTATTGTTTTAAATAATGTAATACCATTAAAAATACAATTATTAAATATTATCTATGATATTTTTGTGAGATAATTTTTAGCATAAAATGATTTTATTGTTTTATTATTCCCTTTGCATCAATAACGATCGTTATAATCGATTCAAATTAATATGATTGTGTAAATGCTAATGGAAGTATACAAACAAAATATTCCATGAACATGAAGGTTACTCTATCGATATGTATTCTGTTTGTTGATGTATCTATTGTGATGAAAATGTGTTTTGGTAATAATCTATACACTGCGAGCACATCAATAAAGTTACTGTAATGTTCTCTCGTCTTTAATCTTCACATTTACTCTCGTGTTGTTTTTGTTACAATACCTGAAGATATTATTCATAATTAATGAATAATTAATGTAGAATCAACCTGATACTAAAAAAATATCTATAATAAAATTTATTTTTGAAAGTAAGAAATACATAAAAAATAAGTATTAGAGTTGATTTCAAAATTATTAATATTTGCCATCTTTGATATTGATCTTTAAATAATATATTTTTATTAAACAATTATCATATTAAATATTTTTTGATTTACTTGCAATATTAGTGCTTTTTAAGTATTAAATTTAAACATTATTTAAGTATTGTACAATAATGTCACATAAATGTTTACACAGACAATTTATGTTTTCTGATCTATAGTCTGCCAAAAAAATATTCATCATTTAAAATATAATACGATTCGAAATTCGTACAATTCGAAATATAAACGCTTATTAATTTGTGCCAACTGAACAAAATTAAATATCGATTCTAATGTTAGCAACCTTGTATTCCCTGACATATAGAACACTGTTTAATTGAACGATCTCACGCTGTCAATTATTTGTAATGGATATGTATTGTGTAGTTATTTACGACGAAATTTCCTCGTACTGAATTTATATACATAGTCGATTGTAATTTATCACCCAAATATTTTTTTAATGAAGAGTTTTCTAATTTATTGATATTACAATATTATGTTTAAATATATTAATCACTAAGTATGGAATTGTATTTCTCTGAAAAAATATTATTGGACATTTTTTTTAAACACTTAACATTTGAAAATTATTACAAATATTAATCTACATTGTAACTTACTTTCTTCATTTATTTTATTTCATTTAATTTTCACATATATAGGATCATCCAAATGTGACGCCTAGATTGGTGTTTTATTGAAAAGAAACATGTGTATAAGGAAAACATATGTATAGTTCTTTTTAGATACTAGGGGCATCCATTCTCTGCTCGTTTCACTCATCGACCCCTGAATTTACTTCTCTTTAACAATATAAATAAGTTATTAAAAAGAAAATGTTTAGAAAACTACGTTAGTATTTTTTTATAAACAATACTATATATATATATATATATATATATATATATATATATATATATATATAATAGTAATTCAATTATAATTTATTTTGTCTTAAAAATCTGCCTGAAACCTATTTATTTCATCTTTTAATATTTTAAATAATACATAAAATTTGTACTTCAGTAATTCTCGGAAAAGTTGGGAAAATTTCAAAAATGAAATGTTCTCATCAATTCGTATGCAAAGGAGGAGCATAATTATTTTTTAAATGGAAATATATTAACATATTCTGTGTCACAAAAATCATATATATCCTATATTGAATTTTTTACTCAATTCGTTCAATATTTTTATTAATAAATGATACATGACCATAACATGTTTATTAATGTAATTGATCAATGAAAAATATCATTTATTGTCTTTATTAAATAATAGATCTTCATATAGCATAATAATATTTTTAAACACTTTTTTTGGCTCAAATGTTATTTCTCAATAAAATTATTAAATTTGAAAATATGAATATGGCAGAATTTTAACTACTTAAACTCAGAATAAAGACAATTCCAAGCTCAACTATCAACTCCAAACTTTTTTTTTTAATTTTTTCATTTAATTTTTAATATATGATCATTGAAACCATAAAAAAATAAAATATATTTTTTTAAAAAATCCTCTTCAATCGAATATTACATAAAAGCTTTAAATATGCGAATTAATCTCTCACACGAGCTACTCAATCAATTCACTGGGATTATCCATCTTCGAATACCTATCGTATATAATTATTTACGTTAGGTATTTCACCAGACTTGGCACCATCCGATTATCATCTTTTCGACAGCTGTAGAACGCTTTGATGGGCACAAATTGCTCGAATGAGAACTAGGTTTGAAAGTTGATTGAAATTTTTTTCAAATCAAAACCATCTAAATTCTATTCAAAAGGCATAGAAGAGATAATTAGGAAATAACAAAAAAATATTACAAACAATGGTGAATGCAAAATTGATTAAAAGTATATTTGATATTTTTTTTATTGAAAATTAAAGTTGACATGCAAAAACGAAAATTATTTATAACTCAACCCAATATATATAATTTAACAATTTTTGATTAAAAAAAAAATAATAACGAGAACATTTTTTTTAATTTATTAACTTTTCAATTATATATATATTTATATCGAAATTATGTTTTATAGTATTAATTTTTTAATTATATAAGTGGCCCAAATGAAACTAAAAGCTTTATACATATATTAAGTTGCTTTTCATTCTTTTACTCTCTCTCTCTCTCTCTCTCTATATATATATATATATATATATATATATATATATATATATATATATATACGAGGGTCGTTTGATAAGTCTGGTGAAAAAGTAAGGAAAACTAAATTAAAAAATTTAATTCAATTAAACAATATATAAATTTACTATACTTATCAAACGAACCTTTTTATATCTATATATATATATATATATATATATATATATTTATTTATATATGAGTGTATGTATTTTTGTAAATTCACTTTGAAAACATGAGTACATGTGTAATAATTTTATAATAATAAATAAATTTTTTTGAATTATTATATTTATAAAAAAAGAAATAATAATGCAATAATGAGTCGACGATTGACGTCTTATAAATAAATGAATAATATAAAATATGTTTGATGAAAAATATTTCATAATCAATATGGTCATAAATTTTTCATATATATTTGAAAATAACTTTCCATCGACGACGTCGAAGTAAACGTATTGTTGGTTCGTACATCCAATTGTTTTGTCTACCTGTTTTGAACCTGGGTTGACCACTGCACACACTAATATCGGCTGACCAGGTGAGTAAGAGTAGTAGGAGTTGGAATTTGACTCGCAGCAACTTGAGGGCCGGTTTCTGATTTCCCTGGGGGAAGTGTTAGGCGGCAACGTCGACAACAAGCATGCCGCGTCTCTGTGCGCGTGTTACACGTCACCACAAAGTCGAACTTTGACCACCTGGGTTAGTACCTTCGTACGAAGTGACGGTACAGCGAAGGTACTTATGAAGGTATATATGGAATAACGTCGAAATATGTAGTTGGTTGCTGATGGTGGACATCGTGACCAATGTAGAAAAAATATGACCGGATTATATAAAGACATTGATGTATTTACGATGTAGCTGACCAACGTACTTTCTTCATTTTTTGACAAACACGACCTATATTTTACACTTATTTTATTTCTTTCAAAGGCGAATAAACACGTGTGCGTTTTATTTTTCCATCAGTATAATTTCATTTAATGTTTAATCAATACTTATACATATTTGTTTATGCATAAGTTTATACATACACACACACACGCACACACATATATATATATATTTATATAAATAAGTGTGTGTACGTATATTTATTAAAAACTTGTTTGATTGAGTGATTATTATTTGAATATTTCTTTGTATACTTTTGTCATGTTTTATAAACTTTAGTTAATGCGTGTGTTGAATACATATATTCATAGTAAACTTGGCGTAATAAAAATACCCTAGTGGTTAATTTTCCTAAGTAAAATTATTTGTTCGAGAATACAACTTAGACCCCATTTATTCCTAAAAATACTTATTTGAATGTATATAGTACTTTATTTAATGGAAAACATATTTCATTTAAAATTATATTATAAACATGTTAATGAAAATGTTACGATTTAAACCTAATTTAAAAATGAAATAAAATATTGTTTTATATTTATATAATTATTAGATTATATCTGTAAATATTTTATATTCAGTATTTAAATTAATGAAAATTCAAAGGTATTGAAAAAATGATTTAAAAAAGGGTAGAAATTATAACATCTTAGATAAGAAAAATATTACGTTTATTTATTCAAATTGTAGGAAAAAATATAAAGTAACCATGCAAAGTTTATTATTAGTATGCACGTATAATATTAGAAAATATTTATAGAACTTTGAAAAGTATAATTATAAATTTTAACCTAAATAAGTAATTATACGAACGAAAAATACAATCATTAGACTCATTTTACAAGTTGAACGAAAAATAGTTTGTATTCAAATCAAACAGATCAATAATAATAAATATTCAATAAAAATTGTTTCCATTATTATTTTTTTTATCTGTATAAAAATATATAAATAAAGTCAATGGTTGAGTGATAATATAAAATAAATGGATCTTGTTATTTTGATTGATATAAAAGAGGAAAAAAAAGAGATTAAGTAAATAAACTATTTAAAAAAAAAATAGAAAAATAGTTAATACGATTAATGTCGATTAGTGTATTTAATAATTTAAAAAAAGTTTCGAAAATTATCTGAAAGTTGCTGGTTAATAAACAAATAACATTGCTTGAATTTCTATTTTATTCAATTTGCAAAGTACCATTTGAATTTTATTTATAGTTTGAAATAAAAAATCAACACAAACTATTGTACTTTGAATATGAAGATTATATTAAGAGATAAATGGAAAAATCAAGAAATAAAATGAAATATTCTTTCAAGAATAGAAAAATTCTATGGTTGAATATAAAGGACATAGAGCATTATGAAGTAAATGACTACCAATTTGTTTACTTTACAATATAAAATTATTTGTGATCATCAGTTTCCTTTATTATTATTATTATTATTATGAATATCTGCTGTATTAAATATACAAATACAAGTTAGCCCAAATAAGATTAAAGGATGTTAATCAAGGCTGAAATTTATATCCTTCAATCTTATTTTGGGCATTATATATACATATATATATGTACATGTATAAATGAATATTTTGAGTATTGAATAAAATGTATTCTTTAGAAAAATACATTATAAATTAATAAAAAAAAATAAAATGCCTATTTTAAAAGAAATTATTACAAGAAATATATGTTTTATTTATACCTTAGATTTTTATTTATCATAAAAATGTCATATATTTAAATTCTGTTAAAATGAAAAGAAACATTGAATATCAATTTCTTCGCAATATAAGAAATTTTCATGTTTATCTATCTATTTTTATTTATTTATCTATCCATCCATTCATCTATCCACTTATATATATGTTTATATAAAATCAAATAAAAATTCTTTTATAAAAAAAATATAAATAAGAAATTTAAAAAAATATTTATTTTGAAGTTTTTGTACGTTATAAAATTAATACTTTCGATGTATTTATTTATTATTTCATTCGGAAAAAATACGAAATAAATTAACGAATTACAGTAACTTTTAAACATTATTTATATATTTGGAAATATAATGAGCTATTAAAATTGCTATGAAAAGATGTTGATGTTACAGATATTATATAAATAATTAATTATACTTCTGTGAGTTATTATAAACGAGATAAAAGGAAATTTATTATGAAATCATGAGATTTAACTAGATTTTCCACTTTTGTAAAATTAAAAATATAATAATATTAATTAGACGAAGGTAATTATTAATAAACTTTCATATATTTTTGTATGAAGTTATTTATACAAATACAAATAATTGAATAAACATAACGGTTAGTTAAAGAACTAAAATATTTATTTACACAGTTAAATATTGTTAAATAAATATTAAATATATACTTAATATTTGTTTATAAGAAACATAAATTGTCAAATAAATTGAAAGTAAATAAAAACTTTTATACATTAAACGATAGTAAGCAAGTAAATGTATGTCTAAACCCTTCAGTTTCATTTAGTCACTCTCTCTTTCTCTATCATTTTCTATTCTTTACTCTCTTTCAGTTTAATTTGGAAAACCCTATAATAAGTGACTAAGCGTCTCTTGATTTACTTTTACTTCTTCAGATTCCTCCTTTAATTTCTTAAATACTTTTTAATTTTCCTCTAAACAGCTTTGGTAATATCGATTTAAATCTCTCTGTCTCACTACTTTCACATTCATATATAAATTTAAAATATAATAAAAGCTCATATCGGTCTATTATTAAACAATAAGTAGGCACTTTTAAATGTTTTTCAAGATTTTCCTATTGTTTCATTCATTCGTAGTTAATTTTATTCATTCTTCATCTCCACAATACTTTAGAATATTCCTCAATCTTTTATACGGCATCTTTCTGGATTTTTTTTTGGTTGCTACTACACAATTATTTTTTTCTTCTCCCTCTTGAGAATAATTGTATAGACATACAAATTTACTCCAGAAGAAACTATATCAATCGATGGTAATTGGTTATACTATTTAAGCCAATTGGTGGAGATTTTTTTATTCAGGGTTTACTACTTTAGACAGATTTTCTTCAGCTCTGATTATAGTATTTTCTGTTCTATCTGGGGCACTTATTAATTTTATCCCTACTCTTCGATTTTGTAACTTGGAAGAGCTTATCTCTAGTTAGTCTACCACTTGCATAGTTCTTAGTGTCCTGGGGATACGTAAGTTCCACCACTAAACGATAAGGTATAGTGTTCTTCAAGCAGAATATATATATATATATATATATATATATATATAGGGTGTCCCATCAGAAGAACACACTCATTATCGTAAAAAAATCATCATCGTTCACTCATGAAAAGATGCATTTTATTTAAATATTAAATTGTGATCTCCTGATGGAATTCCCTATATAATATTTATTTAAAAACTTAGAGATTCAAAGAGTCTAAAAAGAGACTGTTTAATAGATGAGATAGAGATATAATAAATTAATCGGTGTGAAATGAAAGAAAATTATTAGATCGTCAATATTAGGAACTTTTGTAAGAAGCTTTCGTAAGAAGCTTTCATTTCATAGTAAGGGTTGATTATATGTGTATATATATATATATATATATAAATATATTTGTGTGTATGTGTTTGTATATATTTGAGAGAGCCAAATAGTGACGTTGAAACTTAGTAAGAGGGTTGATTTAAAGTGATGGTTATTTCTCAGTGTGCTTTCTATGAAATAACCACATGAAATGTCTTATATTATCAATAACAGTGTTCACTACAGCTTTAATTCAACTTGCAAACTTGTATGCGAATTATTTTTGTTAGCTCTTTGTATAATTATTCATCATCGTTTCGCATAACTTATTCATAAATCAGTCATCCTTCGTCACTGCCATCAGCCACAGAGGTTATGTCCATATTAGTTTCCTGTTTAAATATTTATAGATATCTTAACTAACTCGTTATCAACGAAAGTGCAAACAGTTAAGCTTATGATGTAGTACCAACAGTCGATTATGATGTAAAACCACAATAACGAAAACTCTGAAATATTGCTAATTGAATAGATGTCGAAAACAATGAATTTGCTTACTAATGTTGATTTTAGAAAGTGAAATTATGTTCGATTGTTTCATTTCTGCATATTATACAATTATGTTTAGAATTAAAGAAAGTTCAGCGGTACATTCTTTTTGATTATAAGAACAACATTAATTATTTACTGATTTTACAAAAGTGATTATATTAATTTGAAATAACTTTTCTGTTGCAGGAATACAGCTGATTTCTCATACAAAGTCTACATCCTGTTATATTATATCAAAAATCATTCTATAAAGGTATGTGTCTTATGGCTATATTTTAAATAATTTTAATAATAAAAAATTATATATATATATATTAATATATTTAATTGTTTTGAATTGTATATTTTTATTGTATGCTGTTTAAGTCTATAATATCCTTTTTTATTTTTTATAATAATATTTTTTCAATATATTTCAATAAATTTTGAGATTTTAGAGTGTATATTAAAATAATGTTCATTTTTATTAGAACACTTATATGTTTCAACTTACTAACAAAAAAAAACATTTTTTTAATATTTATATGTTATATTAGAACAACAATATAATATATAAGTACAATTTATCATTTAATACTTTCTTTATTTATGTAATAAATTAATTTTTACATTTATAATAGATCAGTTTTTTAGCTTATAGTTGACTTTGTTATGAAATATAAATATCGATCTTCGAAATAATATTTCTATTAAATTTAAAAATTATCAAAAAACTTATTCTAGACACATTTTTTTTACAATAAAATATAATCTTGATTAAAAAATATTTATACGAATAAAACTACTTCTGAAGAAATTGAAAAATTTCTTTTATCTGTTTTAAATTTTTATTAAGATTATTTTTGTATAAACTACTGATTCAGAGTTCTCAAAAGTTGTTATTATCCTCTTTAGCATTTAAAAAAATAAACTAATAATACTATTATTATGCTTTATATTGCTGTTACAATGTAAATTTTAATAAGTAGCTTCAAATAAAGAAGAGTAGAAGAAGGTAAATTAAAACAAACTTAATCATCATAGGATAGTAATATTGAAGAGAAATATCTGTAAAAAAGAAAGGATTCTTCTACCAAAATTAAGATGATTTTTGGTATATTTTAATGCATGTTATTCAAAAACATGCTAGTACTTATTTTGAGTAATTTCGATAACTAGTTGTAAAAGTGTTTATTTATTAATAAATTTAATTATTTTTATTATACTTATTAACATCATGAAATGATTACAAATTAAACAAGGATATATATATATATATATATATATATATATATATATATATATATTCATAACCAAACAATTTTGAAATTTTTCAAAATATTTTTCAATTTACATAATTATATATACATATTTATAAATAGTTATACGTATATATATATATTATTAAAATCCCTTCGTTGCAAATTTGTACGCCTTGGTGAAATAAATACAAAAACAATAAAGAAATTGTAGTTTGTAATTTCGAATAATTGTCATCACAGAATACAAACGTTACTAAATAAATATTTCATCAGCGTTTAATAAATTGTTTTTATGTTATTTTGAAATTTAATAACAACGTATAAATGATACGACATTCAAAGTCAAAAATTTCAATAAAGCTGTCTTTATAATAAAAACAATGTGCAAGAAGCAATTACCTTTATATTAAGAATAATTCTGTTTACATAAGTGAAACAAAAGCGTAAAGTTTATGAGAAATTTAATGAAACGAAATTCATTTTGAATGGATGAAAGACAAGCAGATTACTATGTTTATCTTAGGTATATATATTTCCATTGCCTCGATTCTGTGTTTTTAGAATGCAGAATAATAAATCCTCTACACAAAACGTTTACAATTTTCACTTTGCTAAGGATATGCGATTAATAAGTTTATTTGTAATATATCAGATTATTAATTAAAAACTTTTGTATGAAAAAAGATTAAACATATATTGATGCTGTCTGCTATTTACATAGATAACATTTTTTTCTTATACTAAAAAGACATTTAAAATATTTTGTATTTTTTTTAATAAGAACAGTTACGAATATATTTTTCAGAAGTAAGAAATTCTATAGTGACTTTTTATTTTAATTATTTCCTTTTTTAATCCTGACACTTATGCAGAGTTGAATAAATAATTTCAAACGAAATAAATTTGACAAAAAAATTTGCATCAAGCATTTTTCACAAAAAAGTAACTTCTACATTTTGATGAGAGTGATGGGTTTAAATATATATTTAGTTACTTACTATCATTTATTATTCTTTCTTTTCATTTGGAGCAATTTATATAAAATATTGATAAATCTTAAGCTTTTTAACAATTATTTTTTTATTAATTTTTTATTTTTTATGTTAATATCGATAGTGATTTCAGAATTTTTAGAATGCATATTGATGTATTTTTTGTAAAAATTTTCGAGATTATACATTTACTTATTCTAAAGATGATGAATTTGTTATTACAATTATTTTAATTAAAAATAATTGAATATATTATAGACTTGAATAAAATTTTTATACTATAGGTTATCATGTCTATAATTTCTATAAGTAAAAATAACCAGCCACAACTGACATTTACTAAATTTTGCTTCATAAAAAATGTCACACTAATAAAAAAAATATATAGGGGCATTCAAATGTGACGCATAGTTTTGTATTTTATCAAAAAGAAACTATACACATGTTTCTTTTCAATAAAACACAAATCTATGCGTCATATTTGGATGACCTTATATTTTTTTTATTAATGCGACATTTTTTATAAAATAAAATTTAGTGAATGTCAGTTGTGGCTGGTTATTTTTATAACTGACTGTATAGTTAAAGTTGTTGACTAAAGGTTTAAAACAAGATATATATTCGACTTTTGAATTAGGAACGACAAACACCATATTGTGCTATCTACTCGATTATAACTAAATCCGTAATATATTTAATAGATTTATTGTAGTGCTAAAATAATTACTTTTTTTAGTTCTTTTTTTAACTTTATCTTATATATATATATATATATATATATATATATATATATATATATATATATATATATAAATATGTGTGTGTGTGTAGTTAATGTGTGTGAGTAGATAAAACTTAGCTAGCAAGGAGATTGCAATGATCGTGCGAAGACATGAAACAAGTAAACGTCATTAAATTTATATTACGACAATCCGCAAGAAACAAAACAGTAGCTCTTCGTAAGGGTCTTTCGACGTACATGCGCGTACGCGTGCGTGTGTGCGTTTGTGTAAGGGTTACGTATATGTGTATATAACAATAAATAAATAAAAGCCTTATAACCCACACGAATCACGTTATCTAAATTTACCATCGAACATCCGTTCGGTGGCTACTATCCTTGAACCTGCGACCTCCGCAATAAATCTAATTTACAGATAAAACTTCAAGTTCAATTCTTGCGAGCGTCACTCGCGCGCACCTCCGACCGATCGTCGGAACCAACAATTCCGAACATAGAGCCGTCGGGGCACACGTATTAATGATTCACATGCACACGGATTATTTGATCATTTTGAGGCTGCATAAAACCGTATCCGATCGCAATCCATACGAAACATACAATATTTACCCCTTATTAATGTCGATCCGTGTCTGGTCTCTCAATCTTCTGATATGTTTCTAACTGAATACGGCATATCTTTGTAAATAAAAATTATCGTCGTTTTCGGACGAAAACGACGATAATTTTTTTCACTATTTGAAAAAAAAGTCTTGAATTTATTTAACCTTTAAATCCCTAACTGATTTAAAATGTGAAAAATGATATACGTTTTCATATTAAGATAATTTATAGATCAGGCTCAATAGGTACATATAAAATATCCATTCATTTTTTTAAATCCAGAATTCGTGTCTTACTTTCTACATAAAAATAATCTAGAGAAATTATTTATTTTTTTAATATATGATTGTATAATATTTTAGTTGAATTACTTTATGTACATGTATTGAAAATATTGTGTTGAATCATAAATAGTTTCCGTTTTTGTATATGAATTTTAATTTTTATTAAAAAAAAACAACAATTATTATTTAATTAATTATAGAAAGTAATTGAAATGTGACGCCTAAATTTGTGTTTTATTAAAAAAAATGAAACTATACACATGTTTCCCTACACACTTATTTCTTTTAATTAAAACACAAATCTAGGCGTCACATTTGGATGACCCTATATGAATATGTAATATTTTAGTCAAATTACTTTATGTTTATATATTAAAAATACTGGGCTGAGTCAAAAGTAGTTTCCGTTTTTGTATGCTAATTTTATTTTTTTTTTTAAAAAAAACAACAATTGTACTCTAATTAATCATATAGGGTTTTCCAGTAAGAGTTTTAGAAGTTTAAATGAAAATAAAAGAAAAAGTATTTATTGAATTATTATTTTTTTATTTTAAAGCATATTCTATGGCATTAATGATGGATTACAATTTCACTCATGTAATTACCATTATTTTGCTCAACAGAGTGCATTCATTTAGTTAAATTTTTAAATACTCTTTGTATTGTTAACTTTTAAGATAAAAGATAATAGATTTTATATTTTTTTGCAAAGGGATATTAAGAATAAAAATTAAACAACACTTAATCAATTAAAATATATTTTATAAATAGTGATTATAAGAAATATTACTATCTAACATATGTGCTAAAAAATATACCTATTCCTATTAATAAACAAATTTTGAACCTTGATGATTTTTTGTAATTGTCAGTACAAAAAACATACAGTCAGACTATAGAATCATCCAAATGTGACGCTAGATTTGTATTTTATTAAAAATAAACATGTATATATATATATATTGGTGTATAAGAAAACCTATTTATAGTTTCCTTTATTTCTTTTTAATAAATCACAAATTTAAGCGTCATATTTGGATGACCCCTTATATACATTTAGTGATAAACACAAATTTTTAAAAATTGAAATTTTATAATGTATTTTTTTAAATTATAATATTGTAAATATTAACTAAAGAACTACTTTAAATTTAAAAGATAATTTTCAATTATTTTGACTGTAATAATAATGTAAATACTGAATATGCACTTTTCATAAGCTGAAAATAATAGTTGAATATAAGTTGAAAATATATATAAATAATGCCCTTCAAAAATTATTTGAAATGAATACTTCAAAGTTTTTAGTAACATGATGTTAAAAATTAATTGAAATGAATACTTCAAAGTTTTTAGTAACATGATGTTTAATAGATTAATTTTCTCATCATTGGCTTGTATAATCATGATTTATAATTATAATGCGCCATTGTTTTTAAAAGAGTATTTCCAGAAATTCATATTGCTCCCATAATTAAACTATAAATAATACGTAATCATAGAAATTTACTGGTCCAGAAGTTAGTTGAAACCGAATGTGGAGAACGACGTATTTTTTAGGTTTAATACATTATCATAAATATTTTATAGTGAAATCGTAATATTTAATTTCCAAAAACATAATTATTGTTCATTATTAATAAAAAATGTTTCCAAAGCGAAAATTAACAATAGAATAAAGATCAAAAGTTGTGAGTGAATAAGAAAGATTAAAAAAATATAGTACGGTTTGAAAAATATTGAAAATTAGTGCAGAAAAAGTAAGGAAAATCATAAAAAATAGTAGATTAGTTTCAAAACTTGTAGATAAAGCCACGTTAGTGGCGACCTAGAGACATTACTGTCAGCAATGATCGAAATATAATATGATAGTGCAAATTTAATTCAAAAATTGTTGTAAAATAAATTCGAGAGCAATTGCATGAAACAAGGACTTCAGTTTCTAAAACAACTATTAGAAGACGTTTTTACGATGCTAAGTCAAGGGGCCATGTGGCCAGAAAGAAACCATTATTGATATCTGCTCATAAAAAAGAAGATTAAATTTTGCCAAAGAAAATGTGAATAAATCACTGGAATTTTAGAAACGGTAATTTTTAATGACGAAATTAAGTTTGGAATATTTGGAAATCATAGACAAGTAGCAGTGATAGTGCTTACATTAACAAATTCCTACAATCAACTGTAAAACATGTAGGAAGAAGTGTCATGGTGTAAACATTATTCTAGGTATTTTATGGGCAGATTGTATATTATTAATGGAAAAATGATATCGCAAATGTATTGTAATATAATACAAGAAATTTTACATTAATCTGCTGAAAAAATGGGATTGGGTCGAGCTTTTATTTTTCTACAGGACAACGACTCAAAGCATACGGTTAAAATAAATAAAGAATTTTATACAATCAATGAAGTAGATGTACTTAAATGGCCATCGATGTCACCTGATCTTAATTCTATTGTAATTTTTGAGACGATTTGGACCACAGAATCCTTATATCTTTGAGACTCAACAATACTCAATTTAGAGACAAAAATTTGGAAATGTGTTCTAATTTTCAACTCTTAAAAAAACCTGGTAGGATAAATTCCTAAAATGCTTATGGTTGTTCTGTGGAATAATGGTGGTCATACAAATTATTAAAAATTTAAAAAAGTGTTTTGATTTTTTATATCATTTTCTATCAACTTTTGTCACTAGATCGAAAAGTAATTTTTGTATAATTTATGATTCTTTTGAAGCATGATTGATAATTCTGTGTCAAAACGACTATTATTAAGGTTTAATAAATAATGTTTCATTTGAAGGTATTTTTATTTCTTCGTGAAATTTTCCATTTTTATATTTTTTTTTCATTTCAATTAACTTGTGGAGGGCACTGTACATGTGTGTATGTATGCATGAATGTATATTAGATATGTTTATGTAATAAATGTATTTCTAGTGTATGATTCAGTACTTACAGACAAAAATGTTTCATTGCACATTACTCCCATCGGTCCAGCTTTCACAACTAATGGTTTTTGCGAACGAATCATCATTTTAACAATATCTTTTCGTACTGAAGCAGACGTGTTGTACCATTTACTATTGTACAGTGCATGAGAAAGATTTAAACTCTTAAAAATAAATACAAATTTTAGAATTGATTATGGAAAAACAGAATGTTTCAAACTAAGTTATCTAATATTTTATATAGGGTGTTTATTTCAGCGTGATAGAACTTTAAATTGAATCCCCATCTAAAATTCTATATAACCTAAAAACACCCCATATACATATATATACATGTGTGTGTATGTATATATAAAGGTATGATCAAGGTTGTTTTTTTAGTTTGGATAGAACTTTTGATAGGAATTCAATTTAAAGTTCTATGACGCTTAAAAAACATATATATATATATATATATATATATATATATATATATATATATATATATATATATATATATATATATATATATATATATATATATATATATATATATATATATATATAGTGATTAATAAATATCATTGTTTTTTTACTAGTTGTTCGTGTTTATGATCATATTTCAAAGTTCATTAAAAACACTGATTGTATTTTATGTGTTTCATAATTTATTTCTATTTTTTATTTGAAAAGTACATAAATAAAGAATATTTACGTCTTGTTATGTTGATTGAATATGAAAAAGTAGAATTATTCTCAAAAAAGTATTCGTGATTAGTAAAAAATATATTCTTTTTTTCAATATTCGATTGAATGTTATTTGTTATTGTAAGTGATTTATCATCTTTAATATAAAAATAAATAAGGAAATAAACGGAAATTTATAACAATTGTTCACGAAATTTAATTAATAATGATGTCTAATTACCATTAAAAATGATCCAATCTTTTGAAAATGAGTCGATATTTTCTATAGATTTCGCATAAAATACTAAATTAACTTACGGAATATGTATTAATATGATACTTAAAGGATCGAATATAGACCAATATGTTTCATATTATTGTCCATAGACTGTATACATTTGAGTAAAATCTGATATCGATGTTATTTGTCGTACAAAGTTATTTATTTTGTTTGAATTTCTCAAATTATTAATAAGAAATAATAGAAATTGCATGGATTATAGTATGACCAATTTAATATCATCTAATGAAAATTTAGAAAACCTTTAAAAAAAAATTACTCTACAAAAAAATATATTATTTAACTAGCTAATTATAAAATGTGTAAAATGAATATTCTATAAGAATGTTGAAAGACAGTGGAATTGGGTACAGCTGGAAGGAATATATACATATATATATATATATATATATATATATATATATATATATATATATATATATATATATATATATATATATATATATATATATATATTATATATATATATATATATATATATATATATATATAGAGATATATATATATATATATATATATCCAAATGTGAGAGAGAGTCATCCAAATGTGACGCCTAGATTTGTGTTTTATCAAAAAGAAACTATACACATGTTTTCCTATACATTTCCCTATACACATGTTTCTTTTTGATAAAACTAGGCGTCACATTTTGATCATCCATATTTGCAAAAAATCTAAAAAATAATTATTGAATATTTTTATATTGATATTTTGTTTTGAAAAAAATATTATTTATTTCTTTAATGTTAATTAATTTTCTATACTTATAAATTAACGATAAAATAAAAAAAATCTAGCAAGTTTGATATTTTTACTTATTAGAAATAAACACATTCTTAACCCATTAACTACAAAAGTGTTCGGTAAAGAATTGTCCCTGCAGTAATTTAAGTAGAATACTAATTCACAAACTCATTCAATTTACTGAATCGACATAAGTGTAATAATTTCATTTATAAAAGTCAATTTAATATTAATTTTACTTGAATAAAATGGTAATTTTAGAAAAGTTGTTTTCTAGATACTATTTTGACGGTTGATATCTACAGTTATCAAAGAAACAAAGGATTAAAAATGCACATAAAGTATCATAAATTCAAATATAGGATGGTCTGAATGAAATTGAAGAATAGTAAATAATAGAAATGATATTTATCAAATCAATATATATATATATATATATATATATATATATTAATCAGTCTCATTTAGACCATCCTATATAATCTTTTTAAATATAGGGTCTTCAAATGTGATATCTAGATTTGTGTTTAATTAAAAACAAACTATACACATGTTTTCCTAAACACCATCTAATACATTTGTTTTTTTTTTACTAAACCCCAAATCTAGGCGTCACATTTGGATGATCTTATATAATAGTAATTAATAAAAAAAAATTTTAAAACTATAAAAGAAATAAAACTATAAAACTATAAAAGAAATGGATATATTTTTACCTCATCAATAAGTTTTTGTCCATTAATACATATAATTTGTAAAATAATTAACCATCCTAATATATGTATAATTGATCGTATTTTATCAAAAAGTATTGTCGACTAAAATAAAAAAAAACATTATATTCATAAAATATAATTTATATATATATATATCAATTTTCTATACCATTAAAGTGTTAAATCCAATAACACTAATAATTGCACCAGTTAAGAAGAAATGAGATAATAATATTTTACTGAACGCCAAATTCGTCAAATCAGTTATTCTAAACAAGATATACATATATATATATATATATATATATATATATATATATATATATATATATATAAGTATGTGTGTGTATGCTATTTTTAAATAAATTAGTAACTAATAGATATTTTATATTATTTATTTAATATAATATTATTAAGATCTCAAAACGAATAAAATAAATTTTTATGCCTTACTCAATAATTTGTAAATGATATTGAACGGAATTTTTAATCTTATTTTTATGAATAACATAATTTTCTTCGTCACAAATTTCAGAGAACAACTGATTGCATCGTTTTAATTCATTTGCAATGTAGTAGATTACTGTAGATATAAGCACTGATGTATGTGAAATTGTTTGTGTAATGACACTGCCTGTGTATAATTGATACATCCATATAACACAAAAACGTGGTAAATTTAATTCGAATGGAAATCTTGATCTCATCATCAAACCACACGGTGCTATATCCAAAAAATCGGTTGCATTTCTTAAATTATTCCTATGTTCATTACATTCATTTATATATAGTAATGGAAATATAGAAAATATTAAATTTGCCACAATTAAATAAACTGAAAACAATTTTATAAATAATGTCGTTAATTGATGATCTTTATTATCTGATATTCGATCTGAAGTAAATCGTTTACATTGTATAATTTTTGTTTCTATTTTATCTACAATTGTCAAATCTTTGAAAATAATTAACGAAATATACCAAAAAAGTATAAGAATTACTAATAAACCATCAATAATATCATACATATTTTTAATACCTTCTTGTGTTTGTAAATAAAAATCAAATAATACTGGAGTAGTTGACGGGAAAATAGATATCAAAATTATGTTGTCAAAAATATAATTATACCACTTTTTATCTTTTCTTGGCCACACACCCAGTTTGGTTAAAAAATATTTATTAACTTTAAATAAATCATTAGAATCGTTAGACATTATTATAATTGTTTAGATGCGTTTAAAGTTAATATCGTTAATTTCTATAAGTTTATTATGAGAATATATTGACGTACGTATTAGGTTTATTGCGTTTTATGTCTTTACACAACTTTTTTTTAAAACAAAATTTAAGTATTTATTAAAATTTCAAGAAATATAGAATGAATACAATATCAACATTTCCTTCAAAAATAAATGAAAATATATTCGGAATTATTGCTTTTATACGAAAATATAAATTTAATTGTGTCTCTTATGTTAGGAAAAAATAATTAAGTATCGTTTCTAATTATAAAGAATTTTAATATCTTCTTGGGAAAACACGAGTGCAAACATGAATTGTTTTAAGGCCATATACTTACATAAATTTCATTATTTAGCTAGGTTGTTTAACTGCAATTATATAATTAGTTTATTAATTTTTAATAAGTTTCAAGTAATTGATTATATGTTAAATATTCACTGACAATATTTAACATTCATTCATGTATGTGTACAAACACATACACACTGTTTTATATATATATATATATATATATGTATATATATGTATATATATATATATACATATATATACGAGAGGTCGTTTGATAAGTATGGTAAATTTATTTATTGTATAATTTAATTAGTTAATTAATTTAATTAAATTTTTCAGTTTAGTTTTTCTTACTTTTTTACCATACTTATCAAACGACCCTCGTATATATATATATAGAGAGAGAGAGAGAGAGAGAGAGAGAAAATATAATTTTAAAAGAGGTAATTAAAAACCTTTTTTGTTTGTATTGTTAATTTCTTATAATCATCAGGTTCTTTTTATTCTAGCTCCTTAAAAATATATTAATTTAGTTTTTTTTTAAAAAAAAATGAAGTAAATAGACATCGTTTAAATATCTTTTTGTAAGGTAGATAAAATATAATTTTATATGGAATGTTATTTTTTAAAAGGCAATCTGCACAATATTCTCTATAGTATTATCTCGTTGAAATGTTTTTCTATTTCCTAATGGTAAAATTTTTTTCATAAATTTTAAATTTAATATTGAAACATTTTCACAGTTAACATTATATATATACATATATAATATAATATTAAATATAAATGTGTAAAATTAATACGACAAAAAAATATGAAAAATAAATATTTATTTCCATACATAACACAAACTACATTTATATATTTCGTTATTATTATACAACAATTGATGAGTCATAAAATATATTTTGTGTTTCAATTAAATCAAATTTGAAGTAATATTACATTTTTTATGTTGTATTTAATTGTATAGGGTGGCTCAAATAAGATTGAAAGATACTAAAACATAATAAATGATAGTTATAAAGTAAATGTACGTCTAAATTATTAATTTTTATTTGGGCCACCCTATATAATTCTATATATTAAATTATTTGGAATTTAGTAATAGTGTGAAAACTGAATAAGCACTTTTTATTATCTGAAATAAAAATAAGCATTAAACTAATCATATATTTGATTGTATTTTTTTAATATAAACTAAATAGGTTATTAAATTAAAAAATATTATAAATGGGTTATTAATATATGATATAAAAAAAACTAAATTAAGACCATGGAAAACAATCCTAAATCATTATTCTGCTGCCACTTTTTTTTATTATTTTCTGAGTGTGATATAGTTTCAATTCGGTTTTTGGAGCTCGCTTTATGAATGTTCGACCATCAGGCCTAACTAAATTAATTTTTGTTTCATAGAAAAATAGAAAATTTTGTCATTTAATTCTATTCTCCAAATTTCAAATTTACATGTTCTTTAGCAAATTTCATTCTATTTTAAATATTTTTTTTGGCCACATTAGGTACATTACGTGAATACCGAAAAAATAAATTAATATCTTCTAATCGTCTACGTTAGTTCTAGCACCAATATTAAATTCAATTTCTTGTAAAATATCTTTTTACAGTTTGAAAAGATCTTTTTTACTTATTGAAATGTTTTTCTGTCAGCTTGAACAGTTCTTTTTCGTCTTCTGCTCCTAAATTCATATATATATATATATATATATATATATATATATATATATATATATATATTACATTTGAAGACATTTGAAACCAAATTTACTAATCAATTTAAAATTTTGGCAATATCCCTATATCTCTTTCCCTGTTTATTCAAGTTTAGTACACTTTTCCTTTCCACAAGAGAACAATGGCTAGCTCGACTCATAATAATCCAAAATTTCACTACAATAATCACCAACTCCCTTGTTTTTAATTTAAAGTACTTACATGTCCTTTTTTAAATAAAATCAAAAACGAATTATCATTTATTTAAAGAAAATAAACAACTGCTTACACTGTACTTATTTTTATGTCCATTTGACATTGAATTGTTTATAACTTACATGAAAAATTCTCTAAAAATGTCATTTAAATTTGACACTAAATATTATTAAGGTGGAGTATTTAGTGGTGCGAACAAATTGCATTAGATAGTGTTTTAATATCACATCATTTCTATTACAAAATAACGAATGCAATGAATTGATGATGGTCCTATTGATTTGGTCAGCGGTGTGTATATATATATATATATATATATATATATATATATATATATATATATATATATATATATATATAAAATTACAAATTACAAGGTTAATATTTCACTTACTTTTAAAAATGTTTCATTACACATTACACCTAAAGATTTTGCTTCAATAACAAGTGGACGTTGAGAACGAATCATCATTTTTAAAATATCTTTTCGAATTGTTATTGGCACATCATACCAATTATTAGAATATAATACTTGTGAAAGATTTAAACTCTAAAATATTATATTTTTGAGGTTATATACGTGGCCCAAATGATATTTAAGTGTTCAGACAATTAAAGAAAGTTTTTTTAGGTTAGATCAAACTTTCGATAGAGATTCAATTCAAAGTTCTATCACGCTTAAAAAACACTTTATATGTATTTGTTTGTTATCGTTTATTATTCTTTACTATCTTTTAATCTCATTTGGGCCACCATATATATATATATATATATATATATATATATTTATGTATATATATATATATATTAGAATTAGGCAAACCTCTCCCTTCCGCCTTCTGGTCTTATTATTTTCATATATATATATATATATATATATATATTAGAACAATGTTGTTTATTATTTTTAATTATTATTATCATAGAATTTATGTTCTATATAAATAAATAATATTTTGATCTTTTGTCTAGAGAAACCTACGTATAATATATTTTTAACTGTTATTATTTGAACTTTTTTAATATATAACGTAAATGAAAAAAATGTAATTTAAAATTAATAAATGTTGTATTCCCCATCATCGTTGGATTATTTTTTTTATGAAATCTGATTCATAGTCACTTTTATATTAATTTTTGGTCTAGAGAAATAGTTCATTGGTGTTAAAATATCACATGTTATTAATTCATCACAAAAATTCTATAAAATATTTTTAAATATGTTAATTTAATTTTTACAAGTATGCATTTTGTAAATTATATTTTTTCGAGTTGATATATATATATACACAAGTGTCGTTTGATAAGTATGGTAAATTTATGTATTGGTTAATTTAATTAATTAATTAATTTAATTAAATTTTTCAATTTAGTTTTTCTTATTTTTTTCCCATAGTTATTAAACGACCCTCGTATATATATAATATGTCTGAATAGATGGGAAATAATTGTTAATAAATATTTCTTACCTCATTAATAAGTCCCTGTCCACTAAAACAAATCATTTGTAAAACTGTTAACCACCCTAATGCATGAAGTAAAGATCTCAATTTATCATAAAAAAGAGGAGTCTGAAATAGATGAGTCTCTTAATGATTTTCATAAAAATTAAGCTAATATAGTTACCATTAATACAGCATATCCAATTAAACTCAGTATAGTTCCCGTTAAAAAAAAATGTGTTGAAAGAATTTTATCAAATGCCGAGTTCGTTAAATTAGTTATCCTAATAAAATAAACAAGTTTATTATTTTTCAAAATTCTGAATATTAATTTTACTTATCAAATGAATCATATTGTTATTACTTACTCTATTATTTCCAAATGATAATCAACTGCTATTTTAATTTTATTTTTCATATCAAAAACGTTTTTCTGATCACAGATATCAGAACAAAATATTTGGCATTGTTTCAATTCAGTAACGATGTAATATGTAATTGAGAGAGTTAATAATGAAATTTGTGCTATAGCCATTATAACAACGGTACAAGTATACCCTTGTCCTATCCATAATATTTGAAAAAGTGGAAAATTTAATTCAAATTTAAATCTTGATCTGAATATAAGACCACAAGGTACATAATTCCATTCATGTGTAATATTTCTAAGATATAGTTCTCTCTCCATATTACATTTTTCTATTGTTAATAACGGAAGTATCGTATAAAGAATAACACCACAAGTGCAATAAACCGAAAACCAAATTGTTGCTTGAAAAACAAACCTTTTGCCTTTTTTCAAATATTCTTCATTTGTATGAAAACGACTACAATGTTTTAATTTCTCTTCTATTTTATTAATTGCGGTTATATCATGTACGGCAAATAAAAAGAAGTACCAAATTAAAATTAATACTACTTGCAAAAAATCATTAATTTCATATAAGTTTTTAATTCCTTCTTGTATTTGAAAATAAAAATCTATTATCACAGGAACTACTGGCAGTGTCGCAGAAAATACAATAAGTTTTTCAGTTGTTAACGAGTACCACTTTTTGTTTTTTGAAGGCCATAATCCCAGTTTTTTTAATAATAATTTGTTTAGAGTTAAATAACTATCTGATAAATTAGTCATTTTTTCTTCTGTTATAATAATTAAAATCAATTTTAATTACCTATATTTTTAAATTGCAGCTGTATTAAATAGATACTAATTTTTGTAATTGTTTAAAAAAATATAAAGAAAAAAATGTTCTTATTGGGTTTATTTTTTTAAATTAACTTTATTCTAAAAATGAAAACTTATTTTAATGTATACATCGCCTTTTATTAGTTCTTTTATATACCGTTAAAACATAATGTAATTTATAGAAAATGTTTAAAATATTTATTATTCTATTTTTTATTATATGTTATTTTCATTTACAATGTAAAATAATAAAGTACCTAACAGGAGTTTAAAAAAATAATATGTGATATATAAGTAGGTAATTACTAATATGTAATTTAAAAATTATATACAACACTGTTTTTATTAGAATTTAATTTTATCAATGAAACTACTTAGTTATTTATATAGTTTAAATTACACAAACACTCACTCACACATATACTAGGGCCGTTTGATAAGTATGGTAAAAAGTAAGAAATATTAAATTGAAAAATGAAATGAAATTAATTAATTAATTAACTTAAACAGTAAATAAATTTACTATACTTATCAAACGACCCTTGTATATATAGGGTGAATTGAATAAAACTGAAGAATGTAACTTTCAGTCCCAGTTTATGTTCTTCAGTCTCATTTGGGTTATTTTGTATATATATATTCTATCACACCTAAAAATACCTTCTCTCTCTCTCTCTCTCTTTATATATATATATATATATATATATATATATATATATATATATATATATATATATATATATATATATATATATATGAAAGATTTTGAGTATAATTTGTATAAAACATATGTGGATGTATAAATATAAAATAATATTCTATATCTATAGTTATATTATTATTTAACACAAATGAAATATAATTCCAGTAACAGAAGATAATTATCAATGTATCCAATAATCGCTTATTGTTCCACTTTATATGCTTAAAACCTAGTGAAAATTTCGATGTACAATCATCGTCGAAAAGCTCATCAACTTGAATCAAATAAATTAAATAATAAGTGATTATAGGGAACTTTTATAATTATTCAGTGCTGTTAGGTCGGTAAATCATTTGTGATGAAGTGAATTTGGCAAAGTATTAAAATAAAAAGCGAATTAATATTTTTAAAAAGAGATATAAATATGATCATGATTGGAATTAACATTTACAAATGTTATATTAAATATGTATAGAGGAAGTAAAATGATTTTTTTTAAAATAAATATCTAATGAAAGAATTTTTTACAAAGCTTTCGTAATATATTTTTTACTTTATTTATTATAATTATTTTATACTCTATGTTCCCAATTAATCAATATATATATATATATATATATATATATATATATATATATATATATATATATAATTTTCCAATAAGCGTTTCAGAAGTAATAAAGGAAATTAAAAAAAAAGTATTTAATTAATTAGTTATTTATTTTTAAGCATATTCTATGGCATTAATGATGGAATATAATTTCAATTGTATGACCACCATGACTTCGTTTGACTTAATGCATTCGTTTAGTCCAATTTTTAATTACTCTTTCACATAATTGTGGTCCAATTTCATGCATTAAACGTTCAATGTTTATTGTTAATGTTTTTGTTGTTTATAGTTCATCAGCATAAACCAATGATTTCACATAACCCCACAAGAAATAATTCAATTGATTTAGATCATATGATCTTGGTGGCCAATTGCTGGGTCCATTTCGTGAAATAATAGTCTCATTAAACTTTTGTTTCAATATGTTTATTGAAGTTTTTACAATTTCTAAACGTTATTGAAGTGTTAAACGTTTCGTGATAATTTTCCAAACTATACTGAGTTGAAATGTCAAAATGAGCAAAAAAAAAATCAAACATGGCTGCCGTAAGCTGTCAAAATTCAGATATTCTTATTGCAAAACCTATATATTGCAAATAGAGGGCCGCTCAAATGAGATTGAAGGATTTAGACATACATTTACTCACTTACTATCATTTTATAACGTTTAGTTCAATTTGTGTCACCCTATATATTTAAAAATAAATTACATTATTCATATATTATTTTAATTTTTTAATTATCAAATTTTAAAAAAAGACAACAACTTTATAAAACAAAAAAAATATCCTCTTTAGCATTACTTAAAATTATTGACTCCTTAATATATAATACTTATTTAAATTGTTGTACAGTTTATACAAATAATGAAAATAAATATCTTATGATATTTTGCTATTAATCATGATGTGACTAATAATAGATAAACATGTAAGCACATATATATTTTAATAATTATTTTCTTCGAATATATGGTTTGAATATATTTGAAATATTTTCTTGTTATTTACTTAATTAAATGCCTTCTTATAAAGAATACGTAAAAAGGCACTTATGTTTATTGCCTGTAATTAAGAGCAATTTTATATAATTGCTTAGAAAATTCTATGTTAACAATATTACATAGTTACTTATCAATATTTTTTTCTAAATTACATATATATTGTATATAAATGTGTCAGTTGATTTATATCCATACACAAACACACATTATATATATATATATATATATATATATATATATATATAATTAAAATTGTGAATAGCTTTCTTTTCATTATATTTATAATTAGTTCATTTATACAAGCAAGTGAAGTTATTTTTTTAAAAAAATGTAGTTTCAAACGAATATCATCAATGCAGGTGAATTTATTGAATGACTAGTGTATATATTTATTTTCTAAAAATATATTGTTAAAGTAAGTATTTTCTGACAATTATTTGAAGAGTATGTGTAAAAAAACATTTAGGTTAGTATTAAAGATAGTAAAAAAATTAAAGGTAATAAAATCTAAAATAAATATATTGAATTTTTTTCAAATTATATATTGTGTTTTTATTTCTTTTGTGTTTAAAATCTTGGTATTGTGTACATAGTTTAATAATGTTGATAAAAATAATATATAAATGATATTAAATATAATAATATTTTCTAATTAAAATATATTTTTTTAATTTTTAATAATCGTTCATATTTTTGTAATAAAAAGTTTAAATTATTTTATATAATAAAATGTCCATATTCGTGTTTAACAAATAATCAACTAATTAAAAAATATATAAATTTAAAATAAAATTATTTTATTTTTTTAATTTAATTTCTTAATTAAATATTTATAATCACAAATATATATATATATATATATATATAATATATATATAATAAAAATTATTAAAATTTCTTTCTATTTTGTCGTATTGTGGATAGAATCCTGTTATACAATTTTTATTACCAGTTGTAGATATTACATGAAGTTTATAAATAATGTAAATATCGAATAGGCACTTTTCATTACCTGTAAAAATATATAATTACATTTAGTTTCTTAATTATTTGATAAGCATTGTATTATAGAGTGACTTAAATGAGATTGAAGGATTTAGACATATATTTACTTCCATACTATTATTTATTACCATTTACTATCCTTTAGTCATGTTTGGGCCGACCTATGTTATGTTTTTAATTATAAAAATTAATAAAAAGTTATTGAAAAAATATTGACAATAATATTAAACAAAACTGTTAATATTTAAACAAATATGAATCACTTATTCCCTCATAATACAACATTATGATAATGATTATATAGCTATAGAAATGCATATTAGTGAATAAAGTAACAAAAAGTATTTATATTGATAAACAAATTTTTATTTTTTTCTGGTAAATAATTGAGATGGAAATTTTTGTAATATTTTTTGTGCCAAGTTCAAATCTGTTAATTATTTTTTATTAGGCATAATTTTTGAGTATTTGAAATTTTTTCTGGCAGAAAAATCTTCTAATCTATAACATATTGTAATACATCTACTGCTTATTAACATAAAACATACTTGTTTGTACTTGGCTTCAGAAAATCGCTCTTGAGAGGTCAGTAATAATCTGCCAGCACTTTTGGACTCTATTTTCTTTGATATTAAATATTTCCTGATGGAATTGTTTTCTGTATTCGTCGCTTATAGTTTCGAAATTATTGGGAAAAAATTCAAATGTGTGTCTAATAAAAGAAATTTAAGAGATTTTTATAATTTAAAAAAAATACTATTAATTTTCAGTAGCTAACCGGTTTGCTGTTTCTAATAATTTTTTGAAAAGATTCTCATACAACCATCTCTATTTCATATAAAATCTCTTTAAAAACAGAATCATTTTTTAAACAACCTCCAGATTGTTGTTGATGTAATTTTCCTTTTTCCAAATATAATATATTTTTTTGAACTTCAGCAACGTTAGAACTGAATTTAAAATAGCAAAGAAAATGTGTGTGTTATACTATTTTGCACAGACAATTTTAAGGGTTGAAATGATATTTTGAATTAGAGTGAATAAATCGATATGCAGTAAACGAATGAAAAAAATGTGTATTTTGTTACTCAAATAATGTGCTCAGTATAATGAGTTATCAAAGCATAAACAATTCTCGAAATTATGATACATTTAAAAATGACAGAAATTTCTTGGTGGACTAATATTTTAAAAATCATTACATTCTGATTTGTTTACTCACATTCAAAAATGTGTTATTACACATTATACCAAACGATCCAGCTTTAATAATTAGTGGATATTGTACACGTACCATTATTATTAAAATATCTTTTCGAATTGAAATTGGCGCTTCATACCATTCAATATTATATATTGATTCTGAAAGTTCTAAACTCTAAAATGTTTTTAAAATAAAGTTAATTTCTCAAATACATAAATATTTAAATAAAATTTGTTATATTTGTATCTTGAACAAATATTAAAGTAATTGATAATATTTATTTAAAATTTCAATACTCATATGTTATTTGAATCGTTTTTTTAAGAATATATTATAACAAATTTCAATCAGTAATTTAAAATATACATTTTTACCTCACATTAAAATATTATTTTGTATTTAAAAAAAAAATGAATAAATAAGTAAATTTTCAATAAAAATTACATAGATAATATTAAATTATATTTGTTTCTTACCTCATTCATAAGTTTTTGTCCACTGAAACATATTATTTGTATTACAACTAACCAAGCTGTTATATGTAAAATAGATCGTGCTTTTTCAAACATTATCGGACTCTAAAAAATAAAATAAAAATTAACTGAAGTATTATAATAATAAAATAAATACGTTTTACCATTATTGTTGTATACCCAACAATACTAATAACAACACCAGATATAAAGTAAAAGTATAAAAATAAATTACTAAATGACAAATTCAGTAAATCTACTATCCTGAAAGTTAAAAATAAAATGTTTCATATAAAAAGTGTAGCGAAAAAGAAAAGTTACAAATAACTTACTCTATTATTGTTAGATGATATTGAACGAATTTTTTAACATTTTCTTTTAAAATTAACACATTTTTTTCTTTAAGAATGTTATTACATATTTCTTTACATTTTTTTATTTCGACTAAAATATAATACGTGACTGTAAATGCTAACGTTATAATATTCGTTATCGTCATAGTACGGACATAAGTTGAGTAACATTGTGTGAGAAATGTAAGACAAAACAATGGAAAATTCATTTCGAATGGAAATCTTCCTCTGATTGGTAAACCGCAAGGAGAATATTGTAAAGGACTTGTAAAATTTTTATTTACTTGATGTCTCGTTTCCTCACATTCTTGAATATAAAGCAATGGAAAGATAGAAAATATTATGTTTGCTAATAGTGTGTAAAATGCAACAAAATTCGTTATAAATATTATTAATTTTTTATGTTTTTCATCTGCAGCTTTATTAACCGTAGTAAATGTAGCACAATTGTTTAATTTATCTTGTATAATTTCAATTAATATCATATCTTTAAGTGCAAAAATTAAAAAGTACAGTACATCTATAAAGAATGTTGTTAAAAAATCCATAATATCGTATATATTTTCAATCCCTTCTTTCATTTGATAAAATCCGTCAATAAAAGCTGGAGTTGCTAATATTATTTCAATAAATAAAATAATATATACTCTTATACTTTTATACCATTTTCGATTTTTTGATGGCCAAACTCCCAATACGTTTAAATATTGTCTGTTAATTTTAAACAAGTCGTTAGATTTATTCATTTTTTTGATTTTTGAAACTCAAGTTACACTCAGATATGATATTTAGAATTATCAGAAAAAAACGAATTATTTAAAAATTAATTCCTGATTATTATGTTTCTATAGAAATTTAATATGAAAATATACCATTAATATGTAAGAAATTGTGATTTTATAAATGAAATTAACAAATATTTTTATACGTAATTAATGTTTAAACAAATATAATATCAATTTTGAAATTACGGAATGTAATTTAAAAAATATACAATTTTCAAGAGAGAAATTTATAAAATATCAAAAAATAGAATTCATTTCTTTATATATTCCATTTACAAACAAAGAAAATAATATATAAAGAAAAATAATTATCTTAAGTACTATTGTAAGTAATTTTCTTGAATTTATATAAAATTGCAATATATAGAAATATAATACAAAGTGTTGCTTAATTTTCTTTTGAAGTTACTGCTTTGATTTTGCATTTTTAATATATGTAATTGCTGCTTAATTATTTATCTATATTTCATATATATATATATATATATATAATTTTTATCCAGTAATTACATATACAATTATAGAAATATTACAAATAGGAAAGAAATTTTTAAAAATACTTGTCTAAAGATTTATTCATTTTTTTCTACATAAAATCATCATATTTCATAGAAATATAACATTGTTTAAATTTTTTAATTATAAATTAAAAATAACAACAAAAATTCACAATGAATTTTAAAAAATCTATTGGTGTAAAGAAAAGAATGATTATTTTAAGTATGCATTTTATTTTTAGTCTATTGCTAATAATTTTTGTAATTTTTCGTTTAGTGACATTAAACAATAATTTTATTATCGAATATTCTATTTTTTTTTTTTTGGAAAAAATATGTAATTTTACCAACTTAATGGTATGTTTCATGTTGTTAATTTATTATATCTTGATCCATATTTCTATTTCAATCCATACATGGTCAACAATATTTGAAAATTGTGGAGTCGTCTCCAAACTTTTGGAAAATTGTATAGTAATCACTTGCTTACAATATAAAATTTATTTTTGAATCATTGTCCCATCAAAAATTATTTTTTTCTTTTGGTTTTCATTTTTGTAGTACTTATCTTCAGATTGTTCTTTCAAATATATAAATAAAAACTTTTATTCTCACATTTATTTATAAATACTCAATTTTCTATTCCATTCAGCGTTATATTACAATATAATATTTTCGCCTTCATATTGTACTTTATTATTGGGATTAAAAACTTTGAATCAAGTTTCTTATTCAACTTCCTTTAAATTTTATCCCGGTTATCATAATCCTAAATTTATACTTGCTTTCGTCTGTGAATATAATGTTCATCCAGAACATAAGTTAATTTCTACATTCTAATAAAATATGAGTTTTTCTTGAAAACTCGATCATGTTATTCTTTGTATTATACTCTAACACTTATTCAACAGTATTTGAACAAACAACACATTATAAAAGTTTTCTAGTATTGTTGTTAACTTTGGTGAACTAATTTTTGTGTTTTATATGATTTTTCTTAACATGAATCTCTCATCACTATTATTTAACATTTTTTTCTTACTTTAAGTTTTATTTTTGATTATATTTTCTTTTCATAATTATTTATAATAATTTTAATACAATTAAATCACCTATTCAAGATATGTTCTACCTTTTAATATGTTTTTTTAATTTTTCCAACCATTTATTTCAAATTGACAAATATACAAAATATTTGTCTCTATTTTCAATAGAATGATTTAATTTTAAATAATAAATAGTTTTCACTAAATAAAACCCACTCGAATGTTTGAAATTATATTACGTATTGAATTGTTCATGTTAACAACGAACGTTAATTACGAAAACAGGGAATCACCATTTTTATAAAAAAAAAATTACATCATCTGTGTCAATAATTTTGTGGTATGAAATTTTGCATTGAATTTTGTCGTTGTTCATATTTAGCATTTTGTGAAATTAACATTTTATGTCGTGTTTCTTTTTTATTACTAAAATGTGGTAATTTTAAAAATGAGAAAAAAAAATTTGGACAAGTTGCCTTTTTAAATTGCTTTTTATTTGATATTTTCTGTCAATAATTATGTGAGTGATTACATTGATCATTTAGTAGCATTGTGTAATTTAATTAGGTATAATAAACGTAAAAAAATGTTTATTTTATTTTTTATACTCAAAAAGAATTATTTTTTAATTTTTAAAATATTTCTAATAACAAAAAGTGTGATATATTGTAATTTAAATAATGTTTTTGTTATATTACAATTAATAAATTTTAGAGTAAATAAATTTTAATATTAATAATAAGAAAATTACAATTTTATTTATGAATAATTCTTTAATTTTATTTAATTTAATGATGATGGCGTTGTCATTGAAATGTGTATCAGCTAATGGTTGTTATAAACAAAGTGAACAATATGTAATTAATAGTTGTGGTGTTTAAGTGATAATTCATTTGTATAAAAATATATTTAGAGATGATAAATTTTATAATATTTTTAATAAATTATTAGATTATTAGAAAAACTATCGTGTGAATGAAACTAGTTATAATAAACAATTTAAATAACAAAAAGAAATATCATAAAATCAATTTTATATAGAAAGAAATATAAATATGTCATAGACTAAAAATACAATGTTTTATAACATAAATATTTGCATTGAAATTTATTGTAAAAAATAATCCATTTAGTGAAATAATATATGATTATTTTTATTAAGTTTGTTTTTCAGTAATATATATCAACTTAAATGAATTTAATATGTGAAATATATTTTTTTAATCTGTCATTGTTCATATTCTTTTCTATGCACACATAAAATGTTGTATCATTTCCTTTGTATTTAGAAAGCCGACAGTTACTTTCGAAATGAAATTATTGCAAAAGCACAGCAACTACTATATGAAACACAATACCTATGTAAGTATGAATAAAAGTCAAGAAATGTTTGTAGCAAAGAGCAGTAAAGTGCTCTTGAAAGTAAGATCCTAAGAGCAGTATTCTGAGAGTATCTTTCTCGGTTTCATATAAATGCTAATTTTTATGCAACATTTGTTTTCAGATAAAACAGTCGTCATTCGGTCGATCTTAGATGGCTTTGAAAATGCTCTCAGCTATTAAAAGACAAAGAATTACGTTTTACATTGTTACTTTTCTTTTTCACGAGCGATAAACTTTTTTATGCCATATTATATAACAAGCGGATGCTCTGTTGACAGCAATATCATCTTTCATGAAATAACATCTAGTTGAATATTTGCTGGAAATTTACTCTTTATCAGATTTTTCTTGTACGTCTAGCGATGCAATTTTATGTTAATAGTTGGATATTAAATGGATAATTAAAAATTAATTTAATCGTTGTTGGTCCCTGATGGAAAAGTCTTCAATAATTTTCATTTTTCAATTTCGTTAATTAATTATTATTTTATTAAGTACTTTTTTATATAAGTTATATAGGGTCATCCAAATGTAACCACCAAGATTTGTGTTTTATTAAAAAAACTATACATATGTTTCTTTATACACTACCCCTAAAACTATACACATGTTTATTTTTAGTAAAACACAAATCTTGGCTTTACATTTGGATGATCCTATATTAATTTTTATATTCTCTCAAAAACTACTTTTTTATTCTATACTGTTAACAGTATAGAATAAAAAAGTAAATAAAATCTATCAACCTGTTATAATAAAATAATAAATTTATGTCACAAAAATATTATATCTAATTCTTTTAAGTCTTTTTCATTTTAAGAATTGAATGACAGTAAAATGAAAAGGATATATTTTATAGCGATTTATACCAAAACAACTCTTTTAACTGAATTTTATAGAGAAAATATTGGTAGTAACTTATATTATTCTTTATTGGTAAATAAGTTTATTAGTTTATTTACAAACATTTTGTGATGATGAAGTAAATAATTCATTTTTGTTAAACTTATATTTTCTTGAAAATATTATGAATTTTAAGCTCAAAACATTTTTTTGTCGAAAATAAAAATAATATTATATTTATATGAAAAAAATATTTCAATATCAATACAAATAATTGTTATAAATTTACATATTTTAATCATTGATAATAAAATGTTATTTTTTTAAATTATTTTTATTAGTTCATAAAGTTCTTGAGCAAAGCGAGTTTAAAATTGAATTATATTTTACTAAATTCTTATTAAAAAAATAAATATGATATATCAATTTAAAAATAAATATTTGTGATATATGAAAATGATATGAACAAAATATTAAACTCTCTTAACCTAAGAGGAATATAGAAATATTTTTTTTTAAATATATAAATTTAATATATAGTCATCCAAATGTGTAACGCCTAGATTTGTGTTTTATTAAAAAGAAATATCTGTATAGGGTGGTGTATAAATAAACATATGTATAGGGTGGTGTATAAAAAAATATGTGTATAGTTTCTTTTGTATTTTTTAACAAAACACAAATCTAGACGTCATATTTAAATTATCCTATATATATATATATATATATATATATATATATATATATATATATATATATATAAATGCAAATCATAAAATATTAAAATAAACCTTTTTATATTATTTTCTTTTAAGTAATTTAAATTAATACGAGTGTTATTGAGATATAACGGTTATTCAAGTTGTTTTGTTTGAAATGTAAAACGGTTTCAAATGGGAAAATTATTTTAACAACATGAAATATGATATATAGAGATCTCTTTTATATATATATATATATATATATATATATACATGTATGCAAAAATAAATATTTATGTATTGGTATGTTTGTGTATAAACATTTTTTTAATTTCAATACACGTAATGTTCATTTGTATGCAAATAAAATATAGCGCGAACACCGTCAAAGATAATTCCATCGTATAAACGAACACAACGGCTTTCCCTTTATTGGTATTAATTTAGGTGATCAATAATAAACGCCAATGGATAATTGACTCCTTTGATTTGGTCTACTCCAAAGCCTCTATAATATCAATAAAGATAATACGATGAAAGCTCCGTAAAACCGGGAGCTCTTAATGATTAATATTTCAGGTCACGTACTGGTATGAAGTGATGAAGGGGCATATTAATAGCTTGTATTTGTCTGCCGAGGCACATTTTGACATTGAGCAGCTGCTGAAACATTGTACCTAAGTATATAATAATAAAGGAAATATATAATGTGCATATTAGATCAGCGAGTAACAATTAGTAAATTAATAATGTCGACAATATATAGCTATTATAAAGTTAGAATATACATTTTAATATTTAAGAGAATAGTCATCAATTTGATAAATTGTTAAACATTAATAATGGCGGACGGAAAATTTGAATTCTATGAATAAGGAAAAACATATTTTAATTTTTAAAACTGAATTTAATTTTATTAAATACAGGAAATATACATAGGACATACTTTATTAAATACAGAAAACATTTTTTTATAATTTTATTATTGTTATTAGATAAATATATATAATTGAAATATCTTATTTTCCAATAAGAGTGACAGAACTTTGACAGCTGGTGATAGCAATGTTTGAATTTTTTAAGCTCATTTTGACATTTCAACTCAGTATAGTTTGGCAAGTTATCATGGGACGTTAGTACTTCAAAAACGGTAAGAAATTATAAAAAATTCAATAGATTTATTGAAACAAAACTTGAACGAGTCCATTATTTCACAAAATGGACCCATCAATTGGCCACCAAGATCATGTGATCTAACTTCATTTGATTCTTTTCTATGGAGTTATGTGAAATTTTTGGTTTATGCTGATAAACCACAAAGAACAGAAGGATTAAAAATAAGCATTAAACGTGTAATTCGTGAAATTAGACTACAATTATGTGAAAGAATGACTAAAATTGGACTAAACGAATGCACTATATCAAGCGAAGTCATGGTGGTCATATGAGTGAAATTGTATTCCATCATTAATGCCAAAGAATATGCTTGAAAATAAAATAACTAACTAATTAATTAATTAATTAAATATATTTCATTTTCCTTTAAACTTCTAAAGAACTTATTGGAACATTCTATATATGGGAAAAACATTCTTGTAATCATAGAATTGATGAATTGATTTTTTTTCTTATAATGATTCAGATTTTTTTATAGCTATTATTAGTGTAAATAATTATTAAAATAATTTAGTTAATAAAAGTAATAATTGTGTAAATAATCATAGTATAGAATATTAAAATATATAATGCAATAATGAAAAAATAAAATAAACGTGAAAATATCAGGAAGTTGCAAAATCTCTATTAGTTTTTTATCGTTTTATGAATATCTCCTGAGATAGTTTTCTATAAACATAAATAGATATTTTAATTAATATTCGTTGTAACTCTTATAAGAATTTTCAAAATAAAAGAGTGAACTATATCTGTTCTTATACAAAACAGTAAATATTATCGTTGGTTCAGTGAAACAAAAATCCCTTGAAGTATAAATGAAATTTCATTAAATAAACGTTGTTCGTTATTTCACAGTAGTATACTTTCTCCTGCTTCATATTTTTAGATATTCAAAAATTAATGTAAAACGACCACATATTTCATTGTTACTTTTAAATAAAGTTTTTGAGAATTCGCGAATAAATTGAATGTTTATTTAAATACAGACGTTTATTTGAATTATACATTGAAATATCCGAGTTTATAAATGTTTTACATTAACTGATGAACACTGTTTTTTTTATTTTTTTATGTTATTATTTTATTTTAAATAAAGCATAGATTTAAATATGTATGTAAATATGCAAATGAAAAAAAGATAAATAAGTATACATAATTCAAAAATAACATTTTATTATTAACAATTAAGATATGTAAATTTATAAAAAATATTTGTGTTGATATTGAAATATTTCTTTATATAAATTAAATATTATTTTTATTTTCAACAAAAAAATGTTTTGAATTTTAAATTCATAATATTTTCAAGAAAATATAAATGTAACAAAAATGAATTATTTACTTCAATATCACAAAATTTTTGTAAATGAGTTAAATAATCACTTATTGCTTATTTTATTTGCTAATTAGCATTTATATGACGTTGTTGTAGTGATAAGAATATTTTATTAACAAATTTTAAAATTTATTGTAGTAATTAATTATGAAATTTCAATTAACACATCGTTATTCTGACTTTTTGGATAGGCAACGATTACTTTGGAATATGATTCATAAACAAGGAATAGATATTCCAGATTATCTCTACTGTCAAAATCTTTATCTATCGAAATGTTCTATTCAAAGTTATGAATCAAATAATGATTATAACAAGAATCTAACTAAGAATATTTGTTGTGAAATGAACCGAATATTATTATATGTAAAACAAGTATATTTTATCAATTAACTCTTCAATTAAACTAGATCAATTCTTTATTTAAACTCTGGGTATAATAACTTTTATTTATTCTCTTTGTTCATACAAGAAATCAATAACATTTCTCCATAAACCGTTGTAAATTTTCAATACATTGACATTCTTTCTTCAACTTTTAGACTGAAGACTGAAACACTGAAGACTGACTTGAAGACTGAAACATTAATGATCACGTCAGACATTCATTCTTGAACTACACTTTAGATCTAAGATAAATTTTAAAGTTTATTTTCAGTTGAAAGGTATTCAATAATAATAAACTAAATAACAACATTTCACACTTTATTGAAGAATATTTTGAATTATATATACATTGGCTATAGCAAGTGACATTTAATGATTTGAATAACCACATCAACCTATCAATTCTGATAAACTTTTAGAAATAAAAAGATTTATTGATTCACTAAAATCTATTTTAATCTTTAACATTTATAAAACTATCTATTAATGTACAAAAAGATATTTTACGTAAATCGATGATTTTAATAATTAATAAAAGTGTTATATGAATTATTTATAGATTTTTGTGACAAATGGTAAAAAGTACTTCAATTTATAAGTTTTTATACAAGCCAGAATTTTAAAATCAGTTAGTAATATTTATTTAAAAAATAATTCATTTTATATTTTTATTACATTATTTATATTTTTTAGTGATAATGCGAATTTATTTTTAATATTTAAGATTATATATATATATATATATATATATATATATATATATATATATTTTATTCATATATATATATATATATATATATATATATATATATATATAATGAATAAAATTGAATGCAATAAAGTTTAATCATTTTATTTAATTTTGGAAAACAAAATGAAAATTCTAAAATAACCTGTTTTGTTTCATCAATTTTTAAGGGATATATTTTTAAATTACATAATAATGTTTTCATTATCTTATACACTAACGATTGTAATTTAGATGTTAAAGTGTTATATTTTTATTACATTAAGAATGAAAGAGGTGTAAAAAGTAACACTACCAAACTTAATACTGATTAAAATTTCAGGCATCAATTTTGTTTTATAATTGTTTAGTAATAATTTAGTAGTAATTAACGGACTGCATGTTAAAAACTTATTAGCTATAATTATATACCGTACAGAAATTAATTGTTTTGAAAGCTCCAGGAAAAGATGATATTGATCTTTGTGCATGTTTTACAATAATAGTATATTTAAGTTACGACTTCATAAAGTCATTGTAATTTATAAAATTGTCGAATATATTTGTTATTTACAAATTATTAACAATATTTTAATTATCATTTTTTAATAATTGCATCTCATATATATATATATATATATATATATATATATATATATATATATATTGTATGTATATGTTAGTGAATTTTTTATTAATATAAAAAAATATTTCAATAAAATATATATTTTAACATAAAACTGTTCATTACTATATTACAAAAATAATTATATGCTTATTTTTTACAGATTCTATCAAACGCAACTCACAAAATGAAATATACTTAAAGGTATTAAATAATCGTTTCTTTTCTTATTTTTCATCAATGTACATTTCTCTTTTTCATTTCGAGATTTGATTATTTATTTTGACATTAAACATTTTGTAATGTTACGCTTTAAAGACGATATATAATATAACCAACCAAAATTTATATTTTAAAAAAAATATTTAACATTTTATAACTTTTATAAAATGTTATCGTATGAAAATTTATTCGTTTATTAAAAAGGGAATTTATTATAATATCAAACTAATTCAATTTCCGTATTTAAAATTAGAATAATGAAGACACATTTTATATAAATACACACACACACACATATATATATATATATATATATATATATATATATATATATATTTATAAAGATATGCACATATGTATATAAAAACATAAATCTATCTTTTTCTGCTTCTAAAACGTACAATTGTATTCACAAAAATAAATTATTACTCCAACACCACAAGATATTAAAAAGTGTTGAATAAATACTTATTATTCAATTTGTTTATTACAACAATAAATTGATGTCCATTTCGATGGCAATTCAGTCAGATATAATAAAACATCACTCTGATGATAGTTGCAATGTCCTCGACATGTACATCAACTCATGACATGTACTAAATAAACAGAGTGAACGATTAATAATTATTAAATATTTTTTAATATTATTTGATTTTGCAATTATAATTTATTTATATGAAAGTAAATTCGTCACAATTTCAAAATGAATAATAAGTGACAGCTTTGGAAATGTTTTATTTATTTTTTGTTAAATAATATAACTGTAATTTATTATAAGTTAAATTAAAAACTGTTTTAATTTTTGTACAAATTTGAATTTCTAGAATTATATAATTTAAAAAGTATACAAACCACTGAATTTATGTTACAGTTTAACTTGCATTTATATGATATGTAATTTGTAATAAAATTACAACATCACCGCAATTGTACTTAAATCGTACACCTTAATTATCTAAATTTATATGACATGTATAAATACATATAAACACATATATGTGTAAACACACACACACACACACACACACACACACATATATATATATATATATATATATATATATATATATATATATTTATATTGTGTGGTTGAAAAGTATTTTTGGTTTTAATGTAAGAAATATGAAAAATGTTTTTTTTTATTTTATCAATTACATTATTTCTATTATTCTTAGTGATATTATATAAAATTAGATATAAATTTAGATAGTTGATTGAATCCGATGTTTCTAAAAAGACATTGATTTGGATATAAAAACGTTTTAATTACTCATTTTTATTTTTTCGTATGACTTTAATTTTTTCCATTAATATAATTTTATAAAGATAGGAATAGTTGGTGATCGAAAGATGCCAAATCAAATAAATATATATTTACCACGATTTCTTAGTCAAGTTCCTTAATTTTTTTGGGGTATTTTTAGAGATAATCATATACGAGAGTCGTTTGATAAATATAGTAAAAAGGTAAGGAAAACTAAATTAAAAAAATAATTTCATTAATTAAATTAAACAATAAATAAATTTATCATACTTACCAAACGATCCTCGTATTGTAGTTTTATATTATCCTGATGAAAGAGACAATTTTTGTTTACCATGTCTAACATTTCATTATTCAGTGCTTTTTTTATATCAATTAATCATTATTAGTAGCGATTTGAATTTATGATTTTATTGAATTCAAACATTTCAAAATTCACCATAACTTTTTTACCCTACCAATAGCTTATTACTTTATTTTTAGAAATTTTGTTCTTTTTACTTACCAAAGGAACTTCTTTTTTTGTTGATAATATCTTTTTTTCACCACATAAAACTTATTTTTTGTCTCTTTTACAATTTGTTTCAAAAATGGTTCATTAACTTGATGATAAAGGAAAAAATTATCATTTATTTTTATTAGTTCGTGTGATACTCAAACATCAATTTTTTAAGCTATATTAATTTTTTAAACAAAATAATCAAAAATTGTCGTATGATAAAATTTAAGCTCCTCTAGTAATTCTTATAATTTTTTTAGAATGTCAATATCAGTCAGTAAGGATCTTTCAGCACAAATTCGACATTCAAAAGTCAAAATCACCAGAAATGAAATTTTTGATCCAAATTTGATATTTACATTTAGTAACTTTATCACTTTCAAATATATTGCAGATAGTCCTAGAACAAATTGTTACGGTGACACTTTTTTTAAACTTATTCATTATTACAAAACCGAAAATAAACTTTATCAAACACTATGTCTTCATTCTATAGATATTATACTAATATTGCATTTTTTAAAGAAAAAAGTTCTATGTATTCTATTAAAGATGAATTGACTAATGATAAATATTACAATATTTATTTTATGACAAAGATTTAATAAGGGTATTGTACCGATCATTTTATTTGAAATGAGGAAAACCTAAAAGACTTTCTCACCAACCCAACATACGACATGTGTATGAATGTGTGTGTTCTAAGGCATATAGTTTGTAATTATAAAATTTATCACGATATGAAAAACGGTCAACTCTGTTGGTAAATTTTATTACTACACATTTCCATTGTAATATTCATTAAATATTTAATGTTTTATGTGAGTAAATACAGTTTATTTTGTAAGCTTATATATATATATATATATATATATATATATATACATATATATATATATATAAACTTAATAAAATAGAGAGAAATACAATTAGAGTTGTACAGATGTAGTATTTAACAGTTGATATTTCTAAAGTAATATAATATTTTACACATTTTTAAGCATATATTTTATTTTTATAAATCAATGAATTAAAAGTAATTTTTTTAACAAAAAATTATTTTATAATTTTTCTTTTAATCATTTTCTTGCAAAAGGATAATAAATAAAATATTCTTTTTTAAAAAGCAAATATATTCTTAATTACAATATTACTTAAAAGTTTTAATTAAAGTTTCTATTTATAAAATATTTACTTCTCTGAAATAGTTCCAAGCTTAGGAAGAGATTGTAATCTGTTGTTGAAATGTACAGATAAGATAGATGTAGTAAAAGTTCATTACTCAAAGTTCATTAATATACAAGCAACTCCCATATAACATGGTTGTTAAATTTAAAGTTAAATGCCGTGTTATGAGAAATCGTGTTATAAGAGAATATGAACTAGTGAAAAAGTTATTTTCTAAAAAGGAAAAAATACACTATTTTTCTTTTATATTTATATCTATATATTTATGTTTGTTCAAAATATTAATAAGAAATCAAATATGTTTTTTATTAAAATGTGTAATATTGAAAATATATTTTTTTCTTCTCCATCGCTGTAAAAACACAATTAAACGAGATTTGTTTTCTTTGTTAAAAAAAATCTTCATAATTTGAACATGTTTCTATATAATTTAAATTTATATGTGGTTTTTAAAAATAATCTGTTTTTTTCGTTTGCTTGTTTTTTCTTGATAGATCTTTATAAATGTCAGCTTAAAGTTAAGTATTTTTGCAATTTTCTTTTGAATTTTATGTTTTTTTCGAAAGAAGGATTTGTATTAATAAAATATAATTTAAATCACTTTACTAAATTTAGACCTTTCTGTTTTCTTTTTAGTATAGAATTTAAAACTTCAAAATTTTTATTCGCTATAATCATTTTCTGAATTGGTTTGGTATAAATTTATTGTTATTTAAACTAAATCTCCCTCAATAACCTCTTATTCTATCTGTAATTCGTGAATATTTTCAGAAAAACATAATGATTTTTAACGTATGTTTAATACTTTCACCAAATATGAATTTTTGGCTTACATTAAATTAACAGATTAAATAAAAATCAAAGATTTTAAAGTTACGAGCAAACTTTCATTTTTTTAAAAAAATTAAGAAAAACACTCTTTTATCAAATTCACAATTTAATAGTCTGTAATGGAAACTAACCTTAAATTCTGATAAACTAAATCTGTTTATTCGAAGGAAATATATTGAGTTATTCAGTGATAGCTCTTGTACCTGAAAATCCCAATCACTTACTGTATTACACCAGTGTTTCTCCAATTATCTAACTGTATTGTAGCAATACAGTGTTATAAAAGCTTTGTTGTATTTGAAAATTCCTTTAATATTTATTAAAAAGTTAATAGTTTGTATGTTAATTTTTTATTATTTAGAGTAATAAGTTTATGACTTTTGATCAGTATTAATTATTTGATAATTAGTTTTTAATACCAATATTAAAATTTATTAACAATTATATTCTTCTATACTTATTACATTTGCTTACAAAAAATCTATACTATTTGTATTTATTATAATATTTCTTGGATAATAAATTGATATCTGTATATAATTTTTAATTTTAATGTTTATTAATTATTTAAATAATTTATTTCATAGAATCTATTCATTACAAATTCTATTTAATCTCATAAAAAAGGAAATTGTTTAGTCTTCTTTTTCTATATTAATAAGTGTTTATTAATGTAATAATGTAGTAATATAAAATCTGATTTTATAATTTCATCATTTAATAATTATAGTATAACAAATAAAACTGTTAATTTATTATTATTCCACACTTAAAAAATCTTATGGGATTGGGAAAGTTGATTTATTTGTACAAAAATTAATCATCAAGTGCTAAAAATAATTTATTAGTTTTCACACAAATGAATTATCACCCCCAACATCACAAAATTTATTTGTATGATTTATTCGTGCTTTGTTTCCATATACATGTGCATAAATAATTTAATTTTTTTGCACATATTCTCGTTATAATAAAATAAGATGTTATTTTAACGGAAATATTCTTTATATAACCAAATGGCTTCGATCTTTACTCGTTTCGCTTTCCAAACTTGCTTCTCTTTAACAATGTAAATAAGTCATAAAAAATTAAATGTTTGGGAAGCTATGTTGATGTTTTTCTGTGCAGACAATGTTTATTATAGATTGGCGATCTGATGTGCATTTAAATCTAAATTTATTTTATCTGAAAAGTCTGTCTGAAATTTTTTTCACGTTTGTTAATTTAAATATTTTATAAAATGTGTATTTTGGTAGTTGTTGGAAGAGTTTATAAACGAAATATCTTTATCTCTCTATATATAAAATAGTTCTATGCAAAATTAATATCATTAATGCTCACGCTCCTCCGAACATAAACGATTACCTCTGAAGGTTAACGATTGTAATTGCGGAGTGATGTGAAAATTTCAACACGCTCACATCACTCCAAAATTGCAATAGCTAATTTTCGAAAGAAATCGTTTACGATTGGAATAGATTAATAATATCAATTTTGCAATAAAACTAAATATAATTTTCCTTTAATATTTAATATTAAAAATAGTAAATGCAAAAGTCATTATAAAGTTTTATTTGAATTGATATTAATTAAATTATCCACTGCAATTTCATTAAATTACATCTAATATTTTTTTTACAAGTGTCTACAATCATTTTCAACGTCTTATTTTATATCACAGTTTGTCGTTTTATTGACCTTCCATGAATATTTCGTATGAAACACGAGCGACACACTGAATAAAACACATATGCGACGACTCTAAAATACGTGTTCGATCACAGATAATAGATATTGAATATTCTATTAAAATACGTGCCGCTACAAACTCACAAATACGTTCAGAAAGTGTGTTTTACTACTGGATACGGGCGTTAATAGCGTTACAATTTTTTTGTGTTGTGTACATTTCTTGTAGCTGAAGAGAATAAAACCGATCTACAAACATTGTCGATCCTCGATTTGTATTCTTTTTTATACGTTCAAGAAAAATGTGTAGTTTGGAATACTAATGGAGGATAATTTGTATGATTTGTTTAATTAAGAAAATAATTCTTGGATTTTATAGTAGATATTTATATTCAAAAAAATGTTAATAAATGTGTATTAATTTATTTTAGATAGATTTTTACATATGAATGTCAAATAAACGATATTATTATTTTGCAGAATATTTTATTGAACATTTTTTATATTTAATATTTTTTAAATATTTTTAGTGTATTTTTTTAAAAACTTTTAGCATATTCTAAATAAATTTAAAATTATAATATATATAAAATATGTGACCCAAATGGTACTTAAATATAGTAAAGAATAGTAAATGATAATAAGCAATAGGGTCATCCAAATGAGACGCCTATATATGTGTTTTATTAAAAAGAAGTATGTGTACAGTTTTTTTTGTAATAAAACACAAACCAATGCGTCACATTTAGATGACCCTATACAATGTCTAAATTCTTCAGTATTTTTTGGGCCATTCTTTATAATGAAAATATTTATTTATTTATATATATAAATAATTGAATTCATGATTATAATATTATTTTTTAAATTTGATGGCATGAATTTATAATAGCATATTAATATTGGGAAAAATAATTTGTTATAATTTGATTAAAGAAAAAATTTATTAATTAATTTATATATAATAATTGTTAGTTTTATGTATTATAATAATTCATTAATAATGAAAATGACGACCGGATTAATTAATATTATCGTACATATTTAATAATAACAAAAGTCAAAATAATACATAAATATATTGACATTTATGACAATTTGACATTTAACTTTATTATCGCTGCCATCATAAAAATTATCACAAACTCAAAAATGCGTCGATTGAATTTTTTATAATCCGTTTTCGTTTAATATCGCTGATAATATAATAAAAAGCTTAAATGATTGTTGAAAAACACAATTTCCCAATTATAGAAATACGTAATTATTGATAATTTCTGTTTCGTTTTTGTAAATTTCTCATAAATTATCTCGGGCCTTTCCGTAAATTAGATTTATATTCAAATCAAATAATAAATTCGTATAAGCGGAACACCCGCCCCAATTGCTGCGGTTGTATTCGGCTCGTCTGACATATTCGTCGTAATTTAAATCCGATAATCGAATTTTCTCAATCTGTCTCTTCGAAAAATGACAACCGGATTCAGTTTTGAGGAACATTATCTGCTTATTGGATTTGGGGCATCAAAAAGAATGCTTACAGTGGTAGATATAGCTGTGTCTATCGTATATCTCCCAAAGAAAACGCCGACCAATGTATACACACACACACACACACACACACATATATATATATATATATATATATATACGAAAAAGCTGACAAAAAGATAAGGGTTTCAACTCTTTCTTTCACAATGATCACATTTATCTTTTCTTCCCCACGGTCACATTTTCGTAGTTATCGCATTATTTGTACAATATAACTCGAGACACGCAAACTTCCGGTTAAGGTGGGCAAGTAATAAAGTTATCGCTTCCACAGGCTTACGCTTGATTCAAACGCTGGATAATTGTTATAAATTGAGCGATTCGGGTGATTTTTATTTTATTTTTTCTTTCGTTTCAGTGTTTTTAAATCGTTAATTTTGCGAACATAATGTCTACATTTTAATTAGAAAACAATATTTGATAGCAGATATGAAATCATTTCTGTATTTAGTTATATTTTCGTGTTATGCCAGAAGTAATATCTTTTAAAGTCAAAACATAAAATATCTAGCGTTTGTGTTTGAGTTCGAATGTTGTTTTCTCACAATTAAGTTACTTTATATGTTGTAAAATAATATGTCACATATAAAACACCTGAGGCTTTATTTTGAATGATAAGAATGAAATTTATATTTACAAACAATTTATGTTCATGATTTTTTTATAATATTATTCAATATATCTTTCTACTATCTTTCAATTTTAAAAATAATGGTGCTTCGTCTCCGCCTCCAGGTTAATATGAAAATTTCATTTCTAAACTTTCTTGAAGTTTTTCGAGAATTATTGAACTGTAGATTTTATGAAATATTAAAATTTAGAAAAAATGTGAAAAGATGGTTTTGCTTAAAATTTAATTATTATTATATCTCATATATATATATATATATATATATATATGTGTGTGTGTGTGTGTGTGTGTGTGTGTGTATGTGTGTAACATATATATGTATGAATTTATATAATTTTAGTTATTTTTGTAAAAAAATCAAATATTTTTTATGATTAGATATTTAAATTAAATTCACAACATAGGTATTTTATTCAGTACATCTTTATATTTATTATTTTGTGTCAATAAATGTTTCTTTAAAAGGGAATTTAAATTGATAATTTCTGAAAAAAATCAAGTTTCTAAAAACTATATAAAAGATATTATAAATGTGTAATGATGAATTAATTTATTCAAATACCTGGTAATAACTATTTAATAATTTACAAATAATGTAAATTATTCCAGATTAATTTTCTATCAATACTTAATTTCCATTTATACCTATTATTGTTACACTTTTATGAAAAACACTCTCGGGTTTAAAAAAAATATATTATTTTAATTATCATTATTTCTATTTAATTATTCATTGATTGAAATTTTTTGTGATATTCATTTAAGTTTGATATTTTTTTTATATCTATATTAAATTTGTTTAAAATGACAAATTTATAAAGAGGTATTTAGATAAAAATTATATTTTTTAATAAAATATATAGTCGTTTCTAATATTAGTTTTTTTATATACAAATTCATTAAATACTATAGTCCTTATTATAAATAATTATAAAGTACAGATTAAAATATATAGATAATTAGTATTCATTATTAAAAATTTTAATTAATATCGATTAGCATTATTACATTAAATTGATCATAAAAATTAAATGTACGCAATATATGTTAATTAATTATTTAATATCATTTTAATACTTGTATTTTAACAACTTTTGATATTTACAATTAACTAGATTTGTTTACGAATTTGACGAATAAAATAGCTTTTAAATCTGTTCAGTACTATAAATGAATAATGCATAAATTGTAAATTGTTCATATTTCATTGTATGACGTCAATTTCAATTTATATGTGGTAAATCACTTTAAAGCAATTTTACGTCAAATTATTATTTTCAATACTATTATTCTGTTCAATGCAGTCTAATGCTTTTGGATAAAGGATTAAAATCAACATACAGTTATTTTAACATTTTATGCTAATTATATATATAATTCTATTGTATAAAAATGTTTCTTTTAAAATACTAGATTGATGTTCAGGATTGATGACAGAATATATTTCACTATAATAAAAAAATAAGAAATTGGTGAAATTTAAGCAGAATGATAAAAGTTGGCAGAGTAGAACCTTTCAAAATTTAATATATGAATAATTTTTCTAGATTCACTTTATTATTCACAAAATTTTACAATGGTACATTTCATTTAAACAACATAAATTTTATTTCTATATGGAAAATGGAAATATGAAATTAAAAATAGCTTATAACAATAATTATTATAAAAAGTTGTAAATATATATATATATATATATATATATATATATATATATATAATTTTTAATTAATGTATCCTACATATTTTTACTTATGGAAATAAAATATGTGTATTGAAAGCCAGAATCATTCAGCGGCTCTAGACAATACAAAGAAGTATGAAAATATGTATTCTAGAAATAATAATAAAAATAAAACAGAACCAAATAAATAAGAATAAAAACAAAAGTTACAGTTGTTATAGAAAAAATGGTGAGAAGAGCGGACCAACGATGCACAAGGGAAGTTAGTGATTACGAACCTAAATATATAAGAAGGTGCAAAAAAAACATGTATAGATGTGATAGATATATTGGAAAATTCATTGAAATCGGCTGAAAGAGAAAAATATTGGATTAGTTAAAGTGGAAAATTTCGGAAAAGGCATCAATTTATCAATTAATAGACAGGATAATGACGATGGAATACAATATAATAGATTTTCCAATAAGCGCTTCAGAAATTTAAATGGAAATAAAACAAGAAGTATTTAATCAATTAGTTATTTTTTATTTTTATTTTTAAGCATATTCTATGGCATTAATTATGAAACATAATTTTACTTATATGATCACAACGACTGCTTGACATTGTGTATACGTTTAGTTCAATTTTTAGTTACTCTTATTGAAAAAACCTTATATATGTGGAATTTCTAAATATTTTTCTTTAATCTTCATTAAAATTAGTTTAAAAATTAAAATTTGCATACAAAATTAAAATCTATTTTGTTTACTATTTAATAAGTAATTATTACACACATATTTTACAATACTATTATTTTTTTTAAGAAAATACGAAAATAATTGTATACAAAATGTTTGCTAATGTTATTTATTCGTTAGATTAAACTCGTCGACAATAAAGATATTCTTAATAATACAAAACAGAGAATCCAATCTTTTCTCTAAATGCATACAAGTTCACCGAGATATATTATCAAATTTGTCACACAATCCTTGTTACGTTTAGTTGGAAACAACGAAGAGCGTAAAAAGAGAATGGTGAAAATAATATGTTGTTTTGTTAAAAGCTGTTAACACACGACAGTCGGTCATTTAGTTAAAGGAAAAGCGATACCGGCTGCGTTACCCTCTTGTGTCTGTCACTAGGACGAATGCTCCGACGACAACAGAACAATTATATCGGTTGACATTAAATAACGTAATCGTGCACCAGGTGGAATTCTTTGCTGAAGTCGTTGTCACCACCTGCGGGATTTTTGCGCGTCGCCAGACAGAAAACAAGCGTTGTATTTTATGTTTATTTTAAAATTAGGGTGGATCATATACTAAGCTAGAGTAAGAAAGAATATAAAACAGAGATATATAATATGTTTCGTGTGTATCTAGTCCTATATTTACATAAACGAAGCTACCTGTCAGAACACGAACGTACTCTAATGCACTGTGTAGAGAGTGGACAGTGCTGTTGCTTGGATATTATTTTCATAATGTAGATTTTGCATGAGTGCTTTATTGATATACGTTTCCTAGAAAAATGTATAGATATATGTAACCACATATTTACATAATTATTTTTTTCTATTTTTATATAATTTGCGATTTAACACATTCACTGCCAATATTGACAATAATACCTTTTAAAATGTTTTATTACAACTATTTATCATTTTTAAACTCTCCAGTTTTAATTCCCTGTGGGAAATTATCGATATTCCTCTTCCAATTTTCTCTGTAATAGAAAATGTTATCAAATTATGCATTGAATTTCCTGTTATATTGTATTTATCACTTGATCGATCGAATGAGTTGATGGTTGTCCTCGTTATCTCTACCTTTCCACTTTTCCTTGAATAATAAATTTTTCTTTATTATTTTTTTATCAAACTCTCAGCACATCACATGGCTAAATAACTTAGGCATACTTAATTGGATTTAACTTGAGAGCCTTCTTCCCTTTTTCTATTCTCTTAGTATCAAGATATTTGTTCAGTGAGCTGCTCACGAGATCCGAAAAGTACTTCTGTTTATCTTTCTCCTTTCTCTTTACATAATTTTCTAAAACTTGCATTCATAATTTAATATAAGAAACACTAGGCTGTTCATCAATTTCTTTTTTGAATTCTTAGAAATATGTAATCATTCTAGATCTTAGCTAATTTCATCATTACTACATTGATTAAGTTTTATCTTCATTTGACTTCTAATTCTAATGTGCCTGCAATGGATATTATCAATCCTAATTAAAAGAAATATTTGTTCATAAAAACCAAAATCTAGTATTTAAATCTGTCAATATTTTTGATTTCTTATTAATTGTTATTTTCTTAGATGTTTTTCTCAATCTGAATCTCTGAATTCATTTTCCAGTAAATTGGCTAGAAAAGTTTATTTCAGCTGATAGGAAATAAAGCTCTATCATCAGTATAGCTGTTATTAAAATAAAATTTTTGAACTGAAACTTTAGTAAAATATAAGATCATATGATAATACTTTAAAATATAGAAAACAATCTGATTTTATTATTTGATAAGATGATTTATAAGATATTGAGATCAAATTCTCTGGTATTACAACTAATATCAGTAACTTTTTGTCTTATCATATAACTTTTCAATTATTCTTAAAGGCTATTAACTTACACTTAATGGGTATTTTAAAGACTACTTAAAGATACTAATAACAGCTGTTGAAACTATTTGAAGAATAAGATACATGAAAAAGAGTTATTTTAAGATTTTATATTTTAAACAGGTAAACTTAATGAACGAGTTCATAGAAATAAAAATAAACAATGTTAAATTTATTGATATGACTTCTTTAATGTAACTAAAAATAATAAAAATATTTCGTAAATATTGTCAATTTAAGAATTTATAAAATATTAAATAGTTTATTTTAAAATAAAATAAATAAATATTTTTTCTATACAATTTTACAATTTAAAAAAAATCGTAAATGTTGAGAAATTTTTATTAGATAACTTGTTATATGAATATAACTGAATTTAAAAATAAATTATTTCGTTGAATTTTTAATTATGTCAGTCAAAAGTATTTAAAATGGAAAATAAATACAATTTCAAAAAGTTAGGTTTTGTATATGACAAGGTGTAGACGAATGAAATTAGAATTATAGTGTATTAATTTGATAATTATTACATATGAAATATTCACATATTTTTTTACTTTTATAAAAAATTAAAAGGATTAAAGATATACCTTTTTAGGTTTCAATCAAATTAATATAATTTATATTCGAAAATTATATTTCAAAAAAGTATTGTAAATGAATATTAATTAAATAGATATGAAAAGATATTAATATATATTTACTGAAATTTCATTAATTATAGGAACAAAGATGACTATCTATTATACTTTTATTTTACATTGATGAAATATGGAAATTATTCTTTGATGATTTTAATTATTGTTTTATATCTCATACTAATGAAATAAAAAAAATGTATGTGATATATAATAACAGTAAATGAATTAAAAATAGAAATATCTTGAGATTTTTTAAAAGATTACAGATTACACAGTGTTTTATTTAAAAAGCAATATGAAAAAATAAACATTAAGTTATCTTAATGAAATAAATTCCATTATATAAAAATAAGAATATATATATTCACATATATATGTGTGTGTATATGAAAGTGAACGTTTTAGAGCGGAAACAGAAACCGGCACTTGCTTTATAAAATAAAATAATACTGTCAGGGTTAAGTGACGTGTGGTGACAGTTTAAATTTCGAATAAAAGAATTAACGATGCCAAAGTATATTTAACATGACAATCTTTTTTTTAAATAAAAAGTCGGCTCTACCGATTCTTCTTAACTTTTTATATAAGTTATATAAGTACGAATAATATTTCTTTGATTGATTTTTATTCCTTAGACAAATTTAATTTTAATTTGTGAATCATTATATAAATTTATGTATATATATATATATATATATATAATATAACAAAGATATTTTTTTTTGAAAAACACACACATGTTAGTTTATTCTTTAGTTACAAAAGCATAGAAGTGTTCTTAATTAGTAATTTACATGGTAGTATTGTTTTTCAGTCACAGATGTCTTCCATTAGTATCAATCTATTGTTGACGACAATATACAATAGAACAATATATTTCTTGCATTGTTCTGGTTGGAATAGAAGCATAGACAACTTTAATTTCGTGCTTCAAGTCCTGCAGTGTTCTTAGTTTTCTACGTATACACATTATCTTTTAGAATATTTTATGAAATCTGTTACATAACAAAACCCACACAAATCTATATTTAGTTATCTATCTATTAAATATATTAATTAAGTGCGAGAAATAATGAAAATATAGTTTTTGGATAAATTGTTGTTTTAAAATTTAAATTAATTATACTTACAATTTTTATTTGTTTTAAAATACACACATGCATTAAACATAAAAATTAATTCTTAATCTAAAAAATGTATAACACATTTTAGAGTTTTATTTTGATTTCATTTTGTTCATTTATTAAAGAAAACAATAATTTACCGTTAATAATCCAAACTAATGAATATATTGATTAAATATTTATATATATATATATATATATATATATATATGTATATATATAAAACCGATCAGTGACACTGGCATACATCACTACCTGTCATGCAAGAGACTGCATTCAAACCTTTGTTGGAGAAATAGGACAAACAGTGCTATCAATTGAAGTAAATGCAATTTGCCCAAGGGAGAAAACGTTGAATGAAAAATCCTCGTCAACTCGCATGGTTAACGTGTTTAATATATGCATGTAATTATATCAGCTTATATCAACCTACTGCTAGACAAAAACCTCATTGAATTTTACCATTCATTGGTATGTAATCAGACTTACTATACTGATCAGGCTGGTTGGTGAAAATTTTTTATTCAGGGTTTACTCCCTCAGGAAAGTTACTTTTACTTCAATTGAAAACTCTGTCTGTACTATTTTTTTGCCCGGGGATCGAATGTGGTTTTTTGCATGACAGGCGGTGATGCTAACTACTATAACATCAATCAGTAATTTATATATATATATATATATATATATATATATATATATATATATATGCATGCATGCATGCATGTATATATATTATGTATGTTATTTGTATGAATTTTCTGTACTTAAATATATTATAGCATTGTTATTAGTTAATTTTTTTTTTATTTTTTTCATTTTTAAATCGATTTTAAATTGCTATACGATCGAATCATGTCAATCAGTATGAGACACGATATATATTTTTTTTATAAAAGATATTTTTTTTATTGAAATTTTAATTATGATACATTTTTTTAAAAAAATTTTACAAGTAGAAATCTAGGTACTTATATAAATTTACATGAAAATTGTACCATGTATAGTAAAAAATATATTAATTGATTTTATTTATTTTCATATATTATTCAATTTAATTAATTATATTCATTTATTTACTATTGGTCATCCAAATATGATGAATAGATTTGTGTTTTATTAAAAAAAAATGTGTATATGGAAACATGTGTATAGTTTCTTCTGTTCCTTTTTAATAAAACACAAATCTAGGTGTCACATTTGGTTAAACATATATTTTTAAATTATACATTTCAAATTATTTTTTTTCTTTTTTAAAAATACAAATATGAAAATTAAGATTTTAACAGAAACAGAGATTTTAACAGAAAGGCTCTGACGATGATGGTGTCGCCATCGAAATGCATCAGCCGATATAATTATAAATAATAAGTGAACAATAATTGATTATTGAACACTTTAAAGTATTGTGATGTTGGGGTTAAAATTCATTTGTGTAAAGTGAATCAGCCACAGTTCCAAAACAACAAATAAAAAAAATGAAAATTAAGTTATGTGGTTTAAATTTATATTACTTTTTTTGTTACTTACTTTTTTATTATAAAATATTATCAATAATGTTGAATCATTCAAGCATTCAAGAAAAATGTTTTAGTGCCATAAGTAAGAATAAATAGGTTGCATTGATTAAAAACTTTTCTTTTTAAACATAGAGAATTATCTGACTTTATAATATGTGAATTTCTTCCAAATTGACATTATCTCATTTTTACTTTTCTCTATATTTTATCCATAAATGTTTTTTTAGTGTTGATTATTTATCTCAGATATACATAGTTTTCAACTTCTTTATCTTTTTTTAGTTTTTATTCTTTTCTAATCTGAAAATTTATTAAACTATATATATAATTAAAAATGTTTTTCTACATTTTAATTTAATATTAAATTTAAATAAAATAAAACAGCAAAATTAGGACTTAATTTTTTTTAAATATTTTGTTTAAAAATTCAGTATTTAATAATATATTCTGTTCAGATACAATATTTCCTCTGGTCAATTTTATGAGTACCTTTAATGTGTGTCATGTATATAAATATTCGTATATAATAAATTTAATGATATTGAATATCGCTTTATATTAATTATTTAGTGCTTATTAAATATCGCTAAAGGCGTAAATTTTATTCTGTATGATAGTGTTTACTATAAAATTGTTATTTATGATAAATTGACAATCATAATAGCTTATTTAATTCGATATTACGCCGTAGAGATCTATATCGAACTACAGAGTAATTACACCTGAAGGAACAAGGCAGGTACAGTAAAGTCCAGGTAGCAAGCAATCGCCAGAAGGAGAATTGTACATAATTCGTTACGTGCGAACTGCTCATATCCCGGGAGAGAAAGGCTAGGCGCGTTTATATCGTGCATTGTAGAGACCTCATTCAATGTCTTTCAGTAATCAATTATGCAAATGGTCGTATTGTTATGCTGCACTATACAACGCGTTTGATATCATCAATGCAGTACTGTACGGTTCCAACACTTGCGATAATTTTATCTTGCTCTCTCGATACAGTAATTTATATAGTATGTAGTAGAGACAGCTGTTGTTTTATTTAAATTTGTAAAATGTTTATTACTCTTATTAGAATAGTATGAAGCAGGAAAGTTGTAGCTCTAAATTTCCTGCTGTAATTTTGAATACGCTTTGCAAAAAAGTACGAATTTAATGTTTGTACAATCACATTCTGTTACATGAATTTACGTATATATTTTTATTGGAAAAAAATACATTCGATTATATAGTTTTAGCAATTTATAATACTGTTTCTGATCACAATTGATTTGATAATGTCGACGATTCTCTTTTTAATAAAGGAAATTCTTTCCAAAGTGACAAGAATTTTTTCACAAATGCAGATTTCTATAGACGTGTCATCATCTTTAAGCAGCGGAATTAAATAATTTCGTATTGTCAGACAGTTTCAATTTTAAAAAATACTGAGATGCGAGGGCGTAATTCCTTTGTTGAAAACAGTTTTAATATTTTTCAATTTTTATATAAAACATCATATATTAATTCCTTTTATTTCTTTGTTACATTTGAACAATATTTTAGTATTATTTAATATTTCAAATTAAAAAAAATCTATTTTCGGTAATGTATTACTTTATGTAATAAAATAATTAATTAATATAAATATGTTATATGGTAAATAATAAAAACAATTAATTATTCACCTCTTTTCATTCTTAATCAAAAATTTTAAAACTATTTGAGCATGAGATATAAATACAGCTTTTTAATAATTTGTTTTCATTTTAAGACCATAATTATCTTGATATATTTAGATAAATCATATCCATATGCAGTCTTAAATTGTGTAGTAAACTTCAAATCTCTCCCGAGAATAACACTACTGAATGTTACTATAACCCGAGTATACATTCGGGATTAAAACCGAGGAGATTAAAACATGAACAAATAACTTTGTTTAAACCATTAATAACTAAATTGTAATATAATAAATAATAATAATGATACAATTTCAAAATGATAACTTTATAATTACATTAAAATATTTTGTTATTTTAATTTGAATTATCGTTTAAAAATTCATTAAAACATGATTTATAATATGAAAACAAATTATTAAATATCCTTATTAATTATCATTGTAATAAATATCATTTACTAGTGTTTACTATCATTTAGTCTTATTTGTGTCACTCTATATAAATATGAATTAAAAAAAATATAAATGTATTTTAGTTTAAGTGATTTTTTTTATTATAAAGTAAATAATCTTTAGTTCTTAAAAATTATGCTGAAGTAAAGTGTTACTCTTTTTAAAGGTATATATATATATATATATATATATATATATATATATATATAATTTTTACTTTCTCTAATTATAAAAATATTTAAGTAAAGGTTGTGTATAAAAAGTTTTAAAATATTTTAAGAAAAAGTATTAACGAAATTATGTTTTTAATTTTTATATATATAAACATATATGTATAAGATGACTCAAATGAAACTGAAGGGTTTAGACATACATTTACATCCTTACTATCATTTACTGTTCTTTACTATCCTTCAGTCTCATTTGAGCTATCCTATATATATATATATATATATATATATAAACATATAACATGTTTTACTATTAAATATTTGATAGTCTCTTAACTCGTTATCTCACTGAATCTTTTATACGAAAAAACTTTTTATATCTTTACTTCAATACTTAATATATTTACTTTTGGTACTGAAAAAATCATCCTTCTAACATTAGTACTTTTATTTTTATAAAGTCTTAAATTTTTCGATAAAATAATTACATTATCATGTTTCATTCATTCTATAAAAAAATAAAATATGTATTTATCTAAACAGAAATATCATATATACGAAATGGATGGGCGTGAAGTACGATATACATGCAAAAAATAAGTCGTAAAAAAATAAGGATGACCATAAAAAATTGAGATGGTTATGAAATAAGCATTCGATTTCAACAAAAAGGAAGCTACTTATTTGAAGATCAGGAAAGTAAGAAATATATTTTTCTTTGCATGTGTTTCTTTGAAGTTCGGTGTATTTTTTCAACTGACAAAAAATATCAGTTTTTTTTCAAAGAGTAAAGAAATAATAAACATTTATAAAACTTAAATACTATTATATATCTTAAAGTAACGTTAAAATATTACATTAAAGTAGATTTATATTACAATTTATAAATTTTTATATTATGATGAGTAAATTTGAATTGTTAAAAAATATTTCTTTCATTACATAAATAATTGAATAAATACTAATTTAAAAAGACAGTTCTTAATGAAATAAAAATATAATTTATTATTTAAAAAAATCAGTGAGTGTGTGTGTACGTTATAGAATTTTATCGTTATGAAAAGGTTATAAAAACATAAAAGCTCTTAATAATTCATGCATAAAAATACATATGTATAAAGGTAGACAGGTTATTACAATTAGCGTATGAAATCGATTGCAATAATTGAGAAATAAAATTCTAAAGAGCTGAAATTTATTCAAAATTTAATGATGATTTATTATATCTTGTTTTAAAATATGGATTTATTATTTTTATATTCAATTTCAGCAAAAACTCGAACGGTACTAATATTTTTAAAGTGTTTTAAAATATTTAAGGGTTATAAAATATTTAAACATGAAAAATGTTTCTAGAAAAAATTAAAATTAATAGTTTTATATATATATATATATATATATATATATATATATATATATGCATATATGTGTGTGTATTGAGTCATCTAATAAATAATACGTTTTTTTAGAGAAAGTTTTAAAATGAAAAATAAACTGACATTTTAATTCTATTCCATAATATCTTTTTATTATTCATAACTTCATCCCATATTAATTTGAAATTTTCATCACTCTGGTGATAAAATCCTGATAGTTTTGCACTAAAAAAAACATCAAGCTTTCTTTAAACATCAGTTTTTATATTAAATTGTTTCTCACTGATGTGAATTTGGTAACTTTTTAAGAGATGATAATCAGATGGTGCCAAGTCTGGATAATACGGCGGATGTGTAAATTTTATATTTAATCAGCCTCAGTTTTTGGAGAATTTCTCGTGCTATATAAGGCAAGGCGTTGTTGAAATGAAAAATTACACGTTTTCTATTAACTAGTATTGACCTTTTTTATCAATAAATTGATTTATCTGGTCTAGTTGTTCTTAATACAACGCCCTTATGATGGATTAATTGTCTGGTATCAACTTGTAATTGATAATTTCATCCATATTTCATCAAACTGATAACAAAATCTTTCTTGGTTAGAGTCGTCTCTTTAGTTGTGAAAACAGTTTTTCATTGTGGTTAATCAACTTTTTTCGACATTTAATATTATTATAAGTAATCAATTTTTTGTAACCAGAAAATTATTTTCCATTCTACAGAGATGAAAATTGTAAATGTCCATTCGTTGCTTTAGATTAATCTCCACTAATTTCTAAGTAATCTACTGACTCAATTGAGAAACTTTATAATCGTTTTCAAATGTCGATTAACTAGAATTGTTTGATTAAAGTTGCTTGGATAATTTTTGCACCATTAAATTATGATTTTCATTTATTCTGACCAACATGAAAATACGAAATTATTATGAGATGATCCAATATATAATATATATATATATATACATATACATATATATATATATATATATATATATATATATATATATATATATATATATATATATATATATATATATATATATATATATATATATATATATATAGGGTGGCCCAAGTGAGACTGAAGGGTTGAGACATACATTTACTTTTTAAAAATCATTTAGTATTCTTTAGTCTCTTTCTCGTTCTGTCTCTACTCTCTCTCTTTCTCTCTCTCTCTCTCTGTCTATATATATATATATATATACAAAATGTTTTTTAAACGTGATAAAACATTCAATTAAATCCCTATCAAAAGTTCTATTTAACCTAAAAAAACAAACTTTATACATAATATATATGTGTGTGTGTATGTGTATGAATACACACATTTGTCACTTCTACTTTAATACATATTTAATACATTTAATCACAAATTAACATTTATTTTGATCAATAAACGAATAATAACTCAATATTCGTTTGTTGGTTCAATGTTACTTTTATTTATTCTATAAAATTACAACTGGTTTAAACGTCGTATTTCTAAAGTGTTAAAAAATTTAACAATACAAAAAGATACTTAAAATGTTTTTAAAATTGAATATATATATATATATATATATATATATATATATATATATATATATTTAGAATTGGAGAGAATCTTTTAAAAAAAATAATTATATCTTATAATAAAATTCTTTTGATAATATTTTTTTTATATTTATACGTTATATTTAATAATTGCTAAAACATTTATTTTTTTCTTTTTAAATTATTGAATATTTATAAATTGTACTCTAATACAATTAAAATTTACAAAAACATAAATTTTTAAAATATAATTATTTATTTTTCTCTTATCTAGCAATTTTTTTCATGTTATGTTCAATTTATATGTTATTTTTTACAAGATTTTTTTTTGAGATATATTTTTATATATTTGTTAAAATATTTATAATTTATAAGATCTATAAAAGTATTATCTTTATATAAAGAAATTCAATGATGTAAAAAAGTGTGCTGATATTTGACTTCAGTTTGCCGTTCGTGTAAAATCTCGACACGCGTAACAATCTAAATTACTTTGTAATTTTCGTTACCCTTTATCTGTTAATATTTCATAAATTTTGACCAGATCCGAGGACTTTCTTACAGCAGCCATGTAGCAATAATATATATATATATATATATATATATATATATATATATATATATGTATTTATACATACATACATATAAGTTTGTGTATACGTGTATATATACACTTTAACACATTTTCTGATACCGGAAATTAAAACCTCAGCTCAACAGTTATGTGCGCATAACCGACTAGTTTATAGTGAAATACGTTCTGATTTTTATCAACCGTAAAATAAATTGTAAAATATTTCATTTTTATTTTCTTTTTTTATGTGCTTCAGCATTTTGATGACGCCGTTTCTATCACGCTAAATATAAAATTTTTGATGTGTTTATTGCAGATTTTTTTTGTAACTTCTTGTATGAATGTAAATTTTCAGATACAATAAAACAATATTTATTGTATATTTTATCAACCTTTGTATAGACCCGAGACTTGATTTAAAAATTTATACATACGTAATTATTTAGTTTATTAGTCTTCATTTGCGAACGTTCTGTAGTAAATATCTAGTGATATATTCCTGGCAAGAAAATCGAATAAATCTTTATTTTATTTTGTGGTATACTATATAACAAATCTGTAGTCAATTTAGTCTAACAACAATTTAAAATAATATTAGTCTGCTAATATATATTTTTTTAATTAATTAAGATACAAATTATTTGTGCTTTTTTCTTATTGTTACATAAAAAACATTATTTGAACACAACAAAAATTAAAAAAATATATTAAGAATTTTTTAAATTGTCATATTTTTAAAGATAACATCGTTAATGCTGAATTTATGTTAAAATTAATACTAATTACCAATTGAAAATTATTAAACTATAAAATTTTGTGTAGTGATTCAGTTCTAAAACTAAAGTAGTTAAAATTTAAAAACACGGTGTGGTATTTGGTGAACTTTTTTTTTATTTAAATAAATTTGAATATTATGATTTAGAATTGAATTTTAATTAATTTAGTTTAATGATTTTGTGACAAAAATAATTTGATTCCGAATAAAATTATTAATAACATATTTCAATCATAAAAATTATCAAATACATTCCAAAAGATAATAAAAATGTCAAAATAAACTTATTATTTTTTTCACTTGTTAAATCAATGATTTCAGAATGTAAAATAAAGATTATTTCAGATATAATATTTCCAATTTTACTCTCATTATTTTTCTTAATCAATGCGAAGAAATTATTCTTTGATTGATTTCCTCTTTTACTGTATAACCTTTAAATTATACAAGCTTATATTGGTTTTGTTGTCTCAAGCATCCTGTGTTTTAATAATTGAGCACGATTTTAATTTTTTCATACTTATTATATATATATATATATATATATATATATATATATTGCATATTATTTAAATATTTATGTACTTCTTATTCCAAGAGGTTGTTCATTGATATATTACAATGTAGTTTAACAGATGTTGCATACAAAAGTAAAAAATATATCTCTATTACTATGATTCTATTTATTTTAAGAAAATATTTCAATCTCGAACTTTTATTAAATGAAATGAAATATTATGAATTTATTTGAGCTGCATACCTCAAGGAATATTAAAATAATATATATATATATATATATATATATATATATTATTACAACAGTTTGTTATAAGAATATTTGTAACTTAACTGAATAATTGAATAGTAGAGAATATGATAAGCATTTAAAAAAATAAAATAACCTGAACAGAGAAAAGCTTATATTAGTAATAAAAAAATAAATTAGATTAAATAATCCTAAAAATATTATGATTTATTTATTTTAAATTATAAAAGATGAAACAATTCGGAAAAGAATTTAATAAAAAAATTAACTGAAAATTTTATTCATATCACTATATGTAATTTACATTATTTTAATACAATTTTATAAAAAAAACTTGTTTAACAAGGGCAAATATTTAAATTTTTTTAATTTATAAATTTATTAATTTACTAAATCAATATAAGAGTAAAAACTATATTAAGATAGTTTTTAAATTACTTAAATTTATATTCCATTATTTTCTTTAAATTCTTTAATATAATTGATTTTAAATCAATATAATTACTTTTTCATTAATAAATAATTACTTTTTTATAAATAATTTATTTAAGATTAAATTTATAACAATTTCATATATAACATTTATTGGATTTGTACCCCTTTAGAGAGTATATTTAAGTGAAATTACAATAAAATCAAGATAATCACCCTTGCTCTTAAATAAATATATTTTTCTCAATAGTGTTAGATATTATATACGTATTAATTGGTGTCATGTTGTTTACTTTTTAGTTCATATACGTTTTTATGATTACTTATTAGAGCACAACATCATAAAATATAAAAATGATGATTCATAATGTTCTGTTTAACGTGTATTCTATTCACATATTAATAAAATTTGTTTGTGAACATATATTTAAGTATAATTAAAAATATTTATAGCTTTTAACTTTGATTTTGATATTTTAAAAATATTTTTAAATTATTTAATAACGTACAAAATTTGCTTGTAAAATAAAATTATAATAAAAATTAAATATATATATATATATATATATTTATTTTTTAATAAAGTAATATAAATTTAATTCATTATATATATATATATATATATATATATAAGTTAATATATATTGAGATAAATAAATAAACTTAAAACATCCATCAAATTATTAAAATACGTTTTCATTTTCCAATTTTTATTTTATTTCTATAAATAACATACAAAGCATTAAATTGTTTTTTTTATTCAGATTTATTTCAAATCGATATTATTTTAGAAAATATTTTTTTAGATTTACTGTTTTATATAAAATCTGTAATTATTAAACCAGCAAAATAGAATAAGGAATCGAAAAACAAAAATAATATTTTAATTTATATATTATTTATTAATATAACAAATTCATTATATATATATATATATATATATATATATATATTCATTTAAAAAATAAATACATATTAAAATTTCAATTCTGACAATTTAATTAAAACAGTTTTAATTATTCATAAATTCATACACTTGAATATGTTAAACGAAACTATTTTTTATTTACTACAAGACATTTTTATTTCGCAATCCAATGTTTTATAAAATATAAGTGTTTCGATATACATTGAATTTAAAATCATTTACATAGATTTCAAACGAAAAAAAATAGTAAACGTCCTCAATCCATTCTTAACAACGTCACATCTGAATTTCATGACCACCACGTTGAACGAACCATTCTGGAGGTCGGCTGTCTCCATTATAGAGTAAAACAACTGTGAGAAGACACAGTGATTTTTCTGAATATATTTCTATGTTAAATTTTAATAGAGATTTTTTTTATAAAAAATAAATTTATAACATTTTCATGGTACGTAATAAAATTTAATTTTAATAAAAATGGGATCTATTGAAATATCTAAAAATATATTTTAAGTGAATTACACATTTTTACACAAGCATACATAAGTACTTTAATAAATATTGTTCCATAGTTTTTGTGTAATAAAATAAAAACATAAAAAGTATTTCATCATAATTACATTATTAAAAATGACATAAAAAACATGAAATGTGAATTAGAGACACCTATACACCTTAGAAGCCCACATAAGTTTTATTGTTCTAGTTAAAGCACTTGGCTATATAAATGGAAAGAAATAATTGAAAATTACGAATAACAATGGATATTTACTGCATATCATCAAATCTGATAAAAGCTGCTATAAAATAACAAGTACTAAAATATCAGGGGAACTCAAGAAATCAGATAGGGTTGAGGATTTTCATCTATATTATTTAATATATATATATATATATATATATATATATATATATATATATATATTTATTGATCAAACCTTACAAGATTGTAAATATATTTAAAAACACTCCAAAATAAAACTTGTAGATCATCAGGTGCTTTTAAAAAATCGATTGAAATTAAAAATAATCTATAGTGACAAATCAATACCTTAAATAAAATTATGAACTTTTACAGTGAATATATTATCCAGTAGAAAAATAGGAGTAATAACTTTTTATGGTAAAGACTCCAATAAATCTAAAATGGTACTGAAAGTGATTTGATCAATTTTTCTTTTTACTGCAATAAATTTCAATATTATTGTTATTTAGAATTGAATTTTAATTGATTTAGTTTCATGATTTTAAATTCGTGTTATTTTTAATTATCTGGTATATAACATTATATACAACTACGATTTTGTTTTCACAAATAAGATCACTTAATATCAAGCAATGTGTAGAACAATTACTTGAAATTTAAAAATCTGAACACATAATTTATCTTCATAAATTAATGTTCATTAAATTATTAATATATAATATGGAACTATATGTATATAAATATGAAGCTGGTGGATGAAAGAAGATAAAAAAAATAAAATATTAATTGTAAAAATGAAAATTTTAAGAATAGTGAAAGAGGTAATAAGAGTTGTTCAAAATTAGAGGAAAACTTTACGAAATCTTCAACTTAGTGTTAAATACAATATTGGATTAATTAGGACCTAATGTATTTTCTACCTTTTAGATATTTGTATTTTGTAACTCAAATTACAAATAAAATCAATTCTGTCAATATTTCAAAGTAGAAATTAAAATTCGGTGCAATTTTCTCAGAAACCCGAAAAAAAATTCTGTCATGTATCAGAATAACTACCCTAAGCATAAGACTCATGTGATCCAAAAATATTTCTTATACAATTGCTCTAAAATTATGGAAATACCACCATAGTCACCTGATATAAATAATCGAAAATTTAGAGACAACATATAAATAACGACTTAAGAAATATCAAACTACAAATAACAATAAAAAGACACTAATAACATTTTCAATGATACGTGTTTATGAAATAATAAAACTAATGAAGAAATTTCAGTATTTTCAAATATAACTTTTGTCCATTAAAAGATTCATTATTTTATAAATTGACTTTGTTATCCACTTGTTCATATGAAATATCAAATATTTTTCATATTTTACTATATATATATATATATATATATATATATATATATATATATATATATATATATATATATATATATATATAAAGAGAGAGGGAGAGTTTTTTTTAAGTGTGATAGAACTTTAAATTAAATCCCTATGGAAAGTTCTACCTAACCTAAAAAAATACTCTTTATATGTATGTATATATGTGTGTGTGTACAAATATATAATATATGTAAATGTGTACAAATATATCAAAATGTATTTTAGTTGCGGTAGAACTTTCGATAGGGATTCAATTTAAAGTTCTGTCACGCTTAAAAAACACCTATATATATATATATATATATATATATATATATATATATATATATATATGTATATATATATATATATATAGATAGATAGATAGATAGATAGATAGATATATCAATAAAAATCCTCATCAATTCGTCTGGTTATCCTGGTAAATGTAATCAAATACCTGTAAATGAGAATATTTAATGAGATTTTCTCCCATTATTCGGTTGATATAAGCAGATATGATGATATTAATATACTATATATATATATATATATATATAGATATATATAACATTCATTGGTATTTGGTCATAAATCGCTATTGGTGAAATTTTTTATTGTTTATCCCCTGTTATATGTAATCAATACTTGTAAATGAGAATATCCGATGGGAATATCTATGATATAACCACTATATATGTATATATATATATATACATATATATATATATATACATATATACATATATATATATATATATACATATATACATATAATTATAACCAAATTATAACAACCCTCTGTTAATCTAAAGTCCCAATTAATATTATCATTCACTGGTATTTGGTTATACCACGCAGACCAGAAGGATTTGTAAGAATTTTTTATTTAGGATTTATTCATTAAGTTGGTTGCATGTATATATATATATATATATATATATATATATATATATATATATATATATATATATATATATATATTACCATATCCATATGATAATATTTAATTGGGCTTTCGTCTAGTAATAGTCTGATATAGGCTTTATGATGATAATATATATATATATATATATATATATATATATATATATATATATATATATATATATATATATAAATATATATTTGTTGCAATGTATCTATTACTTACAATTTATATAAAACTTTTAATTTTGAAACTGTGATATATTTAAAACAAATAAATTAATTATTAAAAAAAAATAATTAAAATTATCTCTTAGAAAAATTTTAATTGTTGTATTTATAATGAACTTTAATTTTTATTTAATTTTTATAATTAAGATATATATATTACAGGTTAGTAAAATATAGATTTTTTTTAATATCACCATATTTGTTAAAAAAATAAATATACGTTTTATAATTTATTTTTTGTTAAAATATGAATTATACTTATATTTAAATGCAAATTTTCCAAATAAATTGAATAAACAAGTTTTTTATTCAACTATTTGGTCTAGTACTGTAGAAATTCACTTTAATACAATCATTTACCCATCACCACAAATTCTTTAAAATTTGTTCAATGAGCACTTAGGGTGCATTATTCTCTGATTTGCATTTTAATGTTTATGCATTATTGTCAGAACACTGCCTTGTAAGATTTAATTTTATAATTCAATGCTCTGACAATAATGGTACGAGTATAACCACCTTAAATAGGCGTTAGTAAATAAAATGAACACTAAGTGATTATTGAACGTTTTTATAAAATCTTGTGGTATTAAGGTGAATGATTCATTTGTGTTAAATATTTAATTTAAAATAAAAAAATAACTGAAATATTTAGGTTATGTAATTTTATAAATATTTTTATTATTATATTTATTTATTTATTTTAAAAGTAATAAAGATTATATAGGGTGTTTTAAGTGTGATAGAATTTTAAATTAAATCCCTATCGAAATTTTTGTATTACCTAAAAAACAACTTTATGTATTTACATGTGTGAATGTGAATGAGTAAGTATGTGTATGTATGTGTGCGTATATATATATATATATATATATATATATATATATATATATATATATATAAGTAGGATAAAGGTGTATTAAGGTTTGATAGAACTTTCGATAGAGATTCAATTCAAAGTTCTATTACGCTTAAAAAATATCCTATATTACACTAAGTTCAAAATATTTATTAATAAATATATTTAAATGTTATATTTTTTAAAAAAATCCATTTTCATTACAAATATTATATATAAACTGTATATTGTTTCCATGTAAATAAGGAAAAATAATTATTTAGTTCCGTATACATCTCATTATATGAAATTTACTGAACTTGTCCCCAGTATATATTTACTTTATACTAACAACCATACTTTTTCTTTAGGAGTATACAAGACTTTCTTTACCAGCTGCTGTTTACCTGTGTACGGTACCTTTAACAATTGCGTTAGGTCCGCACCACGGACTTTGTGAATTTACGTGACTTATGTATTTGTAATAAGGTAGAGTTCTCTCAACATATGTACATTGTTAGTATTTACCTCTCTCTGTACATATATATTTACTTATATATATATATATATATATATATATATATATATATATATATATATATCATATATCCAACTAGCCTCTAGTAGTCTTCAAATTACGTTTATTCCTTTGATTACGTTAAAATAATTATTTGTAGTTAATATAGCTTATGTAATTATTTAGATATAATTTGTGTATATACGCAGATATGAAATATGGTGTTAATATGTGTTTAAGTGTTGTGTATTCATATCGATAACATTTCTTGTCATATTGTTTCATTTGATATTTCCATGCTTGTGTAATAAATGGAATAAATACTACAATTTAATCATATATTGACATAATAAATCATGTCGAAATAGATCGATTTGCGGTAAATGACAAATTTGTACATCTATTTGTACTTTGCCATGGAAATGAAAACGTTTGCGATTTGTATTTTCGTATATTTGAGATTTAATTTTAAAAGTATATAAAATAGAAAATTGTCTCTGAAAAATAAAAATGTATTAGAGTTGAATTAAGTAATAATATTTATTTAATTAGTAATTGTACACTGATTTTTTTAATATTTATATACAATTTCAGTTCACTTTTTGCTTTATTTTATATTTTCTTTCAGTAAATATTTTTTTTAAATACTCGTAAATTATCATCATTAATTTAATAAAAAATAAAAAGATGTTTCATTTATATAATTCAATAATTAGAAATATATTTTCTGAAAAAATATTTACAGATATAATGAGATACAATTTCTATTTGTACTTAACCATGGAAATTAATACGTTTGTGATTTGTATTTTCGTATATTTGAGTTTTAGTTTTAAAGTTATATAAAAAAATGTCATTCAGGATTGACATATGAAAAGATTAAAAATAAAAATATATTAGAGTTGAATTAAATAATAATTTTTATTCAATTATAGAGACAATAGTTGTCCATTGATTCTTTTAATATTTATAAATAATTTTAGTTTATTTTTGCTTTATTATATATTTTCTTTTAGTAAACATTTTTTATAATTCAATTAACATCATTAATTTAATAAAAAATAAAAAGATGTTTTATTTATACAATTCAATAATTAAATATATATTTTCTCAAAAAATATTTACAGATATAATAAGATACAAAATTAATATTTTATAGCAAAAAAAAAACATTTTTATTCAAAAAAATACAAGTTTAAAATATGCAAGAATTTTTATTAATTGTTTAAGTTAAAAATTATAAAATTATTTTTATTTAATATTGAAAATAACAACTTTACATAATTTATTTTTTTAAAAACATATTTTAATTCTATAAATATTTCAATTTTCAAATTTCTATAGTAATTTTATTAATTAATTTAATTATTACTTAACTAAAATCCTTAGTTTTATATAAATACGCATGATAAATGGAAATGAAATAAAAATTAAATTTAAATAAAATAGTATAATTTCATAAAATGTTTCTATTTTAAAAAATATTGTACTGTAAAATAAATGTTTATTCACAATATGTAAATTCATCATAATATAATAATGACAAATTGTTTTATCTAATATACCATCAAAGTTTATTTAATATGTACTGAAAACTTATCCACATTTTTGCTGTAAGGGTAAGTAATTTCCATTGCAAAGTATAGTATATGACAGAGAACAGCAGTAATAATTTTGTATTTAGCCACACGTAGTGTTATTGTTTTGACCTTTATTACCGGTTCAAAGAAAATTAATCTCAACGTGTGCATATACAAATAGCGGGATCGTACGGAAACAAAGCAGGATTTGCTTTTGCAGAACACTAAGGGCTGAAGATGACTGCCACAAGAGAAACGAGAGAAATATCATCAGGTGGCATAACACAAAGACTTTCATGGGTACTGTAATATAATTAGTGTAGTGTAAAATGCAGTGCGCAAGTTATTAAATTTATTATCGTAAGTTTTTTTTATATATTTGTTTTATTTTTATTTCAAAATATAATATTAAACTTTCATTACGAATAAATTGATATAATTAAATATATACTATTTATCTGTCTCTCTCTCTCTCATATATATATATATATATAGATATATATATATATATTTACAATTTCATTAAATAAATTAAACTAACTTCTCGTATTTCAAATTTGGTATCTGTTGTAATAAGTTATTTATAGTAAATTATATAAATTAGGTTTTAAAATTGGCTAGGATATTGATTTTAATTTTATTTTTAGTAATAGGCTTAGATTTTTTACAATCTTGCATTAAATGGTGTTTCTAAAATAATTAATAACATTTTTATATGTGTTTATATTGATATACGAGGGTCGTTTGATAAGTATGGTAAATTTATTTATTGTTTAATTTAATTAAATTTTTCAATTTAGTTTTTTTTACTTTTTACCATACTTATCAAACGACCCTCGTAAGATAATTTTGATTAAAAAAGTATATTATTTTTGAATAGAGAATAATTTTCAATGGATTATTTAATATAGATTCAATAAATTAACATAAAATTCTACAAATAAAAATTGAAACTCATTATTTAAAAAGTAGTTATCAAAATTTAATTCGTTGAAAGCAATTGAAAATTTTATTAGAGACTATTTTTGTATTATTGCTAGAAATTTTCTTGTTATAGAAAAAAAATGAAAATTGAAAGAAATATTTTTTTAGCAAATATAAACGACTTCAGTTCATTTTACACTGATTATTAAAAAGATCAAGTGAATATTTTTTGAGAAAATCGTTATTTGCAACGAAATATAAAAAATATATTTTAAAAATTAAAAATAAACTATGCAATAGTAGATAAAATTTTAATTTGATCTTGAAACTATTTTCACGATACAAAATTTTAAGAATTATATAAAAGTGTGGAAATAAAATCATCCATTATTATTTTTTGAAAAAAACAAGCAATATAATTAGAAATGTAAGTTGATATAATTTAAACATAAGGACTATAATATGTTTAAAAACCATTGTAAAAAATGAATATTATTAAAATTAAATTTACCACTTTAATCATCGACAATATCTTTATATATTGAATAAATTTTATTATACTTCAAGTAAAAACATTATAAAACTAATATAGTGTTTTGAAAATTTATGTAATATTAAATTCATTGTTTTATATTTTTTCAGAATAATTTTGATATTTTTTTATATATCCTTTTTATTTTCATTGCATCTAGCGAATGTAAATCTTTGTAATAATTATTGTAAAGTAATTCTTATCTATATTTTTTTTGTAAAATATGTTTAATTCATTTTTTTATAATCCAAAAAAAATAAACAAAAATATATTTCTATATTTTATATATTATTATGCATTCCAACTGAAACGTCCAGAATTGGTGAATTGTAAAACTGTTATAGTCTACTATAACAATGCGAGACCACATACATATTTGGTCAAAAAAATATAGGATTTTGATTGGAATGTAGTGCCTACATCTATCATACTTACCTGATCTTGAAGAATCAGATTACTATTTATTCCATTCCTTGTAAAATACTTTAAATAGTAAAAGTTTCACTTCAGATTAGGCTATCAAATTGTACTTGGATTAGTTTTTCTCCTATAAAGATCATTTCTTTTTTAATTTTGAATTATAAAAATACCTGAAAGATGGTAAAAGGTAGTGGAATAAAATGGTTAATACATTATTGAATAGAATTAATTCATTCCATGAAAAAATCACCTTTCCAATTATTAAAAAAATGTCAAACATTACTTATTTACCAACCCTATATTTATTAAAAAGTGTTAATTAAAATTTGTAGTTTAGTGCATACATATTCACTTACACACACACACACACACGCACACATACATACATACATACATATACATATATATATATATATATATATATATATATATATATATATTAGTCTCTTTCTATTCTATTGCTGGTTGAGGGTTTCTTTCAAAACTTTCCACTTTAACCTATTCAATGAATTTGTCTTCCAATCTTTTCTGAAGATTTTTCTTATATTTCCAATCTGCTCTTAAGTCTAAACTACTTTTGGATCTCTTTGTAGACATGTAATATTTAAATGGAAATTATAAAAAATATATTAATTTTTAATTTCTAATATGTCCTATTTTTCTATTAAGACAATTTAAAAAGTTAAATTTTAATAATCGTTTAAAATAATTTATTTGTTGATCTTTTAAAAAATCAATACCTAATAAAAAATATCTTAAACAAAATTTATTAATTTTTATACAAATAAATATTTTTTTTATATAGAAAACTAACAAAAATTGATTTTTTATGTAAGGAGGCCCAAATAAGATTAAAGGATTTAGACATACATTTACTTGCTTATTATCATTTATTATTATATATACGAGAGTCGTTTGATAAGTATAGTAAATTTATTTTTTGTTTAATTTAATTAAATTTTTAAATTTAGTTTTTCTTACTTTTTAACCTTACTCATCAAACGACCCTCGTACTTCACTCACATTTGAATCACTCTGTATATATATATATATATATATATATATATATATATATATATATATATATATATATATAAATATATATTCGTATATTAATTTTTTTAAACATTAATTCTATTCCAGTTTTAGTAAAAGATATGAAAATATATTATCTGCTTTTAGTACAAAGTTCCATGGTTTTATGCAAAAGTAGGAACCTTTATTTCTAATATATCTTCTTTTTTCTTTAGATAAAATCTGTTTTCACTTAATCATGATACAGTTCGCTATAAATCTTGTTTACATTGTATTAGTAGTAAACATAGTTTATACTACTGTTAATTTTGTGTCATCATTCAATCAATGTGATTACTTACTAAGGATTACCCATTACATAAATTAATGAATACTAATGTGTTTTCCACTTCAGTGAAACTTTGTTGGCATGTGTACACGTGTTGTGGTCAACCACAAACATGTTGAAAACATAATGTTTACGCCCCTTACTGGAATTCGCTAACATTAACTGAACCACAATATTGAAAAAAAATAAGCTTGGAATTTTGTTTGTAACAAAAACACAAATTCCTTTATCAGATTATAACTCAAAACATTAATACGAAAAATGTCTTATTCCAAGTATTACCAAAAAAATTAAAAAAAATAACGAACGGTAATAAAAAAAGTATTATTACATTCAATGAAACGCA